>CM049839.1:28882520-29549889 GCA_027422415.1 Schizothorax lantsangensis | reverse complement strand
ATTTGAACCTATGAACCCACAAATATTGCACAATTTAGGACAAAGTAAAATATGCACAACTGACACAATGTCTTATGTTTACATTTCTCTCTCTCTCTTAGAAATAATAAACCATTTAAATATTTTCCTCCATATTTGCCTTTTTGAATTGTTTCAAATTCTTAAAATGAAATGGTGGTAAAGGATGGGAGAAAATAATGAAGCAATCCTTACTGCAGGGCAAACAAAAATATACTTATTCAGCATCACTGTCTAATTTTCCAGAAACAAATTATAATGAAATAACATTGTTAAATGCTGTGTAAAATTGCATGTTAAGAATACGTTTTTTTTCATTCCGTTGGCAGATTTTCACTTGTAACCTTGATAAATGTAGTGATGTTAATGCACTGCTTGTGAACATCACTGACATATGATTTTATGTCGTTTAAAGCTGACACAAACACACATTCAAGTCTTTAACCCTGTAGAAGGCTGCACCATGCATAGCAATATAACAGTAGGCTAAAGAGAAGGATGTATTTGTGAGCATGTGAAGGCTATTGTGTACGATTTTAGTAAGAGGAAATACAAAAAGACAGTTAAAGGTGGATAGCTGCGGATAGACATTTCTCTAAAAAAGTAGTCATATCAAATTTTCCGGCTTGACGCCTATACAGTAGCATTACCTCTTCCAGTCAGTACTGCAGAGTACCAACAGATGGCGCTCTCTGTAATTTCTCTTATTTGGTCCTCCATGCTGCCTGACTGAGAGCGTCTCACAGCACGCTGATGTTTGATTCAAAGAATGTAAGTCTTTGTTTCCACTCTTTCCCTCCCACAGCCCGCCAAAATCACACCAGATCTACAGCACCTTTGCATTTCAGGTGACAGGAACCATATAGAAGTGATACATTATAGGATAAACACCATTCGATACGTATTGGTATACATTTGCATACAGGCTTTTAAAACATACAGTATACACAGATATCTGCTTTGACTTTGTCAGCACAGTGTGTGACAACTGACAAGCATGTGTGCTCCAACTTTTACACAGACACTCAACTATATCTACATCTCTCTTTCACACCATTGATCAAATTCCAATAAAGATAACACGTGTACCATTGTTCATATTCAAATGGAAGGCCTGTTAAACATTTCGTAGCATTTGTCCCTGCTTAGAGGATTATTTGGATCGACGCTTTCTAGGTTTTGTGATGGCAGTTAATCAGATCCTATTAAAATCATCAGGGAATGCTCAATTTAACTAAAAGGAGGTGAAAGAAGAATTTGTTGTGAAGAAGATGTGATATTTCTCCTTTTGTCTGCCTCAGCAGTCGCCCCCTTTTCTCTTTTGATTTCTCCAGCCATTCAAACATTAGCATTTAGATGTGCTTAATTTGGCGTCCTTGCTCTAGTGAAAACAGAGACCTGGCAGGCAGGTGACACTTACATAACTTTAATCAGCCTCTTCATCAGAGGAAAGGGGGAGTGGGCGAGAGAGAAAGAGTGAGAGAGGGAGAAAATGGCTTCAGTGGTTGAAAAACAGCTAGAAGAAAAGCTTCTGATGTAGCACTTGAAAGTAATGGTAAACATTTGACATCCTGCAACTTGGCTGTCAATAAAAGCCAGGCATGCCGTTTGATGTCTGCTGGTGGATCATAAATGGTTAAAGTCGCGGCGCGCTCTCCATTGCCTTGCAGAGCTCCGTTTGTCAATCATCTCGTACTACACCTTCACCTCACCAAGAATGCCAGCTAATAGCACTTTGTTGTGGCAGGCACAAGGCACACAGTGAGAAACTTTCTCTGATTAAGGCTTTGCGTTTACATCTGCAAATATAAAGAGACCTTTTCTTGAAATGTCTAGGAAGCTAGCTAACTGCAGTTTTCTCCCACATGCTTTCAAAATGATATGCTCGCTTACTTTTTTTTTTTTTTTTTGCTGTTGTATTTTTTTTCTGTTCATGTCATGTCATGCTATATATATATATATATATATGTATATATATATTCAGACTAAAGGAGTCATCAAGTATTTTCTATTATAAGTTGATCTAAAAACTTTTTTCTTTTAAATACAATGGAAGTGGAACATTACTGCTCAGGAGTTGCTCTTTCATCATTTAATGTAGTTCTCAGTTGTCTCAGATATTTCTCCTAATGTGAATGACACTGTTGATGCGTAGAGCTGTAAAATGAATGTAGTGTAAGTAACACAGAAAATTTGATCTTAAAAGAATTGAAGAAATGTTTGTTCAAAGTTAACTCCCTGACATTTATAGCTACAGACTATTTCTTCTGACATTGTTGAGGTCCTTTTTGAAACATTAGAAGAGACATCGTCTCATTGTCTGAGATTAAAAGGGTCTGTTTCTAAGAAGAAAGAACAACTAAAAAAAGCAGGAGTCTCTATTTGTCCTCCTTTACCTTTATAATCTTTTAGATAATTTTGACAGATTAATTTTTTAACACTGTTTCCTCAAACAGAGTGCTTCAAAATGTGCTGGCTTTTTTGTTTTAGATATGCAATTTGATTAAACAAACAAATGGACTTAATTTGATGAGTCTAAGTGGTCATGGAAAAAAAAAATCCCACCTTTGTGGTTTGTGGTCAAAATTGATTTATCATAGGAAATAAATGGGATTTAGGAGATTAGAAAGGGTAAACAAAAATTTAAAATCCCCCCAAAAGTGCATAACTTTAGTTACTACTACAGGGAAGTTTGTGTTACCATTTCATTAAACAAAAAGTTACACTCTCACTGATCCCAGTCGAAAATGACTGCAAACAACCATGTTATGATTTATATATAGAAGGGCTGTCAAATCGATTAATCACGATTAATCACATACAAAATACAAGTTTGTGTTTACGTAATACATGTTTGTGTACTGTGTATTATATACATACAGTATATTTATATGAAAGCCTACATAAATGCACACACATATATGTGTGTATTAAAGAAAAATATGTAATATATATTTATATTTATATATAATATAAATCATATATAAATATGAATGTGTGTGTGTATATATTTCTTGAATATATATACATGTATATGTGTGTATTTATATATATATATATATATATATATATATAAAAATATACAGTACACACATATATTATGTAAACACAAACTTCTATTTTGGATGTGATTAATCGTGATTAATCGATTTGAAAGCCCTATTTTTTATTATACAGCTACACTAAAGAGCAACCATCTCAGTCTTATACAGTCTTATACTTTTTTCACCTAAATATATGAAAAACAGCGATTAAGCCTCTTCTCATCTGAAACAACAGTGTGATCATGTTGTGGGTGTGATACTGTACGTGTGATATCTCGCTCGAATGTCTCAGGGAACAGGGCTTCCATATTCACAGATGCAGGAGAGAACAGATAAGGTGAGTGCATCCCCCACATTAATTGAGAATGATGGAGAAAGGGGGAGAAGAATGAAGGGGGAAAGACAAGGAATGATAACCTGGACTTGCCTTCATGCATTCATTGAGAGAATTAGAGAGAGGAACAGAAAAGAGGCAGGAGCGGCAGGAATGTGGCATCTCTGCTGAAATGCCGCTTATGTCGATAAGTCATTGACTTTGATTGACTGCCTTGTTTAGATTGCTTCTGTTCTACGGCTGGTGCAAAGATCTCTTCCTAATTATTTTGGTAAAACACATAAGCAAGCAATCATTTTGCCTTAGGCACTTACTTCAAGCTCAAGGCTTCATGATGTGATCAATAATAGATATCATCTTGTCATATTATCTTGGGTGTTTTTGATGTTGAGAGGGGTGGTTTTATTTTTATTTTGAAACTCATAGAAACTTCCCTCAATTTTACATATATTTTTAAATAATTATAATTGTAATATTTTATTTTATATATATTTGTCCTTTCCACAACTGGCTGTATAGCACAGTTTGTGCTAATTACAGTGTATAATCAGGCTTTAGACATTAATATTTTTATTAAAAAAAAGAAAACAAACCACAGCACGTCACAATATCTCCAGGCCCCAAAAAACACCTCAGACCCCAGAGAGTTAATTATTTTAGCCCAGACTAAACATTGCACATTCTCACACTCACACAAAGTCAAAAACACAGTTTAACAAAAGCACAGCAAAGCAGAGGTCGGTAAACCTGGACTTTGGCTGGTCCTGCACTTGATCCAGACCCTCTATATTGTCATTCAGTTTGCTTCTTCATTTTGGGGGCTCTCGTTCTCTCTATCTTCTGCTGATCAGGGAAGATTGATGTCTCTGTTTGTGTCCCCGGCTCTTTCTTTATAACGGCCTTATGAGTCGGCTGGCCGGCCGATAGTGGAGGCCCATTTGAGTTATGTCCCCAGATGGCTGAAGCAGGCCGAGCCAATGGGTTTTCACCCACCCTTAGCCTCCGCCAAAAACAAAGAAATCAAGACAAAAATGTGGAGAAAATGGGCACGAAATGAAATATTGGCAGCAAGATGGCCGCCAGGCATCCTTACAGAGTGTTGTGCTCCTTCGCTGAAGTGAAGGTAGAAGTGTTTGTTGTATCAAAACAGTGCTTTTTTCCTTTTATGTTTGAAATAGTGGTAGCTATATTTTCGTAAATAAGCTTTAGTGGTCTCTTAAAGGAATAGTTCACCCCAAAATAAAAAAAATGACTCACCCTCATCGTTCCAAGCCTGTATGACTTTTTCATTTGTGAAACACAAATGAAATGTTCCAGTTGTTTTTGTCCAATATTACATAATGCATAATACAAATATGAAGTTTGATTTATGAGAGCCAATGAGGTTTGATGTTAATCTGTGTATGCATCTCATTGTTCAGTGATTTGATTTAAGAGTGTATGATGAACAGATCAAAATTTAAGCCTTTATTAACAAGTAATTGAACGTGCCAGTCGAGTCACATAAATTAATTTCACGTGACTGTTAAGTGCTTGAAAGTTTTGGGTCCCAGTGACATTCACGACATGCACAGAAACATTCGTCAAAATATCTACATTTGTGTTCCACTAAAGGAAATCATACAGGTTTGGAACAACATGAGGTTATGACAGAATTAAATTTTTGGGTGAACTAAGCATTTAATTCCTGAAATGTGTAGTTATGAGATGCAGGATGTATCTTTCCATCTTTCCTTTGACACATTGAGGCAGTGAGAAGGAATCCGTAGTTGGTTTTGTGTGGTAGAGAGCATACAAGCTATTTTGAGATGCCAAATAATTAGGGAAGTTTGTGTGACCTGTTTTTCCATAGGTGGCCTCTTCATAGGATCCAAGAGAAGAATGTCTGCCCTCCTTTATGGTGTGCATTTGTGTCTGTGTCTATAAGTGCGTATGTATGCACAAAAAAATAAAAAAAAACATTTCAAGCCAAGAGTGAGATGGCGTGCATCTCTGCCAGTTTCTGTTCATGATGAATATGCTGTGTGCATGCACTCGCTGTGTGGTCATAATTTTTGTACCGTACGGTGCGGGATAATTGCACGGTGGACTTCGAGGTCCATGCGTGCCCATGCATCTACGTGAGTATGTGTGCAGCGCTCTGTGTATCTCTCTGTCTCAGATATGCCATTGTTTAGCCTCTGGAGGTTTCATTAAGGCCTTGGTGTTCTGAGGTAAAAAGCCATTCATCTCCTGTTGCAAAGTGCCAGCACTACTCTTTGTCCCTCTCCCTCTCTCTGTCTCTCTCTCTTACTCTCTGTTCTCGTTCCCACTCCCTCCGTCCCTTCCCAGCATCCACCACTCTGAGATGGGAAATAAAAAGAGGGATCAGACAGACCACTATGGCCTGTTTGATGTGTGGCAGACTGACTTGTCTAATGAACCCAACGTCTTGCCTCCACGTTTTTCCAAACGCTCATTAATTAGCCCTGTCAAAACTCCCCCCTGCCCTCCTTTTTTTTCAGGAGAGGGGATGGCTTCAAGAGCTTGAGTGGGATACCGTTAATTAAAAATATATCAGATAAAGACCCACGAGTGCTAATCGTGATGCATTAACCCTTGGTTACTGACAGCGAGAGTTGAACCGAGCCGTCCAAAGCTAGATGATCCCTTTTGTCCTAAAGTTCCAACGCATTGAAGTTTCCGAGGCTGGCAAAAAGAGAAACAGCTTTGATTTAATTGCATATGTCCCATTATCCCAGCCCTAACGAGAAGACTTGACAGTGCTTTCAGATGTTTTCGTGAGTGGAGGCTGTGAGTTATGAAAAGAAGCGCAGATCTTCAGTGACAGAAGCAAAAGTGTGCGGCGGAAAAGCCAAGTCAGCTTGTGAGCACACCGGATCGGTGAGGCCGGTTCAGGTTGTCCTGTGTCGGGCATTTTGGTCTTATCCGCTACTCTTTTGTTCTGCTGATAGAAGGAATATTAATAACTCGCTGCTGCTTGTTTGAGTTGCTGTATGCCGGTCGCTGTCAGCTTGTGGAACACACATTTCGCACGGAGTCAAACTCCCTCCCTCTCTTGACCTAGTCACCGTTTCGTGTTCATATCAGTTTGATCGTTTAAATAATTTGGAGGTAATCATGTGCTTCCTCAGAGTCTTAAGTTGGGGGTTGGGGTGAGCAATGGGAAGCCGGGCAGGACCAGGACTTGTTCCAGCATGTTCTCTGGCTCTCTGGAGTGGAGAGAGCTGCAGAAAGAGACAAATGGAGACAGAGAGGCCAGAAGCCGGCCCAGGCCTTCCCATGCAGAACTCTAATTAATTTTGTGCTGTGTTTGAGAATGGATTGTGGTCATTGCTGTTTCTAATTTGTCATCCGTTTCATTCAGCCCCCTCCTTCTGCCCGGCTCTTAAGAGTAATGGTCATGCGTGTGCTGTACACATGTGTTAGCATGAATCAGACACACTTGTGTGTGTTGCTAGATTGGGTCTTTTGCATGTATTTGTGCATTTAACATGAGAGCTTTAAGCTGAAACGCGTGACATTTAAAGCTTTAAATGTCTCGGAGATATCTAATTATACGTAGAATTTCGTGTTGTGCTGAAAACTGACCGGTCATAAATGTGTAATGAAAACATGTACAATAAATTACATACAGAAAGAAGCAAAAGCTTTTCAGAGGGAAGGGAGGGGGTGTCTTTCAGTCCCTTTATTTCCCTGCACACCTGCTGTTTTTTGTGCATGAATGAGGCTAATGTCACTTTAAGAAAGCTTGTCAGGCTCCGAATGAGTAAAATTAATGAATTTGATTATAGCTTTGTCTAATAGCTTGTGTATCAGCGTTTCCTGTTTTTAATCACTACTGCTAAAGCTTACAGCCCAGGGGCACGTTTTTAATTCTTCCTCTCTTCTCAAGCCCTACTAACAAAAGAGAAAGAAAAATAATAATTGTTTGGTTCGGATTTAATAACAAGCAATAAAAACCAACCAACCACATTTTACCATTTTGCTATTCAATCTCCTTGCTGTGCTAATATTAGACATTTTTGTTCCCTTATGTTTCTTTCTGTCTTTCTTTTTTTTCTAGATTACAATTGAAGATATTGAACATTTTCCTCAGATAAATATTTCAGTTTGCTTATGAAAGGGAAAGAAGGTTGTCACATGAATATGGAATGATATTTCCTTCATGCTTCATTATCATCGGCCGCTTTTTGTAATGACAGCCCAGGCGATAGAATATTTACGGGAGGCATTTTTTTGGTGGCCATTTAGCCCCAGCGTTAGTTCTGAAGGGCACCTGCATCCTCTGCCTGCTTGTCCTCTTATAAGTCAGCAGCTGTCTATGACACTTTTCTTAAAGGAATATTTTCTATCTCTGCCTGTCCATGATGTGTTTTTGAATTGAAAGATGTACAGTGGAGTTGAGTGGCTCTTTTATCTAGGTTTTGTTTTCTCCATACAAAAATACAGTGAAGAAAGCTAATGTGTGTGTGTGTGTGTGTGTGTGTGTGTAAGAGAGAGAGAGGCAACAGAGTTTAGGTGTAATGCTCACCTTATTCACAACTGGTCTAAAAATGACTATGAGCACAATTAGCTTTTTAGTTGCCAAATCACTTGATAAAGAGTTTAGACTCATTTTAGTTAAGTGCGTACGTGTTTTACAATCTTTAGTGTTGTGAAGACATTTTAGTATATAGACTATAACGATTAGTTTTCTTATTGTGCAGTCTGTATTCATGCAAAATAAATGTTACTTTGTTTTGTAAGACTGGTTCTGCCTATCCATTAAAAAAGATTAAATGTTGTGTCAGTCCCAAATTGTATGTTCAACGTTACAATTCAGACTTCATAATGCTAAACATTACCTTTTTAACATTAAACAGACCTTTTTTTTTATATATATAATACTATTTATTAAAACAAAACTGTTGTCTATGTGTATTTACATGTTGTCATATGAACAAGTAAACAGACTCATTCAGTTTTACTAAGTGCATGAGGCAGTCCTTTGACAACTTTGTACTGTAGTCTCATTTAGCCACTTGTTAGTAACTGCCTTTTTCAGGACAAGTAAAAGCTTTAAAAAACACACAATGGGGTATTACTGATGTATTTTACGTTGTAGAATAAAACGTGAAGATATCTTGAACTTGTGTTAACCACAGATCTTATTTGAGGCATTCAAAAGCCCATTGAAAAAAGCCACTGACTTTAGAACTTTGGAACCTTAAAGGGATAGTTCACCCAAAAATGAAAATTCTGTCATTACTCACCCTCATTTCGTTCCAAACCTGTAAGACCTTTGTTTATTTTTGGAACACAAATTAAGATATTTTTGATGTAATCTGAGTGCTTTCTGTCCCTTCATAGATGGCAAGGGAACTACCACGGTCAAGGCACAGAAACGTAGTAAGGACATCGTTAAAATAGTCCATGTGACATCAGTGGTTCAACCGTAATTTTATAAAGCTACGAGATTACTTTTTGTGTGCAAAGAAATAAAAATAATGACTTTATTTACCGATTCCGTCTCTTCCGGTGTCCTGACATTTTATCCTACCCATCAGATTGTCCTACCATGGCTTACTGTGTATGCGCACATCAATATTGCGTCATTTTTCTCACACTGAACAACACATAATTACTGTATTTGCATTACTGTAAGGGTAGGTTTAGGGGTGGGGTAGTTGTAGACGTTATAAACAATAATCTGATAGGTAGCATTTGTCATTGTCGAATTGCACTACCTACTGTTTTAATGGGAGGTAGCAAAATCTGACAGGGTAGCAAAAATCGACAGAATACCGGGTCAGTCTGCCGCCATTCACGAGAGCACCTCAATGCATGAGTGTGCATTCCTCTGCTTGTAAACAAGGCGAAGCGTATGCGTGTTCTACATTAGCAGCACCGTACATGCATGTGTCGTGGTACTCTCATTAATGGCGGTGAACTGACCCGTCTCCCTTGACCATGGTAGTTCCCTTGCTGTCTATGGAGGGTCAGAAAGCTCTCGGATTTCATCAAAAATATCTTAATCTGTGTTCTGAAGATGAACGAAGGTCTTATGGGTTTGGAATGACATGAGGGTGAATAATTAATGACTGAATTTTCCTTTTTGGGTGAACTAACCCAAGTCGTTTCTTGGTTTTGGCCCAGAAATAGCAAACAACAACAATTGTCTATGGACCAAATCACGTATCACACAATTTTTTTTTCTCGTTTGAGCTCCTTTACTCAGCAACTGCCTGGACAATAATAATCACAATAATAATAAAATAATATAATTAAAAATAAAATAAAAAATATTATTATTGCATCCGTTTAAAGTTAGTGTTGACTCTTTTTCTTTTTTTTTTGTCACATGTGTTACCATTTTAGTTGCAATCTGAAGCCCTGTGCGATTCACATTGCACAGCACTTCTTGATTTATGTTCAATATTAAATGTTTTCTGCCGACTAATACCTAGTGGACTTTCCAGTGTCATGATACATCAACTAAATGATCAAAGTTGCTTGTTTCAATGTGTATCAAATGTAGAAAGCTTCCTGGAAGTTCAGTTTGATTCGGCCATCTGGCAGTAACATTTTTCTAATTGGCATTCAGGGTAGGATTTAAAGCAGGACACTACAGTAAACTTGGAGTTGGATTCCCAGAGTTTTGCACATTCTTTTAGGTCATCTGTGTGTGCTCGAATCATACTTGTAACATTTCCCTCTTATTCCACTCTTTTATGGATAGACATACTTTGAAGCATCATATTTTTGCAGGAGCACTTTCTGAAACATTGTTGAGCTTTATTTATCCTCACTGCCTCCCACCTAGCTCTCTCCATCGCAATATTTGCTGCTCTCAACCTGGGACATGAGCCTAGCTCAATCCCTCAGGGTCAGCGTGTTTCTGACTGTATGTGAGTGAGAAAGAGACTGAGAGGACGTGGGAAGATGGGAGAGTGTGTAGGTAAAAATGTCAAAGGTGTCTCCATGAAAAAGAAGAGCTAGGTGGAAGTAGATGGGTGCTTGTGTAAGGTGATGTGTGTGTGTGTGTGGGTCTCCGTAAGTGCACATACATCACTCACGCTCTCCATCCCACAAAAATGCCATCTGACATCTCTCTGTCTGATTATGTGGGCACTTTACGGGCATAAATATTAATGCCACTCCATTTTATTCAGGATGTTGGCCTTTCACAGTGATAGGACAGTCTGCTGTTTAAAATGGTGTTTGTGTGTGAGGGTGTGTTTGTGCGAGAGGTTAGGAGAGGGAGGAAATGTCATCATGTGTGGTATACTGTACAATTTGGTGCAAAATCTGACATGGACAATACTTTGAAAAGGAACACCATACAGATAGAGCAAAACTACTTACAGGCCTTAGCCGTGAAACAAAGAGATTAGGGATGATCTGAGGCTTAAGATACATTGACTTTGGCATCAAAAGAGCAGTGAGATGTGCAATGGGCCAGTGAAGCACTGCAGAGAGAGGTGAAAATAACTCTGCTTTCCAATCACCTGTTAGTGCTCTGCAAAGTGGACTTTACAAATCTATTCAGCCATTACAAATCCTAGGCTCCAAGCAGCGTAGGGTACAAGTCAACATCAAAAAAATTACTTAATAGGAAGTTAAGATGAAAATGTTGATTCTTGGGATACAAAACAGCGGAAAGAAGCTTAAGATCTGTTTTTTTTCCTACACTTGTTCGGCGGTACAAATTGCATGACTTCATTATTCACACCTTACACTTTAAGGAGAAATCCTTTCTAGCTTTCCATGACCATGCAGAAGGAAAAAAATAAAATAAATAAACAATTATAATGAAGATTAGTTACCTTACTCAGACAATAAAATGCTGTCCATGTCGTCCATTTGGTTTGATGGATCTAAATTGTGACCGTAATCTAAATTGATACAGTAGTCAAATTATTAACAAAATAACAACACATTCAGTTCAAAGGAATTTATTCACATGTATGGTTTTTGTAAAGAATATTTCAGATGGATGGAAGAAATAAATTGGGAAAAATACTATGTGATTCAAAAGGGGTGCCTCCAATGTGGTATATATATTGTGGGGTATTTCTGTAGATTATGCCAACAATGAATCCAATTTGTTTTCTTTTTTAAAACTTTCAAACACAGACTGTGTTTGAAAGGAGCAAGATCTTGAAACCTTTATAGACAGCAGAGAAAGTCTTTGCTGACAAAGATTATGCACAGCTTGTGAGCACACTCGAAGCCTTGTAAGGAACCACCCTTCCTGTGGAGATGGTGTTAAGGTCACAGTGACCTTTCTCTCTCTCTCTTGCTTGCTCTCTCTTTTTTTCCTCATTCTCTCCCTGTGGAGGGAGGGTATACTGATCATTTACACTCTCCACCTCAGAGTGGTAGTAGCTTTTAGGAGACAGGTGTGACCACAAGGAATGTGTGCATAAGCCAACAAACAGCTCCACCACCAGGGGGCACCAATCACAGGCACATTTTTTTTATCCACAGCCATAAATAAGGTGGTGTTTTTCTGGATCTGTTCTTGAATGGTCTGTTCATTCTTCTGTTTAATGAACATCTCAACTGCTGACTCTGCGATACAATGCAGTTTTGTTCTATGTTTGCTGTTGTGACTTTTTGCTTTTTTCATTGGTTAACTCAATTACACAGTCACCTGTCAAGAAAAGTTCAGACTTTGATTCACAGAAGGATTTTGATTCATAGTAATGCTATCTGTCAGCATGAGCTACCAATGCTATACTAAGGTTAGGGTTTAGTGTAGGACAGGGTTGTCCAATCCTACTCTCGGAGGGCTACTGTTTTGGAGAAACTTGCTCCAATCCTAATAAACACCTGAACCAGCTAATCAAGGTCTTCAGGATCACTAGATATTTTGAAGTGTGTTGGGATAAGGCTCGCTGCACACTTGAAAATGTTAAGCCCAATTTGCACCCATGAATGATCCTCTATTGTGTGGTGTCATTACGATTATTTAACTTCTCCCGATCGATACGGAGTGTCCCCAAACTCAAATCGTAAATATCAAACTTGTTTTGATATTTTCTTGTTTGATATTTACAACTCTGATTGGGCTGCCTCTGACGTGATAACTGCGATAGCCAATGAGAGTGAGCAAGCGTCACCTACCAGATGTTGTGTGCTTCTATAGCTGAAACTTGGCAGCCACAAACATGCCACAAAAGTATAGATTACTGAGAAAGAACATCACCCATATTCCTTTTTTCTATTTTGTTTTTCAGTGTAAAATAGAACGTGCCAGGAGAGCCATCTGACAACGTTGACTGTCCTCCATGTATTTTTCTTCTCTAGTCACGTTTGAACTCGCGAGTCTCCTTGAGATCTTGTGTTACTGTGAAATCGTTCCTACTGTACAATTATCAAGTGTGTGGTCTCGCGGGTTGGTCGAATCATCAAGTGCACGCGTTCAGAGGATTATAAGGCTAAAAAACTGTTGAGACTGTCTTCATGTCTGTGGTCTCCCATGGTTTTAAAATCGGTTAAGATTTGAAAATCATCTAGTGTGTCCTCCAGGCCTAGGTTAAAGCTAAACTCTGCAGGACATTGGCCCTCCAATAGCAGAAATTTCACAAAGGCAGTTTTAGAAAAGCAAATTGTGCCGACTCTCTTGCCAGAAGTGATTTAGGCTAATGCTCTCCATGTTTTGTGTGATTGTCTGTAAACTGCAGATGTCCCACTTTCAGGTGCATGCACTCCAAAGTCAATCATGAAGTCTAGATCAAACCCTGAGTTGACAGAGAATGTTGTGTACCCACTGAACCTGATCTAAACAGGGTTGGATTTGTTTGAGTTTAAGAGTAGATTTAGAGTTGACAAAACCAGTTTTTGATGAAAACCAGAGTTTGATGAATTGGCTTCATGTAAAAGGCCAGTGGGCTAGGGGTAGTATTTGTTTCAGCGACGTGTAAGCAATCATCACTTTGACTGACATGAGAAATAGGATCTTAATCATCTGTGAGGTGGGGTTTTATGCTTAACTGGTTTGGGAAACAAAATCATGCAGTGGAATATTTTCTCATAAAACAGCGTAACCTGCAGAGTCTGCTGTAAGTAAAGCTAGGTTGACATTGTGTGACTGCCTGTGATTTTGTAGTCTAAGACAAATGTTGGGGATCGTAAAAGATTTCTCTTGTCTTAGGACAAAATCTATAATTTTTGATTGGTAGCCTCAACTTTTATGGCACATGGGCATTCCATTCATTGTGTGGTGCTCATCAGCAGAGAAATGTTGACTTGACCGAAAACCTTTCATTTGGTTTCAATCTGGCACGACGTGAGTGATGCCAAAGTGCACATAATCATGTAGCAAATCCCTCAGCCCAATTATGTAGGGCACTCAAATCAGTACCAAACTAAGTAGCTGACTTTGACTTGGCAGTCTTGAAAGCCATTAAATCAGTAAGGGAATGGACCCACTCTTGCACTAAAAAAGTATCACCTGAAGCAACCCTGGGTAAGCTTTTACCTTTGAACTGACATGAAAGGAACACAGCAAATGACTAATGCTTAAATAACTGTATATTTAAAGGAAGACCACCTCTGTGACAGAAGTGTTTTGACCACCCCTGACCCAGCCTCTTCCCTGTGGCAGTCTTGCAGCCTTCTCTGCAGGTCATCCTCTCCTCTGAAGACCATCTGTGAAGCATCTCCCTCCATTCATTACAACTGTCCAGGGAGGCTTGGTTTTTTGGGGGGCTGCTTCTCCTTGAATTGTTCCCTCTCCCCATTGTTTGTATGGGACCATGGGATGCAACATAACGCAGGTCCAGGACTCTTTTTTTACAGAGTCTCTCTCATACGTCTTCACCTACCAGATGCTGGCATCTCGGAGAAATGGAACGACCCTGACACCATTGTAGACCGACGTTAGCAAAAACCCGATCGATTCAACCTTTTTTTCATGGCGTACCAAAGCATGGGATTTGTTTTGTAAGTCATAAAGGGATATAGGAGAGGGTTTCGGAGAGACCGAGTCACAACAGAATTGAGTATACTTCTCTGGAATGCCCTGGGTTATCAGACTCATTAATCTACATGTCATGGGCAGTGGATGAATAATTGTGTGTGGAATTTATCTGCCAACATGATGCGGAGTTGCTCATCGTCTTCCCCCTGCGCCTGCATCCCACGCTTTGTGCTTGGCCCTTTAATTATTGTATGCTTTGTCTTTGCCGTCCCTGGTCTTCAGGGGAAACGAGGGCTGAAATATGCTATTCCTGCATTTAGAAGGACACTCTATCCTTAGTGTGACACTGATGCTTTCCTAGAACAGGAATCCTGATTACCCTATCGCAAACTAACAAACAACCAAAACTTCAGCATTATGAATATAAACCATTAGTTCAATTACTTGAGTCTTGAAAGGTTTGAAATATTTTGATTGTAAATTCCCTACAAAAGTGTACAGTAGTGGTAACATGGTACAGTAATGTATTTGATTGCTATACCATGGTACTATATTGGTTATTAACCAATATTCAGTGTATATATATATATATATATATATATATATATATAATTGGTATATTTACTTGTATAAAATATATATTTAATTGTAAAAATAGAGGAAATGAACATGCACATTTAAATTAAATTTGCTGTCATCTAATGCTGACTTAAAATCATCATCATTACTATTATTATTATTATTGTTTTAATGATTTATTTGCCTTAATTTACTGCCTTCATTCGTGTAGTGCAGTATAGAGTGGTCAGAAAGCAAAGAGGGAGAGAAAGAGGATGGGATTGGAAAGGAGCACTAGCCAGGATTTGAGCTAAAGTCACCCAACGTGCAACAGCACTATTTGTCTGAGCCTTACCCAAAAGGTTATTATCTCCAAAAACTTAAATTTGAATAACTTTAATTAACAACACTGTTAAATTTAATATTTAGTAAATGTCAAAATATTTTTTTTATAATGTACTATGATGCCTAAATTCACTTGTAGCATTTAAAATGATTGATTTTAGTTTTTAGTTTTCAAAACTGTATCATATTTTAAAATCTGCCAAATATTAGTCCATTCCAAACGGGCGATTCCTGCAATTATATCATGGTACTGAATGATTACTATATTCATGTACCATGAGATTTACATGATACTCCAAAAACCATGTTATTACCATGATACTTCATGATGCATCATGGTATTGCAATTTTTATTGTTGGCAGTGCCATATCAATGATGTAGAATATGTTGATGAGGTTAATGTACAAACTGTTGCTGTTGTTGAATGTGGTGTGGATGTTATGAAATTATAAGTGAGAGGCAGATCTTAGTCCTCCTTGCTGAAAAAAGTGGAGACGTAGTGCCGATGACTTTCAAACGCATCATGCAAACATCTCCCCCAACATTTGTAAACGCCTCCTTGTCTTTGATAGTTCCTCTTTGTTACCTGATGCATGGTTTTAGAAGATGAAAAGAGATGAGGCAACATCAAAACACAAACAACAAAGTTGTTGACAATGAAAAGGGAGGGGGAAGACATAACAAATATTGTTTAGGTCTTTTGTTCCTTGCACAACCAAAAGGGAGAGGGGCGAACGAGAGAGAGAGACTAAAAGAGAGAGAGAGAATCAGTCAAGCTTCATTTCTTGTGTT
Source organism: Schizothorax lantsangensis (assembly GCA_027422415.1). Classification (NCBI taxonomy): domain Eukaryota; kingdom Metazoa; phylum Chordata; class Actinopteri; order Cypriniformes; family Cyprinidae; genus Schizothorax; species Schizothorax lantsangensis. The sequence goes on along the minus strand of CM049839.1, from coordinate 29,533,888 downwards.
CTCTCAGAAGTGAGAAGAACAAAGAGAGAGAAAGTCTTTTGAGCTGAACCTCTCTGTTACGCAGAGGAGTGGGCCATGCTTGGAGATAACGACTGCTCTGCCATTTGTACCAGCAGCTGATGTGTCAATAAGAAAAATAAATTGAGTGAGAAATACAGCTTACCTATTTTAATGTACCACAGAAGGACCCGTCTGGTGCTTCTTATACACACACTGGATGAAAGAAAGGCAACAGCTGATTCATCTTGTTTTGCCTTTAATTCTTGTTACACTTATTCATCTCACCCCCAATGTCACCGTGTCCGTTTCAAATACCCATAATGCTCAGCGCTGCGTTTATTCCTTAGCGCTGGTGAAAACCTGAGAAGTGGGAGCAATGGCAACCAGGTCAACCTTCAGATGCCCCTCTCCATCTCAGCCTCTCTCTCCCAGATAAAGAGAAAGAGGCAGTGGGCTGATGTATTTTAAAAAGATTCCCTGACCTGTGGGTGCATGGCTGAGTCTATACTTAATGGACAAGCCATAGTTTTAGAATGTGCTTTGTATAGCAGATTTTTACCAATGCACTATTACATTTAAAGGACACCCACATATACACTTGTGCTTATGGAGGCAACAGAGGGCATCAGTGTCAGTCCAAGGTTTCGGCCAAGGTGTTCTGGATAATTCCAGTTCACCTTGGTGAGCCTCTGAGTGAAAAGCAATGAAGTTTTGAAGGTCAGTAAATGCACGTGGTATGGGAGTATTTTCATGTATATATGTGTCCATCTGTTTGTGTTTGCCTCACGATGGAGGTGATGTACATATCGTTGCAGTTAGGAAATAAAATGTACAGTTAGTGGCAATAAAAGGTTAATGGTGTCACATTACTAAACCCTAATCTAAACCTAACCGATACTGTTAATAAAACTAAATGTGAGATAAAACTGCATTTTCTGCAACTGTGTCATTTTAGCTGGCTTCTACAAGTCTTTGAGTTTTCTTATCGAGTGTCAAAGGTCGCGTTTCACAGGACTCATATACCAAGTGCTCCACATTGCAAGTGCAGTTCTGTACCAGGTGAGCTACAAAGCAAGTTTACTATGTCAGAAAAAAGTATGTCATAAAGTATGTATTAACCAGTCTGCTCCATAATCATAATTTGTGTGAAAAGGCATACAAGTGGTTGGTGTTTTACTACCATTAGTGTTCATTTCATGTGGAAACTGCAGTAAATTGTATACAGAGTTCAGAAATGTAGAGGCACGTTTTTTTCCCCAATGAGCATATTTACGCATGTGCACACACCAGGATGCAGTGTATAAGTGTTTGAAATTAAGTCACATAGATGACTTCAAATTGATATAAGCCTACAGTGCCTCCCAATGTGGACTGTAATATTAGTATCCAACTGGCAAGATTTACCTACAGGTGTCAGATTACCCTATCAGCATTGGCAAATGAGGGAAACCTGATCTGGTGTCAGTTCATAAGGCTGTTGGAACCCTTCAGAAACCTGAAAACTATCAGCAGGAAGTTTGTGATTACTGCTGGAGTCATAGTTGAATAGTTTTGAAATGCTTAATATTCATTTTGAAATGACCATGGTGGCTAACCACAATTTCTATCCCTGCTAACACGGAGTACAGAAAAATTCAGAAATCCCATTACTCAAAAGATGCTAGTCACCCCTTAATTATTTTCTCATGGTGTGTATCATTTTGACACACAATTTGACACCTACAGTTTAAAGCTTTTATTTAAAATAATGTAAAAATATCATTTGAAGTCAAGCCTGTGCGGTGAAATTAAAATGAAAACAAAGCAAGCAATCGTTCAAAATATGGATGCATAGTGTTTAGGGACAGAGCGCTCTTATTTTCTTTTAACATTAAATCTCCACCCTTAGATTACAGATCTTCTCTCTGGCCTTCTCAGTATGCGAGAGAGCCAGGGGGCCATTTAGGGCCTGGGCGGGGTGAGGGCAGAGCCCTTCCAAGCCCCCGGGTGTGTCGCCGCTGTTTATGATGTGCTCGTAATTAAGCGTGTGCTGGGCTGGCATTGAAGTGGACACAGAGGAACTGTAAGGGCTGCAGGAAGATAAATGAGGCCAGCAGATGTAATATCTCTGGACTTATGGGACTGCCCCACTGTTGAAGACTGTCAGGAGTGATTATTAATGTATGATATCCCCACCAATGTAATGAGCACGTAAAAGCAAAGAACATGAACACACATGTGCATTTATACACTGCACACACACATATATGTGTGCATATGTTGTTTATGGGCTTGAGCAGGCTGACGGGGACATAAAGCCTGGAACACAGTCCCTATGTTGTCAGAATAAACACAGCTGCCGCAATAACTCACAGTTGAATGCCAGTCCATGATGCACAAAATATCATACAGAGAGGATGTTACCACATTAATTGATATACAGAATCTGTTAACTCATTTTAGCATTAGTGTATAGTGTTTTTAGCAAATTCACAATTTTTATTCACCCATTTAGTATAGCACAATTTTATATAGTTATTCTTGTCCTCGTTTGTTTGGAAGTTTTTCAACAAGCCTAACACATTCTGTCAATGTCTTTAAAAAACATAACATCTAATTAAGGATGCACGTTAAAAATCATATTGGTATTACATTGACAGTTTTTGCAGTTGCGATTTTTAAACTGTAATATGGTAAACATTTAATGTCATGGTGTTTTGTTAGATATCAAAGTTGTAAAATAAGAAAATAAAAAAAAAACATAAAATCACGTTATATCTGGCCGCAGGGTATACAAACACCACAAACTAGCAAGCAATTCCCTTCGTTTCCAAATTACATGTTTTGTTCACATCTTGCTGCCAATAGAAAGAATCATTCTTTAATCTGCCTACGAAGACCTGTTTTTTATTTTATTTTTTTTATTTTTTATTAAATTAATACTTTTCAGCACATTTTAAATGATTAAAAGTGACTCATTACATAATTTTACACAACATTTCTATTTTTATAAATGCTGTTAAAGAATCCTGAAAAAAAGTCACAATCTTCACAAAAAATAATAATAAAACAATTGAAATAAAATAAGCAAGCAGCATTGTTGTTTCAACATTGAGAACATTAATAAAAAATGTTTCTTGAGCAGAAAATCAGCATATTTAATTTGACACTGGAGTAATGGCTGCTGAAAATTCAGCTTTGACATCACAGGAATAACATTTTTAAATGTATTAAAATAGGTGAGTTTAATTGTAATAATATTTCACAATGTTCAATTCACAATATTCCTATTTTTACTGTATTTTTGATTAAATAAATACAGTCTTGGTGAGCATAAGAGACTTTTGAATATGTTCTATAACGGCATTGAAATGTATATTTTATTTATACTATATATGTGTTAAATTTAAATTCCTTGTCAAAATTTTAAGTAGGCCTAATAGTCTGTTTTAAATTTGATAGTAACATATTTGAATATAGTAATAATTGTAGTAAATGATGGAGATAGAGATTAACTCATGAGATAGAGTTATTGTAGAAGGAATAGGCTTTTTATTGTATGCTCGCAGTAGAAGAATACAGACAAATACGTGCTGCCTTTCACTTTGAAGCAACTGAATTCAATAGATAGACATGAATTTTTTGGTTACTTGTTACTAAGTGCTTTCACATTGTAACAGCCCGCTATCATGTAAACGTTTCCAGCCAATCTGATCGAAGCTTGTGATTTTGTCAGGTGGTTGTCGTCGTTACATGCAGTAGGCCTACTGTATTTATCAGTCTGTGTGTGTGCTGTCTGAGGTACCATTGTCAGCTTCTAATGTTGAAGTGATTGTATAAATGCATTTGAAATACTTTTTGCTGCACGTTTATGTGCACACACTCACTCACACACTCGCAGAGATGCAGAGGTGTGTATCTCAGTGGCAGTGTCTGTACTGAGCTCTTGCTGGATACTGACATCAGGTCTCAGGAGACCTGTGTGGATCTAGACTAGCTGGAATCAGCCTCGACTGTATTAAAGTTGAATTACATGACACGGTCGCTACACGAGTGCTTTATCTACTGGCTCCTGCTTCTCAACAACACACACATAGAAACACACCTCCAGGCACCCTATGGGTCACACTCACTCAAATGTCACTCTGCCAGTGCTGTCCAAATAGCAGCGATAAAATGGAGCGGATTAGAGAAAGAGAAGGACAGATGAGTGGCAGAAAGCAAGAGAGAGGGAGAAACTGCAGCAGTGGCTGTTTAAAATGTATTTTGATAAGTCTTATTAAAGCACAGGGTTGTGTTGGATTGCTCACAGAGAACTCGGTTTGAACATGCAGATGGATTAATTGATAAATATTGAGTCCATTACATGCAAGCTTCTGCTTCAGTCACTCAGCACAGAGGAGAAGGGGTGGAAGGTTTGGAATCGCTCCCATTTTTATCTCCCCTCTCCACACACACACACACACACACACACACAAGGCAGAGTGTTTACTGTTTCACCCTACAGTCACCAACAGATGGTGATGCTATGGGCAATCGCACAGCTTTACGAGGGAAGAGAGAAAGAAAATGCCTCTCCTCTATCATCAATAGACAGTTAGTCTGACACCTCAGCCTCCACTGCATCTCTCTCTGATCCGTCTATCTGCCTTCATATTTGTGACAAACCACAGCTTTAAAACACAACAGGACAACATGCTGAGATAAAGAGGACTTTTTGATTTCACAGCTCACTCGTAGAGGAGAATAACATTCAAAAGAAATGCTTCTGTCTCCTCCTTTGCCCTCTACTGAAATGCGGTGAGGTTCAGTCATGCTGGAATATGGATACTAGCGATCAGTGTGTTGTCTGAGCTGTGTATGACGAGGTCTAAAACATCAGTTTTACATTAACAGAGAAGGAGATAAACAAGTTCATAATTTTTTCCCTTGTTGGGGAAGCTATTTGACAACTGTAGCTTGTAATCTGTAGTTACAGTTTAGACACTTTTAGTAGTTTGTCGTCTAGCTTTTCTTCTGCAACTACCGCTAATAAAATAGTTTTAAAAATATACACTACTTTTAAAATGGATTTAAAATTGATTTTAATACTTTTATGTAGCAAGGACACATTAAATTGATAAAAAGTGACAGTAAAGACATTTATAATGTTACAAAAGTTGTTGGTAGCACTTTATTTTACAGTAACACATGTACGTACTATATACTTGTTATAGTAATTACAGTAAGTACAATAACTAGGTAATAACTACTTACACGTATTTACACTGAATCTACGCTTAAACCTAACCCATGTAGTTACCTTGTATTGTCAGTATTTTCTTCTTCAGGAAATACAGGTAATTGCATGTAAAATAAAGTGCAACCAAGATTTATGTTCCAAATATATATATATAAATATTTTACTTTGTTTTCATCAACGAATACTGAAGTGTTATGATTTCAACAAAAAAAATGTTTTCAAACAGCAAGTCAGCATGTTCAGAATTTCAGAAAAACTGTGATTAAGACCTGATGACTACTAAAAATTGAAAATGAAAATGAATGGCCACTGAAAATTTTGCTTTGCCATTACAGGATTAAATTATTTAATTAAGTAGAAGACATATATTTTAAATTGTATTAATATTTCACAATATTGATTGCTATTTTTATTTATTAATTTGTATTTTATTTATTTTAATTTTGGTTACCTGGCCCATAAATCAATCATCTTAGCGATTGTGGATGCAGAAAGTGCCAAGGACAACACATGGTGTAATAATGGTGTTTAATTGAGGCTAAACACAGATGCAGTTTGAAGTAATGGTGCATTGAGGGTGTCTCCATCTAAGAGCCACTGGGCTTTAAAAATGTTGAGCTGGATCAGGGTCGACTCCTCAGGTCGCCTCTTAGTCATGGATGCTGCTTGACGAAAGAATGCAATCGAATTTCTCACCCCCTCCCTCATAACAAACACGCTCACACACAGTCACCCAGATAACCCCAAACTTTCTCTTTTCAAACTTTTCCTTCTTGTCTTTCTCTTCCTGCTTCTCTCCCCATCTCTTGCCAAGCCTGTGAATCTGTGTCTCTGATTGCTATGCATTGTTTAGTTTCTTTCATTAATGCTGTGTGCCAGTCCTGCTCCTCAGATGAACAATAGCAGCCCTGCTGCAACGGATCAATAGCAGATTGCTGATAGTGCCCCGTCCATTCGCTCTCCAGATTACATGATAAATGGTCTGGTCCATGTGTTTTGACACCCTTTCGTTCTTGTAGGGCCTGGGTCCCGGCACCACAGCCTCCTGCGAGCCCCCTGACAGTAGCCTGGCCTGAGAGGAGAACAATGAGTAAAAGAAAAGGAGACGAGAAACAAACGTCCAAATTGGCAATCTACAGTGAGGGCCGCTCTGTGGAGGGGGCCCGCGTCTATCAGCCACTGGTAATTGTTGCTAAGAATCAGTGGAGGAAATAGAGCTCTGGAACATTTGATGCGCTGATGAGTCGCTGGCAAGATCACTATAAGGAGATGTGTGGGAAATGTGTAGGTTTGTTTTCGAATATGTGTCAGCAGTCACATCCTTACTGAAAGATGGAAAGCAAAACAGAGAAAATAGATCTGTGAAATGCAAAGTTGGGCTTTTACAATTGTTGTGTTTTTCCACAGTCTCAGTGTTTGCCTTTCTCCTTATCTATCTGTCTGTCTGTCTATCTGTTTGTCTGTTTATCTGGCTGTCTGTCTCTCTGTGTGTCTGCTTGTCTGTCTTTCTATCTCTCTGCTTGTCTGTCTGTATTTCTATTTATCTTTCTATATATCTGTCTGTCTTCGTCTGTCTCTATCTATCTGTTTGTCTGTCTGTATTTCTAAATATGTTTGTCTGTCTCTCTATCTGTCTTTCTATATCTGTTTGTCTGTCTGTCTGTATTTTTATCTCCCTGTTTCTGTCTGTGCTTGTCTGTCTGCATCTTTATACATGTTTCTCTCTCTCTCTCTCTCTCTCTCTCTCTCTCTCTCTCTCTCTCTGTCAGTTTGTCTGTCTTTCTACCCTAGTAAAAAAATATATATTTAAAATACATTCATTTCATACTAAGTATAAGTTCAAATCTAACAAATTTTTTGACATATCGCTTGAGACTTAGTGATAAAATTGTAATTAAACTTTATTTTGAGTACTGCTTGTGTGCACATTCTTATAATTAAGCTTAAAATGTGTTTTAATATCACTACTGACAAGGATTGTATGAGCTTTGAATAATATCGGTCTTTACTTGCAATAGTTCCACTTTAGCACAATCAAAAATACTTTAAGTATACCGGTTTAGTATACTAAAATTAAAATTGCAGGGTATTTTTATTAAATATATAAATATGTAAATGTATTTGTATTATACAGTACATAGCATCAAAATAAATGATTTCAAATACATTTTAGTATATTTATTTTTCACTAAGGCACCTCTCTGTATTCCTTATCTATGTGTTTGTCTGTCTCTCTATCTGTTTGTCTGTTTATTTGTCGATCTGACTCTATCTAGATCTATCTAGATTTGTCTTGACAAACACTGATCTAGAAAAATATAAAACAATTTTACAAAATGTAAAGAGTTATTTTATTTAATTAAAGTTACACTGATCATGTATAACCTGTATATTTTGGAATTCATTCATATGCATTCATTATAAATATACCTTTTCTAGCATGCCCCTTGCATTGTGCTCCATGATTAGTCTAGTGGCCAGCTGTAGTGGAGACATGTTTCTCCTATATTACAAACAAAAGCTGTCCTATTTATTAGAAACAGCAACAGAGGAAAAAGTCAAGGACACAAAAAGTGTGATGGGGAAAAAAGTTAATTTCCTCATTGACACATTGTCCTTTATAATAAGTGAAGGACAGTATTTTTTATTTTTTTTGCCAAGACTAATGACCCCCACATATGGCGTGTCGCCCATTTTAAAAAGAAACAAACAGCCTCTGGCCGCGAGTACATGAGGCAGGAACTTAACCCTGTCTCTGCTGCTTCACCTGTTTTCCAAAAATGAAATGTTCCATTTGCTCTGCAGTCAAGCTCCATTAATACCTACTAAAATTACATCAAGGAGTCAATGACCGTGTCAATGTCTAATATCGTGGGATTAGCAATTCACGCTCAACATCCTGGTACTCTCTCGGTTTTCTGAGTTTTCTGATGCTAGATGGTCTTTGTTAAACTGGGAGAAAAGCAGGTATCACTCCCCCTCTCCCTGATCTGCCATTGTTTCCATCAGGAGAGGAAGATTTATGAAGGAGGAGAAGGGGGCCTCCATAACAATGTGAATAATTCACCTCTGTCATCTGTTCAGAAATATTGCGCAGATCCAACCTCCTGTCTGTCCGCCCTCAGCCAGTACGCCGCAGCTCCAGGCACTTTGACAGACGGACATCTGTAGCTCCGATTGTGAAGCTGCCAATAGGACTGAGGTGCTTCAAAGGCAGGAATCACAACGACTGCAGGCTAATTCTCTCATTCATTTCAATCAAATTCAATGCCGCTGTGACCTCCGGATTATGAGCGCGGTGTATAATTCATCCCAGCGTGCTTTGAGAGGGTTGTTTGATGAGCGTGTTTATCAGGGAGAGGGATTGTGTATCGCTGTGGTGATCTGAACTGTGAAGTGGGTTTGTCAGGTGTTTCTGGTTATTTTGTAGATTGTGGTCGTGTGAACACTGCAAAATTTTGGATGTCAAAAAACATCTAAAATATCATTCTCCTGAATTTGTAATGAAAATAGTCATAACTGTATTAGTATGTTCAGGGTTGGATCAGTAAAGGTGACTAACCATTGAAAGAGTTTAGGGCCAGTTGACAGAACAGTTACTTGCTCTGTGGTGCTGGTTTTCATTGCTTTTGAAATTGTTAATGACCTGCAAACATGTTGTTGTCAAATCATCATTTACTCCCCCTCATGTCGTTTCAAACCGGTATGATTTACTTTGTAGTAAAGAACATAAGATTTTTGAAGAATGCTAGTAACAGTTTTGGTGCTTCTATGGGTCAAGCCATCACCCCCCCCCCCCCCCCTTTTTTTTTTTCCCCCCGGACCTAAAATGTCTGCAAGGGTCTACTGCGGGACATTTTAGGTCCGGAAAAGGGGGTGGGGGTGGGTGGATGGACAAGCTTTACCAAAAGTTACGTTAAGAAACAGAGCATAACATTATCATTGGATAATTTTTTGAAGAAGTCTTGTTGACAAAAGTGTTGTACACTTTTAATTATGTCTTTAACAATTTTTGTTCCATTTGGTTCTGTACATAGTATACACATTAAATTTAAATAGAATTGTCACTACCTGCCTTTTTCCAGGAGTGAATTCAGCTCTAAAACAGTTTTATTTACATTCCTGTAAATAAACTGTGTATGTACAGACTGATATTAAGCACTCGGAGGAGGGGTGACAGCCATATTTAGCTGCAGTGTGTACGTGGCCTGTGTAATTTATTTGAAAGAGGTGTATAAGCTCTATCAGGCACCTTTTCTTTGTGCTTTACCATGGTGAAAAAGACCTTGACAGTGGATGTTCCTTTCTCAGTAGGGGGCTCAAGGCATTGCACACATGAATGTTGAACATACGTGCAATACATGATGTTAATCCTCTCATTTTGTCACAGCAAGTGGCAATTCCATCATCTCTATCAGAGACAGACACATCTCATCTCCTGTTGCTCCGTGTCCAAAGTAACTCTCTAAAACACTCCCTGTTTTCCCTCTCTTTGTCTGTCAGCTCTGTAGACTGCGGTTCTGTCTGTGCTTTACCTGTCTGTCTGTCAGCTCCTGCAGCCAGAGGATGTTCTGCTCCAAACGTCAGTCTGCTCTGCCATTTCACTCCTCATCCCTCCCAGCTGCTCAGACAGACACAGGGGGTGGGACGTGTTGCTATGTGTGTTTGAAAGTGTTTTAACAGTCATGCTCAGTTCTTACCCCAAGGCTATTTTAATAGCTTGAAGACATGCATATAAGTATAAGGTTGATGCTGCATTACCTAAATAATGTCCCTAAAAAAATGGTTATAAACAAAATTTCAACATGATAACATTTTAATAGTCCAAATATAAGAAAATATCAAAAACTGAAATGTAAAATGTCTGATTAGTATATATCTTATTTTATCTTATATATCTTATATGCAACTCTCGGAAGATTTTAGTATGCTGGTTATGACAACGTTAATGTATTTGGTCTTTGTGGAATAGATCTACTACACTGCTGCTGCTGATGAATTGCTGCTTTCGCTGAATTGTTGCTGCTGTTGGTTATTGCTGTAGTTGTAGATTATTGCTGCTGCTGCTGCAAGCAAGTACAGGAACTTGCTACTGCCAATGCATACAGTGATACGGTGCTTTGAGTATTTAAGACATACTGCTGCTGCACAAATAGCATGTAAAATAACCCGTAGCAGATCAGGTGGAGCTGGGGAAGGTGGGTTTCAGAGGAACTTTAATTTAAATGTAAAGCAGCAAGCTCATTGGCTGCGTATGCAACATGAATCAGCTTGTGCAAAGTCGTTTAACAACTGTATATATCATCATTTACGTTAAAGGGTTAGTTCTCCCCAAAATGAAAATGTTGTCATTAATTACTCACCCTCATGCTGTTCCAAACCCGTAAGACCTTCGTTCATCTTCGGAACACAAATTAAGATATTTTTGATGAAATCGTAGCACTATCTGACCCTCCATAGACAGCAACGCAACTGAAATGTTCCCAGGTCCAGAAACTTATAAATATATTGGTAAAACAGTCCATGTGACATCAGTGGCTCAACTTCAGTTTTGCGATGCTACGAAAATACTTTTTTTGCTCAAAGAAAACAATAATAACATAATTTACTCAACCATTCTTCTCCCCCGAGTTATGTCTTCCGCCGTTTTGGAGAGTACCAAATAACGTATTTGACGTAATCAGCTTTGTTTAAGTTTGGGGGGAAAGCGCACGCATGAACGTAATCTGAATATTAAGCGTTGTTTACGCTTAGGGGAAAGCGTGCATACGCGTTGTGATACTCTCTAAAATGGTGGAAGTAAAAAATGTATTCTATATATAGATATATTTACTATGTTTCTGGACCTGGGAACATTTCAGTGGCATTGCTGTCTATGGAGGGTCAGATAGTGCTCCGATTTCATCAAAAACATCCTAATTTGTGTTCCGTAGATGAACGAAGGTCTTACGGGTTTGGAACGACATGAGGGTGAGTAATTAATGACAGAATTTTCATTTTGGGGTGAACTAACCCTTTAATACACGTCAGCCTGCACCAGCTAGAGTTTCATAACAGAACTAGGCATATATATATATATATATATATATATACATATATATACACTGTATTATAACACTTGGCATGTAATGCCAAACATATTGTAGAAGTCAGTTTTAACAAAACATGACGGTTAAATGTCTGAAAGCCAAGGGCTGTGTGTGTGTGTGTGTGTGTGTGTTTGTGTGTGTGAGTGAGTGAGTGTGTGTGTGTCTGTTTGTCTGTCTGTATGAGCAGCTTGTTTGAGTCTTTGTGTGTGTGCGCGCGTGTGCGTGCGTAGTGGGCCTCACCTGTCCGGTCCCTGGCGTGTCCAGTGGCTCATGTCTTCTGTCAGAGTGAGAGCAAGAGAGAGACAGTGATGACGTGACCAGCGGGGCCAGCTGAAAGGGTCAACCCTTCAACCAGTCAGAGATAGAGGGAGAAAAAGAGCAAGAGACAAAGACAGAGCAAGAGAGAAAGAGAGCCATGTGGCAGTGATTTCCCTCTGACAGGCTGTCAAGGCCATCAAACGTTGCCATACTGCACTGTCATTCGCACCTGCATTCTGACGGCGCTCACAGCACATTGAGACAGAGAGAGAGAGAGAGCTAAAGAGGTGTTTTTGAATCAGCTCTTGAAAGTTTGAAAGTGTATTTTCTCAAAAATTCAAGAACTTTTCTCAGAAACTATGGGCTTTTTTCCTTAAAGTACTTTCTATCTGACCCTGAAAAATGTATTTTAACTTCGTGTAGCTGAATTAATGCAGTCATAATAATAATAATAATAATAACAACAATATTTATGTATATATACATATGCTCTTGCTAGTAAAAAAGGTCTGTATTTCATATTATATGTGGACTATAGATTAAGCCGATGTTATGCAATGTAAATGTTTACATAAAGTATGAGTATTCATAAGCTTGGTGCTAGAATGGTCTGGATTTGCATTTTAAGGGTAGTTGTGTGACTTCACCTATCCCCAGGTGAACACAGTAGGAAGCGATTGAGGTGAGACCCCCTGCGGGCCTGCACTGATCTGATGGTAGCTTTCGTTCAGCTCTTAACTCCTGGAGTGAGGGTCTCCCCTGCAGTCAGCTTCACCCAGAGGGAACCAGCTTCTTTAGATCTGAAGCCACGTGGGTGGATGTCTTTGATCACAACTCTGCCTTAATATGGAGGGCCGCTTACTCCACACAGCACCAAGAACTCTTACCTGAGTCTCTCTCACACACACACACACACACACACACACACTGTATTTACGTCCTCTCCCTCAATCAGGCCCTTAAATAGCAGCACAACCTGGAGCGTAGATAAGAAGAAAAGAGAAAGAGAGAGTACAAGGAAAAAACAAAGAAAAAAGAAACAAACGACTGTGGCTAACTGGCCTAATCCTCCAACCTTTAATTAAAACCTTCTAATGATCTATGAGAGCCAATGAGAGAGAAAGAGAGAGAGAGAGGGAATAAGAGAAAAATAAAGAAGCAGAGCGAGAAAAAAGAAAAAGTCATTTTCCAGTGCTGCAGTCTATTTTCTCCTTACCCCTCCTAGGCCTGCGTCTTGTCACCTCCAGACACACTTTTTCGAAGACATTTGTTGAAGGATTTACTGGACTCCGGAGGGGCCCTAAACTTGCAATGCAATAACCAGAAGCATATGAAAGAGTAGCCTATACAGACATTTTTAAGATCCTTTTATTATCCTGATAAGAAGACAAAGAAAAAAAAGAAGAAGAGGGGAACTGGAGAATAAAAAGATATACAGATATACTTGTAAATTAAATATCTCAGAGGAGAGAGTGAATAAGGGGAAGTTGGGTGAAGTGATGAAGACTCACTGAATTTTTTTTTTAGGTGTACGTAAAGCACATGAATCCAACTGCCAAGGATGCGATAAAGATTCGATTCGATTGACACACACACACACACACACACACACAACTTTCATTAATCAAAGATGCATTAAATTGATCAAACGTTACGTTAAGGACATACGCATACAATGTTACAAAATATTTATATATGATATCAAATAAATGCTGTTCTTTTTATTCTTCAAAGAATCCTGAAAAAAAAATCACTATTTACACAAAAATATTGATGATAGATAATAAGTCAGCATATTAGAATGATTTCTGAAGGATTATATGACACTGTAGATGAGTAATGGCTGCTGAAAATTGCAGCTTTGCCTTCACAGGAATAAATAATTAAGATAAATTAAATAAATACTATAAATGAGAAAAAAAAGATATACATAAACTTAGCACTTCTATATACTCATACATATAGATTATATTACTTTTTTCCCCCTCTCTAGTTGTTACCTTTTAATTCAACCACTGCCCTTGGCAGTATTAGCACTGTGCTGTATGAGTTAAGTTACAGACTTTATAAGTCTTCTCCCCCTTAATATTCATGTCTACAAGTACTTTGTACTTTAAACTGTTCGTGTGAACATGTCGTCACATTATATTGAGCCTTGGTTAAAGTGACTTAGATGACTTTCACTCTATAGCTGTTTAAAACCACTCAATAACCCTAAATATGCATGTGCCCCTGTAATATATTATTTTGAATCTGAACCATTATGCATTACATAATATTTGTGTGTTACATACACTCACTCTGCTCTTACTAAGTTGTGTGCTGAATACTGTATCTCATGGGAGGATATCAGACTGTGAAAGCATTAGACTATGACTAGTCTTAACCCCATACTGTGGGAGGTAGATGAGTTGAAACTGTGCATCACTTCACAGAAAGAGGAAAATGCACAATAGGCTGTCAGAGCACAAGGGTGATTGGCTCACAGATGAAGAGGATCTTGTCCTGGTAATATTAAGGATTACAAGTGCTCAGCCCCTTTCACTGAGTTACTGCTCTGTGCCATAGACCGCACCACTGCTCTGCATGGCTCCTCAGTCTAGTGCTCCTTTTAAAAAGTATATATTCAGCTTAGGAACAGTAGGTTGTAGGGGTTTTATTTAGTTATTTATTTGCAACTTTTATCATATATATATATATATATATATATATATGATATACATAATTAATTTATAGAGTTCATAGCATTTAGAAAAAAACATACATTTAAAACACTGACACAAGTTCAGTTCACACATTTTATGCACTATAAGATGAATGGAAATCCTATTTTAATATTTGGTAAATAACATGTTTTTTATTGCCAAATGAGGCTAGTGTAAAACATTATCAGAAAGCCCAGCTTCAACCTCCGCTATGGTGTAATGACCTACTCAGTGCTTTAATGTAAACCTTTCTGCTTGCTTCTCTTCTCTCAGGTAATTACTTGCAGTCCGTAACTGTCTCTCGCACACATTTACATTTTCAGATTGGTTGTCTTGCTGAGGCCATTTTAATGTCCTTTTTGTATTCCAAATCTGTGCGGTTCCACCCGCCTGGACTAATGATTTTTTTCTGTAGTGCATTTGTAATCAAATTCATTTGTTTTCCTGGCCGAAGCGCTCACGCTAAACTCAGCTGACGAGTATCCGTTCTCTCTCTGTCTCTTTCATTCGTTTTTCTCACTCTTTTTGCAGTAAGGGCAGCTCAACATGATGAGGTGTGTCTTTAATATCGGAAGTGGAATAGGAGCATCTCAGCAGGGCACCTAAATTAACTTGAAGCTGAGGAATGAGGAAGTCTCATAAAGAAAATGAATAAACAAACAAACAAACAAAGAGACAATGACACTATAATCACCACCCATTGAGTCGGAGCTGTAATACAGAACAAATTGAACTCTAAAGTGATCTGAATACCAAGTTGAGCTTTTGTTGAATGTGCACATTTCCCGCAGCGAGCGATTTTTGTGCCTCGGTGCCTGAAGAAAGTGACAGGTGCTGTTTTTGTTGGATGATGTTTACAGGTTGGGTCATGCAAAGTACAGAACGAGAGCTTGCCTGCAACGATCAGGATCAGTCGATGTGGAATCCGAAGCGAGTCCTCGTGACAGATGATTGATAGGCCTCAGCTGCGGCGCTCCCAATCTGATCCTCGCCGACGATAATGCATTCTCCTTTTGTCTGCCTATCACCTAATGCAGTGGTCGAAGATGACAGAGCGCTCGCCGCACTTTGCGGAGAGAAAGAAATGATATCTTTTTCATTGGAGCACAACCAGAAACTATGAGGAGGGGGAAAAATGGAGGGAAAGATGGAAAAGTTCCCCCGCTTTCTGTCTCCAGAGAAAGAGAGGCCTTATTATCCGCCTGCATTTGCATGATGAGAAAACACAGCTCATATTCATCTTAGTAAAGTTGTAATAAATGGTTTCAACAGCATCATCATCAATTTTACGCAGGTGCGCTTGTGAAAATCACTCACTTCAATCAAAAGAACCTTAGCTCCCCCTGTTAAAGACGGCTCATTTTTTACTATCACACACTATAACGCTGAAATTTGGAGGAAAGAGTGAAAGAGCGAGGGGAGAGAGAAAGAAGTTGAAGGGAAAAGAGAGACGGATTGTGTTCCGCTGGATGGCGCTACTGAACAATTAACAAGACTGACAGCCGAACAGAAAAAATGATAATTTGTGATGGTGGTATGACAATAAGCATGACAAAAATGTAACTAAGACGAGCGTAAACAAACAATAAATAAAGACAAATATAAGTAAATAAACCAAAAACGAAAAGAGAGACAGAGGGATAAAGAGTTAAGGTGATATTCTGGGGTCACTCTGAGCTAAATCGACTACTTCAGCAGAATTCCCAAATGCCAAGACAACACCTCAGCCTATAATGACCAGAGATCCTCCCCGTACGCTTCAAACACCCAGCAGCACAGCTCGGGGAATTAACAACACCATCATACACGACGCCGGCTGGATTTACTCCTTGTTGTGCTCTGCACACCTGCTCCTCAAGAAAGTCTTAATTGGCAATTACCGCAGTGCTTTTGTAACACTTGTATGCCTGATTGTGTTCAATCTAATTTTAATCAACAAAGGTCAAATCCAGGACAACAGCTAAAGTAATGCTTAATAAAGCTTTGTTACTTTGTAACAAGGACGTATTGTTCATATTAAGCAGTGATTACTAAGATGATTAGATTCATTACACATCTATTGAAGTAGCGCTGTCTCTTTTGCTAGCGTTGAACAAAGCTAGTCTGTGTTTTGGAGGGAAAAAAGATCTGAAATACTAAACAATCAAATTTGTGCAAACTTGTAGAGTTTGGTTGGAAGAAAAAAGAAAAACTAGCACCAACAAACTGAAAGTGCAGGTTTATTATAGTCAAATGAACAAACTGACTGTCGTCTCATTTGAATGTTATATCATGAAGTGTGTTTGAAAAGCTCATTATACAGGTTGGAGTGCTCTCTCAGCACCTATCCATGACAGAGCGACCCTGGGTTAGAAACCCTCAGAAGTAGCCTCACATATAAACTCGTACACTCGGGTTGTTTTTAGCTTGATAAGCACAGTTGTCGCGATGGTAGGTGTGAGAGGATATAAAAGGTCATTCATCTCTGTGAGCGAGAGACTGAGTGAGATCAGTAATGGCTTTTGTCATGAGTCTCAAATCCTTCTGTGCACTCAGCAGTGGAGAAGTTGAGTGTAGAAGGGCAAAAAAAATATTAAGCTGAAAATGAAACCTCATATTAACTGGATTAGACTTTATGTAATCATTTGTGATCATGTGATGCTGCAGAGTAATAGAAGACAAATGTTTAGCTTAATTTTAATGGAAATTTATTTTTATTTTTTATATCGTTGACTGCAGGAGAAAAGTAGTATTTTCCACTCATTTGATTTGCAGACTGAGCAAAAGACTTGTGTTTCTGTGGATCCTGAAATTCTTGTCCAAATTGACCACACATAATTGTGATGTTTTGTGTGTAAACTTGGGAAATTGATCTTGCATTACTTTTACTGGCTCTTCATGAAAAAAATACATAGTTTTGTGGTAAACAATAATGTGTATCTTTTATTATCAACTGTCTGCTTTTTCAATGCATCTTAATTTCCAAAATTAAGGAATAAGTCATGTTTTTGTCTGTCATAGTGTATTAAGAAAAAGTCACCGCAAACTTGATCATTAAGAGTAGTACGTTTGCTGTTCTGTGGCGTGTCACTCTTTTATTGTTGATTCCATTTAGCGTTTTGCATTTATGTAGATAATTACATCAGGGGACTTGAAGGTCAAATGTTGTAGTTTGAAGTTATAAAATAACTAAATGCCACAAAATAACTCTACAAAACCCCAAGCTCCATCTAAACCCCCCCAAATTGTATAATTATTATACAATAATTCTTCATGACCTCGTGTTATTTGAGACTAAATTGAATATTGTACTTAAAAAAATAAAAATAAAATTAACCTAACGTCATTTTACATCAAAACAGTTCATGTCCATGTCAATTTGTTTTACCCTATTACATTTTTACTTAAATTAGAATATACTGGGTTTTTTTATTCGTAATTTCTAACAGCTTATATTTTCTAGAACATATGTATTCACAGCTATCTTCAAGCAAATAATCTGTTAAACCATTTATATTGTTAAAATAGGCTCACACCGTAAACAAATAGTTTGTGGTTCAGCTCTATTGCATTTCCCCCAGCATGCACTGGGGCATTAATAGTTATGGCTGCATTATTTACACAGTTGTTTTATTTATTTATTTTTTATTTAGTAATCTGTTGCCTAGTGGTATTTAAAATGATCAGTTGGTTGTTACCCTTGCTGTGTTTCATTTACCGGGTAGCGAGAGGTGTTTTATTTGATTTTATGTTTCATTACTTTGACAAAAAGCACTTTGCTCTCCATTAAAGTTTTAAAGAAAGCCTAAAAAGTGCATAATATTAAACAACTTAAAAGTTACATTAAAGGAGTTTTCTAACTTTTTGTACCTTACTTCTTAAACATACTATTTCTAAATAGTTGATTAACATGATGGCAAATTTGTTCTCCTTTTAAGTCAAAATGTTTCCGTCAAATCATTAATCCGATGAATCCAACTCAGAAAAGGCAAAGCAAACAGTTGCCTTTTTTAAAGTTCTGAGAACACCATCTCATTTTTTACAGCGAGTGGAGCTGTAGGTAGATGCGGCGCTGGTGAATGCAATCACACTCTGGTTTGCGTAATTGGGTTTTAACACAGGGGAACAATAACATCTACCCTCAGTGTTTTTGACACGGCTCCAAAAACGCATTACTGCTCAGCGAGGATACCTCCACATTATGTCTTTCTTTCTTGTAATATACCAGCAGAAATGTGCGCGCTTGTTTCCTCTCCCACTCTTTCGCACTCTCTCTCTCCCTCTTTTCTTCTTTGGCAGGAAGCGAGGGAGTGAGAGGAAGTAGCGGCACATAGAATGTCTTCATTAAAGTGTCATCCTCCATTATTTGGCTCCTATCTCAATTAGCACTAGCTTTAATAAAGGAGCCCTTTCTCACAATCTATCTCTTTCCCTCTCCTTCCATCTCATTCTGCTTTCCGCTTTCCTTTAGCTCTTCTCGTAGGATGGAAGAGAAGAGGTTTGCGTCGCTCTCCCTTCCTCTCTCCTCGCTAGTGTCTGGATTTCGATGGTGTACGGAGGGCCGGCACATCTGCAGCTTGCTTCTGCCGACTCTTTCTCACCCTCACCCCCTCTGAGAGCAATTAGACCTGCTTGCCTTTGGCTGAGCTGTGAACGCAGGCACCAGATCCCCCTGTAATCACCAATGCAGGGAAGCCACCACATCGTTACACCACTACAGGTCACAGCGGGGCCCTATCACCGCACGTTCCACAGGAGAGAGGGAGAGCAACCGAGACTCACATCCTCTCGCCGTCCCCCTGGAGAGAACTCTTTATTTAAGTCTTGTAAACCTATATAAATCCAAAGGCAGAGATCACACGTTCCCCTCTGAGGCACTACTCTGGGTATTACCATACACTCGTGCGCTATTTCCCACCTCGACCCTTTTCCGGGGGGCCACAGAGCTGCCATTTTATATTTAGCCCGGCCCTGTGGCTGGCTGCCTGAGCTCCGTAATTGAGCGCATACATTTGCAGTATCTGTATGTGACAGTAGGTGACAGCCCCTCTGTAGAGGTGAGGACGGCCTGGGCTAGTCAGCGGCTGATCTCTCAAATTGTACTCTAATTGGGGGATATTAAACAAGCCATCCCACTTAGCCTCTGGGAGGCCGATCCATATTCAGCCTTCTCTTCATATCTAGACTGCCTTGAGCAGCCCGGCTCAGGCTAAAAGCGCCGTTCCGACGTGTGGATGTTGTTCGCAGATATGGATCATTCATGGATCCTTCTCGCTCTTGCACGCCAGACAAACAAACGCGGACATGCGCGTGTTCTAACATGAAATCTGCTCCCGGCACTTTTAAGTCTTGTTTATGATAAAGTCTCTCATTATTAATGTATATCAGTCCTGTTAGCAGTCTGAGGTTTTTCATAGCGTTCAGTTAGTGTTGTCTCAGGGGATCAGAATCATCAACAACAAACACGATTTACTTAAAACTACTGATATGCGTGATAGAAAGATGTTTTTATTGCGTTGGAGTCACGCATCTGTCAACATTACTAAAGCAGCACTAGCATTTTGTGCACGTATGTCATTTTTGATAATTGTTTTTTACATAACAGTTTTTTTTTGTGATAATAAATATGAAAACAACAGTAGTAAGGTTACTGACACAGAATGACGTGCTGGAATTGGTTGAATAAGAGCGTTCTTAGTTTTCACTCAACATATAAAAATTATCTTTCTTTACACTTTATGTTAAGGTGTCTTTATTACAGTGTAATAAATACTGAGTAATATTAACACTAATATTAATACTCAAAGAAATACTGAGTAATATTAATTAACATGTACCTACTATAGAGTTACGGTTTGGTTTAGGGTTAAATGCTTGTAATAATAACAACAGTAAATTATGCTTATTGCTATAGTAAGTACATGCTAAGTTGTAACACTGACACTGTAAAATATGGAAATAGGGCAGGTTTTTTTTTTACAGTCCTGTTCCATATCCTCATTATCTGCTATGTACTATAGTAATTACAATAACTGGTTATTAACTAGGTACTAACCCTAAACCTAACCTTTATCCATGTACTTAGGCAAGTACACTGTAAGTGCACACACTGTAAAATAAGCTCCAACCAAAACAGTGTTACATTTACTTTATAAAATGAAATGGCACATTTTATAATATATTTATAAATGGCAAACATGTAAACAATAGGGAATTTTAAGAATATAATATATATTTATATTTAAATAAATGTATATTTATTGGACTTTTCAGAATTATTGAGTTTATTTGAAATTCTATAGATAGAATTCTATAAATTCAATATTTTTGTTATATTTAATTTATAATACAGTATGCCCCATTTATTTCAGAATATTACAACTATTATTTTATATGTTAGCTGAATATTTTATAGATTTAATTTTAGAAGTTTTAAAATATTTTTTGCACAAAAAAAAGTTACAAAACAGTAACAGATAATGCCACTAGCATTTTCTAATATAACACATATGACAGTGATACGTTACAGGACAAATCTAATTTAATTATAGCACAAATATCAAAGACATGCATGATGTGCTTTACTGTCACTGAAGTACAGGACTCTTGACTTAGACAGAGAGGAGATGAAGGCCAGGCACGTCTTGAAGTCCCACAAGAGACCAAAGGGATGAAGACTATGTATGAATACTAGAGGAGGTCGCAGTAGTTCCCTGCCTTCGTCGGCTTTTGGTTTCTAATTTAAGATTACTAAACACACAACAACAGAAAGCAAGGTGCTCTCGCTCATGAACGCTCAGAGGTCGATGAAATTTAGCAGGGCAACACTCCATTAAAAAGGCCAGTGCCATGGCTTAAGGGGAGCAATTTTAATGATGAAAATGTTGTTTCTCCAAATCAAACATATTACTTATGCGACTTTTTTCCACTCTGCCACGAGACATCTGTGATCACTCAGCCTTTTTCATCCTAACACAGGAAGGACGAGAGGAAACGAAACAAAAAAAAGGAGAAAAGAGAACAACAATAAACACAAAGATGATTTATTAGTACATCCTCTGGTGCTTATTCTCTAACCCCTTCAAACGCACGCACGTACGCACTCGTACATATATTAAAAAAGCAGGGTGGATGTTTATTAATATATTATATGCCAGGCATGGGAATGTGGCTGCTGAGGAGTGTAATTGCAGCGTTGGAAACATTCCTCGGAGGAGCTTGGCACATATTAAAAGGGAAAACTTGAGACATGTTTGTGATAATATTCCTAATAAATCTCAGCGCGGGCCTCCGACTCCTTGACGTTAACAGTAACACGGCCGTTCATCTTGGTTGGAGCTCCAGAATTTAAGATTGGTCACAAACAATCTGAGCGGCACCGGATTGCGCGGGGAGACGCGGCCCCTGCGTGCGCCTTGTGCTCCCATAAATCTCCTCTTCCTCCTATGCAAATGATGCAAGGCTTTTAATTGATAATTTCTCACATGGGCCTGCATATTGGTGGACTGGAGGCTTCTAATGAGAGAGAGAGCCTATAGCATGTACTTTAAAGCCAGAATGAGCAATCACCCTGAGAAGTGGGGTAATTATTTAGCCCTGGGTAGGGTTGAAGTGTGTGTGTGTGTGTGTGTGTGTTTCTAACAGGAAAAAAACGGGGCAGCTTTTTTAATAATGTGTGTCTTGAATGTTACCTTGCTTGCGCAAGCGATACTGAGTGTAAAAGGCGAGTTGAATTGATAAGGCGGATCCGTGTTCTCTTTTAATGCATCTTGTTGTGTAAACGCACCTCGATCTATCTTATATATTAAAGAGCGTCGGCCAGGAACAATGGATTGTTTTTCTCACACATTACTGTCCGGTGCACAATGACAATCTATTTGATTCCACACAAATAATGGGCCGGGATGGAATCAAAAATTAATGTTCAACTTTTGGAAGGCCCCATGAATAATTAAGCATAATTAATTCTTCATGATGGATGTCAAAAAATCACCACCTAGCCCTGTTCTCGCTAGGCCTCTTTATCGTGCCACGGTCCTTTGCAACGAAGAGCATTTGTGATGATAAAACATCAATCAGTTTATCTTTATCTGCATTTGGCTAAAGTATGAGGAGCTCCACCATACATTCAAATAAACCGATAGAAATCTGTCTGTTGTGTGTCGTAAGTGTCTCAGTGCTGTTTATGTAGGCCTGTTTGATTTGTGGCTTGTATATGTGAGTGTGTGTATATGAGCACGCTAGAGTCTCTCTCTCTTTCTTTTAGTGTGCTCAGGCACCTATACAGCATTTGTTAGTTCACCAGTGGCCCTTGTGTGACATGTATTTAAAAGAAGGCATTATGTGAGTTTATATTCATGTTTTTCTGGAGAGGCATTATATACAGCATTTATGTGATTCAGTTCACACTAGAGCACAGCAGTAATATTAACTGAATATTATATCTTCTCTCTCTCTTTTTTTAATTCTTGCTTTACTAATTTTTGGGTTAGAAACCCATCAGTTTGATTAAGGTTTCATCTGATTTCAATACAGAGCCGAGTGACACGAGCTGAGCAGTAACTGATGACAGCACCATAATTATATCTTCACACCAGTAGGGGGAAGAGTGTACAAAGAAACAAGCATTAGTGTAATGGGATATTTACAGTCATTCAAGAGCTCTCAGCCCAGAACAGCTTCACTATACACATGTGCTCAAACATGCTTTTAAGTGCACTGTCCGTATGTCTAAACATATACAAGCCCTAAGAGTATTTGGACACAAGAACACTTGAATTTAAATATGTACTGATGTATGGATGTATTTGCATTATACAGTAAAATATCAAATTAAATATTTTATTTTTAAGAAATAGAGCACAAACACCCTTTTCATTTAAAAAATACAAGATACGTTTATGTACTGTATGTTGATAAAATATAAAATAAAAATATAGATATATACAAAATATATTTGTAATATAAAAGTGAAGTTAATTCTCAGAAAAGCTCTTGTAGCAGTTTACAAATGACATCTGAATTGATATTTGATCAAATATATTTGATATTTGTCCTACATTATAACTGTTACCTTAAATGTCAAAATACTGAAAAAAAGTCTTCGTAATAATGACTTTCAGTTATATATTCCACACACTTAAACCGCAAATTCAAAGAATCAAAGCGTCACCACTGCACTACATCAATAGCACATTTTATCAGTCCATCATGCTTATCCATTTATCATTTTGATCCTTCTTTCCCTATCCGTGACCCATTTTGCCCTTTCCTTTGCTACAAACTACTCTACGGTGTGCTTGCCTTCCTGTCTCTTCCGTCCTATTTTCTCCTCTCCTTCTTTCTAAAGGGGGTTCATCAACCGGCTTGTTGTACAGCGCAGTAATTAGCAGCGCATGCTTGTATTAATTAGTGGTGAGTGATCTCGTTTTATTAATATGTACTGGAGTGCGATGGGGTAGGAGCCAGAACAATAGGGCGGGCGGTTTGGCGGCCTCGCTATCGGCTGACCTCTCCGTGCTGCTGAGACACGGGACGGCCAAAGGGTTAAACCCATTATTAAACATTTTATGCTAATGCTGTTTGTTTTATAAGCAAATTAACGGTGTGGATTTGCCGAAAACAGGTGCTGTGGTGTGAATGCGTACTAAATGATGTGATACTGGAGGAATTAATTAGAGCCTGTGCGGTAATTAGATGCAATAATTTGTGTGATTAGCGGGCTGTTTAAGAAGGAAGACACACTTGCAAGTTAATGCGCATATGCACACACACACAGTTTCTTCTTCACACATATGCTGTGCATGCTCGGATGGGACAGTTGTTTTGTTGTCCCGGATCACAATAAAGAGAGAGTTTGAGAGACGAGGAACTTCCTATTGCGTACTTCAGAAATTATTCATTAAAAAACGCTGAGGTGGCTACAGCTAATTACCAAAATGAGCCGGTTGTTGGGGCTCGCTCATCCCTTTTTAATTCCTTTCCTCTTGTCCTTCCCCTTTATTTCCTTAAGTCAAAAAATTCTTACCTCAAAGCAAAAGGGAAGCTTCTCCACACAGCACTTCTAAATTTGGAAAGGGTTTCATGATAAAAGACAGAACCATTTTTTTCCTCTTCTCATCCTTCCTTCTGTTCTTTTCATTACATATTATTAAAATCATAAAGTGCATAATTAATTTTTGCAGATGCAGTGCATTTGGAGCTCATTTGGATTCAGTTAACAAGGCAGCTCTGCATTCAGCTGCTGCAGTCAGTCAGGTGGAAAAGATCCTGGAAAAGTTTGGAGAACAGATGAGATGGATGCAGACCTACAGTTGAACAGAAACACAGGTATTTAAAAACATAGAAACTCGTTCAATCAAATTAAATGAATTTGCAGAAGACTGAAATTTTGTTGATAGTTCGGACAGTTTTGGTGCTTATGTTCTCATCCCATGATTCTTGCCAACAATAACACAGGTTTAAACTTCCAGCTTCAAACACACTTCTCTGGCTGGGGCGACGGTCATCCTCTCAGGCCATTATTGACACTGTATGTGAACCCATCTCTCGGCAAATCTGCAGATAAATCTTCCTGTGTTTTGAACTGAGCCAACTTCAGGCTCACTTTTTATGGCCAGTGGGACACGTCCCGGTCCAACCCCCCACCATCCCTCTAGCATCACAGGCTAACGTGATTGAAACCACTTGTTGATGAGTGTGTATCCTCTGGGCTGTACTTTATTGTTTTTATTTGAGGCAGATGCATGAGAGGAGATTTGACTGACACCCAATAAGCTCAAAATCACCTCGTCGAACCCGTAGGCCCCTCCTCAACTCCAATGCAGCACCACGTTCACTCTAGTCTAGCTTGTAGCACCCTCACTTTTAGGCCACACACTCTTTGTGGTGTTAACTTCTATCTCATAATAAAAATTGCGAGGATGAGGAAAAGCCAGCATAATTAGGGTAGTAGAATTTTGGTTAATGTTAATTTGTGTTTAAGAGAGAGTTCATCCAAAAATTTAAATTCTGCCCTTGTTTACACGTTGTTCCAAATGTAAAAAAAATGGAAGCTCAAAAATACTTACTTGATGTACAAGAACCAGTGAAGTTTGTTCTCTCATGTCAAGCAAGTACATGTGAACTTCTGCTTACCATATTTGGTGTGCTCCATGTATGTGCATTTATCAAAGTTTATTTGGGAATAAAAGACTACATTAATCATATAAAGCAATTGTGCCACTTCAGAAGACTTGGAGTAAACTGCTTGATTAATATGGATTCATTTTTCAATGTCTTTATTGACTTTTGGTGGTATGGACTTTCAGTTGAGGGGCAGAAATCACTCAGGTGTCATTAAAAATATCTTAATTTGTGTGTCAAAGATAAAATAAAGTCTTTTGGGCTTGACACACCTTGACGATGAGTAAATGATGACATAATTTTTATTTTTGGGTGAACTATACATTTAAGCCTGGGATGTGTTTCATTTTTCGGTCGAGCGTTTACACTGAATATCGACTTGTATGGACATGTATGACACATGCACCTATAACTGCTTTATGATGTTCCACCTGAGCTGCAAAGGTCATCTTGTTGTTGTACAAATACCTTGTGTTCTGCTTGCATATCCAGATTGTTTCGACCTTATGTCTTTTGTTGTTTTTATTGCATTTTCCTACTACTTTGAGTAGTGCTGCCACCTTGTGGACCCACCAAATGCAGTCAATTCCAGGCATGACCACAAATTAGAGTTAACTAACATAAACCCTGATTATTTTTAAAAGTATAAAACAGTTAGAAAAGAAAATGCAACAACTTGTCCAAAAGGGAAGAAAAATCATGGTTCTATACAAAGTTCAAACGTTTTGAGTCCGTAAGATTTATATCTATTTTTTATTATTATTTTGAAGGATTTGAATATAATTATTCAGCAATAACATGCTAAATTGACGAAATGTGACAGTAAAGACATTTAGAATGTTACAAATGATTTCTATTTCTAATAAATGCTGTTCCTTTGAACGTTCTATTAATACAAAATAAATAAATAAATAAAATTACAGTTTACACTAAATTATTAGGCAGCACAACTGTTTTCAACATTGATGATAATAAAAAAATGTTTCTTGCACATCAAATTGGTATATTACAATAATTTCTGAATCATGCGACACTAAAGCCTGGAGTACTAATGCGTACAATTCAGCTTTGCCATCACAGGAATAAATCACATTTTAAAATATATTAAAATAGAAAAGCTTTTATTTAAAATTGGAATATCATTTTACAATATTACCGTTTTCACTATATTTTTAATCAAGTAAATGTAGCCTGGGTGAGCATGAGAGACTTCTTAGAAAAACATTACCAAATGATTACCAACCCCAAAGTTTTGAACGGTAGTTTGTTTTTTTATGTATCCTGTCCATCTTCAGTATGTCTTGTAGAATGTCAGTCCAAAAATCCTTTGTTCGGTGACATTAAGAAAGCCTTTGTGGAAACACCCCCTTACACTCGTACCTACTGTAATTGTGGAATAACAAGAGCAACCTGGGGGACGCAATTTGTCATCTGTTGTATTAGGAGAGAAAAAAACAAGTGAGAAACACGTATTGCACTTTTCCTTAATGACCACTTCCTATTCTCCTTCCCTTGGCAGAGCTTTGCTATGTCGCTCATTTAAAATATGCATATGTAAAAAAGTGCCATGTAAACACACACCGACACATACAATAAAATGTGCGTAAGGCCCAAATACGTGGATGTTGTTACAGGAAGCAAAGCACTAATGAACGAACAAGCTGAGATGAGGTGCTCAGTTTATGAATCATTTATGTCATTATGACAAATGACATGGTAACCTTAAAAGGCCTTAGAATATGAATTTATACAGAGCGAAGTGTATGGTAGGAGAGTTTTCCCTGTAGAAATCGAGTAGAACTTGGTTAAACATGAAATTCATATTGGCTTCCTAAAGCTGAATTAGACAGGGGGGCCACACAGAGCTCATAGGAGACCGCCGAACATGAATTATTACCGAATATAATTTCAGCTATTAGTTCACCATGCTGAGTATCAATCACTAGCATCTGAGATGGAAATTAATATTTTGTGGGAGAAAATAGAGCGAGAGTGAGACGGGGACTCATTTTCTAAGATTTCTATATATATTTTTTAACTCCTGCAGAGTCTGACATTTTTATATGTGGTGTCGGGAATGGTCCGACCCATTACCATACAGATTATCCATTGACAATGCTTGCACAAAGCAAATTAACATGCACTTAATAAAAGAAAAAAAAAGAGAAGTGGAATAGGAAAAAAAAGATTATGTGTAGCGTACCATCCTTTCCAATTTTGTGTAATCACTGCCAGAGTCTATGTTTTGTCTCAAACGGAAAGGGAAGATAGTTTTAGAGGGAAATCCTGCGGTCTCACTGCCTACTTTTGGCTGGCTTGTATCCTGGTTTCTTTGAGTTCTCTGTATGGTTTACTGAGGAATAAGAGGGATCGGGATCAGGCTCAGGCTGAACCATAACATGATGCTCAGTTGAAAGAATTTAAATATGTGCATTAAGGGTCCTATCGTGAGGAATCCTTTTTTTTTTCTTCTTGATTGTCTGAGATAAGATTTCATTGTATTAAGAAATTATATTATAACTTCCAGAACTCAACAAGTCCATCTTTGGAAACTGAACCTCCTGAGTAAAAGTAAATTGTTATAAAGTACAATTATTCTTAAACTCTTTCTGACAGTATATAGATTTATAGATTCTTATTCAGCTTATTGGTTGATATTTTTTTTCATTGCAATCAAACTTTTTATATGTGCCACTACCCCCTAATCTTTGAGTACATCTGAGGCAAAGAGTAGTACTTATTTTTTTTAAACAAGGTCTGTAATTGTTTCAATTCAACCAGAAAACGATGTGCACTTGTCACAAGATTTTGCGAAGAGGCTGTTATTGACAGATGGAGCAGCACATATTACACTTGACTGCATAAAAAGCTTTTAATAAAATAAAGTTTAATTTAAAGGTCAGTGATATGAAAAAATATGGTCATGAACAGTTTTGTTTTGGTACAAAACAACTTTACTAATATTATAATATGTCATATAAATTATAAAAAAAATGCTCTTAGACTGTGCTTGTGTATTTTTATTATTGTTATAATTATTATGGTATTGTAATAAAACACTATTTTTAAGTATGATTATTATTATTATTGTTGTTGTTGTTGATGATGTTTTGTGCTCACAAACTTGCAGGATTTTTTAAAACTATTTTATTTATTTATTTATTAATGGAAAGGGCAATAGTAAAACGACAGTTATATAATGGTTTTATGCAAACGGCAAAACAAGAAATTTCTAATACATTACCGTTCAAAAGTTTGGGGCAGGTCAAATTTTTGTAATGTTTTAAAAGAAGTCACTTAATTAAAAAATACAGTAAAAATGTAATTGTGAAATAGTATTACAACTGAATATATAGTTTTCTGTTTTAACATATTTTAAAATTAATTCATGTGATGGCAAAGCTGGATTTTTCAGCATGCATTACTCATTGATCTATGCTATTAATGGTCAAAAACTTTGTACAATTCTAATGGGACAATCTGTTGTTATGGAGATACCAGTCCAGCGCATATCAGTCGACGCACATTACTTTGTTGAGAATCATCAGTTGTAACTGTCAATGCTGTGAGGCCCACTGCTATAGAATGAAAGGCCTTGAGCTGTCACATGAGGCCATCACACATCCTTTCCATAGCTGCACATTACGTCTGTGTTGTTTTGGCCTGATCGTATGTCAAAGTGAAGGGAAAAAGGAACAGGAAGGTTTTATACGAAGCTGGTCAGATGGCCGCTAATGGCCACTCTAGTTTGACTGCATTACACTTGTGTTTTTTGTTCCGTTCATTGTTTTGCGCACTCAGCGACCTCCGGTTGAGTGTGCAGTAGGACTCTGGACTCAACCGAACGCATTTCCTCCTGATTATCGTGACGCCTGTCAGCTCGCCGAGACGCTCCCCTACGACCCCTCAAGACCGGACCCCCTCTTCTGCTACTCCTAACAGACGTGAAACGCTCCAGTCAATAATTTTTTCTACTCGTCTTCATCCCTCTCTCTCTGTGTGTCTCTCTTTCTCAGATTGCTGCATGTCAGGAGGAGGTTCGCATCGGAAAGTTCAGCCAAATGTTATCTAGCACAGGGAGGTTTCAAAGGGGAGGCCCATTGCTCCCCCTCTTCCAACTTCTAGTTTCTGACTCTCTCTCCCACTCTCTCGCTGGGTCTCTCGCCCAATATCCCCCCCCCCCGGCTGCCTTTCAAACTCGCAGCCAATAAGTGTCTGTGATAACATCAACAGCTGTCAAAGACCCAGGCAACTGCGCTTGTCTCGTAAACCCAAACACCTGTACTCTCTCATTCTTTTGATTGTTATCCCTCATACACACGCACACACACTGCTCTGCTCTCTATCACTCACATTGGTTTGATTTGCCTGTCAGAAAGAAGGGGATGTGCCAAGATCTGTGGAGCCGTGCGGAGGGGTGTGTGTGGGTGTATTCCGGGACGGGAGGGGGGAATTTATAAACTGAGTGAGAGAGATAGACAAAAAGAGAGAAAGAAAGACAGAGAGCATCTCTTCAAAAGTTTGGCACAGTTTGAAAGCCAGAACTGGGGAGGATGTCACAACAAACTATACTACGTCACCCCGTTTTTTCACTTCTCTACCTCATTGTCTTGTTTAATATCAGTGAGAAAGTGTGTGTCAACATATGTTTGTATTTAAATGCCAGTCTCATCAGCACATTTTGCCTCATGCGCAAACCACCACCTGTCTTTTCCAGGCCTACAATGCTCTTCCTTGGGCACCTTGGCTGCATAATCCACCTTTCCCTAAAGGCTTTGGCTCCCGTCACTGCTGCTGTCATGCTGGGCTGCTATATCCATCATTTAGTCAATGAGAAGTAATGACAGAGTAGAGCAAAACAACAGCAGTCTGTCTGCGGGTTCCTGTTTGAAGGGAAACACACCAGGTTGCTATGAGACACGGCCCCAGTGGAGCAGGAGCAGGGCCGCCGAGGCATTCTGGGATTCAAGACCGATTTGGCGTTTATGATCAGGTGCTGACTGGAAACGAACAGGCTGCTTCTGTGGTGTTTTTTGATGTTGTGAATGTTGACATCATGTAACGGGGGTTTGAATATTCATGAGGTTGAGAAAGAAGGGGCGGGGTTTTTGGAGAGAGGGGCTGCTGTGGAGACAGGAAGTTCTCAATCAAAGCTGAGAGGAAGCGTTGTGTGTGAGAAGAGAAAGAGTGAGTGAGAGTAATGAGAAAGTGTTTGTCAAGGGTGAGCTGTTCGTTATTCTGATTTATGTGTCAGACACATTAATGGTGGAATGGCACGCAGTCGTTCTCCTCCTCCACCATCGCAAACTACTGATGGCCAGAGAGACAGAGAGCTGCTACTCACACTTAGTCTTCTTCTGTTTGAGTGTGCGGTTATCTGTGATCATGCTGGATTCAGCATGTGTTAAGGTTTAACCCATGACTAATCGCTTTGCCTTTGCTGTATCACGGCTGTGTTCTGAGAACACTGACCCTCCAGTCATGGACTCCATAAAGACCACACAGTATAGTCTACTTGCTCTAATAGAATTCCTGCAGCTCATTGAACTAGCAATGCCATTAACAGTCATGGGGTTGATTCCTAGGGAATGCGTAAACTGATCAAAGTCTATGGATCAAAGTATCTGCCTAAAACAGTAGACATTTACAATATTGCAATAAATGCTGTTCCTTTAAAACTTTATATCGATTACAGAATCTTGAAAAAAAAAATCATCATGGTTTCCATAAAAAATATTAAGCAGCATGGCTGTTTTCAACATTGATAATTTGAAATGTTTCTTGAGCACCAAATCAGCATATTAGAATGATTTCTGAAGAATCATGTGACACTAAATACTGGAGTAATAAAATATATTAATAATCATGCTCTCTGGCATGTACGTGAACGTGACACATACTGTCAGTCAATAGTTTGAGGTCAGCAATATTTTTAATGTTTTGAAAAGTCTCTCATGCTCATGATTTCTGCACTTATTTGATCAAAAAATACAATACAAATAGTAATATTGTGAAATAATATTACAAATTAAATTGTTCATTTTAATTCTATTCATTTTTTTTGACAATTTATTAAATTAGTTAATAAATCTTTTTTTTTTCATTAATTTGATAGCCGTACGTGTTATTAAAATTAAATTTTAAGAATTCTAACACAAACCTAAAAAAATAGAAAATTGTCCAGCATGTATGAAAGTCATCATTCGTGCTAGTTAACTGCATGTCACAGTGCTTCGGTTCACCGGAAGACATCTCATCTCGCCGATCATGGATGTTTTATGACAATCATCTGCCACATCTGCTGGCACTGGAGAAAACGTGACAAAAAAAAAAATTCTATAAAATTCCAGGATTGAAGTGTCACAATAAGAAATCCAGTGGAATAAGCAATTTATATCTTAACACATAGTTCATATTGTTTAAGGCACAACGTATATATGTCAGCAGTGACATAAAATACAGTTTTAATACACCATTACAGACAAAGGAGGGGGTAGAAGAGGAAATATTTCTGCTTCTTTTTTCTGTTCAAACTCAAGAGGTTTTGCTCTTTTTATTACCAATAAAAGAAGAAATGCTAAAGACTTGAGATGGGTCTCGTTTCAGGCACTCTTTCCTTTTTTTTCTCCCAGCCGTGGATGCCAAGAACAAACAAATGGCAGTGAAATGCATGACACATAAACACAAACTCAAACGTGGAAGTATTTGACCTTTTCCTTCTCCCTGATCCTAGCTTCAACATGAAAGAGCAAAAACACGCTCTTCTGCCCATGCAGGTTGGCTTGACACTGACAGTAGTTGTTTGACACTAGCTTGTTCATTTTAACCTCTTACATTGAGGGATTAAAAGCTATGTCTTTGTGTTTTATACACAATATACAGGACATTTCACATGTGTTTCCTCTTTAGCATAAAGTCATTACTACCAACTTTGCAGAACACCAACATAAGGACAGAATGGTAATTAAATATGTGAAGACAATTGTTTTAATTTAATTCATGCTCAATAGGAGCAAGTTAGCCAAAGGTCCATTCCCGTGTCTCCCGGGGATTTGTAAGAACCCATCATGGGCATCCAGCATGGCTATGCTCTTCTCCTCTGTGTCTTTGTGCTCATGGAACAAAGTAAAATGCCTGACATGTTTTTTTCTTCTTCTTCTTCTCTGTCTCACTTGCTCTACTCCCTTTGTTAAATCTCAGGTTCAGGGAACAGAGGCCTAAGGGTAGAGATAGAGGCGGTGCACTGTAAACATTTGGTAATTAGGAGCCTGGAATATCCGCTATCATTGCACTTTTGATTCCGCCAGTGAAGGAGGTAAAGGGGGGCTGTTGTCTCTCTCTTTCTCTCTCTTTTTTTGTCACCACTTTTCCTACCATCAGCCATTCTATCATTACACTTGTGGTACGTAAGGTTGATCATCCTGTGAATGATGCCCCTGGCATTTTTAATGTTAATTAAAAGCAGTTTCACAGGCACATCCCAAGCTACGCCCTGCTAACTACAATGAAGTGCACCATAGCGCCACCTCAGGGCTGAATGAACAGCACCACCCTATTCTGAAAGGGATAAATCACCTACACATTTTAATTGTGTGATCATTTACATGTCAGTCAACCTGTATGATTTGGAAAACCACATGGCGTATTTGGAAGTACTGCTTTTGTCTATACAGTGAAAATCATTAGGGTTCAAAACATCTTTGGAAAAAGTAAAGTAAAATAACCATAATAATAACCCAGATAGATAGATAGATAGATAGATGGATGTTTTGAACCCCAATGATTTTCACTGTATAGACAAAAGCATTTTATTGATTGATTGATTGATTGATAGTTGCTATATATGAGGGGAAAACACATATATCTTCTGTTGTGTTTCACAGAAGAAAAAAAAAATCAATCTAAGAAAAGTCTGCAAAAAATAATGGTTCACTCTATTTTAAGGTCCAGTTCTCACTATTAACTACGACTTTTGCCTCAATTAAATCCTAATTACTGCTTATTAATAGTATATCAATAATATAGTTGTTAAGTTTAAGTGGGTAGGATTATGGATGTAGAATATGGTCATGTAGAATATGTTCTTTATAAGTATATATATATATATATATATATGTATACAATATATATATATATATATATATGTATACAAATTCTGTATAGATTTTTTCAGAGGTATTTTACCTTTATTTGGGGTTAAAGGACATTTCTGTAAAGTTAACAGTTAATGTCTTTGCAGAAAATTATATGTACCTTTTTTTTCTTCTTTTTCTTAAAGTGTACAGGTTTGGAATGACATAAGTGTGAGTAAATTACATAATTTAAATTTTTGTATAAACTATCCCTTTAATAACATGGCTCAAAATAAATCCGAATGCTCCACCAAAAAACACAACAATAAACTTCACAGTATAACTCTGTCACAAGATTATCGACCATCATGTGTGATCCAAGTTCTGTAATTGGCCTTTACTGCGACAGCCTTTGCTATTCTGTACCAGTCAGACTCATACCCGAAATGCTTTGTGTTAGCATCAGATGCATTAGCATAAGACGCGGTCGTACGCAAACCGAACCGGTCAGGATGTGTCTGATTTCAGTTCTGATTGAAGATCAGAAGATGAGATCCGCATCAGCTCAGTGGGCAGTGGTGGTTTGTTGGTGCATTGTTTTAATGGGAGGCGGGCCATGCTGGGCTGTAATTAGCTTGCTGCAGGTTGCTGGGCCCAGCTCATTTGTGTCAGGCGGCGGGTAATTGTGTTGTAAAGTGCGGGGCGACTGAGTGATGGCGTAGGCCAGCGCTGCAGGTGATTTGTGGGGCTGTGGCCTTGCTGTACGCATTACTAAGCCATCTTGATGTATTTATTTATGCCATGCAAATAAAATCAGAGAATCAAGAGTGCGGATGGCTCCTACTAAGATACTGGCAGAACGAGAGAAAGAGAAGGGGAAATATGGAGGTGTATATTTGTGTTTTTATGTATTGTTATAGTGCCGTAAAGAGCTGAGTGAATTAAAGTGGGAGGAGGGGTAGGTGTGAGCTTGTTTATATGCACAATAAAGCTTCATAAAAACATGTTAGCGTGTGTGTGTGCATGCATGTGTGTTTGCTGCAGGCTAGAGTACTATGTCTGCTCTCCTTCCTGATGTTGGGAGCTGTGTAAGAACAGACACTGCAGGCAGGCCCCCAGGCAGCCCTCGGGGCCTTCAAGACAACAGAGAGACACTCACCTGTTGTTACACACACACACACACACACACACACACATAAACAGTCGAATGCAGAAACACATACGAATATGAAGCGGTAAGAATGAATTGATTCATCCACCTTTCAGCTGGCCAGTCTCTCTCTTGATTTGGTCTCTCTCTCTCTTTGAGACCACTTAATTCCCACGTATCCACTCAATAGCAGAGTAGTACTTCAATCAGAGATTAAATAAAGAAAAAAAGGAATGAAAGGCAGGACAAAAACATACCTGCAGGAACGCAATGGCTAAATCAAAGCTGAGGTGCGGTGGAGAGGTAGCTATTAGCTCTACATGCATTTATTATGAGATACAGTAGGCAGGGTTTAATTATATGATGAAGTTGGCCTGGTGTATTTTGCTGCGAGTGACACAGGTTTATGCAAAGCCAGTCATTATCACTGTCAGGGAGAGGGAGAGCCAGGTTCTGCTTTCATGGCTGAAGGTGTCATTAGAGCTGTCTGAGACCCTGGCTGAGCCCTCCTCTGTGTCCTTACACATCTCTTTAACACTGTAAAGCTTGACATACCATAATAGACAGAAAAAATCTAATTTATTGGAACTGAAACTTTATCCAAAAAAGTAGTTTGCATACACTGTGAAAAAATATTTTTCAAAGTAGTATGTAAGATTGTTGGAGTATGTTTTACAAGAAAATTATATTTTACTGTTCCTACTTCAAAATTGTATGTTTTATTCAATGCATTTCTTGGTGTTTCTTTGTTTGTGAGATTTACTATGCAATATCTGAATGAAAACTGTTTCTACACCAATTATTTTTATTCTGAAATTTGTGCATCATATTTGATACACCAGGCTTTTATGACCATATACACTGTTAAAAATAATAATAATAAGAATGAATGAATGAAGATCAGGAGTACATCTTGCAAGGAAATTCTATTTAAGTCTTTCTGCTTCAAAATACCCTATTTAATTAAATGTGTTAGTTGCCATTTCTTTGTAATTATTACAATCTTCACTCAGAAATTGCTAGAAAATTTCACAAATTAAATCATACACCATTTTATTTTTCAATGTAGTGTAATGAGGGGTGAACAACAACAACAACAACAACAACACCTCAATTTTAATCAGAGGCCAATCTAAGAAAAATATGCAGATTGGAGCAGATGTTGTTATTTATATGGCCAAAATTAAGATGAAATTATGATAGTTTGCAATGATAACAAATATAACAGACTGCTTTCATAAAATGGATATATTAGTTGTCACTTTATATCTTGAGTAAGGTTATAATTAAATGCTTAGTTTTATTATTTTCGGAGTGGCAAACATATACTGCAA
Organism: Schizothorax lantsangensis; assembly: GCA_027422415.1. Lineage (NCBI taxonomy): Eukaryota > Metazoa > Chordata > Actinopteri > Cypriniformes > Cyprinidae > Schizothorax > Schizothorax lantsangensis. Next base: position 29,497,956 of record CM049839.1, on the reverse strand, counting down.
TGCAGTACAATGATGATTGAGAGATGTACAAATAAACATTCCTGAAAGCCTTTTGTATCATATTTACAAACCTCAGTTGCTTCAGTAAATGCTTCTTAAAATATCTTAAGTTATTGTTATGTTATAAAAATCATTTGAGATTTCACAGCAAAAATATCAACTATCAGGCTGATGGCTGTGTACAGCAGGTTTATCAAATATGATACAGTAGGCTTTATAGGGCTAATATGTGTGAGTGCCAATGTCTTCACTCTTTCTCATTTTGCAGAGAATTTTCTAAGAGCATGACATCGTCTCATCCAGATCCATTAACCTTTTACCTTAATTCACAAGCAGTCATTGTCAATAAACCTTTACGAACCCCTGTGATACTCTGCTAAACGTATGATAGTAAAGTAGCTTGAATAAAGAGGAGGACTTTGTCTGGTCTGTGCGCTGAGACCACATAATATCAGGGTGCGGAGGGGGTCCGAGACCGCCGTATGACCCCGTGCTGTTAGTTGAAGGAAAGCGTCAGGGCTTGATTTCATTTGCTATGATAACAGTCATTTCCTCCTGTCAGACAGCACACAAACAACCTGTCCCTCTCCAGCCAGCAGGCTTCAGTTAAGGCCACAGAGAGAGGATTCACCCTGTCATCATGTTTACTTCATCTGTTTCCTTTTTAATTAGCCACTTTCATTCATTCCTTTCTGTGTGGTAGAGAAACATTTACTGGGTAGTATGGTACTTGAGCATGATGTTAACAATGAGTGACTATACCATTACAAAAGCATTCTTATAAAATACTTGAGAAAGTATAGCCTTGTTTTTGCCACACTGCATTAAAAAAATACGGTAAAAGCAGTTTTCTATTTTAATATATTTTAAAATGATTGTTTTTCTTGTGATGGCAAAGCTGAATTTTCAACAGTCATTTATCCAGTTTTGGTGCTCAAGAACATTTCTTATCATTATCAGTTCTGAAAACAGTTGTGCTGCTTCATATTTCATATCAAGGCTGCAAGCCAGTGTTTATCTTATTTAAATGACTTGTTTTGCAGCATCAGTGGTGTGAATGCATGATATGTTCTACACAGCTGAGATGTTGTAGGTGAGAAATGAAAGCTCACAGATCACCACTTAAGTTATTAGCTTTATCATGAACAGCAACAGCAGAAATGTTCCATTTGTTAATGGTTTCTGTTAACGTCTGGACAACACTTTTGTTTGAGAGCTCTCAGAGCAGTTCACATGTATTATAGGTTGTATCTTAATACTCCAAACAAACTCCATCTCGAAACGCAAAGTTATACTTTTTTAATAATTTTGGGTAAATTAAGACCACACCACATTTTATGAGTCAGAAATTCTGGTATTTTTTCTCTGGTCTTCTTTCTCTTTTTTTCTCAAGGTTTCTCAAACTTATTCTTGCCACTGTAGCTAGATCAATTACAAAAAATTCTCAGTTTTTCCACACAAATGTTAAAACCTGTAGTTTGGTAGCTAAACACGGTAATAATTTGTGAGTGTTCCATTGTAGCACTGCAGAATTCACACTTCCACATCCATTTTGTAATTTCAGAAGCATTTAAAGGCCTCTAAAAGACATGGAGAGAAAGGGAGAGCGTGTGGGGATAGAGAGAGGTGTCAGACTGATCCTGTACTCTTGTCTTTCAAACTCTCATTGAGAGTTCTGCATCTCACTCTTTCATTGTACTTTTTATTCTCTTTACCCCCTGCTCTCTTTGCCCTCCCAATTCTTCTCTTGCCATGGTTAAAGAATGACAAGAGCGAATGATCAAAACCTCCAGCTCTTTTTACCCTTGTCCATCACTCTGCATTGTGTGCCTCTCTTTCTGTCTCACTGTCTGTTCCTTCCTCTCTCTCAGCTGACAGGCTTTAGCTTCAGAATGAATCAAGTTCTCTTCTCTTCTCCTCCACGTGACCCCATTCCTTCTGCAAACAGTCTACAATTAACAATCAGATGACAAGAAGTGAATGTAAATTATAATATATTCCTTTTGTATATTGAAATTAATACATTTTTTTTCCTTTTCTGCTTTTCTCTTCTTTTTCTTTTCTTTTCTTTATTTCAATACTCTCTCAATTTCAGTCCTTTTGTCATGCTTTTTTACATTTTTTATTTTATTTACTCAATTTGTTGGTAAGATTGTTTAATGTTTTAATCAACATCTCTCATATGCTCATCAAGACTTAATTTCTTTGATGAAAAATACTATAAAAACAGTAATATTCTTAAATATTATTGGATTTTTAGAGTAGATGTTTCTGTTGAAATTTATTTTAAAATTGAATTTATTCCTGTGATGCAAAGCTGAATTTTCAGCAGCCATTACTCCAGTCTGATTTTGTACATATTTATTCTATTCTTTGGTGAATAGAAAGTTTAACAGAACCACATTGATGTGAATTAGAAATCTTTTGTAACATTATAAAGGTCTCTTTTAATCAATTTAATCTGTCCTCGCTGAATAAAATATTAATTTCTTTAATATTCCGATTAGATTAGATTAGAGACTTTATTCTAGTCATATACAAGTAATCACTAGAAACTACATTTTGTTGTTAAATGTCAGTGAGTGTAAAGTTGCACAGTCACCTTATAAGGACACGCAGTGAGTGATAGAGAAAAGTAAACTGAGAAAGATTACAAAAAAAAAAAGATCTTAAGGCTGCACTGTTGTACACTCCCTCTGTATTTCTCTGACTCTGATGCATGCACTCTCTGCTAAGGGTTCTTTCCATCAGACAGCGCTCTTTACCTTTAACTACAGTCCATGGCAGGGCTGAGGAGAGAATAGCAATGCATATGTCACCCGGTATCTGCACAGGGCCTGTGAGAGATACAGTATTGCTGCCGTCGGCCCGGCAGCACTAGCACGCAGCCGTGCAGCCATGCTTATCTGCGCTACACCGCCGGTGCATTACCTGTCTGCAGGCCGCGGATCACTTCGGACAGTATCATTAAATGCCATGTCATTACCCGTTATGGAGCGATGCCCCTCGCCTTGCGGAGAGGGGGTTGTCGAGCGCTCGTGAGGGCGTATGTTTTGAAGGAACGCTGAAGAGGTGGTCGAAGCCCGGGACGGACAGCGCCAAAAACAGAATTGGCATTAAATTGTTGAGGGGAGCTGTATTGACTTTGACTGCTGCAGGAGAGTGCTGTTAGTGCGTGCGCTAGACGATGTTTGTCACTGGAGTGAGGGCAGGCTGAGCAGACGTGCCGGGCTCAGGGAGAGAAGGCGCGGGCTGAGCGATATGGATAGGTGAAGTCTCCCGGTGGGACGTGCTGCCGGGCTGCACCGAGCTGGGAGGAGAGAGGCTAAATTGAAGGTTTATTTATCCAATTCGCTGTCAAGGTCGGCTTGTCGGGAAGCTGTCCTGTGTGTGCTCACCAAATGCCAAAATCCCGATGAATTGTTAAGAGAAAGCTGAGGGCCCTGGAATCAATGACCTTTGTGCATCAGGCATCAACATGCCAGAGTCTCTTAAGGCCATTCTCTACTGGCTATTACACGTGCCTTTTAAAACAAGAGGGAGGCAAGGAGCTGTCTGAAAACACCAGCACACATTTATACAGACACGCACACATATATGGAGCTGACAGACTACAACACGTGCCACATTGATCGCACACGTTTGACTGAAAGAGCGTAGCATGACGATCCTGATTGCAACGAATGCCATCGTGGCAACGCCGCTAAAATTCCCCTACTGCTGCGTTGCATTTTGCAGAGCTCACAAATGTCACATTTAATTTAATAAAGGAAGTGCATTTCATGATTATCACTGAGTTTAAATTAAACAAGGTGGGTTGAAAAGGGTCAGGCGTTTCACTTTCAATTAAGATAACTCTCTATTGTTTATCACGCAGTGTAAGATTAAGCACAGATGGCTACAATGATGACGTCTATGTAGATCCTGTTTTCTTGTGTTGATTCCCACACTGAACAGAGAGCAGATTTTCTCAGGTTTGTGTACATATGTTCTTATATGAAGATAACACAACATCATTTCTTTTTTAGATTTGATCTTTTCAGTGTTTTCTCACTCAAGAATTAATATCTAAATGTAAATATATATATATGTAGACTAGTGCATTATTAGCAGGGTACATGAATTAAAAGCATGATTAGTTTATTTTGGATGTACTTGACTAAACCAATATACATTTGATGGACGTATATAACATTTGCATTTGTGTGTGTGTGTATGAATGAATAATGAACAAAGTTACCATCTAGACACCCACCTCCCTACATATAATATTAAAAATTAAAACAGTATGTTACTATTTAGATTTGTATTGAAATATGGTTAAACTACTGTGCTGCTGGTATCCTAATGATATATCATCTATTAATCATGCTGTGGAGAAATATTTAAATTGCTGACTATTTGAGATGAGTGAGGGTGAGGAGGCTGTCTACAAGTTCAATGATCTCTTAATGAGGTTATAGCAATGTTTGCAAAACTTATACAGCACACTTTCCTGTCGATGACTGCACTGTTTTCTTTCACAGTATGTCTGCTTTGGCTGTTGAGTTGTGGTTCCAGTATTTTCATTCAGTTACTTGGTTTTCTAATCACTGCACATGAGTGAGCTGACAAAGGTTTGATAGGAAGCTTAATTCCTTTATAGCATGTGGACAGACGGAGCGCTCCTACAGAGGGACCGCCTCGTCAAAGTTTCAGAAGGCGCTGTCAACATGAAAAGAACATGACCTTTAAGTTGTATCAGCATGTTTGCTGATGCATACAGGGGAGCAGAAAAGGTTTCACCACCAGGAAAAAAAAAATACTATGTATAAACTTATATAAAATACTATATATATATAAAACATAACCTACCCCCTTATATCTCAGTAAGATTTTTTTTTTGTAATTAATTCATTTATTTATTGAAAGCAATTAATACTTTTATTCAGCAAGAATCCAATACAACTGATCAAAAGTGACAGTAAAGATATTTATATATAATTTATAATTTTACAGAATATTTCTGTTTAAAATAAATGATGTTTTTGATCTATTTATCAAAGAATCTTGAAAAATGTATCACAATTTCCACAAAACTATTAAAGGGGTCATATGACGTTGCTAAAAAGAACATTATTTTGTGTATTTGGTGTAATGCAATGTGTTTATGCGGTTTAAGGTTAAAAAAACATTATTTTCCACATACTGTACATTATTGTTGCTCCTCTATGCCCCGCCTTTCTGAAACGCGCAGATTTTTACAAAGCTCATTGTTCTGAGGAGCGAGGCATGCTCTGATTGGCCAGTTATCCAGTGCATTGTGATTGGCCGAATACCTCAAGCGTGAGACGGAAATGTTACGCCCCTTACCATGTTGTGATGCCGTGTCCCGGCGCGACGACACAAAAACAATAAAACCCATTATAAACGAGGCATTTGTTGCATCCAGTGGGGACATAATTACTGATTATAATGACTTATACTGTCTTTTTATGTGTCGCGTTGCATCGCACCGCGTAAACATTACCATGTCTGCATTTGTGATTGGAGAAACTACAAACAACAAGCTCTACTCTACACAACTCAAAACTCACATTTGAATCGTCAGTAGCAGAAACGTACTTACAGGCTGTGAGTCAGAAGCGTCAGACTGTCCTTGCAAAGTTGGAACTGCCCCACTTTATAGAAACAGCCTTTGTGCAAGCCAGCATTGTAGGCTACTCTTCCAGGTTCAGGAAATAGTCCTCCATAAAATGCGCTGCACACACTCTAATATTTGGGTTGAACTGTTCTGGAACAGTGTTGTAAATACAACTTAACCACTGATTTCTAGTTGTGTCCTCTTTTGGAAGCCCAAACAAAGTACCTTCGTTTTCACAACGAAACACATCGTCTCCACGACATGGCGGTGGCAACAACAATACTACAGCGAGAATAATAGTTCCACCTTCTTTCATTGCGTATACATTTGGGCGGTGTTTTGCAAATCTCCCCACACCGTGACGTAGACATGTGGGGGCGTGTTTAAATGAGCCGTTTTAGGGGGCGTGGCAGAGTCTTAACTTTTATAAAGAATATCTCTTTGGTTTTGAGACTTTAGTCTTTGCAACTTCAGGGATCTTATCTATGCACAAGCAGCTTGTAACACTCCAAAGAGAAAGGAAAACTTGAAATCGCATCATTTGACCCCTTTAAGCAGCACAACTCTATTCAACACTGATGTTAATAAGAAATGTTTCTTGAGCACCATATACTGTATTGGAATTTGAAAATCATATTAGAATGAATTCTTTGTTATATATTGCATTTTTGCCTTTGTTATATATGATATGTTTGACCTATTTTAGACAGCACAGCATAGCTGATAGAGGAAACAATGGGCAAAACAGCTTTTAGTACAGTACAGTACATACACCACCAGTTAAAAGTTTGGCTTGGTATGATTTTTAATGGTTTTGAAGAAATTTCATAAGAGATTTCTTTCAAAACCATTTGAAAAATTGCAACATATATGTATTGTACTGTACTGTACAGAAAGCCTCTTAATATTCATATAGAAAAACAAACTTAAATGATCAAGATGAATTAACCTTATCTAGTATCTCAAAACTCTTTGAACTCTCCCTTATCCGAGAGAACCAATGGCGGTCTATTGGTTTTAATGCAGAATTCCAGCAGAAGGACCACATTGGAAAGCAGACCACAGTGCTCAGATGAATTAGTCTCAGTTTTTTTTTCCCCAGCTGGCCGGATAAAATCCTTGTGCTCGTTTCAGTCATGCAATCGGCATTTCTCACACACAACTCCAGGGTGCCGGGGAATGGCTTGACTGACAGGGGCTTTCAATCACAGCTTGTATGTTTCTCTCCTGTAGGCCTGATGGGAAACACAGGCTCAGGCATCAGAGACAGCAACCTACAGTGTGCCCTGTACTAATACCATATTCATATAATTTATTCCAACTCACGGAATCACACAGACCTAAAAATTTCCTTTATCGAAATGAAACCGAGGCTAACTGGTAATGTATGCCAACAAAACCTTAGGGGACACGTTCTCATTGGACTTCTGGCGTAGAGGAAGTGATATATAACAACGTGATATATGAACCTTCAGTGATTATTATTCAAATGCCCATTATCTCCACGAACAGTGAATAATCCCTATTGAGCATGTACATGTATACACTCAGTTTAGTTTCATTTGCATTGTGAGGCTGCATTAGCATACAATGCCCTGTAGTGTATCTGTTTCTGTGGGTTGTGGATTAGCACACGGTGCACTTTTATCAGCGGTTTGAGCCACAGCTCAGTTTTGCTCCTTTACTTTTTAACTTACTTTTTTTTTCCCTTTCTGTTTTTTTTCTTTCTTTTTTGTACATGAATGCGCAAGGCAACGTGATACATATGTTGATTTGGAAGAACAGAGACTTGCAACTGAGCTCTGCGCCTGCATTTATTTTTTCAAACATGCTGGCCACTGCACATTTCAGATAGGCCCAGCCTTGGGATATTCATCCTTGAGAACACAAAGATATGCCGTACCACTTTCCTTTGGCTTTGAAACGCTGGGGTAAATTGCAATCACTGTTGGCTTAAGGGAGAAACGAGACTTATTATTATGGTCTCAACTGATTTTACACTTAACAATATGACAAATGAAATGGTTGCTTGTGCAACGCTTTGTTTTCGATGGTACAAACAAACAGTATATCGTAGATTAATCTGCTTTTTTTGCAGCGTGTGGACATACAAAGACGCACACGTTCACAAAAACACACACAGTCTGTGGGTGGAGGCGGTGTGTGTCCAGCTAGAGATGAGACACAGACGCTCGGTGGACACAATGTGGGCGGTGACTGATGACCAAACACTAGCAGAGTATCAACTCACCATGGGACTCAATAAACTGCATGAGGACTTGGGGGCATAGGCCACCTGAACCCGTGCCAATTTGTGCGTTTGTGTATGTGCGTTTGAGCACACTAGCAGAACGAAAGCCCTTATCACATAAATAATACACTTCCAACACATGTTCATCACTTTGGGGGTGATGACCTTTGCTCCTAGAGCAGCTCTACTATTGGAGCATATGAGGTTAAAACCTTGTTGGGGAATCGAGTAATCGCTGGTGCAGTTTAGGTACTTTAGGGTCAGAGTGTGTTCATCTGAATATGTGCTTTAACCTTTTACAGTATGCGTAATATGTAAATTAGCACTTTAGTGTGAAAGGAAAAAGCTCCTAGATGGATGGAAAGCATTTAATTGTATTATTCAATTCAAAACTGCATGGGTCATTCCTGTTATGTGGGACCCTTTGGAATTTGGAAAAAAATATATATATAAGAAAAAAAAAGTTAAGTGTTGAAAGTTAAAAGTATTCGTATAAAAGATAACCTTTCAAAATTTGAAACATATAGCATCTGTAACAGAATGGAAATAAAGAGAAAAAGTTAGCCTTTGCATAGTGAGGGATTGCTGCCTGTTTCATGACATTTTGAAGTGAAATATCCAGTGAGCATTGCCAAAAGCATGTCCAGTTTTACCAAAAACAGATGAATGCAGCTGTGGCAACATTTTATTACATTGGTTGTTGTACTTATTGTGGCAGTTCAGTTCAGTCCAGTCCAGTCCAGTCCAAATATCCAGTGAATGGCGCTAAAAGGTTAATGTGATATTGCATTTGAAAATAACTTACCACCTACACTAACCTACCTTAAACCTAACCAATATGTGCTCAATATGTGTTAACATGTGCTCAAAAATTTTAGGTGTTCCCTTGCGAAGTCTTACATTTTATTATGAACAGCAAGTAAAGAAGATGGCACATAAAATTATAGGAGACTGCACACACCCTTTGCATTATTATTTTGAGTGGATGCCCCTTGGGCGACTTTTAGGGTCAATTAGATGTTCCACAAATCGGTACAAATTTACTTTTGTGCCTGAAGCAATACGTTTATGTAATACATTTTGTTGATTTAGATGATTTATTTATTTAATTAATTAATTATTAATTATTATTTTTATTCTCCTCCTATGTATTTGGTGTATTTTGAGTATTTGTATGTGTGTGTTAAGTGTTGTATATATGAAGCACCATGAAAGTCTGGATTAATTGCCCCAAGGGGATTAATAAAGCTCTAAACTATCTATCTTTGAGCTATTTTATTGTGACTCATCATTAAGCTTTGCAGCGCGCCACAATGCTGTACCGGGTGAGCTACTGAGCAAGTTTACTATGTAAGAAAAGCCTTACATATTGACTGATTATGTAATTAAAATGTAAAAATGTATTAGTTTACAAATCATGCACTATAGTAAAATTGTTTTGAGGTACATAACATAGTATTGTGCAAGAAACCCTGCAAAGCTAAGTATTTATTAATCAGTAATTTGTGTCTGTAATGATAATTTGTGTGAAAAGTAATTAATTTCAGCAGTTTTGCAGAAATATAGGTAGAGGCATGTTTTTCCAATGAGCCCAACGCGATGAGCCTGTGGGTTAGTTTTGATTATTTTTTGACATTGTAATAAAAGAGAATGTAATGTTTTAAATTCAGACCAAACAACAAATGCCATTAAATATTACATTATTCTCAAACTGTATTGTCTTAATACTTTAATATGTTGATGTCGTATTTGCATTTAATAATTTACATTTCTTAATTAAGAAAGATGAATATATTTCATAATTTTTCATGGCATAAGGCAGAAATAGCAGCATCCATTCAAACAAAGTAGTGAAACTGTTTAGAATGTTGCACTACTAGCCCATGTTTACTTAATTGTGATTGTAATAAAATAAAATAAATAATATGATTTACTTTAACAATTATGAGTTTAATATTTTATCCAGTATATTAAGACACATATGATTGGGGGCATGAAAATTTACTGCATAAAAGCAATGACCGAGGATCACGTGACCCCTCGACGGTGATGCAGGCTTAGTTTTTCGCTCCGCTCACTTTGCCAAATATTTTGCGATCCTGTCAGTGAAATTTGAACCACTCTGCATTAGACCCATCATGAGTGCTAAGGCAGACAAAGGAGATCGGAAAAGGGAGATTGAGCAATCGCCAATGAAGAAAAAATTCAGAGATTCAGCCATCTCCAGTGAAGAGCTGGACAGTGCTATTGCTAGCCGCATTGAACTAGCATTTAAAGAACACCAAAGCACTTTGAATTCGGTTGTGAACTCGGCAGTAAGAGATGCGATGGACTCTGTGCTGATTCCAGCATTGCGCGAACTGCGTGAGGACATACTAGCGACCAATAAGTCTGTTAAAGAGCTAAGAGAGGAGTTTGAGGCCATAGTTACCAAGACGAAGCAGACACGTGACCGCGTTGATTCTGTTCGGGCAGCGGCGCGGGAAGATAAGAGAACAGTCACGGACTTAAAGGATCAGCTGGAGCGACTCACCGAGAAGATGACAGATATGGAGGACAGGTGCAGGCGGAACAATGTTAGACTGGTGGGACTCCCAGAAGGGATGGAAGGTCCAGATGCAGCTAGTTTCCTCCGAGCTAATCTTTCCAAGTGGATTCCTTCCTTGAGGGGCCGTGACATTGAGATTGATCGGGCGCATCGCGTGTATGACGGAGGGAGGGGCTCCGATCGGCCGCGCACTCTCATCTTCCATGTACTGAGATGGCATGACAGATCAGATATCCTGAAAGGTGCTCGGCAGGCGTATCCGGTGAAGTGCGCACAGAACAATGTCACACTGCTGTTTTTTCCTGACTTTAGTCCGGCTACAGCGATCAGGAGAAAGGCATTTGGTCCGGTTTTGAAGAAGATGACTGCACTTGGTCTCCAGCCCTTCCTCATCTATCCAGCGGTGATTAAGCTACGGCACAAAGGAGAACAGAGAAGCTTCGATTCCCCTCAGAAAGCGGAGGATTTTATCAGTTCCATGTCTCAGCAGAAGTCCTATGCCGCCGCTTCGGGGGGACGACGGGGGAGCAGCGGCCGCTGTTTCTCCATTTCCACGGGAGGGGCGTGACGGCCGGGATGGACTTGGCCCTAGCTGCCCAGAAGGGGATGATAGCAGGATGGCCATGGATGCTTGCTAAACCTATTGTTTGCGTTTTCTTCTCTTATACTGGGATATTGTCCTTATTTATCCGGTACAACGATCTCTTTGCTGGTAAGACTGACACTCCATTTTTCTGTTTTGGAGGGGACTAATGGAGAGTAGGTTTAATTACTAAAAAAATATTTTTTTTTTGGCTGTGTGAGCCTTTCGGGAGACATGTCTTGCGTTAGGGTGGATCGGTCACAACCTATCACTGTTTTTTTTGTTGCTCAGTCAGACCTATGTACTCGGTAATGTGCGGTCTGAGTTGTTCTTTGTTTATGGTTGTCGGTTGTTCACATTTTTATGTTGTTTTTGTTTTTTACAGCAGACATTTATACTTTTATCTATTTTACATTATTTCTAAAGGGATTTTTCATATAGGAGGTTTGGTATCTAAAATGCACATCAGTGTTTACGGGTTATTTACGGAATGGAAGTGCTTCTGTTTTTTGTTATTTTTTGTTTTTTGCATTTATTGAGTACAATCTTGGGATTATGAATATTCAATGCATACTTTAAATATTTTATCACTGAATGTGAATGGTTTAAATTCTGCTGTTAAAAGAACCCGTGTATTAGAATATTTACACCGTAAATCTATCTCCTGTGCCTTAATACAAGAGACACATTTAAAACAATCTGACGTGGCACGTTTCCAGAATAAGTATTACAAATTAATAGCTTTTTCCTGCGCTCAAAATAAAACTAAGGGGGTGCTTATCCTTGTTAACAGGAAGTTAAATTTAACAATTGAACACCTTGGTAGTGATGAAAAGGGTAGATTTGTTTATATCCGATGCAAAATATATAATAATAGGTTAGCATTGGTCTCTATTTATGGTCCGAATGAGACAGACAGTGCATTCCTTACACAGATTTCCAAAACTTTACTTGAGGAGATTGATTGCCCTCTAGTGGTGGGTGGTGATTTTAATGCTGTCATAAATCCTGCTTTAGATAAGTCTCAATCTGATACAACAGCCAATCCATCCTCTAAATTATTGAATAAATTTATCACTGAGCTCAACTTAATCGATTTATGGAGAATTCAGAACACTAAAGCTAAGGACTTCACTTTTTTTTCTAATAGACACAAGACTTTCTCTAGGATAGACTACATATTTCTCAGCCCATCTTTAATTTCATCTAATTCCTCTATATCTATATTACCAATTTTATTATCTGATCATTCTGCTATGTTGTGCAGTGTTCCTCTTTCCGATGTCAAAGCCAAGTCCCCTAGATGGCGCTTTAACATATCATTATTAAGTAATCAGACTTGTATTACCTCTCTAAAATAATATATTAAGGACTTTCTTGAAATTAATATGCCCTCTGATGTGGATCCTCAAATACTGTGGGAAACAACTAAGTGTGCTATACGAGGTTTCTGTATATCTTTCTCTTCTACTCTTGCCAAAGCGAGAACTCACCAGTTTACACAATTAGAAAATAAAATCCAATCATTACAAAACCTACAAAAACAACATTTTACTGAGCAACAGGCTACACAGCTGTCCTCTTTAAAAGAAGAATATGATTTACTTTCACACTCAAAGGCAGAATTTATTTTACATAGGACTAGACAAAAATATTATTTTGAATCAGAGAGACCTAGTAATTTATTGGCCCTTAGGTTGAAAGAATGCGAGTCTAAGGCATATATTAGCGCAATAAAATCATCGGATGATCAGGTCACTACGAACCCTGTGGCAATTAATGACATATTTAAAGGTTTTTACACAAATCTGTATAAAGCCGAAACAGATTTTGATGAACCAATTTGTAAGCAGTATTTAGATAAATTGGAACTGCCTCGGATCTCACAGATGGATAAAGAATCTTTGGAGGCCCCATTAAGTTTGGAGGAACTTCACGTCTCTATAAAAAGCCTTCAAAAGGGCAAATCGCCGGGTCTAGATGGTCTCCCCCTGAATTATATTTAGAAATTTGGGATTTGGTAGGGATACTTATGCTTAACTCATTTAATTTTGCAATTGAACATGGGGCATTTCATAGAGATCAAAAAACATCACTGATTTCATTACTTCTTAAAAAAGGGAAAGATCCATTAGATTGTTCCAGCTACAGACCGATTTCGCTTATGCCATGTGATCTAAAAATCTATGCTAAAGTTTTTGCTTCTCGTTTGGAGAAGGTAATTCACAGTCTGATCAAGGAGGACCAAACTGGTTTCATCAAGGGGCGCAATGCATCTGACAATATGCGTCGACTCCTTCATATTCTTGACTTTGCGGACTCCCACCCAACACATTGTGCGGTCTTTTCACTTGATGCAGAAAAAGCCTTTGACAGGCTAGAGTGGAATTATATGTGGGCAGTTCTGCAATGTTTCGGCTTCGGTGAACACTTCGTTTCTATGATTAAGACATTATACCACTCACCTGCAGCATCAGTCATAACTGGTAATATTATTTCCCCCTCATTCCCTTTACAGCGGGGAATGAGACAGGGGTGTCCACTTTCCCCCTTATTGTTTTGTCTATCTCTCGAACCCTTAGCACAAGCCATTAGGAAATCTGAAGTATCGATTAAGATTCATGACCATAATCATTGTATTTCATTATACGCTGATGATATTATTCCATATTTAGACCACTTTGATGTTTCAGTCTCTAGTGTAATTAAGGAATTTGATAATTTTAGTAGCCTATCAGGATATAAAATAAATTGGAGCAAATCTGCTTTAATGCCAATTAACAATGTTAAGGTTAATTTTTCTATTCCCTCATTTATCCCTATTAAGGAATCTTTCATCTATTTGGGCATTACCATATATAAAAACATTCATAAGATTGCCAGAGACAATTTTAATAACATTTTCGTTAAGGTCAAAAATGACATTCAAAGATGGAAGAATCTTAAAGTCTCTCTCCAAGGAAGAATCTCCACTGTTAAGATGAATTTGTTACCTCGATTTAATTTTTTTTTCTCTATGCTACCACTTTCTCCCCCTCCAGGTTACTTTAAGGAGATCAACTCCATAATTTCTAAGTTTATCTGGAATGATAAATGTCCCAGAATTAAACTTAACACATTACAACATCCTAATAGCGCAGGAGGACTGGCTGTACCAAATTTTGAATTATATTATTGGTCGTTCCAGCTTAAGGCCCTTCATAATTGGGTTGATCCTCAATCTACAGTTTCATGGAGGGTGATTGAAGCTGACAAGGTTAAACCAAATAGACTTCAAGATATTTTATTTACTGGCACAGGAAAAAAAGGGGATAATTATAAATTTGGTCCGGTTGTGGCTAACTCTATTAAAATCTGGAAAACGGTTGAACGTCGGATAGGTGGACCCTTCAAATTCTGTAACAGTACACCTTTATGGCACAATTTGAACTTTGTATGTGGAAATCGTCCATTTGTCCAACCCTCTTGGTCCTCTTTAGGTGTGAACACGTGCGGTGATATGTATGATAACCAGGGCCTCTGTTCATTTCAGGCATTGAGAGCCAAATTTTGTCTACCAGCATCTGCATATTTTGTTTTTCTTCAATTACGTTCTGCTCTCAAAGCGTATGGCGTTCCTTGGTCTTCTTCCATTTCCTCTCATCCTATGCGGGACTGGATTGCACCATCTGCTGGTCGGCCATCTGTTTCCTTAATATATAATAAAATTATTGATTGTATTACAAAACCTCTTTCTATTAAAACTATTTGGAATAGGGAATTATCTGATCTTAATTTATCTGTCGACTGGGAGAGAGTATGGTCTAATCTCAGCTTAACATCTAAAAATCTGGCTCATCGTCTTAAGCCGGGCTCACACTGTGCGATTTTTTAAAAGTCCTTTAGGATTGTACTTGTCAGACTGCACGAACATGATGATCATGTCACACTGTGGGATCTCAGTTGTCATTAATGTCAAACTGTACGACAGTCAAGACGAATTAAAAACAGGTGCGCGCAAGAAAACTTGTCCGGACACGTCCAGTGACTACGAACTGCATTGCACGTGGGACCGAACTGTTGGCTATCATGAAAAGTATATGAACGGCGGCAATACCGGCGTATTTAAGAAGAATAGTGTATGCAGCTCTACACACCCACATGAAAACAGCGGCGCAACCAGTGTCAGCAACGTATCAGATGAATTCCGTGAGCGGAGGACGGGAGCGCCGGAGTTTATGGCTGATAGAATAATTCTCCAGCATTAATTCTGCTCATAGCTTGTGTTGAAAAACGGAGACAGTTTGACATTCATCGTAGGGGTAGTCACACTGCAGGACTGTTCGCCAAATCTTCTGACACTGCCAGAACTTCGTCGGAGGTGAAATTTGATCGCAACAGCCATTAATCGGCTGTCGGTGAACATGTCAAACCAGCGATCAAAGTCTACAGATTTTAGCCTAGGATTATAGGAATCTTTTAGGATTTTCAAAATTTGTCTCAGACGAGCAAATCGTGGCCAAAATCGCACAGTGTGAGCCGGGCTTTATTCACTTCAAAGTCATTCATAGAGCATACATAACTCCTTACAAAAGATTTAAAATGAAACTGCAGTCAAATTTGAACTGCCATATATGTAACACTACATCATCAGGCACTTTTCTGCATATGTTTTGGGAATGTCCTGTCGTCATCAGTCTATGGACACATGTAAACCTGGTTTTGTCATCATTACTGAGAATTGATTGGTCTGTTAACCCAAGTTTATGTCTTCTTAATGATGATTCTGATCTCTGTATTAGTTCAATGCAAAAGAGAATGTTGTTTGCTGGTTTTACAGCTGTGAAGAAGACAATAATTCAGAACTGGTTTACACCACACATGTGTAGAGAGGCATATTGGATCCGTAGCCTCCTGCAAATTGTTTCATGTGAGTGTACAACGGCGCGAGTCGGTGGGGCCAGGCCTTCAACCATTGAGGCTTGGCAGTGTTTTTTACTGAATGTACGTGATTATTTAAAGGAGTGACTTTTGTGTTCTTGTTGTCCTTCCCTCTCTCCCTCCCTTTTGATTGAACTTTTAGATGTTGAGTATGTGTCTGCTGTTTTGTTTTGTTTTATTTTGGATATTATGTTGTGTTGTTTGTAAAAAAATGAAAATAAAAAATTGTTGATAACACATAAAAGCAATGACCCACCTGATAAATTGAAGTGCTTTTCTTTAATCTAATAATGCGCTGAAGTATATAACTTCTCAGCAATCTCATTGCCTTTCTCTTAGATAAAGGTGCAGGCGGACTTCTCTTGAAACTCTCTTGAAAAAGTGTTCTTCGTTAAGCACTCAAAGCACACACAAGCACAGTAGCACATACACACACACATATTTGTGCTGTGATAGCTGAAATATTACACTGGCATATTACATTGATGTTGTGGTGCTAACACAGTATATCTATAGGTTTTTAAGCACAAGGCTAGTTCACTCGCTGCTTTGACAGATCGAGAGTGAATAAGAAGGCCTGTGACTGCGAGTGCCAGGGTTTTTTTAATCTAATTCCAGGGCCTTGAAACAACTTGCTTATTTTCGTCTCAGTTTTGGCTCTCCGCTAAAATAAAACATTGAGCGATGAATGCGTTGACAGGTCATTGTGTGTCAAGCTGTCACTCTGTAATGGGTACATCTTTCAGCTGCAGAGCTGATGGCAAGAGAACAGGAGGGGAGAGAAACCGTGAGGAAGAGGTGGAGATGGAGAGACAGAGAAACAGACACAAACAGAGACAGAGAAAGTGGGAGGGAGTTACAGTAAAGAAAAAACAAAACAAAGAAATAAAACTAAAAAAGTTCACAATGCATCTTCTCTGTGACCAAACACTTGTCATGTGGAGGGAGAAGTTGAATAACATTTTTAATGATGCTGGGTACAAGTGCCGCTTTGAAAATCTGCTGCACCTAATTTTTTTTTCTTCGTTAGCCAAGGCTCGCTAATGCATCAGAAACGCTAGCAGCGTGTCCTGAGGAAAAGCGCTATAATTGTGTTGTTCTAATATCACGCCTCCCCCTAATGTTCTCCCGGTAATCAAGCTGGGATTTATTTATTTATTTATTGAGGTATTCTATTTAATATATTCTCTTATTGCATCATATCTCATACAAATCTTGTCAATTACAATCGCTTGTGGATGACAGTCCAAATAATTATACACATTTCCTTAAATTCTCTTTGTGAGCTTGGTTAATCAAGCCTTGAATGAATGATTGCGCTGTTTATATAAATTCTGTCTGTTCACTCTCAAGTCCCTCATGCCAGTTTTCACCTCTCATTTTCAAACCTAATAAGAAAAACGAATACATTAAGCTCTAGTCAGAGGCTCCTGATGCAATCAAACTAAATGTATTCACAGCAAAATCTAGAATACAAAGCTCCGCGGCCGTGTTGATAATGCTGCCCATCTTCTCCGTCTCTTTACTGAACAAGTGTGTGTCTGTTTGCAGAACTCCATCGAAATTGAAACGAGTGATGGAGAAAAGGGAGAGACAAGCAATATTTTCAGGCCTTATAAGTGTGAGTTTATGGGCCTTTTATTTGAATAAATGAATTGGAAGCATTTGATGTGATTGAAAGGAGCTTAGTATTCAAATAGGTGGCCTAAGGCCTTGGTGTGCGCCTCTCACTCCAAATCTCTTTAATGCCAGCGAACCCGGCTCCGCCATATGCCGTGCGTTGTTTGGGCTGGTGAGGGAAACCGAGGGAGGCTGTTACAGCCGATCCATGCATTATTTATTGAGAGATATTAACTACTTCAGCTCTGTTATTAAAACAAGAGGGTTTGGCCTTGAATAGCGAAGACGAATGTTAACAATTCTCGCAATTGAATTCAACAGCCTTCCCTGCTCGGCGCTTTAGAAAAACTGCAAGCGTTGTGCATGTTTTACCAGTTCGCTCTGATCTTGTTGCTGTGTTTTAAGCAGGATCCGTTTCACTGGTCAGCTGAAATTGTTCATTAATTTTTAGAGTACTTTTGTGCAGTTAAAGTGTGAGGTAGGGTGGTGGGTACATGTATTATAATAAATAGCAAGATTATATTTTTTTTAGACCGTTCTAGATGACAGAACTACCCTCAATGTACACTACATTGCCAAAAGTATTGGGTCGCCCCCTTCTAATGAACAGGTTTGACTACTTTAGTAATTTCTATGAGTACACATCTTGATGTTAAAGCATATAATGATATTCTAGGAAATTGTGTGCTTCTAATATTATAGCAACAGTTTGGACAGGACCCTTTTCTATTCTAACATGACAATGCCTCTGTGTATAAGGCAAGGTTCAAAAAGAAAATGATTGATTCAGTCAGTGTGGAAGAACTTGACTGGTCTGCATAAAACCAAGTCCTAATCCCAGTTTAACATCTCTGGTGTGACTGTAAATGCAGACCTTGAGCCAAAAACTCATCACCAAACACCAATGACTTGAAACTTGGGACCAATTTTTGGAGAATTTAAAAGAAGAAATCTGAAGTTTTTCATTTTATTAAAGCACTTGCATTAATTTTTATGTTAATACTTGTGTATTATCTGAACTGTAAGATTCTTTAAATCAGCATTTTTACAGTGGTTTTAGTGCTTATGGTGATGCATTGTCATTGCGACAAAGACGTTAAATTGCATACTATAAACATTACACAGAAAATATTCTTTACATCTTGTGTCTATATTATTATTGAGTAATTAATTTGACTTTTACTGATGGCCAAATTCCTTTGCAATGTAAGTGACTCATTGTAACCCAGATTTTTTTTTTCTTAATCAGAATTTTGCCATGAATGATGTTAATAAAGCTCAGCTTTTATTAAACCAGCCGTATTCCTTTAAATCTAAAAGGAAGGACAGAAAATGAGAAAGCGAGTGATGGAGAAACTGAGTGAGCTCCTAGATGGATGATAAAGCATTTAAGGGAATTATTGAATTTATTTTGCTAAGTGAGTGCAACCAATTTTGGCTAAAGTGCAACCCACAGAGTCTTCTGTGGTGGGAATAAGGAACCATTGACCCCTGTGGTCAGAGAGGTCAAGCTATTTCAAAGACTCTGAGATGTTAGGCCATCCCTCACCTCTCGTCCATGTGAAACAAGCCCAGCACCAATCATGTATTGCAGGTGTGTGTGTGTGTGAGCGAATGTGTGTGTATATGAGCTTAAATCTCAACCTCTAGCCCTTAGGTAAGAAGGGCGGGAGGTGGAAAATTCGGCCGGGCCCAGCGAGTCTTGCTGCCCATAGAGAATGAATGGCTTTAGCGCTGCGCCCAGACAGAAAAATCAATGCCTCATATGAGGAGACTGCGGGGGTTAGGCTCCCATGTTCATGTCAACAAGGCTATTGGTTTTCTTAATACTCCAAAGTTGGCGTTTCCCTTGCTGCGGGAGGGCCGATGCTGTGACTTGTGTGGTCAAAGCTTAACAAAGGGATTCTGCCTCCAACCTCCAACACTCAAATGCTGAGTCTGGCCGGGGCAAGGCAGAATTAATTCTACAGCATGGCACATAGCCATTAGTTTCAGTCCTGTATGTTTGTGTTTGCAGCGCTGAGCTGGACCGCAGTGCTGCTGGAACAGCAGATGAGCAGGTCCAGGACTGACAGCTCCTCTGAAGGGCTTGTTTCGTTAACTGTACCATGTGTTGGTGATTTTAAGAGCTGATCAGTGGTTTTAGGTTTCGAGGGAGAGCTCAACCTCATTGCCACATTCCAGTGGTCCAGGATGGTTTGGATGTTGTCAAGGTTTGAGTGTAGAGTGCACAAATTTGTTCTTTGTTTAAAATGAGAGTTTAAAACACAAAGCTATAGGTGTGGATTTGGTGGGAAAAAGAGAAAAGGGAAAGAAATAATAATTGTTGTTAAATAAATTCATTGAAAAGTAGGAGATAGCACTACAAAGTTCCTGAGGGCTTGCAAGTCATGCAGGTAATACTAAACTTTTACTCATGGAACATCAATTTATTAAAAGCATTAATAGTGAGCAATGTTTCTGAAATAAATAATCAGAATATTTAGGTTAATATATTACAGTAATGTTTAGGTTCAGTTTTCTATTTTAAATGCTGTTCTTTTGAACTTTCTGTTCATCAAATTATCCAGAAAAAAAAAGATCACATTTTCCACAAAAATATTAAGCAGGTGTTTTCAACATTCACAGTAATAAGAAATGTTTCTTGAGCAGCAAATCAGCAAATTAAAATGATTTCTGAAGTAATGGCTGCTGAAAATTCAGCTTTGCCATCAAAGGTATAAATTACTTTTTTAATGTATATTAAAATAGAAAACATTTACTTTAATTTAACTTTACATGCAATTTAAATTATTGCATTACTGTATTCAAGATCAAATAAATGCACCATTTTTTCAGCATAAGAAAATGATTTCCTTCCTTCCTTCAAAAAAAAAAAACAACAACTTATTGACCCCAAACTTCTGAACATTAGTGTATAATGTCAACAACTGAGCAACTGCATTATATCACAGGTTGTCAATAAGCATTCTACTGAATTTTGCCTTACTCTATTATCACCTTACAAGCAACACTAATGTGATTTAACATTCTGAGTTATTGCACACACAAAATCTTCTAGCAATAATGTAAGAACAACAAAAGTTAATCTTTCAATCATACACCATCCTCACTTGAATATAAATAACAAGATGTAATATAAATGACACCAAAAATGAGTGAAACTCATGTTCAACTAGTCAGTTTCACGTAATAATGCCTATTATATACACACCTCTCTGTGACTGTGCCACTCTTGAAGAATTTGAGTTAGTTAGCTAAATCATGCCCGTTTAATACCCATAATTATATCTCTAACTATTTTTTTTTTACAATTCAGTGTATTTGAGAAGCACAGAAAATTAGTTTGCAATATGTAGTGTGTTTCGTTCATAATTCATTCCACATAGAACAATTTAAAGAAAGTGCTTTATTTAAAACCATTATCATTTACACACTCAGATCTGTACAAATTACAGGTGCACCTTCAGTTTGGGCTGAATGTAAACTGAGATTTTTAATTGACATGATATATTCAAAAAAAAAAAAAGCAAATCAAATCATGTATTAGTGTTAGATTTAACAAACAGGCCTGATTAAATGCATTTGCGCACAATCACACAGATACTCGTTCTCCCTCTCTTAAGTGTACTCTATTCTCTATTATACAAAGGAAACAAAAAACATAAGAGGAATCGGTGCACAAGGATAATTCCATTAGGGCTCCCTGGCTGTTTGATACACCATGCACTGATATATTTTCTAATAGGAGAAAGAGGAAACCAGCCAGGTAATTACTGCCGTAGTACCTAGTCACACAGGCATACATCGAAACTCACTCTATACACACAGAGTAGACCCTTTCCTAATCACTGCCCCCCTCTAAGGGGGAACAAAAATATTAATGTTATACTGTAGTTCAGTTGCACAGGTCCCCTCTCTGGTGTGTCGCTAATTTAGGCTTTTGTTTTTCTTAAGTATCTTTCTCCTTAACCGCCGTCATGTGGCGTGAACCCCCCTCCGGATGCACTCCGGCACCATCGTTAGCCGCACGGTGCTGTGGGCGGAAGAGCGCGATGGCGGGGCGGGTGTTTGTTGGGGTGGGGGCAGCAGGAAAAGGGGAGTGAGCATTGCTCACCCAGAGCAATCGGATGAAAACGCAGTGCAGATGTAATTTGTTTTCAATGGCTGTTTCAAAAGAATAATTGTGGTGACACTGGCCGATCGATAGTATGGATTTTTGTTTTGGAGTGCCCTGTGTGTGTGGTGCTAAGAGGAGCCATGAAATACAGCACTGCAGCCTGAATACAATAAAAATGGATGGTGGGGGTCTGTGGGTATTTGTGGGGCTGCTCGCCTTCAGTGGGGCAGCAGACATCATTGGTGGGATTACTGAACGTGTCCTCTGGGCTACCAGAGCTAGACTGGTTGTGTGGCCATAGAAACGGCTGTTCCTGTCCCTCTTCCTCCCCCTCTCGCCTCTGCTACTCTTTCAGGGGGAAAAAACATTGACTACACTTGAATAAACTCACTTAAGATGAAATGCAGCAATGGCACGCGAGAGGAAGAAAGGGAAGAGAAATAGAAATAGACCTCATGCACAACAGAAGTGAATTTTGAGAAATAGATCTGTACACAATGAATGGACCTGATTGAATAAAGCTGAAACACACCAGCTGACTTTACTGAGCATATAAAACACAAACCAAACTGATGCAATGAGACCGCTTTTGAGGAAGTAACTATCTGATGACGAATGACAGTAAACGCTAAGCTTTACAATGTATTCAAAATAAAGCATATTCAGCATGTCAGCCGATATGATGTTTAGCACAGGGTCTGCAGCTGTAGTGACAACCATGTGTGATATTTGTTTTTTTCATAAGGAACTTTGTAGGCAACTGTATATTTATGATCCAGATTATTTATTTTGTGGACTGAACCCACATGAGCTCCACGTTAAAACTCTTCCTCATACTCTTACAAGAAGTCATGTTTTAAGTGTCCATGTATGATATAATAGGTCCAAGGTTTTTTGTTGTTGTTGTTGTTGTTTGTTTGTTTATTGTACGGATCATCACATATAACAGATGTGATTATCTGTAATTGTTCACGCAATCTTATTTGTGACCCTGGACCACAAAACCAGTCATAAGTAGCATGGGTATATTTGCAGCAAAAAAATACATTGTATGGGTCAAAATTATCGATTTTTCTTTTATGCCAAAAATCATTTGGATATTAAGTAAAGATCATGTTCCATGAAGATATTTTGTAAATTTTCTACCGTAAATATATCAAAACTTAATTTTTGATTAGTAATATGCATTGCTAAGAACTTCATTTGGACAACTTTAAAGGCGATTTTCTCAATATTTAGATTTTTTTGCACCCTCAGATTCCAGATTTTCAAATAGTTGTATCTTGGCCAAATATTGTTTTATATCTATCTTAACAAACCATATATGAATGGAAGGCTTATTTATTAAAAAAAAAAAAGAAAAGAAAAAGATCCTTATGACTGGTTTATGACAGCGTCACATTTATCCATTTATATATACAATTTATGTATATATTATATAAACCTATGAATTATTATATATATATATATATATATATATATATATATATATATATATATATATATATATATATATATATATAACTAATAGGATTTAACCAGTATTTGCAGATGTAGAAACAAAACTTTTATAAGCTAGATCTAAACTAAACTATTTAAATTATTGTTTGTGTTTAGCTCCAGGAAAATATGTCTTTGGGTACAAAAGAAAAGCGGACAAATGAAGCAATGACCATTTTTCTCTTGAATATAATTTCATTTGTGCTCTTTTATATTTGGGGTTTTTAATAGGATATTTTCCCCAGGGTAGATAGTCATTGCGTTGACTGAGGATGGAGTCCATTTCTTAGGTTATTTCTCTCTCTGACTCACACTCATGTCCTTAGGCCCTTTCCCAAATAGCCTCTCTGTGTGCCAAATAATAGTCCGTTCACACGTTTGGAAAATCAGACTTTGTTTTTCCAGTGGTAACTGTCGAGAGTTCCTTTAATTTGTCTGGGAAAATGTGAGGGCGTAGAGGTGGAGATATCAGTGATATGTTACACATATTTGCTTCCCTGTGTTGGGTGTGTGTTTCTATGTGTGTCCAGTCATACAGGGCTATTTAAGAGAGTATCATTTCTCTCTTAGGCCTCACGACCATGATCTCTCTCTCTTCCTCTTCAGTATTCCCAAGTGATCAGTTGCCACCAGAGGCTCAGGGGCTGATTTATTAGCATGGCCTGAGCTCCTGTCCTCTGCCTGAGTGCATCTGCAATGGAAAAATTTCCTCTTTTTTAAAACAGCAAACTGGGAGAATAGGGCTACATCATGGGTTGACTGCCTAATAGACAGTTCTTTCCTTTCTCAGTTTTTCAATATTTTTACCTCGCAGCTTGATTCCATAACAGATTCCCCCCCCCTCTCATATTGTCAGAGGATTAAAAATAATTTACAATTTAAAAAATTTAAATATTAGGCCATGTGAACCACTTGCACAAGGGCACTGTTATAGCAAATATAGCACTGTAATGTACATAAATATAAATGTTCAAATAAAAACAGATTAAAAAAAAGGTTAAAGATTATTTTGCTGCCTTGGCCTTATATATACAGTAAATACCAGGGTATTTGCATTTTCAATCCAGTGTACTTGACAAAATATTAGCAATAAAATAATAATAATAATAATAATAATATGTTTTAATTGTTGATTTTAGAAGAATGTACCTTTGATTGTCAATTGTATTTACATATGAGTTCCATGGTGTTGTAGTTCCATTCAGAGCTATGGTAAATACCATATGAATCACTTGCTTGTAAGGGTGGTGACATTTCTTTACATGCGTAAAAGGGTTAAACTTGGTTAGTATGGACAGCTAAGGGTTAATGCAGCTCATATAATTGAGAGACAAGTGCCTGAGCATATTAGCTATTTTCCAATGAGAGGCCCCTGGCATATAATCAAAATGCACAGGACCAGCAAATCTAGATTACCTCCGATATTAATCCAGTTATTGGTAGCTTCTCCGAACATTGACATTAAAAAATCATTGAGGGTGTCATAAAGGCAGCAGGATAATAATCATTAACGAATGGATGGTCCGATCCACTTCCGAGAGCAGGGGACCTATTTAAAGCCTCACAGATCTGCCACCTGCAAGTGGAAATGGGGTGAGATCTCCCACCCACAATGATATGAATTACATGGAAAATATGTGTGTGGTTAATGACTGTCTTTATTATATATGATGGCATGTCTTGTGGCAAGTGCCTGCCCTTATCATTCCATTATAAGCTCAAGAAAATGACTACATATGTGACCAAAGAGTGTTTCCACAACAAACACAGACCCAAGCCTCCTGTTTTTCAGTAATACGACCGTTTCTAGTATTATAATCCGATGTATTGCACACCAAACTGTACTGTAATCTGCAATTTGGAGATGGTTTCCGCTCTGCACACTTATTCTCACCCTTTAACACGGCCTTGCTTCTGTCCGGCAGCTGTTGACATTTCTGCAACATAGCTGCAGCATTGCAGAAATGTCTGCTAATGGATGTCTCTGGCTCAGTAACAGGCATGGTGTATAGCCAGCACGGTTACGACTTCATCAGACTTCTGTGGCCGGCTCTGCATAATTGCCAGAGATAGAATGATCCTGTGCTTGCTGACAGGTGAGAAACAGTTATGTTGTGATCAGAGAGAGATTTCTCCTGGGGCCACTCAGTGTCCCCTTACAATCACACACATAGACTTCTCACACATAGGTTCTTTACTGGCATCCGTGGTTCTACGGAGAACCATTAACATCCATGGAACCTTTAAATTCCAGAAAATGTTTTAAAATATTTACTAATAAAAAAATAAAGGATTTGTTCACTTCCAGAATATAAAATTTCCTCATAATTTACCATGTCATCCAAGATGTTCATGTCTGTCTTTCTTAATTCAGTTGAAAAGAAATTAAGGTTTTTGAGGAAAATTCCATGATTTTTCTCCATATAGTGGACTTCAGTGGGATCCAGCGGGTTGAAGGTCCAATAAGGGTCTTATGTAGTGAAACGATCTGTAAAAAAAAAAAAAAAAAAAAAAAAATATATATATATATATATATAAATAAAAAATTATATACTTTTAAGTATATAGTGCTCGTCTTGCACTAGCTCTGCGATGCGCATATGCAACTTCACGCATTACGTAATCATGTTGGAAAGGTCACACGCATTTTGTTCTTCGTCTGTGTAAAAAAATAAAAAAATAAAAATAAATAAATAAAACAAATAAAATTAAAAAAATAAAATAAATAAAAAATTATATACTTTTTAACAAGTGCTCGTCTTGCACTAGCTCTGCGATGCGCATTTGCAACTTTATTGCATTCGTATTACGTAATCATGTTGGAAAGGTCACGCGCATTTTATTCTTCGTCTGTGTACTTCGTTTAAAAAAGGTAGGGTAGGGCGAAAAAATTAATCTCATTTGCTCCTCCAACTTCAAAATCATCTTACATCATTGTTTTACCTTATTTTGTAAAGGGTGTTTGACTTTCTTTGCACATTCGCTTTGTAAACACTGGTTTGGTACGTCCGTCTACGTCATGCGTGACCTTTCCAACGTGACTACGTAATGCGTGAGCTCGAGCTAGTGCAAGACGAGCTTTTGTTGTTAAAAAGTATACGATTTTTTTTTTTTTTTAGAAAATGACCAATTGTTTCACTACATAAGACCTTTATTCCTTGGCTGGGATTGTGTAGAGCCCTATGAAACTGTATTGAAACTGCAATTTGGACCTTCAATCCGTTGGGTCCCACTGAAGTACACTATATGCAGAAAAATCCTGGAATGCTTTCCTCAAAAACCTTAATTTCTTTTCAACTGAAGAAGGAAAGACATTAACATTTTGGATGACATGGGGGTGAGTAAATTATCAAGATTTTTTTATTCTGGAAGTGAACTAAGTGAACAGCATGGCTGTGAAAACCCCCATTTGGAACCTTTATTTTTAAAGAAATAGTTTGCCCAAAAGAAAAAAGCTAAACATTTACTCACCCTCAGACCATCCAAGATGTAGATTGTTTCTTCATCTGATCCATTTTTGAGCATGTGATGTAATGCTAAATTTCTTCAAATCTATTATAATGAAGCAACAAACACATCTACATCTTGAATTTTAATTTTTAGGTGAAATAATACTTTAAGAGTGTACATGAACATAATGGTTTGAATATACATTTAGATCAATACCACAGAAACACAATCAGAAGACATATGTGTTATATGGTCAGGAGGCCAATTAGGCATTGACTCCAGTCCGTAACCCACAGGACCCAAGAGCTTCCTTCCTCTTTTCCTCGATTCATCCTCCCCTTTTCCTCCCCACCCCTCCACATGGACTCGGGGCACTTCTCTGTTGTAAAACGCTGGCACACATAGTATTGATTTTCATTTAGATAACTTAATGCTCGCAAACAATCCACGCACCCCGACACCAGAGCCCGGCTTAGATCTACGATTGTGCCTCGCTGTAATCTGGGGCCATTTCTCTTCCGCCGTGCTTTTTTCGGATTCATTTTTCCTAAACTTAACCGATTCGCAACGGAAGGGGCGAGAGAGATATAAATGAAAAGCGAGGTGGCCGTCGATCAATCACCCAGAGCGCAAACATTCCCCCACTGGCCTTTTCCCAACATTCTATTACCACCGGGTAGTTGGCCAGTCAAACGGGAATAAAAATTACACAGAAAACATCATAAGTTAGGCTTGATTTGTCGAGCGTGAAGCCTGACAATTCCGCAGGACTTATACACTGGGGCCGGTGCTGAAAATCAGCCTTGTTATGGCTCGAGCACGTCTATAAAGATTGTTCATTTCATATAAACAGCTACCTGTGCTGAGGGCCCGGGGAGCAAGAGTGATGTTGGGTATAAATACAGGAGGAAATCTATTAGTCTAGCCTCAGCTGTTGAAACAAGCCTGGACCAGGCCCGCTGTTGTTACTAGGCAGCGCTCGCCTGTGCAGATGTGTGTTGGTGGGGGTGGGGGGTTAGTTACTGAGGCGACGGCCATCATCTCTCTGTGTTAGATGAGATGAGATAACGCGCTGATGTGTGACCGCTGGCACGCCGATCGCAGCGGCTGCCCACTGCTGGCCGAGGCGCTGTAACGAGGAATGGTAAAAGAAACGAACGCGGCATAACACCCTCACAGCCCCGGTGTTAAGTGCTGCCTGCCCCCTCCACCCCAGCTCCAGCACCTCTCGAATGCCCGTACGGTAGTGGCTAATTATGCCGAAGAGCTATTGCGTGTTGTTTTATGCTTTATTGTCCATTTACTCACAGCACAAAAGCTAGCGGGCTCGCTAATGCACATTTCGCTGCTGCGCAGGATGCAAAATCAATTTGTCAGGTCATACTGATTATTGTCATTCTGTAGAGAATGCGACCCTTTGACCTTTCCGTGACCCTCCGCTGTGAGTCTGGATTTTAGCCAGCCATAAACGGCCAAATGATCATAACTCATTTTTTCACGAACCATTAAATTTAATGAAAATGCTATAAAATAAATGTAATGCTGTTCTTTGAGGCTATTTTCAAAACACGACTCTTTTGCTGTATAAGGACTTTACCTTACTGTGCGCCGCGCTATCTGGAGCACATTTATGGCTGTGTTATCATAAAATCCAAAGGGAACGGAGCAAGTCTGAACTGTATTCCCTTACAAATAATTGTGCCCCTGAGACTCGGCGTTCAAGAGATATTTGCAGTCGTGTGATATGGTAAATGTGGAGTTGCTGTAGAACGTTCTGGAGTCCTCTATCCCCTCCCCCTTTCCTTGTCAGGGTATGACATGTGGGCCATGTGTGGACAGCTATGACACATGTAAGTAATGCCGGTAGAACCGTGCCACTGTTCGTTTCCCCCTGAGATTTATATGGCCACAGGGGCCGGTCCTGTGCTCCTGTACTTCCACGACACTAGTCGGGTGTGACTGTCATTATATGACAATCGTAAAAGAGCTGAGATATGCGCTGCTCTCGGTTTCTGCAGTGTTTAATGTGAATTTTAACATGTCCCTGTTCTGTTTCACAGCCTACGAGGAAGACATGATGGCACTGTTTGGATTTGAAGAGTGGTGCATGAAGGGTTTTATTGGTTTAAATTGTGACATTGTGATGATTCTGAATGTTTATGGCATTATTTTAGTGTAATGTGTGTTACCCTGATGGTGTTTTGTCTTTGTGTGTATGATCCTGTGTGCAGTCTACATACGAGTATTGCCCATGTTTTATGGACAAGCCACATGATGGATCAGTTCATCATACGAGGCCTTTCATTGTACCACCTGCATTATTATGGTGGTGATCAGTACATTTTAGTTCAAGTAGATTGGTCTAATGATCTAATGTTTTTATTAAAATATTCCATCACTGAAACTAATGTGACCTGATGTTGATTCAGCAATCACTCTCATTGATTCAGTGAGTTCATTAATTTAAACATTCAAACAGTAACTAACTCAGCAGTAACTGAATTTGAATGATTCATTAAAATGATCACCTCATAAGAGTCAGTATGCACTGCTTTCCTGCTCAATATAAAAACATGTCTTCTTGCTATCATCTAAAGATTAATTAGAAAATCAATATTTTACCCTGTCCTTGGAGAAGCATTTATTTTAAGGGGTTTATTAGTAAAATAAACAAATAATTAAAAAGGGGCTAATAAATTGGAGTTCTCCATCGTGAAGGTTGTCTAGTAAAAAAGAAAGTTTGATCCAGTGGTCACACACGTTCCCATCAGCCACAATTTTTGCTTCTTCCTCTTTTTTTCAGTGTTACCCTCATCCTGGTCTCCACTAGAGATCCTACTCCTTTTATATTTCCCTGAATATGCCCACAGGTGCCCTGTTTACAAGACAACTTATCCTATAACACCCCTAACTCTGCTCAACCCCCATGCTGGCCGTAGCCGTGGCTCTTCTCTCCTCCGTCACCTTGCGTCACGTCACTGTGCACTTCAACTTGTTTGCATTAGCACAAGTCAAAAGAGAGACGTGGAACAAAAGGGTCCCGTTGACATGGCACAGGGTGAAGATGACTCAATGAGCCCTGGCACTCTGACAGGAAGGAGAGGTTGTTCAGCTTGTCCATGAAGACAGAGAGAGAAGCGTGAGAGAGAGAGACTTGGCGGCTTGACTGACAGATGGTCTAAACGTCGCCTTCTGGGCGCCAGGCCTCACGCTGAGAGGTGTACGTTTGAGTCTAATGTCTCAGAGCAATGGTGTTTTGGACCCTGTTGAGTCACTTAGGATCCTGGTGGACAATTGAGCTCTTGTGACAGAAGAATAAAACAGGAGGAGAGAAGGTATTGAGGATAATAGGATGAAGAAGCTACATTATTTTAATTAAGCTAAGGTTGGTCTCCGTAGGGCCGTTAGCCACTGGAATCTGTCACAGCTAGACATTTCCGTTAGAGAGCCGAGGTATTTTGGGGGCTTTTCAGAAGGTTAGGACAGTGACTGTTTATGGCTAGCAGGCAGGGAGACATTAGAGCGAGAATATGAGGCGGCCTATATATGTGTGCGCACATGTGTCGGTCCACCAGGCCCAGAAGGGTCCCGAGAGAACCGTTATTAGAGTCTTCTCTTGCTGTGTGACATCCGTTTGGATCGGCGAGACCCAGGGGCTACCCCTCCCTTCCACGGCCCACACGGATCAACTCTCTCTCACAGTCAATAAAAACCCATTGCACATGTAGGAGGTCCAACCTACAGGGGACGTCTTTATCCTGCAGGGAGTACAGGGCCCAACATTTAAGAGCCGAGAGTAAATTAAGACAAATAATAGCCATAATCTCCTGTAGTAGATTCCCACTCTTAGGCGTTTCCACTTTGAAACCATTGCTCAACTCTCCAAAGCCAGTCACAAGGCTCACGGGCCGCTTGCTGTGCTACTGAAAATTTTCCCGCCTTTTTTGGGGGTTGTCATGGAGGTGATATTTTTTCCCCAGTATACTTTTTTTTTTTTTTTTCTCATTTCCCCCTCTCTCCCCTCCTCGGGTCACGGACATGTTGTGTGTCAGCACAGGGAGCCTTTTGAGAGCTCTGCAGTTGATTTGAGGAGATTGAGTTGGACCAGAGACCTGAATAAGCTTTTAAGCTCCCATGTACAGCACTGTACAGGTGCGGTGGCGCTGTCATGTCCTCGCTCGCACACCTCCTTTATTTACATATCCAGATGGATTTTCACACCCTGGTTTAGGGGGACGAGGTGTCGCTGGTGCGAACACGTTCTTGGCATGATGTGTCACAGAGAGGGTTCGATCTGGTCTCCCACGAGGCAGCTTCCATCAACACCAGTGTCATTATTCTCTTTTCTTTCTGACTCAGCTAAGCTTATTAAGTGTAGTTGGAGTATTATGAGTAGTGTGAGTAGACTTGACTTCCCACCATATAGATCATGCTATATCAATGCACAATATTTATAGTTTTAATTTGAACTACCTGGTCTCATGGCATAAACGTACCTGGGGGCACTTATTAGCGAGACGCGAAATACGTACCAATAAGTACATATCACTGCAATTTCGAAAATAAATGAACACTAGAGGCAGTAAAACTCAGACGCCTTTTATTCCTTTTCACACAAATTTACAGAGTTTCGATTAATAAAGTGTAATTTTCGCACAATTACTTGAAGAATATCATGTTATGACTTCAAAACAATATTAATATGCTGGGAGATTTGAAAACTGATGCTTTTGAATGTTAGCATCACACATATCCAGCTTCATATCTATGGGTTTTCATAGACAGTAGGTTTGTTTGGTAGCTCACGGAGTACAGAGATGTACTTGAGAAGCGAGGAGCTGCGGTTCGAATCCCGTGTAACTACGGTTTGACAAAACAGTTCAAATCTGCATATAAGGAAGTTCAAATAGCATGGTTGCATCAACAAATACGGGTTCATATCAGTTTTGCATTTGTCAACACTATCGGGTAGGTTTAGGGTTGGGTTTAAATAAATAAAAATACCTCAAAAGTTATTCCGACTTTTTCTTAAATTAGGCTATAAATTCCTTAAAAAAAAAAAGAAAAAAAAAAAAAGTTTTTCTCCTAAGACTTTTTCCCACATATTTGTAATGCAACAAAAGAGAAACATACGGTGGCCGAGAGAGCTCAACGCGCTGCAAATAGAAAAAACACCTGCAAATTAAGAAACCATCTTCCTCAATTTTACAACGCACGCACTGCAAATGCTCACAACACAACAAAATAAAGAAACGCACTGCAAATAAAATTCTTTATTTGTTTGTGTTGTGAGCATTTGCAGCACCTGCTGTCAAACTGATGAAGATGTTTTCTTGATTTGCTGGTGCTTTTTCTATTTGCATGTGTTTTCTGAAGTTGCAGTGCGTTGAGCTCTCTCGGCCACCGTAGAAACATGAAAAAATAGCAAATATTTTGTAGCTTATGGCACCAAAGTTACCACTAGGTGTAATTTGCCCCATGCTTATGATAAATTATAGCATCCTATCATTTTTTTTTCCTATTTTATTAGATTTACTAATGATTGTTTTCTAGATTTTTTATTTTTATTTTAGTTAGGGTTTTTTATATGTGAAATAAATCTAAAAATTTAGTGTCCAAAAATGCTTAAATGTTGAAAACAAAAAACTGTTCCACACTCTGATATGATTGTGGAGCATGAAACTTTACACATATATTTAAAGCATCATATTTGTTTACTTACCAAAAAAGTTAAAAGTGTGTTTTACACACTTATGCTGTGGTATCCCAGTCAATACTTTGCCCACTGATAATTCCTGTGTATGAATGTTTACAAACTCAATAAATACTATGACAGGAAGGAGAGGAGGCAGTAGAGGAGAAAAGCAGGAAGTGTTTTAACATTCCGGCCGCACCGCAATTAAGACAGAAAGCCAGCAGATCCTCCCAGTTTGAGCACATTCCCCTTAAAAAATGTTACACAACGTGCAGACGTCCCTGACAGGCCAACATTATCCTTCGAGTTACAATTAATTACCCCCACGTCTGCCTCTTGCATCTCATTTCCATAACTTAGAAGGAGCAAAGACCTGCCAGAGGAGACCACAGGTTAGTTAAGCATGCCAAACAGCAGGTTCACCACAACACGAGTCCAAGAGACTCAACCGATAAAGGATGACCACAAACAGAGCTCATTTTTCACAGAGTTTACATGTCATGACATGTCTTGCAGCACATTGCGGTGGCACTGCTGAAGTGCTTTAACGAAACGTCCATCCAGGTCTGGCGCTGATGATTCTTTTGTTTGTTTGTTTTGGTGGTTGCGGAGTGCTGGTGAGCGCCTCCCCCCCCCCCCCCCCCCCCTCCATTATTTTTGTTCCTTGTTCTCCCATAGCCTCTCATTTATAATGGACCGGGGAAGAGGGAGATAAAGCGGATGGGGCGTTGAGACAGAGTGAGCGGTCACATTCTGTGATGTTATCTGTATACCAGAACGCACTGCAAGTGGACGCCTGACATGTTCTATACATCTTTCCACAGGAGCACTCATTAAACAAATACCGCTTGATATATAGCGCTCAAGAAATACATTTTTACCTCTGTGTGCAGGAGCTGTTCTCTCCTGATCTCTGGGGCTTTAGGAAATATACACACTTACTCACACACACATAGCCAATGAGGGCTTTGGCTTATCCTGTTGTTAGTATTACTCTGCTGTATGTTTTTATTTGCTGTCAAGATGACTCAATAGCTCTTTAAAAGGGCTCCATATAGTATCAGCTGTAAAGAAAGCAGCAGGGAAATTTCAGAGTCAGATACTGATAAAAAATAATTAGGATAGCTGACCAAGTCATCACTGAAGATGGATGTTCATTTTTAAAGAGAATGTTTTGAATGTGACATTACAGGTTGTTTTTCTACTAAAATGCAGATTAATTCCACTGCAGTTTATATTGCTTTTTTAAATTATATATATATATATATATATATATATATATATATATATATATAAGATCTGAACACTATCATTTAAATTTACACTACTGTTTAAAAGTTTGGGATCAGTATTTTTTTAAACATTGAAAAAAACCATCAAAAGTGACAGTAAAGACATTTGTAATGTTACATAAGATTTTTTTTTCAAACAAATGCCATTCTTTTAAACTTTGTATTCATCAGAGAATTCATAAAAAACATCACTGTTTCCACAAACATATTAAGTAACTGATTTCAACATCATTGAAAATAATACAAAATGTCTCTTGAGCAGCAAATCAGCATATTAGGATAATTTCTAAAGGATCATGTGACACTGAAGACTTGAATAATGGCTGCTGAAAATTCAGTTTTACCATCAACAGAATAAATACAATTTTTAAAATATATTAAAACACAAAACAGTCATTTTAAATTGTAATGATATTTCACAATATTACTGATTTTACTGCATTTTTATGTATGTTTAAATTCTGCCTTGGCGAGCATGAGACTTCTTTAAAATAATCTGAACAACTCCAAACTTTTGAACTTAATATACAGTATGTTCATAAATAGGTGAAATTCATGAATTAGTGTGCGGTGAAAAATTAAGGCTGTTAATCAATTAAAAAATGCTGATGATTCAAATTTATTTGAAAAAATAAGTTTAAAGTTGGTTTGTCCCGTTAAAAGCATCTTGAGATGCTTGCTTTCTGTTACATTTAGTTATGCTCTGTCCAGTTGTCAAACGTACTCATTCCTGTGCTCCCTGATCTCTCCAAACGTAGTTTGGCTCGCAAAAACATGAAGGTATTACTTCCTTATTATGGAATGTATGTATGGATCAGGGGGTGTGATTAATTGTGTTCACTTTTAACAAATTATATTTTTCGTAGTTAATCACGCTATACTTTAAATTGACAGCCCTATGACAAATACAACTTTGTCGTTACATTTTACTGGTGAACAAAGACATAGTATGTGAATGACACATATACTAGAAACTAGAAAAATCCCAATTAATCTTATGTAAAGTCATATAATTCTTTGTCATTTTCATTTATTTAAATGGCATAATTATCAGCCCCTGTCTGTGTCAGGCGGATTTAATTAAAGTTATAATTCAATTTCACATAATCAATTGATATTTTAATGGAAATCACAGAGCTTATGCAACAAAGAGTACCTGACAACGGAGTTGGTCTTAGTTTGCTGATATAGTGACATGAATTTAACCACGGATCTATTCTACTGTAGACAATCACCAAACATTTTAATAAACAACTAGGAATATCGCTTGCGATATAAAGAGCGCTTTAAACTTTAGTGACAATTATGATGCATGCCGAAATGTAAAGGCCCCTAAGAAGGCCCCACATCCGTGTTCAAACCTGATCCCTTCTAATATGTCATGCTTTCAGAGCGGTGAGTTACACGTCCTCCATGTGAGGGGCTCTGCTGAGCACATATCAGGCCAAACATACCATAAATCTCCTTCCTCCAGCACATTCATATACAAAACATCCTCTTTTCTCCTCAACCCTTCACAGAAGGGTCACGTTCACATTTTCATGCATCAGAACATCTGATCCAAAATGTACTTTACAACATAAAAGAGCGCTTGAGTAAGTGGGCGTCTCTCGCCTTGTGCTCCATATGCATCTGTTAAATGACTTGCTGATCTCATTAAATAAAGCTAATGTACTTGTAAAACAGTCGGCGGAGACAGTACATCATTGTAAGTGTTGGGGGGTGGATGGAGGGAAGGAGAGGAGAGGAAAGACTGGTGAGTGAAAGAGAGAGAGCGCAAGAGGAGCAGAATGGGGTGAGGTGGTTGCTGGTCAGTGGAGATGTCTCAGGCCCATAAATCTTGGCCTCTTCCTGCCTAGTTATTGTGTATTTCTTTTGGCCAGAGATTGATTGTAGCAGGGGAGAAGATGAATTTGCCCATAGACCTTCTTTTCTTCCTCTCTCTCTCTCTTTTTTTAAGCTCCTGATGCTTGGCCAAGGTGATAATGCTCTCGATTTTTTTCCTTTATTTGTCTCTTCCCTTCTCCCTCCCTCCCCCCTCCATGTCGCCCTGTTCTTTCCTGAGATCATTTGTTTTGGATTAGAAACAGCGTGCTGAAAAGGGGAGCCATGGGGAGCTGTGCATGGGGGTCACTGGCAGTGGAAGAGAGCGTGGCAGTGTACAAGCGTCCCTGGTGTGATGTGAGCATGTATCGTGCACGAGCACGGCACACCTATGTACACAACACGCAAGCGGCTAAATCAGCTCTGGCTACCTATGCCTGGCTCTGGGCAGATCTGCCAGGTTTGATCCTGTGGGACGGCAACTAGACGCTTACGCCTGGATGTTCCAGCAGATGCAGACACATCATAATTGAATGCTTTCTTTGTGCTTTGAGCAGCAGCAGTCACCGATCCTCCTTTTGTGGGCACTGCAGCTGAGGGAGCTTCTCTCTCTCTCGCTCTTTCTCTTTCTCTGAGTGCCTCCTTTAACCTGGAACTATCAGAACATGCTCATACATGCACCCCAAAAAATAGGCCTCTGGCACTGGTTCAAAAGTAGATCAGAGCTATTGTGCCAGGGGTTTGTTTTGAGGCCAAGCATTACCCATGTGAATGTATCAATCCACAGTGAGTGCAATATGCTGAAAAAATAATGAATCCCACAATGCTTGCCTATTGATTTAGTATGCCATTGTGTTTTGACCCAAGCCTGCCTTTATATTAACCACTATGGTCTGTGTGGGCATTTTAATCTACTTAACATTAACAAATGAGGTTGATACTTAATATCATATACACTACTGTTGAAAATATTTTTTATTTTTTTTTATGTTTCTGTCTCTTACGCTCACAAGGAGTATTAATTTGATACACAAATATAATAAGTAAATAGATAAATAAATACAATGAAATATTGCAATTTAAAATAAGTGTTTGCTATTTTAATATATTTTAAAATGTAATTTATTCCTGTGATGGCAAAGCTAAATTTTCAGCAGCCATTACTCCAGTCTTCAGTGTCACATGATCCTTCAGAAAACATTCTAATATGCTGATTTGGCACTCAATAAATATTTTGTATTATTATCAATGTAGAAAACAGTTAGACAGTGTAGAAAACAGTTAGATCTAATCTATAGATTTAGATTGTAACAATTTTATTCTAATATAATAAGTAAAAATTATTTCAGAAATATTATTCCATTAGTATTTTGCACATATGGCATTTGACTCTCTGGGATCCCAAATAAAATGAATGTAAAGTCAATCTCATCATGAGGGTTAAAGTGGACCAGGTCAGCGGACAGACTACGGGGTTCTGTCCCGCTTTCATCCTGTGCTCAAACAGACCCTCGCACACACAAACAGACACACACGTTTTTCCGAACGAGAGCCGATAGAGAAAACTTTGAAAGTCACGCGAGGCTCACTTTTTCCCTTTTCCTCTCTCTCCCTGGCGTTGACCTTTCTGCAACGTTGCCCCGTATTCACTGCTTGTCAGCACATGCTTTGTCCCGAGCCATCCGTCTCTGTCATTCATCACTCCTACCCTGAATCCCCTTCGTCCCATTAGCCCGGGATGAGGAGAAAGAGGTAGCGGGGTGGAGGGTGGGGCGCCGGTGAGGCCCATAGCCTGCGGGATCATTAGTGCCCCCCTCCCGTCTCCCCTCCTATATCGGATTGTCGGTAAACCGGTGCGCCGAGGAAGTCCAGGTGGCCTGTTGTTATTTATAACAAAGGAAACAACACAGCAGAACCATCTGACATCAGGCCCGCATGGACTGGCCACGCCACGAGTGTGTGTGTGTGTGTATTAGAGGTGGAGGGGTTTTCATCACTGAAGGACAGCTAAAAGTGGACCTTCTCTCCTCCCTTTTACCCTCTCTGTTCCCGGTAGACCGAGAGCGGGGGACTTATTGAACAGATGTTGGGTACACCATCGCCAGGAAGATTGATTATTTTAATTGCCAACACTTTGCTTTTTTGTAGCATCTGAATACTTAATGTCAGCTTTTGAAGGATGTTACACTGCCTGATCTTTATACCCCCAAGCCCTCCCTTTCTCTCTCTCTCTCTCTCTTTCTCATTTTCATAAACTCTCACTCTTAAAGTGGACTCTGCCTTTTGGATCAAACCTTACGCGTACAAGTGTTTTGGTTGGCACTTTGTGGGTGTCCTCTGGGAGTGGGTGAGTGAATACAGTGAGGTGCTGGATTATACATGGCGGTCCGTTGTGACATCTGGGTTGTCTCTCTCTCCCAGAGGGCTTGTGTATACCCAGCCTGTTAGTGCCTGTCTCGGATAATTAATTGTTAATGGCGGTGCGCTGTCAGCTGGGAAGTTGATATAAACTCATAGAAGGACCTCTTGGAGGACTCGTTTTGCAGTCTGTGATAGATTCCCATAGAGAGGTGTGTTCTGCTAAATGCCCTATGGAAATAAACAGGGGCATATGCTTGACAGAACCACCCATCTCTTCATCTCTGGATGGAATACACATGCTGCTCAGGGTGGAGGTAATGCTCACTGTTATAAAAGTTTGATATCTGTGCCGAGTCTGTGTCCAGCTGACTTTAGCAACAAAACTCACGTTTAAATGCTGCACCTATAGGACTATCCGAAAATTCACATGCTGGATCAATGATGTCATGCTTTTCCTCCGTTATCTATTAATTTATTAAAAACATTAATTCTCATATATAAACATATTTGCATATTCTATGATGAGTATTTAATATCTGTATTGAAATTCATTTTTGGTGAGGCATAAAGTAAAAAAAAAAAAAGAAAGAGTAATACAAGTGATCTGATATAATAATAATAATAATAACAACAATAAAAGAGAGCTCATTTATTTAATTATTAAAAATAAACCTAATATTCTAATGTGGTGTGATTAATTTAATTTAATTTAGTTTTATTTTATTTTGTTTGTTTTGTTTAAAACTATCACCGTCCCGTATACGGGACGCCTAAGTTTACTTCACTATATTACACTTGAATCCTAATGTAATCATGACAAACTATATATCATTGGAAAGGTCTAAGTCTCCTAAATAGATATATTACCATTTTTTGTTGTTACAAATTATGTAGGAACAGTAATAGATTCATTTATGACAAGAGTGCACCAAGCGTCTATGATAAATCAACATCATAACAGGAGTTCTGACCTTTGTCACAAAAAGTCTTTATATCCTTGCCTTTTTCCCATCACATGTTTTAGCAATCATCATAAGTTATATACCATTTGAAAGCTTAAAATCTCAAAATTCATCCTGTGAAAACCATTTTGAAATCGGACATTGCGTTACCATAGAAATGGTACTTCAAAATGTTTTGGCGGTCTCCTCCCCCTTAGCGGCGGTGTCATATTACAAAATGTATTAGGTCTTTTAGAATCAAAACTTTTTATTTGGTGGTTATTTTGTTATAGATGTAATATTGAGAGAGAAATTGATAGATTTGTGACAGAAATGCATAAAAAAATAATTCAATGGAGTTTCAATGGCACCCGGTGGCTGTTTTTGGTGTAACGCCTAAACAAAATTGCATATGAACCTCAATTTTTTTTATATCAACTTCAAATTTGGAACACAACTTATGTAGACATATGGCTTTAATTTTATAGCAATTTGGGATTTTTAACTATTTTTTTAACTATTTATTTTATATAAAATACAATAAAAATAGTATAATACATTTTCTTTACAGTAAATTTAAACTTCTATAACTTTTTAATACTTTAATTTTATTAAATGATTTCACTTGTGTAATAATCTGCCAATTGTCTTCTTTAAAAAGAGACCAACCTTAGGTCTGTATTCAAAAGCGTTCATGAATTATAATAATTTAAGTTCGGATACTGCACTTTCTCGTGAATTTTCAAAAATGGGGATGACAGTTAAGGGGTTAACTTATTTTTATTGTATTGTATTGTATTTTGTTTTATCGTTGTTTTTATATTTTGTTTTGTTTTTGTTTTGTTCTGTTTGAAAATTTTATGGAAAATGTTACATTTTATGGAAAATTTTCTTTGTCACATACATGTATTTAACGTAATTTTGCATGTGTCCGAAGGGATATCAAAAACAGTTCTTCAATTATTGCAGTGTAATTTAGAGGGATATTTCACCCCAAAAGCAAAATTCTGTCATTAATTACTCACCCTCATGTCGCTCCAAACCCGTAAAACCTTCATTCATCTTCTAACACAAATAAAGATATTTTTGATGAAATCCAAGAGCTTTCTGTGCCTGCATAGACATAACTAACATGTTCAAGGCCCAGAAACTTAGTAATGACATTGTTAAAATAGTCCATGTGACATCAGTTGTTCAACCATAATTTTATGCTTTTGAGCAAAAAGAAAACAAAAATAACAACTCAATTCAAAAATGTCTTCACTTCCGTGTCAGTCTTCGACTCATGTTCAATGCACAGTCGGAAGTCTCTCGGATTTCATCCGATATATCTTCATTTGTGTTCTGAAGATGAACTATCCCTTTAAGAAATATATAATCTGACTTTATTATCTGATTTTTCTAAGCACAATAAAAATATAGTTGTATGTTTATTGTTTAGCACTTCTCATAAAATAAGTCATTAAATAATAATACTGTTCTCTTCACACAAGGGTGTTAAAAAACCTCTGGAAGTTGTTTGATTCCACCATGCAGTATAAAATGGGGCCAGAGACCACATCTAGTACAGAGGAAATGAGGACAGCTGCATTTACTTCCTGTATGTCTCCTGGCATGCAGTGCCTTAGAGAAGAGATTGACCACAAATGTTATTTTCTCTGCAGCCGACGGCAGTAGGGCAGGTGTGTGTGAGTGTGTTCATACTAGGTGAGTGTGGCATGGTGAGGATTGTCAAAGCTAGGGATAGGTGCTTTTGCCGTCACTCTAGAGCGGGTGGGAGGGATGAGGGAGGGCACAGACAATTAATGGCAAGGTGCAATGGCGAGACTGAGTCAGAGAGCAAGAAAGAGGAGTCTACGGATAATAAAGTGGCCCTGGCCAGCATTAATCTCCCTCACACTGCAGGCCTGTCATGGCCAGCCGGCCTGTGACTAATACCACGCTTTGCATACAGTGGTCACAGCACATCGCCAGCATGCTAGCAGGGCTTTGTAAAAGTAAAGCGGACTTTTACATGCCACAGGATTGTATTAGACCAGGTGAGAGAAAATAGACAGAATAAAAGGAGAATGATGAGACTGTTCAGTCTATAGGATTGCAACAGGTGTAATGTAAAAGAATATCCAATGCCATTGTGTGTAAAGCAAAAAATCCATAAGAGCAGTATAATGTATTCATTAGAGCTGTCAGTTTAACATGTTAATTTGAAGCAATTAATTATAAGGAAATAATTTGATAAAAAATGAACGCAATTAATCATGCTCCCACTAATGAAGTTTCCTTTTATCTGAGCAATTCAAGCTTGAAGTTCCACCTTAAAGATTTTTAGAGTACGCCTAGCCACATATTGC
This sequence comes from Schizothorax lantsangensis, assembly GCA_027422415.1. Classification (NCBI taxonomy): domain Eukaryota; kingdom Metazoa; phylum Chordata; class Actinopteri; order Cypriniformes; family Cyprinidae; genus Schizothorax; species Schizothorax lantsangensis. The sequence continues at coordinate 29,456,877 of CM049839.1, read as the reverse complement.
ACATCCTGTGTAATCATGAGAACTGTACACTAGACAGATTGAATGGATTTCTGTGGGCTGTAGACCAGTGATGGACTTATATCCACCTTATTTTTAACATAAGAACAGGCCATGTATGCGCATAAACTTAAAAGTGCATGGCTTTCAGTGGCTTGCAGTTATTTTAGCTGTGCTAAAAACAGTCTGTTATGCTGTTGCAAACTGGTATTTGTTATAATATTGTAATTTATCAATCAAAAAACAAAACAAAAAAACAGTTGTTTGTATGTAGCACAGATACAGATACTTTGTTATTCTACTATTCTATTATTAATCTATAGCAGCTAATGAGTCAGAAGTCTCACACTTTCACAGGAAATACTTTAATTTCTGCATTGAAAAAAGGTGGATTCAACAATATGGGGGGTTGGGCTATTCAATTCAATTCAATTCAATCTGCCATAATGTAATGTTTTGTAATGACAATTTTATCATTTTGGAGCTTTTCTCAGCAATTCAGTTAAATTTATGCTATTAATCTGATTGCTTTTTTAACAATTGAAAGCCCTAGTGGTAATGCTTCACATTGTCGATTGTCAAAAAAATGTCAGTCAAAGTCTGCTTTATTGTCAGTTCTGCCACAAATGTGACTGGTTCCACTATGTTTGTGAAAGCCCTCAAAGTTACCCGTTCACACCAAGAATGATAACTATAAAGATAACTATATTAGCGTCCACACCTGGTCTGAAAGTGATTCCAATGATATTGTTTCTCTGTGCCTTTATCGTTATAGCTGTGGTGTAGATTCTGCTATTCTTTAACATTGAGAACAATTTTTAGAACTATATCTTTATCTTTATAGTTATTGTCTTTGGTGACAACAGGCCTTTAAGGTATTATATGCATTGGACATGTGGTATAAATATTTATCTTTGATGGTACTGCCCCAGTGCAAGCTGTTGTACCCCTGTGGTACAATTCTTTGCAATTGTTTTTGCAAATTATACAATGAACACACAATGCGCAGCAGGTTCCACAGGCTGGCCAAATGGAGCAGTGTCTTACACTTGAGAAAATGTTAACATGCAATCAAGAGCAGCACCTTTCCGAAGGGAGCCTGAGTGAGAAACGACCGGCTATGTTTCTGTCAGCTGCTTCTATGTGTTTCTGTCAATAGCTCGTCCTGATCAATGATATTTCCAGGTCTTAACTGCTTCCATACATCCTGCACTAATTACACCCTCTCTCCTTGTTTCTGTCAAATGGTGTTTCCTCTCACTCTCCACCGAGTGTAAATCAGAGGCATGGGCATCTGGAACCCCTCACGTAGGGCGCTGATGAGTAGGATAAGAGGACCGGGTAATGGTGGACGAGCTGTTGTGTCGATCATTCCTGAATGCTGTCTGTTCAGTTTGAGTGTCCGCTACATCAGGAGGAGGCTTGTTGAAGAACCGCATGGCCCCTGAAAACCACATCCAGTCTGACAGCATGCACCACAATCACTAAAGTCTACATTTATTGTATATGGCTGAACAATTTTATGTTGCGGTGCCAAATCCCTGTTTTGTGCTGCGTATGTTCCAGTACCAAATACAAACAAAGCATTCGATAATGATGTCTGCATCTGAAATGTATAGTTTTCTCATGGGTGTGTTTGCTTGTTAAGGTGAGAAATCTTTACATCAACAGTTGTGAGCAATAGTCCAAAAATTGAAATCACCCATTTTCCGGCACATTATGCAAATGTAAAGCGAGACCTAAAAAGCAAGGTTTCAGGTCTTAAACCCTGACCTAACTCAAAAAATAGCTGTGAGAGAAGTCCCCAATGACAAATAAACTCAAAAATGGCACAGAGCAGTTAGGGAAGAGTGAGCACTGGGGTGGGGGGGTGAGATGGCACCTTTCCGTAATGAGTGGGATGCAGAACGGCATTCGGGTACATACAGTATCCAGCATTACTGATTTGTTGCCAGGTAGTGCGCCAATTAGCAGCACTTGTTATTATTTACATTTTGCACAATACATCACACTAATCGCCAGGTCGATTTATCACCGGTTGAGGGGAGCGATAGTGCTGATTTATGGGGCTTACGTGGAGAGTCCCCAGGATGGGGGGTGACTAGTGACGGTGAGCGCACAAAACACTTCGGAGGCCTCCGATGGTCTGCATCCGTGCCGGGACACCCAGTCCTCCATCTCCCTCGTCAATCACGGCTGCCGTTCGGCAATCCCCATCTTTTTGTTTAACGTCTCAGGGTTCTAAGCGTCGGGGCTGTGTGCATGATTTTTTAGCTTATCTGCATGATTTGTGGTTTTTGTGTTACATCCCGTGTCATCTGATGAGGTCATGCGCATGATAAAAAGTCTCCTGGTTCTCTTCGAAATGAAACCCAACCTGGCTTCCTATAGAATGCATATTTAGTTTCTTTATGATGGGCGCCGTCATCGTCAGCACGGTTCCCTTTCAGGGAGATACATGCTGAAACAGATGTTTCTCATTCTCCCGGCTCATCCGCACTCCTCTGTTCTCCAATCAGCCAAAGCTCTCAAATCAATCCAGATCACCCAAGTGGCAGACAGGGGAGAGTGAGAGGGCTGAGCAGAGAAAGTGCTGTCGCCTTAGTTTTATGAAGTTTTCTCTCTCGCCGAGCAAACGGAGAGAAAGCAATATCCTCCAGCTCTTTTAATCATGTGACAGCATGCTGCCCTATGCAGCGGCAGGTGGGAACCATTGATCAAAGCCAGCAGGGTCCGTGATGGGAGAGGGACAGGCCAGCACGGGCATAGGGCAAAGTGATTCCCACCAGCCGACTGCCTAGCCATTCGTCAAAGTTTTATCTGATTCCAAAGGTATTGGATCTATCAGTCACAACCTATGAAAGGAAGATTGACCCCTCGGCGGACATTTTTCTATATCACAGTCAGCCTGACACTCGGCGTCAGGTAAGAGGAGTCCTGATGGCTAACATGCTACGGCTCGTGTCCGGCCCTTTGTTACGAGACGCCGCTGTGCGGTGGTTTAATTATGAAAGGGAGAGAAAGGATTTGACTGTTTTCTACATCAGAGCTCCAGTGTGAACTCCAAATGGCTCCTCTCCCCTGAGGTTTAAATTGCTTCTCCTCTGACAAAGCACCTGCCAGGAATTCATCAGCTGCCCCATCCATCTGTCCATCAGCATGCGCCTCTGCTCTGCCATCAACAGGTAATGTCTGGCTGCTGTAGCTGCATGCTAATGAGAGGCAAAGAAAGCATCATATACTCTGTCAGCCGTCATTATGTCACAGATGTGTTCTACTTAGATGGAGTGGAAGCACGTTTGCAGGCCTTGTTTGACTAATGTGTTAAAAATAGAATTCTTTCTCAACTCTGAATCATGTTGTCCAGTTGGAAAACAACATGAAGGCAAAAGAAGAAGAAGAAAAAAAAATCAAATGTGTTGACACAATACTTTAAGCACTTATTTGGTTAGGTCTAGGTTAGAAGAAAAATAAGTGCAAAATGATTTTTCAGTTCAACTGAGCTTTAATTACTTAGACCAAATAAACAGAACAATACAAGGAAAGTGGTGTCTTTTTCTTCTCTCAGCACAGTCTGACAAACACTGACCTTGCTTGCTTTTGCTCATGGGCAGTGGGGTTTAATTGGCACTTAATTATTACTTTTAGCCAGTGCAGTCAGCCTTTCTTGGGACAGGTCTCTCATTAGACAACAAGGCAGAAAACTGTATGTTATACATAGCAGAAAAAGCTACCAAAATGCCACTTTTCAAACTTAACCACTGGTAAAAGAAACTTAAAAATAAAACAAACGTACCAATTATAATAGTATGTAGATGTTGTTAAAAATTCATAACTTACTAGCACATATTGCATAGGTTTCTGTCTCACTTTAGATCTTTAGAACATAAAATCTTAAAAATGTAGTGACATGTCTTTCAAAACAAGCATGACTTCATATCTTCCTTGAGACAAAAAAAAGAGAGATTTTTTTATCATTATGTTCTCCCCTATACAGTGTACAGTAAATGGGGACCAGGAGCTGTCAAGCTCCAAAAATATCAAAATGCACCATTAAAATGCCTTTTAAAATTGGTCCATATAACTTGTTCTCAATATTTTAGCGCTGCATCCAAATAGGCATAGTTCAATACTATATAGTGGTTGAAAAGCAGTGTGTAAACAGAATAGCATACCTGGATTACTTTCATACTACACACTTTCATACTATACAGAACACACTTTTTGACAGTTGCAAATAGGGGGTTTGTAGCCTTTCATTGGTACTGGGGCACAGGTCCCCAATTAAAAAAAAAGTGTGCCCATATTTTGATACTCTTTTTAATCCTGCTTTGGATCTAAATGGACATAAATCGTCTTTACTATAGGTGGAGGATGAACCAACTCCAGATTAAGGATAAATTGACTAATGTTAGTGTAATATTAACATGATCACAATTATAAATAATAAAATATAAAACAATAATAAAACATTGTAAGTTACTAATTATAACATTTTCATTTCCACTGTTACAGTGAATAAATTATGTACAGAAAGCAAATAAAGCATATTTATATTATCAAAGACCTGGCGTAAATCTAACCAGTTTAAGCACTCTCAGAAACTCTTATAATAATCAATGAAGCTGCCTATACACTGTATGACAAATAAACCTCTCACTTACATCACACATACATCTGCACTTTGTTGTTTATGAGAGAATTCACGAGAGTGCAGAATTCAGTCAGCGAGCATGCGCACTGAACAAAATGGCGTTTCAGAAATAACTAATCTGAACGCCTCTGATTGGCCATTACATTCATATGCTCAACAGAATCTTGTGTGATTGGTTACAATTCACAATGCTGTAAAAAAATGGTTTAATTTTCTTTTTATTTGTGACAACCATAATGGATTTAGTTCAACTTGTGCTGGGGCATTTTTGTCCCAAGCCCCCATTAATTTCCGACCTGTGGCCATGCAGCAGTCTTCGGCACAGAGCCGTTCACTGCATGCACAATTAGGAGCTGCTTCGTCTTTGACAAAAAATAGAAGACATTTGGAAGTTTTGTTTCCAACTATGGATTGTATGTAAATATCCACATCATCCAGCACTCTCCATGAGTCAACTGACCGAATGACTCAAACTAAATTGGGAACAATTTCAGACCTATTTGACCGATTAGTTTAAAAGACTGATTCATGCACATATCCACCAGTTCTGATTCTAAACAGTGAATAGAAGACAAATATGCTAGATTACTGAAATATTATCAGAGAAAATGATTATCAGGTTGGTAGTCGGTACAGTATGTGCTTCATATAGAGAGCTGTAAAAATATAAATCATTTCCCTTTCAGTTTGCTTTGTTTTTTTCAAACACTGAACTTCAAACTCATCGACACCACTTTGTTCATTCTCAAAGTGAACGGTTGGTTAATTAGATGAACTGTTTTTGACTGTGGCTTAAAAATGAACACTATGCTTCCGGTGTGCGATCAATACCTGTATCTGGTGTGCAACCCCTTAAGTCTTCTGAAACATATGATGGCTTTGAGGAACAAACTGAAATTCACTGAAAATATTGTTTTAATCATCTTGCTTAACAGCTGTGGTCACATTCACTTTCATATTATGGAAAAGAACAGCTTGTAGCCTACATTTCACTATAAATATCTCATTTTAGAAGCACATGAGGGTGAGTAAATGATGACAGAATATCATTAGTTTGGTGAACTATCTATAAACTTTACTTGTTAAACAGGTCAAATATTAAAATGGCCTACTAACTCACTCCCTGATGAGAGTGCAGTCCTTGTGCCGATTGATTGGCCAGAAGGCAATAGAAACTCCAGTTTCAGTCACATCTTTCTATTGAAGTCATCACAATGAGGGGCAGCTCTACATTTTAGATCAACATCAATTGGCTTTGGACCCATAGGAGCCCCTCTAGTTATATTCACGTGCAAGTAAGCAATCCACTCACAGTTTCAAACAGGGCCCTTCTGGCAATATCAATATACCCTCGAGTTTCACTACTAAACACACGCGCACACACCTTAACAGTGAAACTTCGATCTAGAGTGCCTCGGCCCGTATCCAGCATACACTCCAACAAACAAGATTTTTTTTTTTTCTTTTTCTCTGCTGCTTTTTAGGATGCCCATTGCCTCACAAAAAGTCAATACAAAGGCAATTTTTCCATAATGGAATTTGTTAGCACTTGATTAGCATCAAGGTAATAAACAGCATTGTGTGTGTTTTGTTTTAGTTCGTCTTTCCTCCTATTACAGTTCAGACGTCAGACAGGCTGCTAATACCACCCAGAGCTGGATCAGATAGCTTCTGGTTGCAATTTTGTTCGGTCTGATGGACCTTGCGAGAGTCAGACACTAAGATATCGGAAGCGTGTCATAAGAATGAATGAGGCACTCTCGCATTGGAGCTGCCAAGCTGTCAGACGCTGGGCAGACTGCATGACTGACATGCTTTGATTGGTCGATTTAATATAGGGAGAGAGCAGGAGCGAGGGAGAGGCGAGTGGGAAACTTCACAGAGTGCTCACAGAGCACCGATTTGAAGCGTTGTAAGACTATTTGTAAAAGACGTGGAGCGCTAACTCTCTAGGTATCCAGCTTGTTAAAGCTTTTTTCATCCTTCTTGAGGAATTGTGTTAAAGATATTGCTTGGATACGGTCTCACTCCAGCCGTACAGAGTGACAGACCTACGGCGCGCTCGATCTGCGAGCAAAAGCTAGTCTATTTATCCTATGCTTTATCGACTGTATGCGCACTCAGGCAAGGTTAATCACAGGTCTGGCGATGCATTCTGGGTAATAGGGTCCATAGGTGTCACGCAGGGGTAGCATAAGCTGCGAGAGCAGATCTCGGGCTGCATCCTGATCCAATAAGGAGATGCAGAGTTTTCAGTTAAGAAATGAGTCTGGAGGAATAACTACGGAGAGGTGTGAAACTGACAAGGCAAGGTAGAATTTAACACGGTTACCACTTGTAATTCCATGTTACTACAAATATAGCATTATTGTTTTTTCTCCACTTCAATTTAGGGGGAAATCAATATTCTGCTTTGTTTATCTAAGTGACAGGCTCTCGGATATTGCGTTTTTATGTTGCCTTTATAAAGGGGCATTAAAACACAATATATCTGAAGGTTTTTATGGAGCTGACAGTTGCTGAGGGAGATAATGTTAATGGCATAAAACGGTTGAAAAATGGCTGTGTCTCTTATTTATCTGTGTTTATTATGTACAAATATCCATCACAGAGCTATACTTTTCTGATGCACAATTATGAAGATGCACCTCAGGACAGACTCATCAATAAAACGTGAGGGGGAAAAAGGCTCTCTCTCTCTCTCTCTGTGTGTGTGTGTGTCGGTGTGCTAAAAGGGAATGAAGCAAAAGAAGCTACCTGTGTACAACACTGTACAAAAAATGTTTTCATCATTTGTTTTCTTTAAAAACATGATTTTATTGAAAACACATTCTAATTTCAACAAATTCCTGTTCACGTCTATGTTGCCTCCCTTACATGAGGCTTTTTTTTGCATCCATACAGTACTTTCTTTTTTAGAACAACTAAGTGCAGAAAACTTAACAAAACATGGATATTTTCTTATAAGAGTGAGTTACGGATGCAGAAGGAAGTATGTGATTTTTACATGGATTTTTTGCATTATTGATCCAACTGATATGATCTTCAGCTTTGTTATATGTAATGAACACATTAACTGTTGGATTTATTAATTGCTAAGCAGACAGCAATCTTTGGCAGCATTAACATCCACCAAATGTTTACTGTAATTGTGGGCCAGATTTGCACAGCATGCAAGAGAGAATTTTGAACCATTCCACTTTACAAAACTTTTCAAGTAATATTATTGAGTTTCTGAGGTCATGGCAGAGAATCTCAGTCGGGTTGAGGTCAGGGCTCAGGACCACTCCAGAAGGTATATTTTCTTCTGCTGAAGTCATTCTATTGTTTATTTAGTCTTGTGCTTTGGGTCATTGTAGTATTGCATTGCCCAACTTCTGTTGAAGTTCAATTAGTGAATAAACGGTCTTACATTCTCATACAAAATGTCCTGATAAACTTTTTCCCCCCTTTTTTTCCTTACATCATAGCAGGATGTCCAGACCTTAAGGAATCAAAACCAACATAAACCATGATGGTCCCTGAAGCATACTATAGTTTTTTTCCTCTTTAAAAATAGCTACAATGCTGAACTTTATCCATTTGTAGATAGTTTGTCTTACTGTGGAGAGATGAACAAGGCTTTTCAACGTACTTTTGTAATCTGTCTCAAGTAAGTGAAGATTTTTTAATCTTCAGTGTCATGGAGTCATCATATCAGATAATACTTCTTGTGAACAGCAATCTCAACAATTGTGAGTCTCTGAACAATTTACATTGCATTTTTAGTAATGAAATATGAAAACATTGTTTGTATGTAATTTCTAACTGTGTTTGTCTATTGTTGCGACTTAGATGAGATCAAATTATATTACCAAATTATGTAGAAATCCAGGTCAAGCCAAAGGGTTCGCATACATTTTCAGGCAATCGTAGCTATAACCGTCTAAGCAGACGAGAGCTCTAAAGCATCCTGTGAACGTGAATGATTGAGCACCACACCCGTTTAACTTCTTTAATATTCACGTGTTAGCATGGATAAATAACGACGGTGTCCGTCTGCTCTTGAATATTTGATTGTGCTTCTCTAATTGGCCGGTTTCCCTTGCTACATCTCGCCAGAGACATCCTGCAGGTGTCACAACAGACTCTGACAGCCATCTATCTTTCCCACTGCAGCCTAAATCAATTACTCTCCACCGGCACATGGAGTAAAAGGGCTCCACTAGTCTGTTACTGTCACCGGCAGATCAAACACATCATATTCAGAGAGTTTCCGCGTCTCACAGCGAGTCTACGAGGTGTTCCTTAAGCCACCTCATTGCACTGTCATTATGGGTTTATTAACAGCCTGGGGCATAATCACTTATGGTATTCCATCTTGATTAGAGGATGCAATTAGACAGCTATAAAAATCAATGCTTCATGTTATTGGATTGCTAAACAACTTTGCCTTGATGGCGAGTGAGTTTTTGAGGAAATTAAAAAAATATATACATAATGAGGTTCTTGTCTCGTCCAAGTCTTCATAATTAACCGTTATAGGCAAAAGGATATTGACCCAAAATTTCACAAAGTGTGTACGTTGTTGAAGCCTGAAGGACACTGTGTGCCCCTTTACCCTCTATTGTAAGTTTGAGAGGGTCAGGTTTTCTGTCACACACACAAATCACTCATGTCATGCATCCAGACCAGGAGATAGGGGACAACAGGTAGCCTGTAGGCATTATGGGACGAATATGTTTTTTTGGTCATAATCTTTTTTTTTTTCTACATTTCGCCAGAAAGCAAGAGCCTCTCAGGACCATCCAGAACAGATTGACAAATGTAACCCTGGGCAGAGCCTCAGATTAGATAATAACTCAGTGCTGGCAGGGCAACAGTGTCACCGCTGACCGTGGCTGTGGTCCGTTGTTGTACCCGGTGTCTATGTGAGTGTCTTAGTCGGTGTGTGTGCGTTTATGCGTGCATTTGTGTGTTTGCACCCGAGGCCGTAGAAAGCATTGAAGGGCACTCAGACAAGCTCTGCATCACACAATATCGGCACCAAAAACAGCCAACACGTGTCATCCTTCACGGTGTCACTTCACAGTAATGGCTGGCAACAACAGACAAACAATGCCACATTTACACAGATACAACCACCTAATATATTGTTTTTTTTCACCAGCATATTTTAGCTGCTGGATCAAACGTGACACTGATATGAGTTTAGATTTTTGAATGAGTTTGGTTTATTTCAACTTGAATATGAATAATGTTAATATTATTATAATGATAATATTACAAATATTTTACAACTCAGAATTTATTTATTTTTAAAAGCTTGCTGTTAAATTATATATTTCTTAGTTTTCTATAATAGAGCTCAGAGGCCTTTTTTTGGTGTTTCGATATTTATTGATGACAGATTTTGAAGTTGTAGTGCTTACACCTTCAATATGTTTTTTTTGTTTGTTTTACATATTTGTTAAAAGTAATATTCTTTAAATGTAAATTAACTTTTCTTACACATAAAGCGTATTACTTTAAATTAACGCAAATACTTTTTGCATTTAAATAATCTAAATAATATATATTTTTAATCAAATGTATCCCATGGCTTTTTCTGTCTATCCCTAATGACTAACAATGTCACACCTGTCTACACCTCCCATGCTGCCAGCATTAACCTATTTGATCTTTGACCCAGTCTGGCAGAGATGGCAGTGCCACACTCCGACAGGAAAGACACATCCTATTTTTCCCCCCAGAACCCTACAGCTTCAATTACTATTATAGATTAATCTATGTACAGTAGCCTTTTTGTGTGAGTGAGTGTGTGTGTGTGTGCATGTGCATGTGTGAATACATGTATGAACAGTCAGACTGTCACAGTTACAAAACTCAAAAAATGATACTGTGGCAGCCTACACAAATAATACGCTCAACGAATTGTTAGCAGCATTTTTTCTTCAGCTTGCATAGGAACACACACACACACACACACACACACTGCAAAGCTACAATCTGCTGACAACAGAGGAGTATGGACGCCGCAAATGAGAGCTGTGATTTGTAATAGGCAATTAAAGGTGTGAAGATATGGTTGGATGTATGTAATTATTGGGATTTTAATGAGTCAACGGGTAGCTTTAGCTTTGAAAAGGTTGCTTCTCTTGTCACTGTGCCACGGTCCATGTCAGAGACGTCCTCCAGCTTGATATGTTACTCTTATGACAGCCATTAATGACCCTGAATCATTTCCCTGAAATAACAAGACTCCACACAACAGACTGAAAATAAATGATTAATTTGATTAAAAATGCACTCATTTCATACGGCTTCAAACGTTGATGTTTTCTCCCAGTCATCAATTGAGCACATTTTCACACATTGCGCGCAATCAATAACGTGGATTTTAACCTGTTCACCATTGGTCACGACCTGAGATATTATCAAGGTAAGATGCTGTACCAACATGACAGAGAGAAATAATAATAGCAATAATACAGACAGAAAAAGAAAAACAAGCAAGTATTAAAGTTTATTTGTATTTCCCGTTCTTTCAGATGATGTCCCTGATGAATCGCAGCAGGCTTCAGAGTTAAGTGAAGCAAATATGGTAAAGCGCACATCAGTGGCATTCGGCAAAGCCATTTCATCTATGCAACTTTTCAGAGTTAAGAGCAAATACTGACACATGTACTTCACGGCCCCACCGCACTTTCAAAGAGGAATCGGGGCCCATTAAAATTGCATGAGGAAGGAATAATTAAACAGAATATTTTCTCTCTGAGAAATGAAGAAATCAAAACGGAGAGGGGCACATTTGATTTCCCTGGCCTTAAAATAAGATGAAAGGTGAAGTGGAGACACAGGGCTAAAACACGTGCCTTGTCAGAAGCGCTGTCTTTTTTTGTTCCTCGCAGCCCTTTAATTTGTCCCTCACTTCCTGCCGTTGTGTGCTTTTATTGTATATGCTTTTATAGTTGGGGCTCACCGGAATTTGAATTGGTAATTAAACTTATTTTAATATATTTATAAGACTCATCAAGGCAGCCCTGCATATCAAAGTGGCCAAGCTTGTATTGATGTGAGAAATCAAAGCAGTGATTACTCCCTTACATCGGTGGGCTTTAGCTCTTAATTGCACTGCATGTCCGAAAGATTTGTGGGGAGAGTGTCTGGAGGACGACAGGGAGTTCTCATCTTAGGGACGTAGATACTGAAGAAAAAAAAAATGTATATTGATTTCAGCCGAAAGTCTCAGTATACTCATTATTTGACACAGCTGAACAAAGGCACTGGATTGTTTAGAATATGCTTGTTAGTGAACGCATCATCCGATCTTTACGTTTTTTTTTAAATTGCGCAATCGTACGACGTATGCAAAAATATCATTGTCACCAAGATGAAAGCCCCATGACCCTTTTTGCAAGCAAACGCGCAAATGAACAAGTGTAGCATTTGCTTTATTAAAGAAGAATATGTTACAAACTAGCTGATGTATTAAGAGGTAAGAATACACAGTATTAACACCTAAACAAAGGATGCAATGCTTGCTAGGGTAACTGAGATCTTGAACCATTAGCGCCAAGCTACAGTTTTGCCCCCACCCCCGAACTCTAATTAGACCCGCAAACAATAGCATGGCTGCAGACCTTGTTATGAAAGAAAAGAAGAAAGGAGGGATAATGAAGAATACATGGTCCATTTTTTGACCATGTCTACCTTTTCTTTGTGGCAGTGGGAAAGATATGGCACTCTCCAACGAAGCGTCATTGACTCCTCCTGCCACTTTCCAGGTCACTAATTTTTCAGCTATGAGTTCATTGTGCGCAGACCGATATGCTGTCTTTTTTAATGAGGTTATTTCTGGGTTATTACCTCGCTCCTTGCTAGGCCATCTTATGTGAGAGACCTAATTGATGTAAATCAAATATGGTTAAGCAGGGACCAACCCCTGGGCCACTCCACTTTCATTTCCACATTATAACCACAGAACATTTACCAAACACATACATACCTTCCTCGTATAAAAAAGAGAAATCATAGAAATGAAAGATGAGCAACTTTTTTTTTCGTTATCCTTTTCATCAATTACCCATCTCTGGATTGGAGGGAGGGATTTGCAGACAGTCCCATTCCAGGCGTAAATGTGAGTGCATGTTCACAGATGCAGAAGAGTGAGCTCTGCAAGAGAGACTGAGATGCTGGCATTTGACTTTTGCTGAATAAGCTCAAGGTGTGCATTCCCTCAGGTTAGAGAGGTTATTGGGGAGGAAAAAAAAGATGGGTGGGTGAGTGGAGGGGATGAAATGTTTTAGCAGTGCCTGTTCATTAAGCTCTGTCTCATTCAACAGTGAAATTAGGCCTGTGGAGATGGGAGATGAATCCCATTTACAGGGCCCTTGACCATGTGACAGTCTCACCCACAATTGCGAAATTCAGAACTTGAGAATAGGCTCTATTTAAATTTTTGCCACAACCCACAGGAAGTTGAATTGGAATGACAGGAAGAAGAAAACAACATATTCTCTGAGTAGGTACTTCTTCTTAATAAGTAATTACTTCACATAAAAAGTATGTTCAATATAGTATGAATGTAATCTGGACGTACAGTACTATACATTTGTCATATTATTATTGGACTTTGACCAAGATGGCGGCACGTACACAACGCGAGGCTCAGCGTCTCTCCAGTTTTTGCAATTTTGCAGTATTTTTCCTGCTCATCTCGGGCCTGTTCGCACTGAACAGCTTTGCCTTAATATCTTACACCTGACAGGAGCTTTTGGATATCGGTCTGCACTTTTCCAACAGTTTTATCACCAATCCTCGACTCATCCCTGAGATCTCCAGAACACCCGAGGCTACACACTCTACTCGGCCGGGCGGAAGTGCTCGCAGGTGGCGCCGAGATCGTAAACAAAGGCGGGGGAAGCGCGGAGGGCTAAGAGCTAAGCTAAAGCTAACACCGCACCGGCTCTCTTTACCCAGCATTTTCCTCGCTAATGTGCGGTCATTGGTGAACAAAATGGATGAGATACGACTTTGTATCACCCATAGTAAGAGACTTTTGGACTGCAATGTCATGGTTTTCATGGAATCATGGCTACACAGCAACATACCCAATAATGTTATTGATCTAACCGGACGCTACACGCTCCGGGCAGATAGAACGGCAGATGACTCTGGCAAGACCAGAGGCGGAGGATTGTGCATTTATGTAAACAAGGCTTGGTGTACGAACTCTGACATTGTTGGGAGACACTGCTCACCTAACCTAGAGTTTCTCATGGTTAAATGTAGACCTTTTTATCTGCCGCGGGAGTTCACTTCCACCATTATAACTGCAGCCTATATTCCCCCGGATGTTAATGCCAAGCTTGCTATGAACGGACTGCATGCGGCCATTAGTAAACAACAGCATTGAGACGGATCAACGCACGCAAGGCTGCTGGCCCGCTCTGCTCAGGACATGTGCAGAGCAGCTTGCAGGGGTCTTCACAGACATTTTCAACCTGTCCCTCACCCAAGCAACTGTGCCAACATGCTTTAAGTCCACATCCATTGTGCCAGTGCCGAAACACTCCTCCCAACATGCCTGAATGACTACCGTCCCGTAGCACTCACACCCATTGTTATGAAGTGCTTTGAGCGACTGGTCCTGGCACACCGCAATAACTGTCTCCCACCTACACTGGACCCACACCAATTTGCCTACCGAAGCAATAGGAGCACTGAGGATGCAGTATGCACAGTACTGCACTCGGTACTCACACACTTGGATAACAACACATATGTACGGATGTTTGTTTGGGCAGCCATGGCCTAATGGATAGAGCGTCGGACTTGTAACCCGAGGTTGTGTGTTCGAGACTCGGGTCCGGCAGGAATTGTCAGTGGGGGGAGTGAATGTCCAGCGCTCTCTCCACCTTCAATACCACAACTGAGGTGAGACCCTTGAGCAAGGCAACCCCCAACTGCTCCCCGGGCGCCGCAGCATTGGCTGCCCACTAGGGTTGCACGATACACCGGTACTACGGTAGTATCGCGATACTAAAGCTTAAAAATACCCGCGGTGCCATTGCATTTTTTAAACGGTAGTATCGTCCATAAGGTAGTACCGTAAAAAAGATATGTAGAATGCACGGCAGCAACACTGTTTTAAACGTTCATTTGAACATGCATGCCAGCAGAAACATTACAAGTTGATTGCCAAATGTCTATCTGCTGTGCTCTGTGTAGTTTAGTCTGTGTATACGCTTTATATGGTATTGAGTGTTTCCCGACGCTTCAGTTCAGTTTGCAATGAGAAGTTGCTCTCGCACGTCGTTGTTCATGCTGCAGTTTATCAGAAGAAAGGGTCTGATTCAGACCGTCTGATGTCATTTTAAAAAACAGCTGCTCAATCACTTATTCAACATCATAATATCTTACAAGAAAGTATTCTCGCAGTTTTATTCATTTGACCACTTCTAGAACAGGTGAACTAGTTCGTTTCTGGAAGCATCTTTGCGATCACGAACGCAATTCCATTCATCAACATAGCGGCTTTGCACTTGGTTCTTATCATTATATATATATATATATTTATTCATTTATAATGTTATGTTTTAATATACATGCTGCTAACTTGGAAATTTCAAGATATGCGAGCAAAAAATGCTCCTGACAGTTCGGCAATATGACACGAGCAAGAGTGCTGTTTTTGTTTCGTTTCTGTGTTCGAATCCAAATCCGCGTTGTCTCTGAATCACTGATTCACTAAACCATTCATAAAAACAGTCATTTGATTCGCTTCTGAAGGATTCAGCCGTTTTGAAAGAATCGTTTGAATGACTCAGTGATTCAATAACGAACTTCTGCCACCTGCTGGCCGTTTTAAGTTTCCCATCTAAAAGTAGGCATATTACATTATTTTCCAACATATTTCTATATTCAGAATTTAGTATTTAAAACATTAATCTCATAACTTTATTTATGCAATTATAAATACAGTCTAAATGTATAAATGCCACATCTAAATGTCACTTCATGCAGCTTCTGTGCAGTGCAGTGTTTAGATCATTTAATGGATAACAATAGCCAGTCATTCATTCACATTAATTAAGTATTCAGAGAAAAATATTGTCTGTTTTCATTTACATCTATTTATTTATGAAATTTTGATTAATTTTGTAGAATTGAATTTTAAATTAACACAATACTGCATGGTATCGTGATACTACTTGGTATCGTGATACTTCAGCTGGTATAGTATCGTAAGACATTTTTATGGTATCGTGACAACCCTACTGCCCACTGCACCGGGTGTGAGTTCACGGTGTGTGTGTGCACTTGGATGGGTTAAATGCAGAGCACAAATTCCGAGTATGGGTCACCATACTTGGCCACACGTCACTTCAAAATTCATGGACTTTCTGACCAACAGACCTCAGCATGTTAGGTCAGGCCACACCTGCTCCACCACCATCACACTCAACACCGGCGTACCACAGGGCTGTGTGCTGAGCCCATTCCTCCATGGATCCAACTCCGTCATCAAGTTTGCAGATGACACCACGGCGATTGGCCTCATCAGAGACAACGATGAGACTGCCTACAGGGAGGAGGTACAGCACCTGGCCGCATGGTGCGCTGAAAATAACCTGCTCCTTAACACCAGCAAGACAAAAGAGCTAATTGTGGACTTCAGGAAGAAGAAAGGAGGCACGCATGACCCCATCCACATTAACGGGATGGTTGTTGAATGTGTCTCCAGCTTTAAGTTCCTGGGAACCCACATCTTGGAGGACCTGACCTGGACCACCAACACCTCCAGCCTAGTCAAGAAGGCTCACCAGCACCTCTTCTTCCTTAGGACACTGAAGAAGAACCACTTGTCTCCAGCCATCCTGGTGAACTTCTACCGGTGTGCGATCGAAAGCATCCTGACCAACTGTATTACAGTCTGGTATGGGAACTGCTCAGTTGCTGACCGCAAGGCACTGCAGAGGGTGGTGATAACCGCCCAACGCATCACAGGGACACCACTTCCTGCCATTGAGAACGTCCAGAGAAAACGCTGTCTACATCGAGCTCGCTGCATTCTTAAGGACTCCTCTCACCCTGACCATAGACTGTTTAACCTACTGCCCTCTGGGAGGCGCTTCAGGAGCCTCCGAACAAAGACCAGCAGACTCAGGAACAGCTTTTTCCCTACAGCTGTCTCCTTACTGAATTCTGCCCAATGATCCCCCCTCACACACCACTACACACTCTCACCCCTCCCCATCACTAAATCTGTTTAAAAAAAAAAAGAAAATTGTTAAACTTATTACTTGCACTACTGTCTGTACATTCAGAATACGGAATGTATCCATCTACACACTACTATGTACTGGAAATTCTTATTTTCTATGCACTTTAAATGTCCATTGCACTAGTGTTTATATATCTTAATGTATCGCTTATTCATATCCATTGTAATTGTTCATAGTTTTTGCTTATAGTGTACATACATTTACTGCATAATCCATCTGTATAGTATGTTCATAGTGATAAAACATGTATAGCTTGAATGCACTGTAAGTCGCTTTGGATAAAAACGTCTGCTAAATGCATAAATGTAAATTTTCATAATCACCCATCAGTATATCATACTAATAGTATTTAAAAATTTGTAAATTATGTCCATAGTACTGATTTATCTGTATATTTCTGTACATATGTAACATATTGTAGGCACTGTATATCCTGTACTTCTGCTTATTGCACTTCTGGTTAGATGCTAACTGCATTCAGTTGCCTTGTAACTTACAAGTGCAATGACAATAAAGTTGAATCTAATCTAATCTAATCTAATCTATTATCATGTTGTATTAACTCACTCAATTAGGACATACTACTCTTTTCATATACTTTTTTTTTGCATGCTATTTAGTATATAGAGAAGTAGGCATGTTTGGATGCCATCTGCAGCCTTACTAAATTTTAATTGAAAGGAAATATATCTGTCTAGCTATCGCCAACATGTGTCCAGCCAGCCATTCTCCAAATGGCTTATCCTCTTTAGGGTAGCGTTTAAACCTTCAAAACTTTCAAGTGAGGCTTTTCAAGTCAGCATTCAAAGGTTTTCTTGACAAACTTTTTAGGTTACAAATTACTTGTCTTGTGAATATCTTTGAGTTTCAGTTCATTGTAATTCTGCCTAGTTGCATTCAAATCGAATTGCAATTATGAATTCTGTTTGCTACCTCAAATCTAACTCAGAACTTTAATTGGAATTCTCAATTAAATTTCAAATGTCACAGAACTCTGTCTCAAAGACATACAGTACACACACTCCCACAGTTTCTTCATCCTCTGTAAGTCTTCATCAAGAGTTCTGGGCTTCACTTCGGTTGGTGATTTAGCCACCTGCCACTCCTTTCCGCTGTTTACAATGTCTGGAGACACACATGAGCTGTTAGTGTTTGGGATTAGAAGTGCAGACTTGGATGCTAGTGATCAAAAGCTGCCCATGACACTGAAACTCCAATATCACTCTCTAAAGTTGCTCTCCTTCATGCCGCTAGTGATTAGCGCCTCGTCCGGAGCATCATCAAAGCTCTCTCTCTCTCTCTCTCTCTCTCTCTCTCTCTCTCCGGGCAGCAGTGTCCCTATAGGAATAGGAGCATGTGTGATGTTTAGCTTCTTTCGGTAAATCCAGGGCTTTATGTCACCCCCTCCCCAGGTCCTCTTACCCTACCACTGTGACATGGCCGCCGTTGGCACATTGATGCCTGTATCCGTTCCTGACGGAGCTAAGCCGGATCAGCCATGTCGTCGGCGCGCTCTCGCTGCTTCCTCCCAGAACATAATCACAGTCAGTCTGCAGCCTCAGAAATCCCCCATCATCACCAGCACTTCCAGCAGCATCACCACCACCATCATCGTCATCATCATCATCAAAGGCTCCACCATGTCTGTCAATCAGGTGAGCGCTTAGTCTCGGTGAGTGGCAGGAGGAGCCGGGAGAGTGACGTTAAGCAGGCAGCTCCATGGCCCTCCGTCAGGCCTGGCAGGCTTCAGTGACAGTGGGGGTGGGTATAACGTCCCTCATCCCGCCAGCTTAGCCTATTGAACTGCCAGCCCTGTGCCAGTCCACGGCAGGAGGCAAGGTGGCACTTATCGATGGGACAGAGGCGTCCGACGGAGAGCACTTCTGGGGGTGTGTGACTAAGAGTAAGCCAGGATGTGTTAGCAGACTTCACTTCCTTCAAACCTAACAAGGTGCAGCTTCTAGACAGAACCGTATATGCATGAGGAAGATCGTGAGAACAGAGTGTTACTGGGTGTTTTGTAGAAAAAAAATGTCAAATTTGTTCAGATTTGGTTAAAATTTAGGTCAGTTTTTTTCTCCTTCTGTCAAAACGCTTTCATGTTTGCAGGGTGACTCTTGTTTGCCTTCAGCTAGACCAAAATAACAGCGATGACATTGAGATTTTCCTTCAGAGACTTGATTTGAAAGTGCTCACAACAAGTTCAGCCTCCTACTTAATGCAGTCATTGCTTACAGAGGGCACCACGCTGGGTATCAAATGTAATTAGCTGTATTTGCTTGAGCTCTACTTCAATCATTGGCAACGACTATTGTATTGTGCTACGAGACAGACTAAAGATGCATCCTAGTGTGAGCGGATGATACTACAAGAAAAAAATGAAATGAAATAAGCCAGTGGCATCCGCATCACAGTACTTTCATGTTCCCTGCTGTTAGCGTAACACCCAGTACCAACGTTAGCTTGAAAAAGAAGCACCGTTGTCCAGAGTCTGTCCAGCTTTATGTCCCGGACATGCTTTAATTTGTTCCCCTTATCTTATCGGTGAACACACCCTCAGCTGATGATGGTGATGTTCTTAAGTGAAGTGCTGGTATTATCCTGCTACCTCTGCGGGCCTCTTCTTTAATTTAGTTGTTATAATTAGCCATTAAATGGTGTCAGTTTCTACAGCTACTAACAGGCCCACTCTGTTCTGCTTGTCTGCATTATCAGTTTGGGTGCTTGTAGAGGGGAGGAGGGGGGACCAAGAAAGTAAATTATAATGAAGGCCTATATAGTCCAATTACCGATAAAAGCAGCCAAGTGCAGTGCCGTAATGAGGTGCCACTACCTTTCCTTCTCCCCCTTCCCCTCTGAACACTTCGATGGGAATAGCTAATCGCTAGTTTTATTACTTTGAGCCCCTCTCGCTGAGGGGTTTTAACCCCGGGACTTTCAATCTGAGCGGGACGATCACAACAAACAAATATAGTGGTGGCGCCGTCCATGCTAAACAAAGTTGGCCAGAGGCGGGGGTGACGGGATGATTGGGGAGGGAGAAAATAGACAGAGGAGGCTATGAAGTGAGAACACAAGGAGGAGGAGGATGATGTGCCGAAAGAGATAGCGAGAGGAAGCCTGTTCTCATGTTCTCACTTTAATGGGTCAGTATTTAATTATTTGGAATAGCAGAGCTGTCTTTTGTAGCCAGGGATGTAGTTCCTTGCTAGAGCACTTACAAGGCAGGCAGGTAATTAAACTGTAAGATCAACCACTGGCCCTTCTCTTCCTCTCTTTCTCTTTCCGCTCTATCCCTCTCTCATTCTCATCTTCTTTGTCAGGTGAGGCGCTATGCATCGGAAGACAAGTGGAATTCAGGAAATTGAGAGAACGAAGGATAGAGAGGAAACAAATTAAGGTTGGGAAGACTCAGAAGTCTCCTTCATAGCTAATAGCTGGCTCTTCTGGGGCCAAAGCAGCATAAATACTGCATATTTTACATGAGTCCATTGTATGAGATAAAAGTAGTGTCCTCTCTTGTGTCTCAGGCTGTGTCCGAAAGCTAAGGCAGCTGTATTTTTGTGTCACTGCCCAGTTGTATTTTGCACGTCACTGATTTCACAGACAGCATTTTTGTATGAAGACATAATGTTGTCATGTCTAAAAATCTAGAAAACAATTAAAAAATGTTTTAGTCATCACTAAGCAAATATTTATATTTAAAATATTTTAATTATATATTAAAATATAATAAATAATTAAAATATTTTAATTATAATTAAAATATTAAAAAATTAATTAATTATTCCAAATAAATTTAAAATGGAAAGCTGGGCATTTATCAAATACATTTCTTTATTACTTGTGTTCATCAGAACACAAGAGACTCTTTTCCATTATCAGGCCTAGAGGTTCAAACCTTTTCCACCAGAACTGGTAGAATGGTTAGCTAACTGTGCATGGGGCCTGGAATGGACTGTAATGCAATTGAAGCCGTTGGTCCCGATGGAGGAAAAGCGCTTAATGTTTTTAATGTTATTCTTTTCACCAACCACCAAAGACAGGAAGTTATTCAAATATTGGATAAAGATATACACTACCATTCAAAAGTTTGGGGTTGGTAAGCTATTTTTCATGCTCTCTAATGCTTACTAAGGTTGCATTTATTTGATACAGTACAAAAAGACAGTAAAAACAGTAATATTATCAAACGTTATATACATATATATATATGTATGTATGTATGTATATGTATATGTATATATATATATATATATATATGCATATATATATGCTTTATGTATCATTGCTGATTAAAAAAAAGTATTATTTCATCCAAAAAAATAAATGAATTAATAAAATACATAACCTTACTGACCCAAAACTGCTGAACGATAGTGAATCTAAGCTCCGAACCTTTAGCCTACAGACACAGCCATACAGTAGTATTACTCTTTTTCAAATAAAGTGATTACTTTAATGAAGCCGAAGGCGCATACAATAAATATTGAGGTTAGTGATGAAGTTTAAGTATTTTGAAGATGTTATTTTAGCCTATACAAGCATTGTCTTCTTACAAAGAGCTCCCAATGCAAAAAGAAAAAGAAGCAAGTTAGAATATCTGGGTTTGGAAAGAGACAGACAGTGTTACCGGTGCATTGTTTGCCAGTCTGTGCTGAGGACAGACGATGGATTAAACCATGAATGAGTGATTTATTAGCTGCTGCTGTCACGCTGCTTAGATGGATTACTACACACGACCTTTGACCCCACTTACCAGAGTCCTCACCGCCACAGTGTGGGACGGAAGGTGTTCCGTGTGTGAACGTGCACGTGTGTGTGTGAGTCAGACCGCTGGCCAGCTGTATGTTGGTGACAGGATGGGACCACTTGATCAATGGGCTAATGAACAGCCCATTTCATAGATGGGATGAACTGACTCTCTTGTGTTCATTGAGTGTCTATAGTAAAAGCCCACTCTATGCTCTTGAACCCTTTGTAGAGAGAGAGAAAAAAACAATGCGACACAGAAGACAACAGACTTTTCTATGAAAGAACTAACGGCTGTTTACAAAAAGGTTTATCTTCATCGCTCTTCTTTTCAATGGGTTCACCATTAACTGTGTGTTCTGAATAGTATTAAAGTACAACAGCTTCTTTACTGTCCCAACACAGATCATTTGCACTTCTAGGGCTTAAAAATCTTTAATATCCCTGAGAGAAGCAGATAAACCTTCAAGAAATATGAGCCTTGTTGGATGGTTTTCCCTGATTACAGCAAAGTACAGCAGAACAATAGGGGGGGTCAAGGAATTTTTATAACAGGCAAATATTACAGTAGATGAAGCATCTGCAAAGTGAGAGTGTGGATTTGCCTTAATGCAGCAAATCTAATAACAAAAGTGTCTGATATCGTTGTTTTGTTTTTGCTTTCTTTCTTTTCTTTTCTTTTCCAATTGTTATGATACAGATAGCTCTCTCTCTCTCTCTCTCTCTCTCTCTCTCTCTCTCTCTCTCCCATCCATGGATTTCCTTTCTCCTTTCTCTCCTTTTTCCATCCTTCCTTTCATGGCTTTCAGCAGTCTCTCTCTCTTCCACACACTTTCTCTGTAATTCATTTCAGGAACTCTGGCAATAAAACCCAAAACAAAAGGAAGAGGCTTTTGTACCTTTGCTGACTTTGTTACTCGCTGGCGTAATAAAGAAAAGTAATATGCTTTAAACATTAAATAAGACTTTAATTGGAGCACATGAAAAACGTACCATGGGAAGATGTAATTGAATGTTGCCGGGGAGCCGGGGGAATTAAAATAGGTCGTTTTATGCTTTGCTTTATTTTTGATTGAATCAGCTCCTAATTGGCCTCGACAGTAGTATTATCAGTTTTAGGCTGTATGTGAGGCGCTCAATGGCACGGCTCCTCCGTCACATGAGATGAGAGAGAGGGAACGACTGAGAGGAGGGGAGAACCAATGACAGAGACAAATGTCTTCGCATTGACAGCTGCCCTCCATACTGCCCTGCACACAAACACACAACAAACCTTGGCAACCAGCTCCGTCAAATTATTAATCACTAAGCAGTTCAATCACTAAGATCATGAGGAAATTAGAACTATTGCAACATTTTTGTTCAGTTTAACCAAGTTTAGTTGACTAATGATAGGACAGTCCAGCACCTGGAGACTTTTCTCATTTCGGATGCTGATGACTTATTGGAATGGAATGGAAGAGTACAAACAAATAGGTGCACATAAGCAACATTTTGGGTGATTATTGTCTATTGTCAATAATGTAGTGATCTATGAAGCACAGCTCACACAGAAGTCACTTTCAAACCAATCAGCTTTCTGTTGTTCAAATTCATATGGCTTGAACACAAACAAAATCTACATGGGGAACTTTTTCGGCCATATATTACATTTCTGATTATGATTATTTCTATTTAAGTGACTGGATATTTTCAGCAAAATTTCACTGAACAACAGTATGCATGGGAACACCTTTGTAATAAAAATCTAGTAATGGGCAGTAATATCACTAAAAGGAGCAAAGCTAGATTAAATACAGTTTGCAGTAGTGACATGGTAGTGTTGTAATTTTTATTTTTCGTAATGGAACTATTTTATTGATTGAGCAATAAGGGAGAGCTGTGAAATGCCTGAACATTTATGTTTTTCTTGACAATATTTGCCAAAAAATACATGTGTGGAATATTTTCCGCTGGCTGTTAAAAATCGGAAACAGACTATGTCCAATTTGGGAATTTAATATACTTTTTCCTTCTATCGTAGGTTTTAATGTAACTAGCTACTTTCTCTGATAGATAGCTTTGAACTTTTTTGATCACCTTGCCCTTGTGACAATGACTATGCAACACATTTAAAAGAACTTTTAACCAAAAAAATAAGATTCTATCACTGTATCTTTTATTATTTCTGAGCATGAACATGGACTTCACACAAGCAGTGCAGGACAAGATTATCAGTGAATAACTTAAATTTAAGTCTTTTTCTCAAACACAACAATTTACATTGCTTTGGAAGACATGGAATATAGTGCACAATTTATATGAACTATGATGCCTACGTGGTGTGTTTTTTCTCTTTTTTGGAGCTAAGGAGAAATGTCTAAAGATTATTCAGATTGGTTTGAAATAACATGAAAGTGTGAAAATAGTGGTAGTATTTTAATTTTTGTCTGATCTATCCCTTTAAGGCAGAGAAAGAACAGGAGATGAAACATAATGACTGATAACTGGTGGGAGTTGAGTGTCTTTTCCCACTCAAGGAGAGGAGGAAGTTAAAGGCCCAGGAGACACCCTCATCCTCTTCCTTTCTTTTCTCTTTCTTTCTTTAAGTCATCCTCCTGCTCCTGTTCTCTCTTTCCTTATCATCGTCTCCACACTAAAATTAGGTCTTCTGTTAGCCAGGCTGCCGGTGCTCCAAGGAAGGCCTCATGGGAGCAACAATACAGGGAGCATGGGTGTGTGTGTGTGTGTGTGTGTGTGTGTGTGTGTGTGCTGGAGGGAATCCACCTCACCTTGGCAGGCATTTAAGAGTAAAAGGAGGGCTAAAGTGTGCATAGAGCTTAATCCAGCTTCCTGCGGTCTCTCCGGTATAAGGTGGCACTGCCCTGTGAGAGAGGAATTGCTCTGGTCTAGAACATGCTCTCAGGAGAGTGTTACTATAAAGAGAGAGAGTGTTTCCACGCTCTTATCAGACTCACTAGTGCACCATTGTTGGTGTTTTTATAAGTCACTTACCGTACGGCTCTCTCTCACACACACAGACACACCACTGATAGTGCCGACACAAGAGTGCTTATGTTTTGCATCCGTGTCCATGAGATTGAAAGAAAGAAAGAAGGAGAGCACAAAACAAGAAACAATGAGAAACTCTTAGTCTGAGCTATAAGTCTGTCTCTCTTCACCCTCCCTGCTTCTCTCTCTCTCTCTCTCAAATGGATAATTCTGGTGATGGCCCTGACAGCCCATGGTTTAGATTTTGATTTATGTTCTTCCAAAGCTAAAATCAAAGAATCCATCTAGTGCTATTTTATGGCAGCTGGGATGATGAATGGTGCAGTCTCTGGGCCAAACGAAGCCGCTGTGTCTTTGCCCCGGATTTTAATTGCTAAAGTAGCCAGTCATTGCTCAGGATTCAACAGTGAGCATGCTGCCTTTCTCTCCCTTTCCCTTCAAAGTGCACTGTAGATGGCTGCTTTGAACGAAAATTGAATTTAGTTTACTGTAACTTGCTGTTAAATCATTCATAGTGCGGCCATTGGGAACTCATATAACAAGTATAAGTAATGGCTCTCGTAATGGGCGAAACTTTGAAGTGTAAATTTCACATGTATATTTAATGTATGGAAATAAAAAAAAGTATTTAAGCAATACACAAGATGAAAATTTGATACAGTTGTATGTTGCCTTTCTATGCAAACAGCCTGGTTGTATTCAGACACACTTTAGCTTTTCTCATTTGCTCATATTGTGAGTCACGCTCCCATCTATATTTTGCTACGTGGAAGCAGAAATAAGCCAGAGGACGAAAGGAAAGCTTGATTATCTTGGGGACTAAGCACAAAAAGTTGAGTAATGTGTTTTTGTGATGGACAAAGTGACAAATACCAGAGCGAATGAGATGCTCTGCGTGTGTGCGTGTCATTATGAGAGCGCCTCGTTTAATAAGAAGTACAGGAAGCTCGGCGCTCCTAATTTTACAGGGACGCACACTTTCTGCGGCCGATAAAAGTCATAAACGCACGTAAATAAAATCAGCCTGTGTGCGTCATTAATCAAATGGGACAAGATGTCAAGATTTCCCCCTTCACGAAAAAAAGAGGCGTAAAAAAGAGCAGTATAGCATCGCTCGCTAAACTCCCACAAAATCAATGATGCAAATGAGAAAAACAAGCAGGCAATAAATTCTTTCACATCTGCACACCCCAGTGAGAATTTTTTAATAATTTTTAATAAAGCATGATTGTAGTTTGTAGCACTGAATAATTTAATCATGCAGAGATATGGAGGAGAGAGAGAGGAAGAGAGGAAGAGAGGGGGTGGGGAATTCACATTCGGAAATTTCAATCTCAAATCTTTAGCTGTTCAGTGGGGGGTGTTTGCTACTTATGTACTTGTGTATGTAGCCCATTAGTTTGTTTCCCTCTTTGCTCTCTTGCCATGAGGGGTTACATCAATGACACCGAATAGTTCTCAAAGGACGTTTTAATTCATGTATTTTTTTTTGCTGATGGTGTTAGTGTGACACCAACAGAACAATACGTAAAGAGTATTTATATATACTGTATATATATGATTTTTTTTTAAATAAAAACAGGTATAGGCTATGTATATGCAAGGAGGCGTGGATGAGCAGCCTCAGGTGAAACAAAGCCTTGCCAGTAATTTATAACAATGACACAGGAGCGAAGTTTCTCTAAATGAGGCATTCAGATAGCCAAACCAGTCATTTATCCTTATGATTAATACAAATGATATTCCTAATAATAAATATTGCTGCCTCGCAGCGAGCAGGCAGAGAAAGAGAGAAAGTGAGAGGGAGAGATTGAGAGAGAAATAAAGGGAGTGAGGGATAAAGAGAGACTGCAAATCCATGTGACCATACGCATCTCAGTGTGTGACTGTTTGTGTGAGTGTCGTTTGTTTAAAACTGGTAAAAAGTGCATATGCATATATATGTGTGTCTATGATCTCAAAGCATTATCACAGATTTCCTCTCTTCCTCAGCTTTTCACAGGAGCCTCATGCACAAATGCTGAAAATTCAATAGTTCATTTGTTGTGTGTAATATGTGTTATTCTACTATTAGACTTTCCAAAGAACAATTTCTATATATGTATGTATGTATTTATTTATTTAAACATGCACACTGAAAAAAAAATAATATGTAGGATTTACTTTGAAACTATTTTTCACACAGATATTTCACAAACAATTACAAAGAAACAGCAAGTAACACATTAAATTAAACGTGATTTTTTTTGTGAAATATTTTCTTGTATAACATGCTACAACAATCTTTTACGTTTAACTTTGAAAAAAAAAAATTGCCATGTACTTTACAGTCAGGAATTATCATGCTTTTTGGTGTATAAAAAAGAGCTGATTTGACATTCCAAATTTATTTTTTTGTTACAATGAATAATAAATAAATAAATGAAATGGGGTCAGTGGATGATGACAGATTTTCTGCCTTACAGCAAATGTATTATTACTATACAATTTATTTTTTATATATAATTTTATACTATAACATTTATTTTTGCTGGGAAAATGTTGCTATATAAAAGCCAGCATATACATTTCTTTGGTGATTGTGTTGTGCACGTGCATGTGTGACTGAATAGTACAGAGAGACTAGACCGCAACCCCATGTGAACATAGTCTCACAGACATAGTCGGACCACTTATTTCCAAATATCAACCCCTTTAATATGTATTTTTCTCCTTGCTGGGTCATAATAATGCACAGAAGAGAGCTATCATAATCGGAGAAGGCGAGGAACAGTGGGAGCATGGGCCTTTAAACAAATGAAGCTGTCAGTACAACACAAAGCCCCAGAGAAAAATTACTGAGTCGGACGCCATACTTATGCAGAGTATGCCTCTTCTTCTCCTTTCCTGCTCTCTCTGTTCTCCTGCCATCCCTTCTTCTTTCCCTTTCAGTAGTAAGATGCAGCAGTAAGATGATTGGAGGAATTGTTTAATACTCAGAGATATTTTTAATCGGAGAGGAGCATGGACTCCACACTTGCATGCTTGCACACAGGGATGTCATGCACCTGGTTTTTGAAGGGGAAAAGTCCTGGCTCTATTGGTACCTACTTGGTGGTACCAAAAAAAAAACTTTTTAACTAATGAAAAAATACAGTTTTTGTTAATAGTAAAAGGAAACCTGGGTCAAATCCCACCTGGATACATTTTTAATAACACATTAAATACCATTTTTAAAATAAATAATAATGCAGCATTGAAAGACAGTTTTTGCCTTAGAATAAAATTGGGAAACAAGGTTTAAAATATGAAATAAAATCGCATTAGGAGATGCAAAGTCACAGTTGTAAGAAATAAATGTAAAATTGTGAAATGTAAATTTTTAAATACAGTAGGCCAAATAATGCTGCAAATATGAGGTGTATTGTGAAAATCATTTTGTACTTACTGAACTTACTGAACCACTGACCATAATGCACTTTTGTTGTATGTAAAATAATAATAATAAAAAAAAATGATTAGGGCTCTTTGGTTAAGTTATATCCAGCAATCACTTTATGGCTCACATGCATCACTTTAGCTAACTACAGAAGCACAGAAGAAAGGGTGGGTATGGAGGACCTCTGTATTCTCCTACATCAACTATTCTTTCTTAAATCATTCACTTCCTCTACTACCCACTGCCATCTGATGAAAGGAAGATGAAAAGAGGAATAATTCTGTATCTGTGAATCAACACAGAAAGTCACTTCTTTTGGAGGGGCGAGGGGAGAAGAATGTGTCCATGTCAGGTACCCAATAAAGTTTATGTCTTCCTGCCACATTCAAAAGTAAACACCCCCGCGGCCTACATGACATCACTAAGTAGGTTAAGTGTAGTCTCGAGTCGTCATCGATCATTACGAATGTAGCATATTCCGCGCTGTGCACGCTGAGAGGTAAAAGTTTTCCACTGTACTGAGATGACATTTAATTTTTCATATCTCCTCCACAGTCCTGGAATGAATTTTGGCAGACCTGATGCAATTTAGCAGCTTGGCAGTTTCAAATTGGGCAATGAATCACAAGGATTCAATGGACTCGAGTGGCTGCATAATATTTTCTCTGTGTCAGGAGAAAGAGAGAGGTGCTGAAGCTTTGGACAGTGGACCCCTCCTCTAATACTCTCTCTTTCTCACCTCCTCTGTGTCTCTTGCTCTCTCTCTAGCCTTGTTGTGTCTCTCACCACACAGACCTCCAGTAACATGAGAGCGTATGTAAGAGACCACTGACTTGTACAAATGCGTTTTTGAATCTCAGAGTAAACACACTTTAGGTCCGTTGAAATGCACTGACTTGTTCCACTAAACACCATTTTCCATCTTATTTAAAGGTAAGTTGCTATTTAGATCGAAAGTGAGCAGTTAAAGTGGTTTCAAAATGTCACACAATACCTTCTTTGATGCCTCATGAAGTTATTAGGCACATATAAATCACAGCAACACACTCTCATAAGGAAACATCACTCTGCTGACTTTTATTCAATCTCTGCTGCTATTTTCAACTCATTTTGTCACTTCTGTAGATATAAAGTGCTTATTTTTATTCCATTAAAGGGGTTGTGTAATGCTTTTTTTTAATTATTGTAATCCAGCAATGTCTAGGCACCTTATTCAACATCTTTATCTTTGTGTTTGTTAAAAGCAATATATATTAACACTTTCAGTGTTAGAATAACTCAGCCGCTCTCTCTTTACCAGTTCACAGTGACTATTATGTAACTTGTGTGGACAAGGATATTCAAATGAGAACTCCATTTCAAGATGTAGGTGATTTTGAAGTCATTTTCGTAGAGTGCAGGGATATTTTGTATTGTTTACATACCACTGTATTATAGTATGTATTAATATATTAAGTTTTTTTTTTTTTTTCATTTTAATTTTAGTAATTTTGTTATGTGCTTTTAGCAAATTAAGTATTTCTATTTATTTTTTTCTTTAAATTTTAGTACTGTTACTAAGTCAACCTTTCTAATTTTCAATCAAGTTTTTAATATTTATGGTCACCATTTAGTTTGGGGACTCAATATTAACTAACTATTAACTAGTTTCTATATATATATATATATATATATATATATATATATATATATTGTCTATTTAACTAATCTGCTGTCCTGTTTTGTCACTATAGCGTTTGCTCTATCCTTTCCCTGTCTGTTACTACAGTCATCTCCAATATTGTTTATTTATGTTTATTCAGATTTGTAAGGACTAAATTCATAAGGGAAACTGTGATCCTTTTAACGTCTTAATGTTTTTTTTTTGGAAGTATGGAAAATAAAAGTATGGAACATAAAAAAGGTAATTGCGATTTTTATTTTTTTTTTATCTCACAATTCAGAATTTTTTTCTCGCAATTGCAAGTTTACATCTCATAATTCTGTAATTAATTAATGATTTTTTTCCCAATTTTTTTTCAGAATTGCATGATACAATCTCTCAGTTTTTACTTCTCAGAATTGTGAGATATATACTTGCAGTTGTGAGAACATATCAGTCTTTTTTCTCCTCAGATTTTATATTTCACAATTCGGAGAAAAAAGTCAAGAATTTCGAGACAAACACACATTTGCGAAGAAAAAAACAAACAAAAAAATCAATTTGCAATTTGCAATACTGACATTATTTCTCACAATTGCAAGCTTATATCCTGCTATTCGGACTTTATAACTTGTAATTGCAAGTTTATATCATGCAATTCTGAGAAAAAAGGTATTCCATAATTCACATGTAAGTGTATGTAAAGAAAAAAAAAATCCAAAAGTCATGATTTGGGGCCACCTATAGCACCCTGGGCCCATATGCCTGGCATATTCTTGGCGCCCCTGCATTTATTAGTTTTAGTTAACATTAGCAACACTGGCAGATTGGAAACAAAAAAATCATCTTTTTGTGAAGAAGAGGAATATTTGGCAAATTGATTATAGTTTGTATAATACCTGTCAAAATATCAAGGACAATTTGATTTGTCACGACATGACCCCTGTAAAGAACAATAAAAGTGGTCCATACAACTGCCTTCTGAAGCCTTCACCATTTACTCACTCTTATGTCATTCCAAGCCTGTATGACTTTCTTTCTGGGGAAGGGGGTTTTGTTCATAATATGAACAAAAGTTGTTGTAACATTTTTCATAATATCTGTTTTTTTTTTTTTTTTTTTTTTGTTTCACAGAATACAGAAACTCATACAGGTTTGGAACAACACAAGGGTGAATAAATAATGAGATTTTTTTTTTTTTAAACTAGCCCCTTGCACACATCAACTGTTTTAACCGATTAACAGACCTGCTTCTCCGGAAAGTTATTTTTAAAGCGAGTCGGAATATTTAACAATGAAATCATACACAGTAAGAGTAAATATCACAGTAGCCCCCCATGAACACACACATATCTATTTTCACAGACCAGCTACAACCTCATCAAACAAAGAGCACCTTTCCTTCCCATAAGAGCACATATGAAGCAGACAGACACACACACACGTACGTACGCCTCTCCGCCCACCACATAAGAGACAGTGTTTTAAAAGGTGAAGAGGTCCAGAGGGCCTCACTGTATCTGATTTTTTGACAAAGAGCAGCGCGGCCAGAAATCAATAGCGCCTGTTCGGGGTGAGGCCAGTGAGAGCGTAGGTGCCACTGAGCACGGCCGAACACTCGCTGGCCTCTCTCTCCAACCCAGCTGAACCCAAACAAGCAAAGAATGGACTGACAACGCTTTTGACACTAGCCGTTTATTAGGCGCTTCGCGCTGCTAAAGCCAATGTAGCCCCCGCTAGCCTGCTGGCATTGTTGACGAGGTGACCATAGCAGAGCTGGGGACGTTTCACACGACGCTCCATTTGTCAGGGTCAGCGTCAGGAAAATTAGTGTTTATTCTTGTCAAAAAAAAAGCATGTGATGAATTGGTTTATTTATATGCTAAGGGATTTTTGGATACCGCCTCTCATGCTCACTCGCGCTCACCTACAAAAGCAATAATTTCAGCCTGGGTTGGTTCGAGGAGCTTAACGTTGCATACATGAACAGTAGAGAAGCATGTAAACACGTCTGGTGACAGCAGACATAAGAGACTGGGGTGGAGACATTAACCTTGAGAGTAATTCAGACAGAGACTATTACTGAAGCTGACATTTTTCACACGAGAAACAAACAAACTTATCTACAAAACAATTAATATATTTCCATTTTTAAGCAAGTAATTTACTTTGTAGTATATATCATTATAAGTGTGAACTGAAGGCGACTGAAGTGTTAGACTTTGTGGGAAAATCATTCTTTAATAATTTACACATTCTCTGCATGATTTATTTCAGAAAGAAATAGATTTAATTGTAAATACTTTTCTTTTCTCTTTTTAGTTTTGTGAACAATCACAACAAAATTGGTCTAACACCCAAAGTCATTCAGGAACGCACTTGCAGACAATTATAATCTAACTATAAATATATTTTTACTCTTTCAGCAGATCTTTATGGAGCCTCACAATTGTGCTCCCATCACGCTCCCCCACAAGCTGAGGTGCAAAAGTGATTTCTGACAATCATTCTATTCACTCTTCTGCAAAACCTGAAAGAGTCATTACTATTAAACATAATAATGGCTTTTAAATAGTCACATTGTGCTTTGAAGCAGTGAATAATTTAAGGTTGTCATTGTGCGTGCCCGCTGCCCCGGCCCTGTTTAGTGTGGAGATGCCTGGTCAGGTAAAGCTGTACCTGAGACAACAGTCAGCAGACTGCCACATTTGCTTGAATTATTTATTTATTTCCCCCCTCCCCATCACGTTTATTTCGAGCGGCGTTAATTATGCTCGCGCAAGCTGTTAAGCTGTCGTCTGCCGATTAACAGAGTCAAGCGCAGACCCACTGCTGCCACCAGTGCGCAGCAAATGGGACAAGGAGGAGGAGGGGGAAGTAACAGAAAGATCAGTTTTGTGACAGCATTTGTTAACTCAAACAGAGGGCCATAAAAAAGTATGCAGTCTTTTAAAGGCAATGCAAGCAAACAATTTTGAGCACGCTTCATTTGCTGAACGTCCCTGCTAATTAAAGACGCAGTTGCACAATGCAGCAGTGCATTAAAAGTTAAAACAAATTGCTCATCTTGGCAACGTAATTCGACTTGAGTCCACGGCTTCCAGCAGTTTCTATTTTCGCAGTCATTGCACTTGGGCCGCACATGGTTTGAAGTTGCTTGCATATGATGTTCATGCTCAAATGACGCTCAAGAGGATAAGATAAGCAATGGTATATTATATATGCGATAGTAAAATGCCACACGTGTGATCAGCTGTTTGTTTTTTAGCATTAGTAAATCAAAAGAGAAATTCACATCCATTAGCTTAAATATACAATAACCCCAAAATTTCATTTATAGTTTTTTTTATATATATATATAAAAAAATCCAAACAATTTAACTTCAAAAATCATCAAAACGTCCTTTATGATATGATTTATGATAATATTTTGTTTAAACCTGGTGCTTTTTTATTTATATTTAATGCAGTAATACCAGGAAAATATAACACACATGGTCCTGTACATATGTACATTGTATATTTATATGTTTTATATGTTTAAAACAAGTATATACAGTATACACTGTCATTCACATGTGTGGAGTCTGTAAGATTTTTAAAATGTTTTTTTAAAGAACTCTCTTACAAAGGCCCCATTTATGTGATCAAAAATACAGTAAAAACAGTAATATTGTATAACATTATTGCATTTTTTTTCTTATTTAATATGTTTTAATATGCAGTTTCAGCATTATTACTACAGTCTTCAGTCACATGATCTCTCAGAAATCATTCTAATATGCCGATTTGGCGCTCAAACATTTTTTTATTAATTTTGAAACCAGTTGTGCTGCATATTTTTGTGAAAACCGTGATACCATGAACCAAAAGGTCATACATAGATAGATAGATAGATAGATATAAAACCATTGTCAGTGGTATTATGATGTTATGCTGTTTTACAGTTATGCCATCATGGTTTGTTATGCATCACCAAATCCATTTTCGGTCTTATTACATCTGAAACTGTCTTTCAAATACCTTTGGTTGTCTGAGTATGCATGTGTGTTTCTTTTGAGGCCAGGACCATTGTCAGGATTTCTCACATCAGTCTCTGATGATTCTTCAAAAGACATGAATTTTCACTGGTCACTTGGATTTGTTCCAAACATCAGTCACGTATGCGTTCTCCTCGGAGTGAGCTGAGCTGCCGAGACAAAGACGTGGTCATGCAAGTTCAGTGACTCTCACCACTGAAAGCACTTTCTGTTGCCACTTTGTAGCATCACATTATCCTAATGAGAATACGACTGGAAGGAAAGTGACACAAAATGGCCATGGATGAGCCGCATGTCAAAATTCCTTTACTTTGGGTTTTTTTCCCTTTCCTTTTTTTGTTTGCAAATGTAGGCAAAGAGATTATGGTGAGAGAGTGGAGGATGGAGTCATCGTTTGTAATGCCGCAGGCTCATGGCCAGCTCTGAAACCCTCCTGTCTGTACTGATGTCTCTGACAAGCATCTGAGAGAAAGCAGCAGAAACAGACAAATGCCTTCACGCTTGATACAGTTGAAAGCTTCTTGTTCTTTCACTATCCTCTCCTCCTTTTCTCTCTAAACCTTGGACAAACTGTATTGTGCAATGGGTCAGAATCACAATCTGGCATCATTAACTCATGACAGAAATCCTACTGTGCGTAACATTGAACTGAGAGACTGGCATTTATGATCCCCGGATGCATCAATCAGCTCACCACATCCAGGGAGTGATAAATGCAATCATGCAAAATTCCTCCTAAATCAATGTAGTCGTATCACTGACAAAACACAACCCATGTCATGGAGAGACACAGTGGGGAATGTTTGTGTCCTTTGTAATTCCTTGTCCCTTTTTTGTCCCAGCAGCGCCATGCGCCGTACCCCATCCCGACACCATCCACAGCTCAGCAATCTCAGTAAAAAGGATGAAGGTTTAGAAGGAGAAAGTTTATGTGGCACATCGGCCTGATTAAATGCCCACAGATCTGAATGTAATGGGCTCCTTTTACTTCATTTTGCCAGAGATTTATGAGTGTGACTGGAAATGAGTGGCAGGGTGTTAAAACGGTCAAACATTGAAGGAGAGAAACTCCTCCTTGTTCCTGTGCTGGGGCAGTATATGTGCCATTACTTCAGAAATCATTCTTATGTGCTGATTTGGTGCTCAAGAAACATAATTATTAAATATTATTATGTTGATAACAGGTGTGCTGCCTTATTTTCATTAATTCATTCATTCATTCATTCATTCATTTTACATGAGACTTTTTTCAGGATTCTTTAACAGAGTTCAAAAGAATAGCATTAATTTGATCATATACTGTATGTGTTATTTGATCTTATATTCTTATGTGTGTGTTTTGGTGGAAGGGATACATTTAACATTATGTACTGAATAAAAAAGCTCAACCTACCATAAAATCTGGTTATCATGAACCCGCGTGACCTCCTTCAATCTCAGAAATAAAGGTACAACAGCTGTCACTGGGGCAGTACTTTTTCAAAAATAGATTCTAATATGTACACTTTAAGTTCTAATATGTACCTTTAAGGTACCAAAATGGACTCTTTAAGTACAAACATGTACCTTTTGAAAAGTAACCACCCCAGTGACAGCTTTTTTACCTTTATTTCTGAGAGTGTTCCATGTAACGCAAAAGGTGAGATTCTGTCGATATTGTCTATGCAAATACAATAAACCTGAAGGTTTCAAGCTTCAAAAAGGACACACAACCACTATAAATGTGGCCCATTTGACTCTAGCAATAAATTCCAGGTCTTTTGAAGCCATATAAGGCATATCATCTTGTTGTGAGGAACAGAGTAAAACTTAAGTTGTATTCACACTGATAATCAAATTTTGTGAATCAAATCAGCTGATTTATTTGAAAAAGGTTAGACTTAAAAGAACAATTTGTAAGTCAGTTATGTAAGCAAGTGGCATGTGCACTTGTAGACAGGGAGGTGACATTGCAGTCAAATCAACACATTCTTATTCCCAGCTCGTCACATATTGATGCTTGGGTCAGGACCCCTTGGCGTTCATTTTCGATGCACAGGGGTATCCTTTTAGCGTGACTTTTTGACGTACAGGGTAGTCCATTGTTTTCAGTTGTTTGTCTATTGCATGCATTTAAAAAAATAAATAAATATATAAATAATTTTATATAAATGTATACTTTCATTGGAACACCTAACCCCACCCCTACCCTAAACCTACCCACTTCTGAACAATATAAAACATATAGCAGGCAAATAAAATTACAGTCTCGGGTATTTATTGCAAAAAATGAAGAATAGAATAAGATTTTTTTTTATTTGTCACATACACGATTATATAGAGATTATATAACCAGCAGTGAAATGTATTCTCTGCATTTAACCCATCCTAATTGAACACACACCCGGAGCAGTGGGCAGCCATGTTACAGCACCCGGGGAGCAGTTGGGGGTTTGGTGTCTTGCTCAAGGACACCTCAGTCATGGTATTGAAGGAGGAGAGAGCGCTGGTTATTCACTCCCCCGCCAACAATCCCTGCCGGACCTGAGATTCGAACCCACAACCTTTGGATTACGACTCCGACTCTCAAACCATTAGGTCACAACTTCTCCGATTGCCGTGAATGACCATGAAAAAGCAGTATAAAAGCATTACAAGCAAGTCCTGTTGCATTCAAAGTCTTCTGAAGACATATGGTATGTATGCGAAGAAGAGAGTGAAACGGTTTTAATCGCTGAAAATGATCACATCTCACATCTCATTCAAAAATATACTCCCGTAGCATGATGCAATCGGTCACAAGATACACAAGAGCCAATGACATTTCACAACCAAATATATATAAATTATGACTGTAGCTGCATTTGCCTGTTATATCTTGTGTTTTATTGACAAATGGTAGGTTTAGGGGCAGGGGTTGGGTTACGTGCTCATATATGTGTAAATAGTGTAATGTAAACAAAACTGTTGTAATTGTTTACATTGAAAAATCACACCCCAACATATACGCAATAATGGCAATATTATTACCCAATATATATAATATAATATACCCAATATTATATAATTTAATCATGACGATAAATTTCCCAGTGCCTTTTGCGTCGGCATACTGACACCAAGGGTTTCTTATTTAAAGCAATGGAGGACCCTGCACGTCGAAAAATTACGCTAAAAGGGTACCCTGTGCATCAAAAAGTGACGAGTTGGGAGTGAGAATGTGTTGGTCAAAGATACTTCTGATATCAAAAATGTCAAATATATACTTAATGTAAGAGTAAAAGTGACAGCTTATCATATTTCTATTGTCCTCTTTAAAGTTTGAAAGCATAATTTTCCTTTAATTGCAATTGCTATTATTTGGAAAAACAGCAAGTCATACAGGTTAGGAACAACATGATGATGAGTAAATTATGACAGTCTGATCGGTTTTGGGTGAAATGTTCCTTAAATATGCTCACAGAAATACACACAGCTGCATCTCCGTTGTGTCTCCCTATGTATGATATCAGCCTTGCAAATGTGATGTGAAGCCCATGCACACTTGAGACTGATGCGCAGTGCCAGTCAACAGTGTGGGGACAGCACATCTAAACACGGCTGTCATCCCGGAGTGCAGAGACACGTCCCTCTATCTTGCTTTGCCCAGCGAACACTGTGCCGCTGATAACATTAGCACATTATTCCAGTAATGTGCCCTAATCTTCAAAAAACATGCCCCTGCTAGGCTAACCACAGGCCTCCAAAAAGATATGCCGAAGCAGTCAATTATTCATCAATACCCCATTTATTAAGCCTTTAATGTCATTTATATCGCCCTTTATAAGTGCTGCCTCATGTATAATGAAGCACACACAGACTCCGCACATAATTTATCATGTTTATGGTGTGCTGAATATATTATTCATCAAGACGAACCAATCATTAGGAGTCACTGCGTCACATTAGCGTCAACAGAAGATGGAAGCAACGTGAACCATGTGTGCCAGGGTGTGTGAAAGAGCAGGGGGGACATTGCGGACGAGATGGGAAGGGAATGACCATGGAAGTAGAGCTAGCGT
Organism: Schizothorax lantsangensis; assembly: GCA_027422415.1. Classification (NCBI taxonomy): domain Eukaryota; kingdom Metazoa; phylum Chordata; class Actinopteri; order Cypriniformes; family Cyprinidae; genus Schizothorax; species Schizothorax lantsangensis. Next base: position 29,419,074 of record CM049839.1, on the reverse strand, counting down.
CACGTTAGCGCCAGCGGCTAATGCGTCGAGAGAAGCTAATGCAGTGATCGGATGTGGGGACTAGCGTTGTGCGCATCCCTCCCTCTTAGCATGTCAACCGGAATCAACAATGAATCTGCGAGTTTGGACGACTCTGTGTCTTCCTTCTGTCTAGTTGACTAAAAGGCCAAAGATGCCACGTTCCATCTGTAAGACAAGATAAGGAGTGTGGAAGTGTATGAGATCAGAGCTAAATAAGTTATTTTTTTAAGGTTTGACGCATTTTATTGTCATGTCTTCAGTCTTGCCTTTGTCACGTATTTTTGCTGGGCGCCGTCTACCTCATTTCTTCTTCCGTCTCTCCTCTGTCCCGGTGACCAGCTCACTTTTACAATGCTCAGTTTGGTTTCAATTATTCATATGGCAGGAGGGACCATTCAGCCTGGCCTTTTGGTGAAATGCCACAAAGACATTAACCTATATATCTCCATGATGAGAAGTGGGGACCTAAAATAATGGAGAAAAGAATCCATTCTAAAACCAAATGTTACCTTTGCATGTGAATGGAAGATGGCAGATTTGTGAATTATGGGTGGATTTGCAACAGTTGCTCTCTTAGTGCAATTGATAGATTGTAGGCAAAATGTTGATGTCAGGTCAGGTCAGGCCTCGCTATCTATATACATGTTGGTCTTCATGTCTGTCTCTACACTTCTGTTGCAGGTGAAAACTACTGATGCATGTTTAAAACAAGATCAGCTTATGTCTAAAATGGCTTGCATTATCAATGATGAATTAAAAGCATGTTAAAATTGCAGTGAACTGCAGAACACTGCTTTGGAGTAATTGAACAACACCTATGCAGATGTTATCTCGCTATTCTTTCTCTCCGGGTGCAACTACAAGATATTCTGTTTTGCTCAGCAGGAATCTATATTCATTGGTGATAAGAGCACACACATTTGTCATTTCAGGGTCGGTGTGTAATAAGAAAACGAGGAGGATTGCACCAAGGTAAAGCAGCCTTTCATGGTTCTGCCCACAGATATTTGGTACTGGTTGTGCATAGACAAGAGCATACACTCTTGTCAAGGCTATTGTGGCAGGTGACACGCAGTTTGCTTCATATGCCATTGCTAAGAATAGAATCTTTTAATAAAACACTGTAAACTCTGCAAGACACTGGCTGGAATTTCCCATTTTTGATATTAACACATTTTCATAGAATACTGTTGTTCTTGTTATAGACCTAGCCTGTTATAATTTGGTAATAATAATAATAATAATAATAAGCATTTATTTATTTATTTAGAAAGAAAGAAGTCGTATGGTCGCCAAGGTTGCATGTATTTATGAATGAATGAATGCATGAATGAATTAATGAATAAATAAATAAATAAACAATACTGAATGATGCTGTAAAATATTATTACAAAAAAAAATGTTGGTAATAATGTAAGCCTTTACTGTCACTTTTGATTGATTTAATGCATTCTTGCTGAATAAAACTATTACACTGAAAAAGATTATTCATTGAATTTACTATTTTTTTTAAGGTAAGTGGTTGCAATCAATTTATTTTAGCTACATTTAAATAAACAAATTAGTTGACTAACTTTCAATTGTTTTTATTTTATTTAAATGTAGATACAATAAATTGTTTGCAACCATTTACCTTAAAAAAAATGTATAACGTTTTTTCAGTGTATTTTCTTTAAAGGTGACATATCATGAAAATCTGACTTTTCCAGGTTTTAAGTGCTATAATCAGGTCCCCAGTGCATCTACCAACCAAGGAAATGTGAAAAAGATTAACCCAGTAACTTTTAGTAAGCCTTTTTCTGCAAGCGTCTGAAAAAATGAGCGCGTCTGATTTCGCTCCCTTGGTGACGTGGCAAAGGGATCTCATTATAATATTACTGCCCCTTAATCTGTAAGTTTCCACCCGCTGCGCCGTCATTTTGATTTAGCAAGCGACAACGGTGTAGCAGTTCTAATGCCATGGTGAAAGTTTGAACAAAACATGCTAACTGTTCTGCCTTTGGCTGCACAGACGAGCACAGAACACTGTTTAGAGTCCCAGCCTCAGAGGAGACAAGAGAGCAGTGGATTTATTGATTTATTTACTGTATGCTGCTGCCACACAGATCTAAAATAATCATGCGATTTATTTCCCAGCTGTTTACCTTCACAGACATAACTGACTGTTTTTATAACTCGTGTGTGTTTTTAACGTAAACTTGTGTGTGAATGAGAACATAGTTTACATGCTGTGACAGCCGCTTTCTGTCCGTGTGTTTCGGATGTGTGCACTCAGAAAACCGTATATCAGAAGTTTAAACTAATATGATTTAAAACGCATGATTTCAGCGCTATAAACATGATAATCAGAACCAAAACAGATGTTTTTAGCAGGTACGAGCTGAAATGGCGCAGCTCTATTCCAGTGGTGGACAAAGTACACAGATCAAGTACTTGAGTAAAAGTACAGATATGAATAATAAAATATTACTCCAGTAAAAGTAAAAGTACTGCTTTTTCAATTTTACTTTCGAGTGAAAGTACTCGATTTTTTTTAAATAAAGAAGTACTGATAGATATATTTATTTTGCAATTTTATAGAGACTACTTTATTTCATTTTATATTAGCACATATTTTTATAATTCTACTGCCCGAAATACCTGGGATTTTCCCAAAATAACCACTATATGGAGTCAAGATATATTTTTGTTGTTGATATGGACTACGTTGATGAGAGTGATGTAGTAATGTTCACTGTGAAGCTTACACTGCGATGTACCTGAGAGAAAAATGATTTGACCATCTGATTTTCACCAGTAAGAATAAAGTGTTTTAAAACAGAACGTCAGTTATATATGACATGAGAATTAGGCCTGAAGTTAGGAAGAACATTTTAAGGAAAATATAATTATATTTTCACAATGATTTTTTTCTTCTCAAACCTTCTCTGTGGTGTAAAAACACCCCTGGCCAAATGCCCCCAGAGGGCATCACTTCCACTTTGATAATTACTGTAGTTATGTTCTGAACATCACATCCTTTCTTTTTACCTCAGATGGAATCTATCTAGGTGGCTGAATAAAAATATTTGGACTTTATATCTAAACATTTCCTCAACTTAGCACCAGCAAGCTTGTTAGCTAGACAGTTAGCATCAGCTAACAATATTTACTTATTTTCAGTATGGTTATGAACAAACATTCATATCTGTCTACTCGGCTAGATGATCTAAACAATATAAAAATGTGTACTGTTGATAAACAATATAAAAACAGACGTTCCATAGGGCTAAATGTGTAGCATTTTAATAAAACTGCTAAAGTTACAGCAGCGGGGAATATGAACGTGCATGAGTTATTTTATTTAATCTGTGTTATTTTAATGTTTCGTTTTTTGACCTATAACATAGAGACACTGACATTAATCTGTCTGCATTCAAGCATTTCAGTGGGCTTAAATAGATCACCCTTTACAGCAGATTTAGTTCACTAACAACTGACAGTTTTGACCTAAATATGATTTTCAGTTACAATAATTAATCCTAAAATTCAACATTAGTAACTTACTTTTCGCAGCATCAGACGCACGCGCGCGTGCTCACAGGATCTCCCGGTTCTTTACTTGTGAGTTCAGTCAAAGACTATAGAATACCCAAGACATGTCACTTGTATAGTTTTGAATGGGGAAAAATGCAACGCTTAATATGGCTGCTCAATCGCAGGAAGCCCCGCCTTCTGAATGAAAGAGCTAATCGCTAATCGGTAAAGTCAGCGCGTCACTGCAGCTGCAGAAGTCCTGGTTGCTATAGAAACAGTCAGTGCTCTGAGACGCGCACTCAGGACTGCGCATGCGCACTGGCTGATCTAGCCTGAGAAATAAGCATTTTATAACGCTATTGAGTTGTTGTCCGATTTCATTGGTGATTTCAAATATGAAATTTAATCGTAAGCTTAGTGAACAGCTTTGGAGAATTTGATGTTTCCCCATACAAAGTGATAGGAGCTGCTCTTGGATGCCCGAGAGGTGTTTCAAAGATGGCCGCCGAGTGACAGGATTTGTCGTAAAGAGACTTTTTTTTCAGTTCACTGAAGACTCGCTCTAAACGGATCATTTGAATCAGTGAGTTGTCGACTCGAAAACAGCTGCAATCAGATCATTCCAATTTGTGAATGAATCGTTTGTTGCGATTTGCGAACCGATTTAACTGGTTCATTGAAAAGAATCAGTTTGTTCATGAATCAGACACCGCTTCTGCGTCTCGGAGCACATGATGTATTATAAGGAGTAACGATATGTTTTATGAAATGTAGTGAAGTAAAATGTACGATCTTATGCTTTGGAATGTAGTGAAGTAAAAGTAAAAGTTACTCAAAATAAAACTACTCCAGTAAAGTACAGATACTTGAAAAATTTACTTAAGTACAGTAATGAAGAAGTTTTACTTCGTTACTGACCACCACTGCTCTATTCTGGAAAGGGGGAGGGAGCAGCAGCTCATTTGCATTTAAAGAAACAGGCATGAAAATCAGTGTTTCTGCTTCCACTCAAAATAGGCATTTTCAAAATGATGTAATAAATGATCTGTGTGGTATTTTGAGCTGAAACTTCACAGACACATTCTGGGGACACCAGAGACTTATATTACATATTGTAAAAAGGGACATAATATGTCTCCTTTAAACAAAAAAATCTTACTGACCCAAAACTTTTGTACAGTTGTATATATTAAATAGTATTGCATTTAAGATAATTATTATTACTCTACAGACTAAAGTTGGTGGTTCATTTCTGTTTGCTAATTGTTTTCTCCATCTCTTTAACACCTTTCAAAGACATAAAACTACTTTGAAAAACAACACATGATGTTTTTAAGTAATCTTCCCCTCTTGTTTTGTTCTGCTCTTTTTCATTCATATCACAAAGAAGTGAAATTAGGAAGACCTTGAGAGAGATCTCTACCCTCCCTCAATGATAAAATGAAACGTAAGGGAACAGGAGAGAGAGAGAGAGAATAAGACGATCTCTGCTCCTGACTGTAGCATCAGTAGCAGCCTCTTCAGATAACACTGTTTAAACAATACACTCCTATTGCCCAGAGCTATTGTCAAACACATAGCGTCTGAAAAACGTTCTATTATGGCTATTGATCTTCTCTTTCCATCTCTTCTTCCTTCTTTCTAAGATTAACAGCAGGTCATTTGAGTGGCAACCCAGTATCTGTGAGCGGAGGAATATTATTAGGTGTTTAACAAAGCCGTTCAAATGACTCCCTGAGCGACCGGGGTTCAGTGTGAAATGAAAGAATATGTCACGGAGGAAGAGAAAGAAAGAGAGATCAGAATAAAAGCATTAGGTGCGAAACATGGAGGATGTCAATTTGAGAGGGATTTCAAAGGGGGGAATCAACAATTAAAAAGAGCTCCGCTGATAGTTAAATTGCCCATATATCATCGGGATTACCACTGTGTTTGATTAGCTTTAGTGTGTTGCTTTGAAGATCCTCTTCCTCATTATTGTACCATAATCGTAATGCACTCCTCAAGCTCTCCATGCGTACCTGAATCATTTGGGTGGTTAAATATTTCCATTATATACAATAAATTTGTTGAAAATAGCTAGATGTGGTGATATTTTGTGCACACACTCTCCCTCTCTCTCTCTTTAGCTGTCGTCTTTTACTGATATAGTGGTGAATATATCCAGCAAGTGTTTTGCCATTTACTTTAAAGTTGGATATTCACACTCTGAGATCCGCAACGCTTCTCACTGCGACGCGGCCCATCACTTGCGACATCTTGTCTCATTAGGGAGATGGTGGATTTCATCGTGCGCTGGCGTGTGAGCCGAGAGAGAGAGCAGGCAATGAGAGCAGGAAAGAGTTACAGACATTGCTAAATGCCACCGTGCACTTGTTATTTGACAGACTTGATATTTTAGGCATGATCCACTTCCTGCTGAAAAGTGGGCCTGTGTGTGTTCTTATTTGTGTGTATGTGTGTGTATACACCGCTTACAGGTGAAACAGGCCCTTTTTTGCTCGTCTGCCATCTCTCTTCTCCTCCTCTGGTGCTCAGAGTGTCAGTTTATCAGTGTATCGCTTACGTCCCTTAATTCAAAGGGCACTGTGCATTGTAACCCGTCGGGCAGCCATGTCATTGAGACAGACACATGTTGGAGGGGGGCATGAGCTGCGTTTATCCTGGGGACCTGTCCATCTCCTTCCCGAGTAAAACAGACGGTGAGGAGCAAGCCTTATCAGTCCAACCTTGGCTGGTGAATTAGCAGACCCTTGAGTGATAAGGCCTGGAAACCATTGAGTGAAGGAAGCTGGTGTGTGTGCAGGGGGATTTGCCGGTGACAGTGAGCCGGCTGGGGTCTTGTCGGCTGTCAGTCATTCTCCCGCCGGCTTGTGGCAGTCTCTATTTATTCCGAGGCATTCCTCTGTCCGCCGGGCAGTCCGTAGACTCCTGCTGTCTGAATAGCCTCGCTTGCTCTGTGAATGAAAAATGTGCGCTGCCGGAGAAACAAGCAGGAGGGAAGACAGATATTTTGTGGGAAAATGATAAAAATAAACATCCTTTCAGACTCCAATTTTGAGATAACAACCCCACCTACCCCCTGTCCGAGTGTATTATTCCTCCCAAGTCGGTGTATATGAGTGCTCCATTAGCACTGTCTCGAAGGGGGAGCATCAAGACGCAGGTGAGCGGGCCGGCGCTTCTGTTGGACCCCCATCACATTCCATTTCCCAAATTTTTCAGTTTTCATCAGCCGACAGGAATTTCACATTTCCCCCCGTTGTGTGTTCTCATGCTGCTCCGGCACAATCAGATTGGATTTCCCATTTTAGATGGCTGCGGAGGAGAGTCGGGTTTGATTGTGCCAGACAGGGATGAATTCTTCAGCAGAAATCGGACCTGTCGGGACTTGTGATGCATGCCCGTCACCTCGCGATGACATGATCTAATGTGAGATGATATTGAACAACTCTAGTTTGGCACTTAAGCGATGGAGGGGGTTTCAGGGCTGACAGCAGCCACTTTATTGCTTTAATCCCAAGGTCTTTTAACCCTGTTTGACGCAAATTGAGGTTGGCTTTTGTAGAGAGGGGGAAAAATATCCACATTGGCTTCCCATCTCCGTCCCTCTTCACCTAAAACTACTTTGAACAATTTATGCCGGCGTGTCAGCTTCATGTTTTGACTGACAAGTTGAGCCAGGGAGAGGGAGGGAGAACTAGAGAGAGAATGAGAGCGAGCGAGGTCTAGTTTGTATTTTGCAGCGGAGAAGAGAAAAAAAAATGAAGGCCAACATGAAAAAGATGGCCTTGTCTTTTGAAATTAAAGGCTAGTGTTGCTCATTTAAATGATATTAAATGCAGTGTCCGCCAACAAATGGCTAACACGGTGTGATAAAAATAGATAAGAGACAACACTGTAATTACAAAAAAGGCTCCAGTGGAAATCAAATTACAGAGTATTATATCAGCTGTCGATTGTGATATCAATAAAAGCTTCTTCTGTTTTGAGAGGTTAGGGTGCTGCAGTGTGCCTTTAATTAATTACATTGAACATTCATTATTTTGTAGACAGCCTTTGTTAAAACTGCAGGGATTAAGATAAATTGTGTTTACTAGCCACTAGGAAAGAAAAAAAAAGGTTTATGAGTGGTTAACCTGACTTGATAGTATATTGGTAGAGATAGGTGGAGCTGTACAGAGCTAACAGGGCTATATGTGAGTAACTGGAGGCAATGATTCTTCAAGGAATTTCTACAATGCATCTTGAAGACACAATTGCACAGTGAGCATATGGGTCAGGGACATATAAGACTACCTTATTTATTTATTTGTTTATTTAGCCTACTTTACAACTATTTTGTGTCTATAAATTATTAGTAATGTACTCCTTGTGGTTTTGCATTGTTATGATCTAAAGTAAAACCTCATCACATAATATATATATTAGTACATGAATACATATTTTGCTCACATATTGTGTTTTTTATATACTTTTAAGGTATGTTATTTTTTTATGTTTTAAGTAGTTATCTTAAAGTATTTATTTATTTATTTATTTAATGGCCATATGATTTAAGTACAATTGTATATTGTATTGTTTACACTGAACATTTTATTTTACTTTTTAATAATAAAGTCAAAAACATGCTAGTAGTGGCATATCCAATAACTGTATATATAAAATGCAATTGGAATGTATTTTTGAATAAATTAAAAATGGGACAAGGAAATTAGTGTTATGTCATTGACCCATATATGTTTGTAAAGTTTTGAATTTATAAAAAGAAAGAAAAGAAAAGAAAAATAGTGCTTGTGTTTGTCAGGCCTTTCTCATCCTAAACCCCTTCAAATATTCATTTTTATTGACCCTCTGCAAGAAGGCCTCTTTGAAATTAAAGCACTATTTCTGACAGGCCTGAGTAGGCTTTAACATCTCCAGTTTTCTCTTTGGAGGAGCCTCTCTGAAGCATCCTGCTGCTGTGTTTTTCATGCGCAGTTTGTACGTCTTTAAGTGTTTTTGATCAATACTAGTACTCCTGCTGTACCCCTTCAGAACATGAAGTTAATTTGGTAAATGTAAAAATAAGTGCATGAGTCAAGAATCAATGGATTATTATTTGTTTTACTGACATTTGACTGAGAAGCTCCAAAAGTACACCTTGGCATGGTTGTCCATCAGCGCTTTCCCCCATAACCTTTCATAAATGCCCTCGCTCAGACAGAGACAATACTTTGAGCCCCATAGGAGTTGTGGATCTTTCTCTCCTTCAGGCCTGCCCTCAGGCACTGTAGAGAGGGAGGGCACAGTGGCTGGGACAAGCCGGACTTAAGACCTCTCTGTTAAGAGCCCTAGATAGATCTAGGTCAGCTTTGTCTGAGGAACTGCCAGGGCCTATCAGGGGCTTTTGATGCACTGATCCTTGACTCTGCACTCAACGCTCACACATATATTTGTACATTTACCAAAGGGACTTGAAGTTGTGTGTTCTAAAGGGGTACAGCAGGGGAAGTAACACAGATCAAATACGGTCAAAAACACTTAAAGACGTACAAACTACGCATGAAAAACACAGCAGCAAGATGCTTCAGAGCGTCTCCTCCAAAGAGAAAACTGGAGATGTTAAAGCTTCGCTCAACCTGTCAGTAGTAGTACTTTATTTTCAAAGAGGCCTTCTTGCAGATGGCCAATAAAAATGAATGATAGTTGAGGGGGTTTAGGATGGGAAAAGCCTGTCAAACACAAGCTTTTTTTAGGGGTGGTCCACCTGTGAATTAGATCAGTGCAGCATGAATGCTGCAACAGTACACTTCAGTTAGTACTGCAGCAATCGCATCGGTGTTTATTGTCTTTTAAAGGAATATTCAGGGTTCAATATAAGTTCAGTACAATTTGTTCAGTACATTTGTTTAAATTGTCAACCGTCCACAAAAATTATATTGGCTCGTACCTTGAAAAAGAAAATCAAGGTTACAATGAGGCATTTATAATGGAAGTGAATGGTGACAATTATTGGAGAATTTAAAAGCAGTCTTTAAAGCATAAAAGCATAAAAGCACTTACATCTATTTTTCTGTAAAAACTTGTATTTAATTTGAGCTGTACAGTTGTTCACTTCATTTTTTCATGATTTTTAGGTGTTGGTTGTCATGGCAACTAAGTTTAAAAAAAGAAATTAGAAGAGATAACATAAAAGGTTAGTAAGGGATTTTTTCCACACTAAAAGTATTAACACACATATTACTTACCTGTTGGCTATACTTTTGAAATTGAGTATTTATGGATTGGTTCCATTTAGGGCTGTGCAATAAATCATATTTTAATAATAATCACAATTTCTGCTTCTCTCGCTTTATTAAACATAATTGTCTGCATTTTTTTTCAACTAGTTATTTATCCTGAAAATGATTAGTTTGAATCTAAATGATTCTAGATAGTTTCTAAACTAAATGATTAGAAAATGAAAAGTTTTCATGGTTGCAGTTGCCTGATGTCAAGAGTGTAAATCCCCAATCAGAGTTTTTCTGTTAAATTGATTTACTTTACTGAACTTTCCCAACCTGGCAACCATGTGCACACACTCTCTACATTGTGGAAAAAAAGTACTAATGAGTTGAAAACACAGCAAAAATGTAAGTTAGAGTTTAGCGATCTCTACTGAGATATTCTGCACAAACAAAAGTTTAATACAGCCAGTCTGTTTTATTTTTCTTGAACGAAAGAAAGAAAGAAAGATAATAATATGAATAATACAATTCCGTGTTTTTACATTACCATGAGACATATTCACACTTCCTACATCTCGCCTGTTTTCTTAAACCATCCAAAGTCTCACTTCGACCGTAAATGGGGCCTGTTTTATTAAGTAGTTATCGATTTTGATTTGATTAAACTCACGCTAATTTGCTGCGAACGAGCGGACATTTAATCAAATAAAAATCAATGGTGTCTTAAGAGCTCCTTGCTCATCTCTGGAATGGAGGAACACAGTAGGTACATGATAAATTATCACTCAGAGTTAGCCAATACAGCAAGGCATGCTGGGTAGTGGGAGTGGAGGGGAGGGGTCTATCGCATGTCACACCCACACACTTGAGAGGGATGGATCTGCTGCTCACTAAGTACACTTGGCCTGAGTTTTTTTTTTTTTGAAGAAGAAGAAGAATCGACAAATAAATGAAATTGCAAAAAAAAGACATTGCTATTTTGTTTTGTAAGACTTATTTTGATAAGTCACCGACACAGTTTAAGTAATATAATGTGCAAAATTCAATTTATTCTCAAAATTTTTGATTCAAATGGGTGTTTATTTAGACATCAACATCAACAAAAAACCCTTGCTATCTGTAATGACCAGATGAAGTCTCTTGTTCAGTTAGTGTAATCAGAGACTAATGTTGCTCCTATAATGCAAATGCAAAAACAGACGTCAATGACATTAGCTCCTCACTTAAAAGTTTTTTCCCTCTCTTTATTTTCTCTCTGATGGAGGTCTAAAGTGCACTCTTTTCCTTTTTACTGGCACTTCATCTGCATGTCTGCATTTGTTTAATTGCATCCGGTGAGCCAGAGACTGACCTCTGTGAGCAAGAACATCCTACCTCTCTCTATCTGCTTTCACTCACATAATTTACCATCATGAACAAACTCACATCGTGGCATAAGCATTTGATGACATCTTTACAAAAGTCAGCAGGCGGGGTGAGAGACTGACAGGAAAATGTAGGCATTTAAAATGTGAATCATATATACCGGCGGCTCACGCATTTAATGGCGATGTGCCCTCTGCGATTGGAGGTGGTGACATGGTGGATTTGAACAGGAGAGGGGATTAAAGAGGGCCTTACACAGGCAATTATGCAGTAATCTGTTTTTAAACACTGTTTAGAGACATCAGTTCCTGCCAGCTTCTCAAAGATGTTTTTGCGCATGAAACAGTAAGGATTTAACAGAGCCATGTAAACAGATTCCCACAGGACTATAGAGGAGATACAGCTCCATTACACTGCATGTTTTTGCTCTTTTGCTATATTCTTATGTTCTTTTGCTGACCGGTTATCACAGCTGAGTTTAACCTGCTAGATGTGGTTTGGAATTCATTATAATTGTGTCTTCTTTATTGTAGTTAGTGTGTGTTCAAGTTACACATCACTATGGATTCAGCCAACTTAGTGACATTTCACCCAAAAATGAAAATTCTGTCATTAAAGGGATAGTTCACTTTGAAATTAAAATTTGGTATCTATCAGCTTACCCCAAGGGCATCCAAGATGTAGGTGTCTTTTTTTCTTCAGTAGATCCAATTTTGATGTTTTTAGGTCAAACCGTTCTAGTCTGTCAGTCATATAATGGCAGGTATAGGTGTCTGTCTCTATAAGAGGGAAAAAGAACATGCACAGAGAAATCAAAATTAAACAATTCCCCATCGTAATTACACATTGATGGCCTAAGACACGAAACGAGTGGTTTGTGTGAGAAAACGAACAGTATTTATATCGTTTTTTACCTCTTGTACACAACCATGTCCAAGTGATCTGAGTGCCGCACACATCCGGTGTGTGACGTGTGTGTGTGCGCGCGCTCTGGCTCGTCGGCGTCAACGCTTGACGGAGGGCGTGTCTGAAGCGTGGTGCTGACGCGCCGTCATAGTTACAACAACCAATCACATACTTCTCTGGTGTTGCATGACTGGATTGGGTATTTGCATGAGGCGATCTGATTGGCTGATGCCTCCATTGGCGCTTGAAAAGTTGCGTCAGCACCACGCTTCAGACACGCCCTCCGTCAAGCGTTAGCCAGAGCGCGCGCACACACACACGTCACACACCGGATGTTTGTGCACTCAGATCACTTGGACATGGTTGTGTACAAGAGGTAAAAAACGATATAAATACTGTTCGTTTTCTCACACAAACCGCTCGTTTCGTGTCTTAGGCCATCAATGTGTAATTACGATGGGGAATTGTTTAATTTTGATTTCTCTGTGCATGTTCTTCTTCCCTCTTATAGAGACGGACACCTATACCTGCCATTATATGACTGACAGACTAGAACGGTTTGACCTAAAAACATCAAAATTGGATCTACTGAAGAAAAAAAGACACCTACATCTTGGATGCACTTGGGGTAAGCTGATAGATACCAAATTTTAATATCAAAGTGAACTATCCCTTTAAATACTCACCCATTATATCGTTCCAAACCCGTAAGACCTTTGTTCATCTTCAGAAAACAATTTAGATATTTTTGATGAAATCCGAGAGCTTTCTGACCTTGCTATTTTAACAATGCCCTTACTACCTTTCTGGGCCTTGAACATGGTAGTTGTGTTGCTGTCTATGGAGGGTCAGACAACTCTCGGATTTCATCAAAAATATCTTAATTTGTGTTCTGAAGATTAACAAAGGTCTTATGGGTTTGGAACGATATGAGGGTGAGTAATTAATGACATAATTAAAAAAGATTTGGTGAACTGTCCCTTTAAGGGAGATCCTAAATAGCAAGGAGTGTATTTGTTCAGTCCAAAAGGGCAAGACAAAAAGCAAATGGAACAAGTGTACATATCACTTCACAGAGACATAACATTTAAAATGACAAATCCACTATAACCAAATCACATTCTGTTCTCTTATTTAACATCACAACAGATATTTATCACTAAATTCAGGGGTTTTGAATATGAGGGGAAAAATTCATATAAATGTATTTTGCAAATGTATATATATGTATTATATGTATATAATACTGAAAGTAATACATTTGATAAATTGATCAAAAGTGACAGCAAAGACATTTGCATTAGTCATAAAAGATTACTATATCACATAAGTATTGTTCTTTTGAACTTTCTATCATCAAAAAGTCCAGAATGTATCACAGTTTACAAAAAAAATAAGCATCACAACTGTTTTAAACATTGATATTAATAAGAAATCTTTCTTAAGAACCAAATTGGCATATCCAAATGATTTCTGAAAGAACATGTGATGCTTAAGACTGAAGTAATGGATCCTGAAAATTCAGTTCTGCTGTCACATGCATAAATTACACTTTAAAATATATTAAAATGGAAACTATTGTTTTAAATGGCAATATTACAATATTACAATTTTAATTGTATTTTTTATCAAATAAATGCAGCCTTGGTGAGCATAAGAGACATCTTTCAAAAACATAAAAACATCTTACCGACCTCAAATTATTTTGGATTTATATTTTCATGAGTATGTCATTAATTATTCCCAGTGACTCAAGTGTTCTCTGTATTGGTGATGTTAAAGGGTGGAGCAGTGAATTGACTTGAGAAATTAGAGGGCAGCTTTAGACAGCAATGACTTTGAATTTTCACTTCAACTTTCAGTGTTCCAGTGATCAAACTGTTATTACAATGCTAACTCTGATTCAGAACAATGTAAAGAGCATACAAACATTAAGGCTTTACAATCTTTAATGCAAATTATACATTTCAACTTCAACTATTCTTACAATTGATTTTCTGTTCTCTCAGACTGCTGGCTCAATCTGAATCTCCCCATTGGATAAACTAGTGCTGGCCTTTAATTTGGTGGTCTGTGGTAACCCCAGGAGTCAGAGGGTCAGCACACACGTTAGATGTCAATTATACCACTTCTATACATCTTCTCTCAGTATCATTTGTCTTCATCCTTCTCAGTCACAACTTTGACCTCCTCTTTCCCATTAGAAGGACCCACACGTACTGGCCACCTGCTTTTCAGAGGTCCCAGTCTATCTGCCCCACTGAATCTGTTTGTCTGAAGCAGATCCTGTTCTTTATGCCTTTCTGGGTCAGATATTCAACTTAATTGTAGGTAGAGTCATTTGTGATGCAATTTTAACGTTATTCGCATTCTGTAAGAATATGTAGCTTTTAGCGCTTAGCTTCTGAATGTGTTGAACAGAGCTGATAGTAATGACATTGAAACATCCAAAATAATGAAATTAAACAGGGACATCAAAGGAAAAGGTAACATATTGCAATGGTGGGCTGCTATCCCATCTGGCCAAATGGCTATTGTGTCTCATTGTCTAAAAATAGGATGAAGACAAATTGTTATCATTTGGGAAAGCCCATGACAATAATGATGAATGAGCATTTTTTCCTTTTCGGTTTGCCCTCTCAGAAGTCATTGCTTAAGGCTCTTTCCCTCCCTCTCTCTCTTTCTCACTTTCCCCCTCATCCCATCCCTCACTGTGTGATCAACAATGTTAAACCGCTCAATCGGCCTCATCTGCATGGGCCAAACCCTTCACAAATGGCCCTGCGTGTTCACGGCACCCCTCTATGTAATCTGGTCAACAGAAGCACCTGATCTGGTGATTGATTAGCAATTTAAAATGACAACAAGGACCCCCTTCGCCTAGACCGGAGCCAAACTTTCCCATGACTAATGTCCCTGCTGACAGGAAAAGATAAGAGACATCCTTCACCCCGCTCACAGCCTGTTTTTGATAAATAACACTGCTGATGGAGAGCTCTGAGGTCATTATTGTGTGAATACTACAATATCAGGCCTTTCTTTCTCCTGGATTCATATGATATTAAGCCCCGTCTCACAAAACGCTCAAGGTTTCAGCAAATGTCTTAGAAATTTCAGTGCTAATGCTTTAAACTAATGTTTACGTCCATTTTTCGTTTGTGTCATTTTAAATGCACACTAGTGTTCTTCAGGACAGTTTGATGAGAACTAAACTTGAGGCTGTCACAATATTAGATTTTCAGTACGCATTATCATGGTCAAAATAAATAATGCTAACAATATTATCACAATATCAATACAAATTTTGAGAAAAATGGCATCAATTAAATTTATCTTTAGCTTTATTATTTTGTTTTCTTTTTTTGGCCAATGAATCACACTGAAAATATGAGTGTAGGGAGGCAGAGAGAGACTTTGTAACCATAACTGTGGGAAAGCGTTCATAAAGAGCTTACTGTTGTTTGGCACTTCCTTTTTGTACAGAATCCAAAAACTCCCACACTGGTGAGCTAACTTTTCTCAGGTGCTGGTAGACTGTTTCGCTTTTGTCTGTCATCTCCTCTGACATGATTTTGTGCAGCAGTAGTAGCTACACGTTGAATTGCCGTGTTCTTCCATTTTTATATGGGTGGAAACCAGTGTTAAACTGCAATACTGCCACCTACTATGTTGGAGTATCAACTAGAATTTATTTATATTTGTAGTAATTACATAATATCAATATATATATATTTTTTTTAAATATCATGGTTATTGTGAATACCGTAACATCCCTAATCAACACCCTAGTAACTGTCAAAAAGAAGAACACCTCAAATAAGTGTGGCATTGAAAGTACCCAGACAAATATAATAAGATGGATAGTTAATTTCTAACTGGAAATGTGTCCTAATATTTAAAGGTGTCAGTTCAGTTGCAGAACATGGTTGACACCTTATTTTATATCTGAACTGTATATAGAAATCATATTGATGGCAACAGTATTCTGCTTCTGTGTGAATGTAGCCTACAATAATGTTAAAATTGATAAATTGTTGGCAGCCTGCAATTACACTTACTATTCTGATAAGTATTATTATTGATAATAACAAGTATATTATATGTAAATATATTTTATCACAGTGCTACTGTTATTTACGCAATAAGCCATTTGATTCTGACCCTTAAAGGGGGGGGGGGGTGTTTAAAACACCCATTAAAGATTTGTAACACAGCCTTGCATTGTTGCATTATGAGACTCCTCTGATGGTCATACAAATGACTGTGCTTTAACCATGTCAGTTTTCTTGATTTGGCTTCTTAATTATTTTTCTACAAAACTGTGTAGAAGAGAACAAAGGTCTTCAGTTTGTCAAACGATGTCTGTCTCTCTTGCATGTTCAATTACAAGTAAACAAGCCAAACCCTGAAAGGCCTTCACATAAAAGCCACACCATGACTGAAAGACAGCACATGCTGTATTAGTATACAGTAAACACAAGTGCCCAGTGAAATTAGCTCATAAATATAAAAATGCAATCAAGTGCTGCCAAGTTTCTGCTGACCATCAGCCCAAACAGCTCATTTGCTCTCCTAATTTGGGTCTGATTGTCATTATGTAGTTTACAAACCATGTGCTTTTGTTACAGCTCACCATGTCTGCGTCTCCATCCAAGAGACTACAACACACTCACTGTTTAGCAGGGTGTTTTAAGTGTTCATTAGGTGTGTGAAATTTAAAAGGAATGCTTCTGCATTTTATTATACAATAATTTAATGACCTAAAAAAAAATCTAGATTTTAAAAACATTGTATGACCACTTAAAACCATTTTTTTTTGTATTTTTGTTTTGTATTAAATAGCCTATTAATAATAGCAATTAATAGTAAATAATAAATACAATTAAAATTTAAAAATACAAAAAAATAATAATAATAATGAAAATGTTTTATTGAAGTTTTTTTTATATTTTGTCAGCATATATGATCTCTTTGGCTGCTTTCCCCGTAAACTGTAATTATTTTAATTTCCTTTATTAGGAGTTGTCCCATAAAAGGAGTGCAACTCTATAGCCGTGGCCTTGAGAGAGAGATAGAGGGAGAGAGAGGGGAAGAGGGTTCAGAGCTAGTTCAGCAGCAGCGCTTGACAAATTATTTGTGGAATTGTTGCATTCACAGTCACTTAAAGAGGAATCTGTCAGAGGCTGCCTGCTCCACAGCGTACAACACAGCTCCTTGCTTGCTGTCCCCACTCTCTCTCCCTCTCACCTATGATGGATTGAGCCTAATGCAAATTTACAACCATTTTATATGTCGATGCCTCCCCTGCCCGAGCGGGAACATACCTCAACATCACGCTTCAAGATGTCCGCCTCAGAACACCCTGCATCATCGGCCTCCTCTCAATCTCGCCTTTCACAAATCTCAGCAGAATAAAGATAAATGCTCTGACTTTGGCTGCCTTAACATTGTGCCACAGAGAAACACCTTTAATATGATGCTCCGGGCCTGTGTCAATGCTCTGCGATGTGCTTATACACCCGTGGCCATTTCACTGCTCTCCTGTGCGTTTGGGAACATTATGAATGTTACGAAAGACAGTCACTTGTGACTCCTGTTTTCTTTCTTCATACCTTTTATACTTTACCTCGGGTGGTCCATCCTGTACTCTCTTCTTTGTTGCAAATGGATTCAAAATTGTGGTTTGAAATGGAGAGGCCATTATATTTTCTATTGTCACATGGGGAAATGTTTTCTGTTGTGAGGATTGTTAAGTTTTAGAGACTCTTTGTTAATAGGTCTGAATTGTACTTCCTGTCCAGAATAGGAGATGTCTTCATAATATAATATCCCCCTTTCTGAAGAGCGAGACAGTGAGCGAGAGGATAGAGAGTGTGTTTTTCACCCTATCAGCTTGGAAAAGGTAATGTTGTGCCCTTGTAATTGTGCAGGTATCCCATCTATCAACTGTGCCACCCAGGATAATAAATATAGAGTACACACAGGCTCCTCTGAGATTTAGAAAAGGGAACAAGAGGTGGAGGGAGAGTGAGATAGTGAGAGGGAGAAAGAGATAGATAGAGAGACATGAAGAAAGAGAGAGGGAGCACAGTAGACAGGGAGAGAGGAAGGGAGGGTGGGGTTTCAAAGCAGGTTTGCCGTGATATCCATGCATGGTGACAGATGGACTTGAGGGTATGGCTTGTGTCATGTGTGCACCACTCTGGGTCCTCATCCACTCAAACACACACTCTTTGCATTATGGTTTTTATTGTGCACAGCGCCTTCACGCTCTTTGAGTGTGTATGCTACTGTGAACACAGAGCTCACTGCACACAGATGGTGCTCATACAGTGCACTGGGATGTGCTACAGTCCACACACTGAAGCAGAAACACACTCAAGATATACACTGTTCTATCACTCAGACTTTCATGCTAATGTTGTGAGAATATGATCTATATATCTCTATCTATCTATATATCTGTCTGTCTGTCTGTCTATATCTGTCTGTCTATATATATATATATATACAGTAGTCTGAAGTGGATTAAAACCTTTCATCAAAGTTGTCCTAAACCCTAAAACCAAAGTGAGTTCTTGGCTGCATTCTTTTTTTGATCCACTTCAAATGTTGACTACTGTATGTAGAATAGAATTTAAACAAACAAACAAACAAATAAATAGTGTTTGTTGGTCTAAATTATTATATCACTGTATATATAATAGTTGTAAGTAAGTAAACAAGTAAATAAATAATTAAATAATTAGTAATAATTTTTAGGGTTTTTTTCAATACAAAAATTGTGACGTTACTTATTGTTCTGAATCTATCTATCTATCTATCTATCTATCTATCTATCTATCTATCTATCTATCTATTTAGTATTTGGAAATCTAAATAATTGAAAATAAATAAATGTATAAATAAATCATGCTATTTATGTAATTAATGTGTTATATGTAGTGCCAAGATATAATATATTTTCAAATATATATTAAGCAGCTGTTTGGAATGCGCTTAATTTGTGATATAAAAATAAATCATTCAATAACTGGCTAATAATCTTAATTTGCCATTAAAGTGAAATTACCAAACCTAAATATAGGAGCCGCGTAAAAAAGCTCATTTACAGACTTAGAGGTTTTTACATTTACAGTATCTCACAGAAGTGAGTACACCCCTCACATTTTTGTAAATATTTTATTATATCTTTTCATGTGACAACACTGAAGAAATTACACTTTGCTACAATGTAAAGTAGTGAGTGTACAGCTTGTATAACAGTGTAAATTTGCTGTCCCCTCAAAATAACTCAACACACAGCCATTAATGTCTAAACCGCTAGCCACAAAAGTGAGTACACCCCTAAGTGAAAATGTCCAAATTGGGCCCAAAGTGTCAATATGTTGTGTGGCTAGGGCTGCACAATTATGACAAAAATTATAATTGTCGATTATTCCCTTGAGATTGTAATTGCGATTATTAATAACGATTATTTTGAACAGATTTATGCCATTGTTTGAAGCTGCATGCCATATTTTTAAATAAAATATATATTTAAAAAAAGGTTGAAAACACTCTTCCTGAACTTGCTTTTCTATAGCATTGAGCCTCAAATGTCAACTATACATTGGTTTGGTTTCTT
Organism: Schizothorax lantsangensis; assembly: GCA_027422415.1. Taxonomy (NCBI): domain Eukaryota; kingdom Metazoa; phylum Chordata; class Actinopteri; order Cypriniformes; family Cyprinidae; genus Schizothorax; species Schizothorax lantsangensis. The sequence goes on along the minus strand of CM049839.1, from coordinate 29,399,430 downwards.
CTTTAAACAAAAAAAAGGTAAAATTATGCATGGTATAATAATGTTATACTAAAACTAAAAAAAAAAAAAAAAATGGTTTACTAAAGCTATATATTTCATTTACAATTAAACAGACACAATTTCAAATTACAGTAACATTTTACAGTACAATTTATATTATCAGGGCTCCAGACTAACATTGGAGAGCAGTGGCACCAGCACCTGATTTGGTAGCACTGAACATGTAATATTACAAGTTTTGTCTCTTAGAAATGCACATTAGAACAGGAGCTTGAGTTCAGAGTAGCAGGAGCTTGAGTTGGGATGCAGATGTATATTTGACAGTACCATTGTGAAAACTGTAACAGCCTCATCTTTTATACATAACCAAAAGTACAGCACCTCATTACCATGGTAAAACAGTAGCCTAAAGACATTCAGTCAATTACAAATCCACATCAACTGATAGAGTAATTAACAAAATAATGTAATTATATTCCATTACTCCTTTAACATATTTAGTATATTAATAATATAATAATACTCAATATGAATATCCTACTTTTCTGCCACCTTACCATTGTTAATCTTAGTGTTACTACATTAAAACTATGGTAAATGTGGGTGATTTGTGGATTGAAACGTCTTCTAACGGTTTCTGCGGCTTTCTGCAATAGTGTTGATGAGAATAACAGCTCCTATTTATTTGGCTTTAAGCTAGTTTTAAATTAAAGAGACGTGATTTGTTCTGGAGAACTCTGCGCTGAACTCGAGTGCTTCTTACTGGATTTCACAGCGTTGTTTAGTGCGTGATCGCGACTGCAGGGTCACTGTAATAAACGCATATGCTCTAATCTTGCTCTGCACTGTTTTCTTTTGAGGCAAGCGGATAAAGGTCAGTGTGGCGCGCAGTTCAAACGAGTACAGCTATTTTGTTCCGCTTTTGACACGTTTGGCGTTTAACATATCTATCATGCACAACAGAGTGACGACGACTATCAGTTAGACAAAATGTCTTTTATCCAGTGTGTTTGAGTTTGTTAAACCCTGCGCTGCAAACACCTCTTAAGCACACAGAATAAAGCAAGTGGGCATTTTTAATTGTTTATTTATTTTTGTAATCGCGGCTTTAACGATTATGTAATCGTGGCATCCATAATCGTAATCGCGATTAGAAATTTGATTAATTGTGCAGCCCTATGTGTGGCCACCATTATTTTCCAGCACTGCCTTAACCCTCTTGGGCATGAAGTTCACCAGAGCTTCACAGGTTGCCACTGGAGTCCTCTTCCAATCCTCCATGACGACATCACGGAGCTGGTGGATATTAGAGACCTTGCGCTCCTCCACCTTCCATTTGAGGATGCCTCACAGATGCTCAATAGGGTTTAGGTCTGGAGACATGCAGTGGTCGTCTTGGAGGTGTGTTTGGGGTCGTTATCATGTTGGGAGGGTATCATGCTCTGCTTCAGTATGTCACAGTACATGTTGGCATTCATGGTTCCCTCAATTAACTGTAGCTCCCCAGTGCCGGCAGCACTCATGCAGCCCCAGACCATGACACTCCCACCACCATGCTTGACTGTAGGCAAGACACACTTGTCTTTGTACTCCTCACCTGGTTGCCGCCACACACGCTTGACACCATCTGAACCAAAGAAGTTTATCTTGGTCTCATCAGACCACAGGACATGGTTCCAGTAATCCATGTCCTTAGTCTGCTTGTCTTCATCAAACTGTTTGCAGGCTTTCTTGTGCATCATCTTTAGAAGAGGCTTCCTTCTGGGACGACAGCCATGCAAACCAATTTGATCCAGTGTGCGGCGTATGGTCTGTGCACTGACAGGCTGACCCCCCACCCCTTCAACCTCTGCAGCAATGCTGGCAGCACTCATACGTCTATTTCCCAAACACAACCTCTGGATATGACGCTGAGCACGTGCACTCAACTTCTTTGGTCGACCATGGCGAGGCCTGTTCTGAGTGGAACCTGTCCTGTTAAACCACTGTATGGTCTTGGCCACCGTGCTGCAGCTCAGTTTCAGGGTCTTGGCAATCTTCTTATAGCCTACGCCATCTTTATGTAGAGCAACAATTATTTTTTTCAGATCCTCAGAGAGTTCTTTGCAATGAGGTGCCATGTTGAACTTCCAGTGACCAGTATGAGAGAGTGAGAGCGATAACACCAAATTTAACACACCTGCTCCCCATTCACACCTGAGACCTTGTAACACTAACGAGTCACATGACACCGGGGAGAGAAAATGGCTAATTGGGCCCAATTTTGACATTTTCACTTAGGGGTGTACTCACTTTTGTGGCTAGCGGTTTAGACATTATTGGCTGTGTGTTGAGTTATTTTGAGGGGACAGCAAATTTACACTGTTATACAAGCTGTACACTCACTACTTTACATTGTAGCAAAGTGTCATTTCTTCAGTGTTGTCACATGAAAATATATAATAAAATATTTACAAAAATGTGAGGGGTGTACTCACTTCTGTGAGATACTGTACATTTACATTTATATTTACATTTTATCCAAAGTGAATTACAAATGAGGACAATAGAAGCAATCAAAAGTTATCAATCAAGTTAGCAATCAAGTTTTTGCATCTGAAGTCTTCATATCCCAAAATAAACCATGGTATTGTGATTTACTGTGAAGCAAAGGGGTTTTGTATCACCTTGAAGGAGTTAATTAATAATAATCATTATCCTATATAGGGTCTATATTATAAATTAAATTCAGAGTGTTTACTTCAGCTGGACAGGTTAGCTGCACTTTAGTTATAGTTACAGGTTATAGCTTTATATGTAACATTCTGTAATTCAAACTCATTGTTTTGATGGGGCAGCTTTCTATCTTTCTATGCTGCAAGTAGTAGCCGTGTATATGTGTGTGTACATATAAGCGTGTCGGTGTGTGTAAATCTGTAATGCTGTCGATCAGATGCTGTCCTAACACTGGCTTTTTCATGTCAGCTCCCTCATTAGCACCATTAGGCTAATTACCATGGGCTATGCTCACCATGACAGCGAGCGTATGAGTGGTGTAAACACACAACATGTCGAGAAGAGCCGTGGCATTAGTCATGACAGGGCTGATTAACAGAGAGACTCGACCGAGAGAAACCTATAAAACAATTCAGACAGCACATCTAACATGTGAGCCCAGAGAGCCGTGTGCCCGATGAACGTCCTGTATAAACACCAAAACTTAAAACATATCAGGTTTATCTCTCGAACCCCACACACTGTCCACACTTTAACTTTCCTTAATGAATGCAGCTGAGATGGCAGATTTCAGATCTCAAAACATGTTTTAGGATGAATGTTAAAAAAAAGGACAAATGAAAGTATCTTGAGGATCCTAATTCGGGCTCTATCAATCCCAAAATGTTTGATTTCCTCCTCATGACTTGGAGAGCAGAAATTCTAATTTATTAAATTTCCTCTCCATTTAACGAGCCCATTTGGTGAATTTGCGTTTGATCCTCACCGGCTTGCTGAAGCGTGAAGAAGGCAGTGTGGAGATGGATCCGTCAGTGAGCGTGTCACATAAATATCTTATTAGCCAGTGATCTTATCATCATAAAGCTACCCATTTATACACTTAGGAATGTCATGTTGGTCAATTGCACAAAAACCCAGTGCGCATGCAATATTAAATGCTAAAATCTTTTGCCTGCTCCATTAGAATGGCTTCTGAAGATTCCTCTTTTTTCATTTCTTTCACCATTTTTGATGTGCATATGTCGTGAATTCTCATCTTGTGCATTTGACTCTTTGGCAGAAGGAGGATTGAATGTCGTAATAGAGATTATCCCACTGTTTCCCATCAGCCATCATGCCAATCAGAAGCATCAGGCCTATTCATGTCCATATTAGACAAGTGAGTTTGCATTTTTACTTTGCATTTGTGCTCAGTACTTTAAGATTTGATGCTCCACATGTCATATAAGTTGCACTGTTACAGCTTATTAAGAGGGAAAAAAAAGTATATAAGTGAACATAAATATACTTTTTTAATTAGTATCACTGCTAATATTAGATAATGGATTGATCACTTCAGTGAGAAAATAGCAGCTTGATGTTTATTTGTACAGCTCATTTGCAGAGGTTCCTGTGACATGTGCTCCTGCTGGTCAGCGTGAGGATCTGTGAGAGGAAGTGATGACAGGATCTTTTTAACACAGTGGATGGTGAAAGCTGATGGAGAAAGTTTAATATGAACTAGTGAGATGTGATAAACAGTAAAGGAGAAAGGAGGGGTGTTCAGATGAAGAGAAGGGAATGAGAATAGAAAGAGAAAGAGGGAGGTGCAGAGGAACGAGAGTGAGAGAGAGGGATTATTATTCAGTTATCAGTGCTCTGTAGAGCAGAACTGACACGGACAGAAGCAGATTTCTTGCTTCTCACACATCCATCTGCCACCTCCCCATGCAGAAAGAGAGAAGAAGAGGAAGGGAAAGAGGGGGAAGCAGGTTGGATTGAAAGAAAGGGCTCACATGCCCAACAAATCATACAAAATTTCACTTATACTGCACAAACGTCTACATGTTGCTCCTACTCCACCATTGGTGCAACTATAAGACATGTAGTAATAATAATAATTGAATGAACTCAACTCAAATGAAAAATCTGTCATGATTTATTTACCTTCATGTTGTTTAAAACCTGTATGACTGACTTTCCTCAGTGGAGCACAAAAAGAGACATTTTGAATAATGTAATGTGGTCGATCTTTTCGATGCAGTTATCAATAAATTCTGTGGATAACAAGTATTCTGAAGCCATATAGTTTTTTTTTTCCTCTGCACCGTTTATGATTCACTATCATAATATTACATAAAATAGCCAGAATATTCTTTAATAATTCACCTTTTGTGTGCCACAGAAGCAAGAAAGTCTTAGGTTTGTAACGACAAACCTGATGTTCATCTTCAATCTTTCTAATTACTGGCATCAAGGCCATATTTTGTCTCTTTATGTCACAAATGGTGGGATGGATCTGAAAAGCGGCGCTGACTAAATGGACCAGAGAGGACGGCAGAATCTCTGCCCTGCCTGTGTTGACACCAGCAAGAAAAGCGATCACAGCGGCTGTCAATATATATGGACATCAATTATATTTTAATTGTAGGGGAGTACGGTACACTAATTAAAACGAGTATATCTTGCCATGCCAGGGGCAAAATTAATAATTAATTTTTAAAATTAATATTCACAAGTAGCGCTGGGAATATATTAAAATGATTTTGCGGTTGCAAGGCTGATCTGGCTTGTAGCTTGTGAGATGGTGTTTCTGCTAAATTAGGCATCTCCACCTCTGTAGCACCTTGCGTGCCCCCTCGATCTCACCCCATGCTCTGCTCGCGTCGGCCCAGTGGCGGTACTGAGGAGGTTCTGATAGGGCTGTTGGCCGGGGCAGCTTTGACTTGTGAACCATGAAAAGAGGAGGAAGGTGGAGGGGAGAAACTCTCCACTGATTTAAGTAATCCTGAAGAACTGAGGCATGGGGAATCTACGCTACACTGGAGCAGAGATGTTATAAGGGGAGGAGATGGTCCACTGGTACACATAAGAACGGGAGAAATTCTAAATATAGTAACTGAAGTCACACTTTGCGGTTAAAGAAGGCATTCTTGTATTTGATAGAAGCATCGCAATGCTCAACATGAGTGAGTCCACTTTACAGTTAAAGAGCCATTTGCCTGTTTGTTTACTTTAGTGTAGTCACCGCATTTACAGTGTTTAGTAGAAGTTATTTACCTGTTGGTTCTCTCACCCTAATGTTCATTCATTTAAAACCCCTTTATGTAAAACCCCTAAAAATCCATTGTCTTTGTACCAGCAAAAATGTGAATCTGATTAAATTATTATCATCAGAAAGTTACACTACCATTGAGTTGTGGAACAGAAAGATTTATATTTTATTATTTAAGATAATAATAATAATAATAATAATACTTTTATTCAGAAACAATGCAATAAATCGATCAGAACTAACAGTAAAAACATTTATAATGTCACAAATGATTTATATTTCAAATAAATGCTGTTCTTTTGAATTTTCTATTCATTAAAGAATCCTGAAGAAATCTTTACACAAAAATTGAAGCAGTGCAATGTGGATAATACTAGGAAATGTTTCTTAAGCACCAAAAGCATATTAGAATGATTTCTGAAGGATCATGTGACACTGAAGACTGGAGGAATAGCTGTGGAAAATTCAGCTTTACTATCACAGGAATAAATGCCATTTAAATAAAAATATATGTAATATATTTAAATATATTAAAATAGAAAAAAATATATTTTAAATTGTAATAATAATTCAAAATATAGCTAATACATAACTTGTATTTCACCATTAAGTACATTTTAGTATAGTTCTAGCTACTTTTTTGGTTGTCGCTAATTGCATTTTCAACTGATTAATTTAACTACTTCAAATTATGACTAATTTGTAGCTTTTTTAGCAATTTCCCAATACTGAATGCACATTAGCTGGACCGGTTTATATATTTTTGCATGTGTTATTTGAGCTAAAAAAGCACAACATAGAAAACCATTGTTGACAGATGTTACCTCTACTCCCCAGCACTGATACACTGACTTACCTGAAAGGGACTTTGACTGAAGTCAAGTGCACACTAACATCTAACCTTTGCTCCGCTGATGAGATCATTCTTCATCCTTGATTGTTCATTTTTTGTCCCTTTATTGATGAAGGTATAAATCTCGAATGTCTTTAAAGAGGTTATTCAGCTAATCTGTCTGAAAGCTGTGACCTTACAGTAGTTCTGTGTCATATAAATGAGCGCGGCAGAACATAAGGGAATAAGTACAGCCATAGATTAACACTGTACCAGCAGGCATCATATTTCTGTTTTAGTAACACTGGCCATTCCTCAGGAATAGATCATTCATTTTTACACACAGTGCAATTAGCGTAAGTGTAATGTTGTTATATTTTATAAATTAAAGAATTGCGAATAACACCTCAAACTCTGTGATGTGGTATCTTATCATCGCAAAACTCTAATTAAAGCAGTATATCGTTAGCTCCACGAGAGAGCAGCATCATTTTTAAAATGATATCTCGTATTCACAGGCATCATTTTTCATCATTCTGCAAAATCGCGGCTCCCTCCCCCTTGATATCAATTTCACCTCCGAATTAAAAAAAAAAGCTAAACAAAAAGATAATGACTTGCATCTTGCTATTTCAAAAGCCGCCCCCCCCACACACATTTTCGAAAGGGTGCAGAGGGTGTTTAGTATTTTTAATAAGCGTCCTCAATACTATTGAGCAGGGTCTCTTTGTTCATATGGCAAGATTAATTATACTGTCAGGCATTTTCAAGGCCTGCTTAACAAAGATTCAGTGATATAATTGGGCCGGCCTGCGCTTGACAATCACAATCAGCATTAGACAATTTCACATCCTCCCCTCCGCCGCAGCCACACACGCGCCACCTTTACATCAAAAAGAAAGTCATTTTTGCCAAACATACTCGCCGTTTACACACACGCGCCTGTGCTCGGGGTGTTGCGGTGTCATTTGTTATGGGCCTAGAATAATGTGGCTGAGCAGAGGGTTTTCCTCTCAAGGACAGGCGAAACAAGGAAATATAATTGAGCGACGCACCGGATTTGAACTCTCACGTCGTTGGCGGCTCTTCATCGGGGCCCGGTTCCCCACCTCTCCACCCTGCCCCTGCGCGCTCAGATTAAAGTGAGGTTAATTTTGCATTGCAGATAGAGGCGGGCGAGGAGGAAGTGAGAGATGAGTTCCATCTCTGCGTGTGTCTCAGATTGTCAGGCGATGGATTGTCTGTGTTGAGTGGAGTGTGAGTGTGTGCCGTTTGGAAATGCGTTTCTGCCGCTGCGGTGGATATGGACTGCATTAGGGCCTCTTTCTCTTGCCTGCTGCAGCCTAAAATATTCTGTGGCATGAGAGCGATTATGAAATTCATTTCTATGTCTCTTATATCAACTGCTGATGATATTAAGACTCGATTATCAAATGTTTAATTGAGTAAAGCATTGTTTTGCGGCACCAACAAAATGCATTTTCTTTGGCAGAAATGAAGAAATATGATTTGTTTGTGCATATGTGTGTGTTTGATTATATGTGAGTGTGCACTCTCCATCTGCAGAAATATTAAAACACTCAAAGCATATAGAGTTAAATAGCAAGGCAGGTTCATCAGTTTAACTTCTAATTGGATTATAATGAGAGAGAGAGAGAGAGAGAGAGAGTTTGAATTGGACAAATAGTGTGGTTATACTGGTATAAGCATATTGAAATGGAGATTATAAAGCAAAAGATAGTTATTGATCTTAAATTAACCCGAACTCAATGTGTTTTTATTTGTATGTGAAAATGATACATTATAAAAAGCTATAGCTACATATTTCTCCCTGTAAAACAACTACTCAAATAGTCTCAAATACGCAATAAATGTTATTTCCTTGAAATTACAGTGCATAAAAACTCATGTCACACCAACAGAATGTCCCCAAATGTTGTTCCAACTAGTCAACGTTGTCACCTTTTTGACGTGTGTGTGTATGTCAAGATCAGTGATATCTATATCAATAGTTTATTTATTTATTTATTGGGGGGGAGGGGGCATGATGGGTTTTTGACTCAGAAAAAGGTACAAAGCTGTCACTAAACCTGAACCCTAAGGTTAAAAGGCTAAAAAGTCAGGTATCTTTGTACCATAATTATGCCTGAATGGTATATATTAGTACCTTTTTGTGACTTTTTTTTTTCCAAAAGTGTATAAGACTATATATACCACAATGTATTGTGTTCAATTCATGCTTGTATTGTGTTGTATTGTGTGAACAAGAATTCTGTTGTTGTCTTGACAAATTAAATGGCTAAATGAGGCATTTTGCATGTATCAAAACAAAGTACAATTATTAAGACAATAGTTGAGAGAACTTAAAAATCTGAATGCATCATGTTGCCTTGGATTTTTAAGCTTTCTCAAATTACCTTTTTTACAATGTAGGTTATTTAGAGTTTTGTTTGGTTTTTTTTTGTTTGTTGTTTTAGAAATTATGCACATCAAGGCATGAATATAAGTTCAGGCCTGCTACACACTTCATTTCACTTCTCCTCCCCCTGTGTCTGTGTGTGTGTGTGTATCTGTATGTGTCCACATGCATGCATATTGACATTGCCTGGTGTGTATATATCACTCTTATACACACTGAGTAGCAGAGTATGCTCTCAAGATTTTAAATTAGTAAACAGTACTCATTTTCTCCACATGACACAAATCTTCTGAAAAAAAAGGAAGAAAAAAAAACATTAAGTTGGTTTTAATAAAACAGAATCCAAGAGCAAGCATTCATGTATGTAATAACGTCAATCACTGTGTGAGTAGAGGAAGCAGGTGAAAAACGCTGGCCACACGGCTTTAGACACAAAATGAGACCGATCACCCTATAATCATGATGAATGGAAGAGGGAAGACATGTCAGCCCCTCATCCGCACTTGATGAATGGTATCATATACACTTATTTAGCCAAAGAAAGAGAATAATAGATCATTTGAAAGACTATAATTGTTCGTATAAGCACACGTGAAAATCTATATGTGATTATTTCTGTTCTTATTAATATTAGATCTTGTCTAATATAAGCAAATTGCAAATTGCATTCCTAAATAGTGCCCAGATTGGTTTTCAAATCGGTCACTGCATTAGTTGATGAATAATATTTCATTGGGAAAGTGACTTTAAGTACATGCAAAAATATCTGGATGTTCATAAAGCCTTACAGTTACTGAAACACCACACACGGACAGCTTAATTCTACATTCATCTGAGTTATTACCAGAATTCTCTGGGAAAACAAGTCAAACGGAGGAGAAAGGGGAAAAAGCTTAATTGTGACAGACGATAGCAACGGCATACTAAGTGTGATATTTGCTTATTAGTCATTGACCCATTCAGAAGAACATCACAAGGGTCATTAGGTGCAGTGGCGCCATAGTTTGTCATAAGCTGAAGACCAAACCTAATTTTTCTCCAATAGAGTTCAATTGTCCTTGAAACCTGGGCTGCTACTGTGACATATTCCTCCTTTGATACCAAAGATGTCTCATTATAGAGGAAAGTCAAAACAAAAAACACCACACTTAAAGATTCTGATGTGCTATACACAAGGTCCAAAACTGACTTTGTATCTGTCAAAGTCAAGTGAATTGAGAAAATTCACAGGTCATAAATATTCATCACCACACTGAAACACTATTTTGCATTATTTCTATTAAAAATATATAGTTGGTCCTTATGCCATGGGGATTATTTAACAGTTTTTTCCCCTTGAAAAAAACTGGCATCTGTTGCCAAAATGTTGCGATTTTATGAATACTTTTTTACATTTTGGTGGTTTAATGTGAGGAATATTCTGCATATGTATCACTACTGCATATGGCGTTAAATAAAAAGGGAAACACTGTTCATTCTTACAGTTTCACAACAGTATGCATTATATTTCAATTCCTTTTAAAATTAATGGCCACTGGCAAGTGACTTGACAAAGCTCATATTACTTTTGTATTTTGAGTATACTGTATCTGCAACACGTTAAAAGTTAGACATTATTGTTGTTGGTGGCGGTGTTTTGCTTAAATATCAAAATTGTAATCACCAATTTATTTATTTATTTTTCTACTTTTTTTTCAATTATTTTCTTCTTTTTTTTGATTAGTCTAGAGGATGAAAAGTGTAGCTGTCCTTGACCCTCTCCTCAAGCCCATACTCAGATATAGTGTGTGCTGGAAGAATGATCAGGAAACTATGTTAATAGATCAAGTGAACAGGCGGTGGGGAACATGATGAGATGTGCAATTACCTGTATAATTCAATCAGCTCAAGATGCATAATTCTCATTTTATTGTGAAAAATATTTAAGATTCTATTGATTGAAGAAGTCACATAAAGGCATCCTCAGTGCATCCATCACACATTTAGGTGGGTTTTATCTCTGTGCATAAAGACTTCTCTTAATAATGGGGTCAATGTGCTCAGCTTTAACATTAGAAACATATCTGATGTGTGGGGGCTCAAATCTAAGGTGATGCCTTTTAACTGGTCATAACATACAAGCTTTTATGACCCAATAAAGGAAAAGCCACCGAGGTCCTAACAGAGTGCTTATCAGAACAATGACAAAATGAGAATGATAAAATAACGAGCAAAATTAAAGACAAAAATCCTGTGCTAGTAAACGAATAACCTTCACAACCCTTTCAGTAACAATACTGGCTTTTTTGCCTCAAATACATGACCTGTGCGTTTTCTATGGTGGTCTTTTGCCAGAAACATTTCTCGTTTTCTTTTCTTTTTCTTTCCTTTTCAGGCTGATGTAACATTGACAAATCCTTTTAATACATGAATCATGAACTCGGCTGTGTTGTGACGATCTGCCCCGAGCATTTTTGTGAAAACTAAGTAATTTGCTCGCTAACATATGTGAGAATCAAAACGTCCATAAAAACACTCAACTAATCCATTACCCATAATACATTCATGAGTATCTTTTATATAGTCCTACTGTGCGAATAGGATATAAAGGAAGTCATATTATCATTCAGAACATATTCTCCCACACACACGGTACATATTACCGCCTCATTCTTTACAAGCATAGCCACTGGCGACATTCACACCTTGCTGAGATATTTGTATCGTAAGCCATAACAGCAGTAAATTCAGATATAATGGGACTTTTATGAAATCGCTTGGATTCATAAAATCTTTGCCAAGTGAAGATGAAGCATTGCCCTCCAGCGTGTCTAAAGGCGGCTATGTAATGCATACAAGGTCTAGTAAGTTAGATATAATCAGATTGAGGTCTCTAATTGATACATGGCACACGTAACGGCGCGTTAGAAGTGGTGAGCTTGTCAGTCAGACGAATCAAAGAGAAGCTGTCTGTAACGATACTTTTAACACAACACATGATGCATGCTGATGCAGAGATGGCTCGTTTCATAACTTTGATCCGAGACGAGCATCTATCAGGAAAATTTGAAGCACGAGACGGGTGTATTGCCACCATTTGACTTTAATGAGAACTTGAGAGGCAATTTTGATGACACTCGTTCAGCACATTGTTTTGAGAAATTTGAACAAATATAAGTTACTCTATAACTTCCATAACTAATGTGACAAAAGTAGCTAATTATCACTTTTATCGCTAATGCTCTGCAGTGCACCACTCTCAAACCTATGGCCTATTATTTAGCCATTCTTGTGGCTTTAATTGTCTGTTCTTTATGAACTAGCTGATACAAGTTTAATTACAGTGAGACCTTAGACAACAAAAGCCTCACGGACAATTTCTACATCCTTAATGAGCATTTTGTTGTCCTTCCTCATGATACCCATGTCACATACATTTTTTTTCCCTAATCATTATAAATTACATTCTGACACAAAAAGGAAAAAAGAAAGAAAAGATCTGCCATAATTTATAGCTGGAATCAAATTAATTGCTGGTGTGACAGGTGATAGGGAACTGCATTGACGATAAGGTCATTAAGTTGTGCTTATGCAGTAATGAGGCAGAAGGGAGAAAGAGAGAGGAGCGAGCACTAGTAGAAGAGCGTTGTTTACCAAGCCATGAGGGGTTGCCTGGTGTGATGTGACCAATGCTGAACGAAAGAGAATGCTTCCTTTGGGGAAAAAAGGAGAGGAAGAAAAAGAAGAAGAAAAGAGCAAATAAAGGCTGTGAGAGAGAGAGAGGGAGATGGCCGGGCTTGTGCGACACAGGCGAGCTGTCTGGGCAAATGCCACTGGATGTGACACTTTTAAAAAGTCTCAACATGTAAATCAAAAGTAGTTTGGCCTTAATGGATGTGTTTTAGCAGATGTATCCAAGGCAGCCAGGTCCGACGCCACAGCAACTGCCAGCCATGTCGGCGGGGATGATGTTTACAATAATGGGGAGAGGCAGTCCAATTTCGCGAAACACGAAGGCGCAAAAGCCACCTCTCTTCCCCAGCCTGCCGCCACGTTGGAAAAGGAGATGAGGTAGAAAACAACTCTAACTTCATGTACACGGCTTTTGGAAGAGAGAAGCGTCTCAAAAGCACATCAGAAACAATTTCACCTTGGCAGGGCGCTTGTCAAAATCAAGAAATATCATACGGCGGCCTCTTTCCACCCTTGTTTTGTATAACTGTATTTGTAGCCTCGGGGTGTCAGTCACATGCAGCCCCCCCCCACACACACACACACAAACAAACACTGGCTAACATGCAAGACCCAAATAGACTGTTGGTGTTGTGTGACAGCGCTGAGATGGAGTGAGTACACACCTACAGACAGTGAAAGACACAACAAGGACCTGAGGGAACACTTTATAGACTCGGATATATTTCCTGAATGACAGCGGTTGCACCCTGGCTCTTCTTCATCTTTTTCAATGCTACTGTTTCTTTAGATTTTTATTTCTCTGTCCTTGCGCCCACATAACGATTTAAGCGCTGGACCGCTTGATTAATGTAAGGTGACAATGACAAGACCGCTGCGACTTTCTTGCAGACGGGTCTCTTTATTAGATTATGGGTGTTCGTATAAGTGGTGCTTTTTAATTGAACCTCACCTTTTCGAAAAAAGCGGTTTCATCTCACGAAGCAAATTAACAAACATAATATTTTCTAATGGATAAACTGTTTAAGTTAAACGGAGCCACACTGATATGCCACCATGTGCGTAGGACTAATAGTCTTAATATGCGTTTTATTTTTACACTCCATACATTTAACACCCCAAGATGATATGTCTGTGAGCTAAATAAGTACAGAAACGATTTGCTGTGGTGTGTAATCAGTGTGCATTTGTGTAATTATGTCTTACAAGGACTAATGAGAACTTCTTTAGCTTCGCACTTTTAAAGTGAGAATGGCTATGTGCCTTTCTGTCTAATGGCGGTGAACTTTGAGGTGAGCACTTGGTTTGAGGAGGTGAGGACGTAACAATGAGCCTCTTGACCTCTTCCTGCTACAGACCGAGTGACATTGGCGTCACAAGCGTGCAGGTGCAAGAGGGCTAATTTAAGCCTCGCTGCCACCTCCACCCCCTCCGCTCTCTTCATCTGGACTGAATCTGACCTCTACAGCCTTCCACTCATAAGCTAGTGCTAGTCTGGTGTCCTTCACTGTACTGATTACAGAAATGGTCATGAAAGAGCTGCGAGTAGGCAAAATGGAGGCCTGGAGAGCTGGAAACCTCACTGATGGACTAGAAGAGGTTGGAGGGTCGGTAAGAGACAACCGAGGGGCGGCAGGCCCTCACCGTGATCTGAATCTCACACAGTTTGCCGCCAAGAGAAGTTCATTTCGTAAAAAGCCACGGCAAATTGTGCTGACAGTGGTAGTTTGAAAAGGTTAATTGGGCCATTATGTGCCTGTAGAGTTTGAGGGATTTATGGACGGGCAGGATACATCTCTGCCTCTCACAGACCCTCGCCATCTGCATTTGGAATATTCTCTGATTAGAGAATATGTTAGGCTCTAAATACTAAAGCATGTTAAATACGTTTTCTGCTTAAATGTAAAGATTACCTTCATTATGAGCCGGCTCTTTCTTCGTAACCATATAACTGAAACATTTTCATATTATTTAGCATTACATATAAATATATAGTGAAGTTCCCTGTCTGGAACCACAGCGAAAATCTGGAATTCAAAATGTAATTTAAACCTGGAATATATTAGATATGTTTAGAGCTATGTAAGGTTTAAGCATTTCTATTCTCCTATATATCTATATCTCTATATATATATATATATATAGGCGCTTGTTTTGTTTTTTTAATGTTTTTTATTTAACATTAAAAATACTTACTTACCAAGGTTTCAATTGTTTAATAAAGTATGCAGTATAAACACTACGATTATGAAATACCATTACCATTTAAAATATATAATTTAATATACAAAATATACAAATATACAAAGTTAAAAAACTGAATTTACTTTTACTTCAATTAGATCAATTCAATGCATCCTTTCATTATAAACATAAAAATAATTTTAAAGAATACAATATTGAATTGTATTTATGTTTATATTAAAAAATAAATATATTTATAAAAAATAAATATGGTATACATTGATACATATACACAACATTACTCTTATAAATGTAAATTTCTAAAATAATAAGTATAAAGTTAAAATAAGTGATGATAATTAACTTTATTATTATTAATTTAATTATTAATTTAACAATACACATCATACTTTCTTCAAATAAATAAGTTTTGACAATTTGGACAGCGGAGTTAAATGAGTTGTTCATTTTCTTAAAGAGGAAATGTAGCCTTGTCCTTCACCTAACCCAGTCATGTGCTGATCTTATCTGTGGTGTTAAATGGCCGTCTTATCAGTGACTTGGTGATTGTGCTCTAATCCTTAAATCATGATTGTTCTAATCTGTTGGTTGCTGTCTGCTGACCCTGGACAAATGACTGAAGAGAAGGATGAATAAATGCATCCATGAGTGAATGTGGGAGGGGAGGGAGGGGTTAAGTTTGACCGTGTCTGAGTCGAGCCCTGAGGCTTTGAGATGGATCTCTTCAGAATGGACCTCAACACACTTTACATCTTCTTTTTTTTCAGCACTTAGTGCCTGACTGAAAATCTACAAATGTACAAGCTAGCATAGCGGGCCATATTCACAAGTGAAAAATTGTTACATATCAGTCATGGAGAACATCTCCGGGCATCAACATCCTAACTAACTCTCCTCCTCTACCACTCTCGCTCTTGTCTCCTTCAGACACAAATGCTCTCACACACTTCCACCCCAGAGAGTAGCCTCTGATTACCAACCACTCATTTGTTATGCTCTCTGGCAAATCAGTGGCGATTCAGATGACAAATAAGAGGAAAAAAACAGCTGCTGTCAGGGTGTGATGTGTTAATTTCTTGACAGTCTCAGCACTGAAACCAATTACTGATTTAAGGGCAGGGAGAAAGAGGCCCTCAGCAACGGCTAATTAGGCTCCTTCAAGAATAAAGGAATAAAAGAAAACAAGGGAGGACGGGGGAAGCAGGCAGGTAGTAACTGGAGTTCTGGAAAGAGAGTGTTTCCGGTTGTCTCTCTTTCTGTCAATCTCAGTTGCTCATTTTGAAGGTGGGTTTCATAGTCTAATATGTTTAGGTAGGCCTCTCTCTCTTTTCCTCTCCCAAGAGGGAATCAGTTGTATGTTAAACCCTAGGGTAGATGTTGATTTGTTTAACTCTGGCTCAGGGATCATTTCAGATACATTTATTCGCTTTAATGCATGACCCCTCTGAGCTCAGGTCTCGCAGTGGAGTAATTGGGAAGGGTTCATCGCGTCTCAGGGCCTCCGTCATCCACCTTTTCATGGTAGTCCCCAGTTTTGCAGCTTTGTGGGATCTTACCCCCATCATGTTTCGCCTAATCGGCTAATCATACTGTTGTCCAATGGTGTCAATGGCTATATAGCAAGAGACACTGTAAGAGTTGGGAATTGGTCCATTGTGGGGACATTATGTAAGCGGCGGGTCAAGTGGAGTCTGGATTGTTGATGTGTCAACCTACAGTGAGTGTATGTGTTTGAGTATTCTGGAGTGTGTTTTAATTGCAGGCCTTTGTACTTGTGTCAAGAGAATTTACTGCATCTGCATTTATTCCTACACAAGCACACAGTTTAACTGTACTGTATGTCAAGCATACACTCTCTATCCTTTGTAGTTATCTGCACATCAGACTAGCACAATACAGAGCACATATCAAAATATATGATTTAACAGACGTATCATTAGAGGAAATTATAATTGATTAATTTTCTCTGTGCCAGAAATGAGCACAAACATCAAAGACAAAAAATGAATATAACTGTGTTTATAAATATATAATTAGTTTTAATTTCTTTAGATCAAATGCAGATATAGCCTCTAGAGAGAACTATGGAAATTCAGTCTGTGCTGTTAGTTTGATTGCTTTGTCCATACTGTCTAGTATGAAAAAAAAAAATCTGATATATTTTATATGTAAATGATTTTGTTTGAAGTCTAAGAGACATTTCCTTTTTCTTTTTCTTTCTAAAATGAGCATGTGAAATGAGTCACAAGTGTGTGATTTCAACATTTCCAAACTGAACCCTCTTTACTCCTTCTAGACCAGCAAGAGAAAGATGAATGTGTTTCATAAGCAATAGAAGATTGCTGTCGTTCACCGTTCTATAAAAATATGAAAGTTGAAAAACCTGTTGTTCTCTTGCTGTCTTGTTTTCTTACTTTGTCTCTTTCTCCTCAATTTTACATGCAGTGTTTAGTTCAAAAGGGGAAAGCACACTGTGAGAAATGGGAATGTGCAGATGTTACATTGAGGAACAATTTCTGCTTGATCTGAGCCTATAAAATTTTTTTTTTTTCTACTACTCTTATAGTAAATAATATTTTATTACCTTGAATAATATATGTTAATTTAGAATTTACCACAGGAAGTACATTTTCTAAGTTACCTGACAAAACATGTCTTACATTATATTTGATTTAATAAAATCAAATAGACA
Source organism: Schizothorax lantsangensis (assembly GCA_027422415.1). Taxonomy (NCBI): domain Eukaryota; kingdom Metazoa; phylum Chordata; class Actinopteri; order Cypriniformes; family Cyprinidae; genus Schizothorax; species Schizothorax lantsangensis. The sequence goes on along the minus strand of CM049839.1, from coordinate 29,381,861 downwards.
TTTAGTAAACTGCAGTGATTACCGCTAAGGAGTTTAAAATATCTCCATCAAACAGCACTTAACTGACAGTAAACACTATGATCAATAAAAATAATTATGCCTGCAATTTTAATTGGTACATAGGCTGCCCCAACAAAATGACAATTACCAAAAAATAGAAGATTAAGTCTCACTAGCATTTGATGTGTGAAAATGACAGGAAAGACAACAGCCAATTTTAATGAGTATGCACGCTAATTCATAGTCATATTACCAAAACAGACATAACATTATATATTTAGGTTAATGTTCTGATGGTGTTACACCATGTGAGTCTCTCAGATCAAACAGGAAGCTCAAGGCCTTGTGATGATTCACTGGTTCTGTACAGCTGTGAGTCTAATTACACTGAATCTGCAATCTTGCACATTTTAGTCTATATTAAACGCTATTCTCTGTGGTAAATTGTGAGAATGATTTTTCTCCGGCTGTGGTTCACTGGGTGAGAGGGTCTGCTATTGACTGCTGTCTCTCTGGAGTTCTGGGTCGCTAGATCTCTGCCATCAGTATTGGTGTCAAAGTAGCAAGAGCAAAGAGTCATTAATCCACCGGCTGGCCTGGTCATCAGGGAAACGCCAGATTCAGCTCAGTTTTAAATATACATAAAAAAACAACAGCATCATTCAGCGTGTTAGCTCGCACGCTATCCAAGCATGCCGCTAATAAGTGGAGGAGCCACTTTCTTGTTCTTTCCCGGCTCTTCTCGTCTCTCCTCGCCGGCTAATGCATGCGGCTGTGCGAGGAGCCGCTCTGCGTCTCAGACAGGCCGATCATCGCTTGATTTATGGCACTGACCGTTGCCTGCATCTCTCAAGCTAATGACACATACACTAAAGTCATTGATTTGTATGAATGCCCTCCGCTCTTCATCTATCACAATTTAATGTAAGGGGCTTTGCAATGCAGAGGTGGAGAGGCAGAGAGGAGCATAAAGAGGCGAGAGGGATGGGGCCACCGGTCCCCCATCTCCCAAGTCATGAGTCATTTGATGCTACTTTAATATATAGACTCCTCCGTTTATGTAAATGGCCGTGGAAACGGAGTGCTATGTTCAATAAAGCAGATAATAGCAACAACAGGGACCGCTCTGCAGAATTACCTCCACACCCACTGGTTTCAAAAGGTATCTCTGCCGTACTGCAATAAATTAGTTGGCGAATCTGAATTATATCAAACACTCAGTCTGTAACTTAAACTGTGATCTTTGCTTTCACTTTCAACCGCAATACACTCCCCTGAACCTCTTATTGTCATATGTGAAGTTTGGGGTCATTACGTGTGTGTGTGTGTGTGTGTGTGTGTGTTTAGAAAGAAAGAAAGAAAGAAAATAATGCATTTATTCAGCAAAGATGCATTGAAAAGTGACAGTCAAGATTGAAAATGTCACAAAATATTTGTGCTGCAAATGTTACAAAATAATATTATAATATTATTATTATTTTTTACTTTGTTCATCAAAGGAGCCTGAAAAAAATGGATAATGTTTTTTTTTTTTGAGTATCAAATCAGCATATTAGAATATTCTGAAGGATCATGTGACACTGAAGATTGGAGTAACGACTGCTGAAAATTCAGCCAAGATAAAAATAAATTACATTTTTATATGTATTAAAATAGAAGGCAGTTATTTTAAATTGTAATAATGTTTCATAATATTGCTTTTTTTTTTTTTTTTTTTTTTTTTAAAAAAAAAATCAGACCAGGCACTATGTGTTTCTCAGTGTCTGTTCCTGCTTAGTTTATGTGTGAACAGTGTTGCTGGTGTCATAGCAGAAGTATGACAATACATAAAATAATACAGAAATGTTTGGAAGAGTCAATATTCTATGACTTGTCAGATACTGACTGAAGTGTGTGTGATATCAATGCTTTGTCACTCTTTGTGGGTCTGATGGAACGATGGAAGATTTAAAAGTATGTGTACAACTTTTATTTACCTTTTGAAACTAACACAATACAACAAGTGCACACACACACACACACACACACTTTAAATACATACAGTGGTTCCTGAAGCCCTCCTGGCTTCCTCTCAGACAGGAAGGAAGCAGTGCATTTTGACCTGCTTGGTGTTAAATCAGCCTGTGAGCAGGAAGAGGAGGGATTCATTCGGGTCTCCTGCTCCGTGGGGCAAATCTCATCACCTCACAAGATGAGTCTGCATCTTTTAAAGTTTCTGGTGACTAAATGTGGCACTCTCTGAAGTTTTGAGGCTACAGGGACTACACAGAGTGTAAAACACAGAGCACCAAACTTTGTATCTTTACTAAGCAAGTTTTATATACACTGTTTTCTTGAACAATAAAATAGGTGTTGTGTCTTAATGTGCACAATTCATCAGTGCATATTAGTTCAGATTGTTTTGAAAAATGTTTTACTGGCTGGTACCACAAATCCATCTGACTTTTTCAACCACCTGTCTCAGTTATGTAATGCCCATTTTTCACAATTCAGTCAATCAATGGATAAAACCAATCACTGTAGCCTGCATTCATTCATTCATTTAAAAAAAAAAAAAAAAAAAAACTGAAGATTCGGTTATGGCATTTTAATTAAAAATCACAGGGTCAAAAAAAAAAAAAGATGAATCATTCCCAATAAGGTATCACACTTTGGCATGCACTAAAAATAAACAAGCACACACTGAGAGAAAACTTTTCCAATCTTTATTTTGTCAGTTGTATGGTAATAATATGGTTGCTAATTATCTTGGTTCCATCTTGTGCAGAGCTGGAATGTGACTTGTGTCTCTAAGACCATGAGGTTGCCAGGTCCTCTTCACCATCAAACACCCCGCCAACTAATGATGCCAGCAAACAAGCACCATGAATCTATCCACCTCAACATTTCCCTTCAGATTTTTCCTTCAATTTAACACAATTTGATCTATGTTCTTCATGCTATATTTTTGTATAAACACACATACAAATTATTATGCATAAATAGATAAATTAAAATCAGTTTTACAGCCTAAAATTAAGGACCTGTAATGTACAAGTGTTCATTTAAGGTTACTGCCATATCTCAGTAACTCAGTAACTTTTTGGCTCATTGTCATTCATTGAGTCGTGAAAGATTACAGCTTTTCTTTTACTCCTTTGTGTAAATGGGATCTTAAAAGACAGTATAATTTTAACAGGAGTAACACTTTAACACACTGCAGCATCCAAGACATTTAATTTATGAATAAATAGCAAAGGCATTCATCTTCTTTTATACCCTGCACGAATTGCATAAGCAAAATGCAATCTGTGAGAATATGCGAAGAAGCAACACGGTTCTGTTGCAATAGGGTGACACTTCCCTTGAAAAGTTCACAACAAGTGGTTCTTTAAAAAGTGGAATTCATCACTGCAAGACTCTTTCCAGTACACAAGTGAAAATCTGACTCTTATAATGAAGGTTTTTACTTGATTACCCTGGATCCAAACAAAGTGACAAGCTAATCAGAGGAATCTTGGATGTTATAAACAAACACAGCCCAAAGAGAAGTCATCTGTGTTTGGAATGTCCGTGTTGAACCTGAGCATCTCAAAACAGATGTGTAACTCTAACCTGTTTTGAAGGGAGGAAAAAACTCTTCTGTCTTTGGTTAGTCAGAATGCTCTAGTTATCTCATTGCTCTGATATCCTCATCTTGTTTTAACGATTCACATAGTACATCTTGGCCAATTTACGGCGATGTGGTTTTCAAGTAATTTAACTCCAATTAATCATAAACTGACTGTTTATTTATTGTAAACCTATTCTAAACTAAGCATCTCCTTCGTTTTAAATGGAGTCAGACATTCTGAAGAGAGGTGATTTCTTACTCCGTTCAGGGGAAATGGTTCGGTGCTGTAAGGAGCAGCTTGATTGCCAGAGCCTTCCAAATCATCCGCAGGACCAGTAACGAGACGTCATTCTCTTAAACGGTCATCTTTCCCAGAGAGGTGGAACATTTGTCATTTACAAAAGCTTTCAGTGAAGCGTCTGTCAGCACCGGCTCCAATTATGCAGGCTGGACATCTCTAACAAGGTGCGGAGGAAAGGATTTCTGGACAAACAATGTCCGTCCATAATGAGAGACCCTCATTTAAGTGTCTTCTCGCTCTCAGGGATTGATTCCACCGCAAACTATAAGGCGAGATGTTTGCCTTCGCATAAGAGCAGCGCTTAAAGTAAAAACCGGGAATTAATAGCAAAAAAAAAGTTGTTTGCGCCAGTGTTGCTTACTGTTGAGGGCCTGCGCTGCAAACTCAAAACTTTTGACTGTGTGATTATAAATCATGGCAGGAACAGTGTCAATACGGAGGCAGAGGAAGGGGGGGCCGAGAGACAGGGATCACGAGGAAGATGGTACAGAAAGCGTTTACTGGAGGCTCATTTCGCCCTATTCACGCGCATAGCCAAACAAGGCACGGATTGTCAATGCGGAGGGAGTCATGATCAATGCTCCGGGGCCCGCTGGATCCACATTGATTTCTGCACTCTCAGATTTTCGAGCAGGCTCTTCATCAACACAAGCACTTTGTCCTTCCTAAATAATCGGATCGAATGGCGGGGTCCGTTGTCCCAACAGACTGGCGTGTATGTGATGTCGCTTGAGGTTGAGACCAGACCAGGATGAAGAACATGAGGAGTCAGACACTAACTTGAATTGTTAAAGTTAAAGGCAGTTCAAATCAAATGACTTTGCACTTCAGATGCTGTAACTCTGCAAGTCTATGTGTTATCAAACAAAGCCACATCTATTTTTTTAACCTTTGTCTTCGGTTCTGGTAAAATGGCCTCCTGTGTCTTTAATTTTTGATTCGCTTTATGATAAATGTTCTGAAACATTTTACGGAGAGGCAGGTAATCCTGAAAATTGACCTTCATTTGAATTTTTCATAAAAAGAGAGGGAAAATAGGAATAAATCCATGTCTACTTTTGTTCCAAAAAATACATTAATCTGAGCGTTTCAGCCCCCCACCTCCAAGTGAGACTACGCTCTATCAAACTTCCCCTGTCGCACTCGCAGAAACCAAAATTTAATTCCTCTTCCTGAATGTGTTTCTGTCAATATAAGAGATATAAATAGCTGTGGGAGACAGTGACCATTCATAAATCTAGCTGAATATTTAAAGAGGGTCTTTGGGCAAGAGAGAGAGGGAGAGAGAGGGAAGGGTCGCTCAACTTGCTCCTCAATTTGATCAATCGTCTTAGTCTTACCTCTGCACTCGGAAAATTACAAATTGGAATCATGGAATCAGGGGCAGTTTATCATCTCATTGAAGCAGGCCCGTGAGCTCATGTTCTACAGGTTCGAAACCGGCAATGATGTGTTTGCTCCCAATGGAACATTACAGCAAAACAGAATTCCTTCTGAAGTTTTGGAATCTTGAAATATTACATGTATTTGTTTGCATTGCATTTATGAAGTAGTATCCCATGTTAACTATGAATATGACGTGATGTTAACTAGATTTTAGAATAATTATATACTTTTTTCTTCAGGTGAATATGTAATTATACAGAAACATAATTATACACTTATTAAATACATATTTGTTGATTGGTTGTTTCAAGGTTCTTTATTATTTGTCACATACACAATCATACAGGGTATAATCAATCAGTAGTGAAATGTAGGTAAAAAGTCACGACTCTGGTGAGCAATCAACAGACTTTTGGTCATGTTATGCAGGTAATCAGAATACATAATGCCTTGTGAAAGACGTGAAGAAATTGTATTATCAAAATGTGATGTAATGGGTGATATTCATCCATGCACAGACAGATTCTCTCTCTCTCTCTCTAGGGAAGAAACAGGCCAGCAAAAGAGGAGACACTGAAAGAGCGTCTGTAGCTCATTAAAGGACTATTTTAATAAGCTGACTCCAGGCTTGACAGAAATTTAGATACCAGGCCCTCCATGCTTTAATTGTTTTAATTAGTTGATGTAATTGGCCCACCTTATTGTATCACTGGAGTGATGGTAATATGTCAGTTACAGTCACAGAAATGATTCTGTCCATGTCCTCATCTCAGCGTGGATGTGCTTTGTAAATTAGATTCATGCTTGTGGAACATGCTGTTTAGTTACTGAGCAGTTACAGATTGAAATCTGCTATTGATAGCCCTTTTTCATTGTTCTGTCTTGCAGATACATCATGACTGAGAATTTGATGTGTGTGCAGGTTAGTGTCATCTACTAAAACTGATTTCTATAAAGAAACTTGATCAAATGATGAATTACAACAGGTTTCACAATAAGAACATTAATATATATATGCACGCAAATATTGTCAGAAATAAACCGAAACAAATGAAAATTTTGGCATTATTTTTGTTGTTTCAAATTCGACTTACTTGCCCTAGTGGAAAAACAAAGGTAGAGTCTAAAGATTGCTGCTTCAAAAAAAAAAAAAAAAAGAATGCAAAAGCACCATAAGACTGGTCCATATGACTTGTGCTATTTGCCAAGTTTTCTAAAGTGTTTTTGTGAGTGAAACAGGCTGAATTTTTTATATTTTCAATAATCACTTGTAATATTTCCCTTCAGTGAGATGTTAACACAACGTTACGTTGAACTTGAGAATCTAACCAGTTTCGCAGTTAAATTGAGTCAGTTTTGCAAATGAATTATTCAGAGCAGTTTTGTCAAAGCCAAGGATGTAAAGATTTTTAGTGAATAACAACAAAATTCTGGTCTTAAAATATAGTCTTATGGACCAAGTTTATTATACTTTTATGGAGTCTCTGCATCCTTTCGGAAACCTTTGGTCATCATTCATGGTATTTGCATGCCAAAAAGGATAAAAAAATCAATCCTCAGAATGTATCCTTTTATGTTCCAAGTTTGGAAGGACACGAGGGTGAGTAAATGAAGACAGAATTTAAATTTTTGTGTGAAATATCCCTTTTGTTAATTAAATTATCTGTTCGAAACCTATTTCTAGCATAATCATTGAGACACAAGCAACTGGTCTGCATCAGCAAAAGCTTAAAATAAACAACAAATTAACACATGACTTTTTTGTTGGCATCATTTGAATTGCAGATTTGAGTAACAGACACATCTGCAGAGAGAGGTTTACAAGATCTTCTGCACGCCTCCCCTGCTTTTATTTCAGCAATTAATACCCCACACATGAGCTTTCTGACATTTGTCTATCAACCGTACTCTGAGTCACAACCACTAATTAGTGTCAGAGAAGAGAGAGAGAGAGCAGACAGACAGTCTAGCCTTACCCTCCAGTGCTGTTTAATGATCAAACCCAGAGGGCTTGTCATGAGTGACAGGGACAGAATATGGGCAAACATCACATTAGAGGAAGTACTCACACATTAGCCCCGCAGTCTCTAATCCAATAGGAACTCAAGGCATGTGATTCTCCCACGTCAGTGCCAGAAATTCATAGACCCTCAGAGACTAAGAGACCCATTTTAAAGAATACGCCATTGATTTTAGTCAGTGTTATGCCTGATACTCGAAGCTCTTTGCTGATCATTTAATCATGACCCATTGTGTAACATGAAGTCACCTTGCACATGAATGTCTGCCTCGGTCCAATCGTCTTCCTTTTTTTATATATATTTTGGGTTCCTCCTCCTTCACTGGGGTGAGGACAAATTGTTTTGTAGCATTCTAATCTGTCTGTGACCTCCTCTTTGCTCCTCTGATGGCCTGGGTATTAGAAGATGATCGTCACTTCCCAAGCAGGCTATAGTACACAGCATGCAGTCGAGAGATAGCAAAGGATAAAATATGTATTGTTTTTTTTATATTGAGTTGGGAGACAAAAAAAACAAGAGAAGAAAGAGGGAAATCAACATTCTGAATCTGCTTGTTTCTCCTCGGATATCCGACTCCACCCCTAAAACCTGGCCAATGTTGTGATATTTGTGAAAAATATTTGTGAATTTTGCATAGATTCCTCAGTTATCATTTCCAGCTGCGTTGCACGTTCTACTCTCCATATAATCGCCTCACCTTCTTATTTCTTTCTTCGTTTGCCTCTTTTTCTTTTCTCCTTCCTTTTTTTCTCCTTCCCCACTCTTCTTCTGACAAGCCATGGGTTTTCAGCAAAGAAAGCGAGCATTAATTAAGACAGTGCCAGCTGTAATTTTCTTGGGAAGTAAATTTCTGCACAACTAAAGGTTACGGGGACCTTTTCACTGTCAGAATTTACTACAGCCTGTGAATGTTAATGCAGCTAATGAAGACATGCTCTCAGTTTCTGAACTTAAAAGTACCACTGCAGAGAGAGAGAGAGAGAGAGAGAGGGAGAGAAAGAGAGAGAGATGAGAGCGCGGAATAGGAAAGGAAAAAAAAAGACGAAAATGAAAATCCATTTTGACGAATGCAGTCAGATCAACCATATTAATTTGATGCGACCGCTTGATTTAATTGCAACATTTGGAGGCTTTGTTTGATTCCTAAGCAGGATCAGCATTATCAGTGAACATATGTTCTGATAAACACACAGAATGCAGGCTATTTGTTGGACATTGTGCAAAGTAATCACTATATATTGCTTCAGTGGAAAACTTTTCCAGCCTTCGTTTGCAATGAATGCACTATAAGATACTCTGAATTACAAGCAGCTTATTGTTAGAACAATAAAACCACCGTCACTTGGCTCGCTTGACCAAAAACGTTGCCAATGAAAAAGCAAGGCCAGAGATGACTGATAGGACGGTTGAGCAGTGTAAATAAATATCTAGCAGAGCAGTTCAAAGATGCTCGCAGACATCCCTCTCATGGGTTTACAGCTGCATGAGGGAAATGTCTGAAGATAAACATTGTTCCACCCTTTGAGAAAATACGGGAGGCTAATAAGGAGAGGATGAGGATAGAGGGAGCTCCACGTTGTTGGTAAAGGTGTTGTGTGGTCTGAATAATTTAAGCATGAAAAAACTGGCACAAACTATCATTTGTTTTGGGCTGGTTATACACATATATAATAAAATAGCCTGGCCGTGCACAAACAAAACAGGCAAGTATGCTGTCCTGGTCAGGAAGATGATTTGATGTTGCAGATACAAAGTAGGTCTGTTTCAGCTCGGCCTTGAATTTTCACATGCTCAACACTCAGCCTGCAGATGGGACAAAGAGATGGTGATCAGAAAACAAACAATACCACCCCCCTCGCTCCCCGCAGCGGCGGAGGCTTTCACGAGATGGCTCTGAAAGTTGCAATCTATGACAAGGTCATAAAAAGCGGGACGGCACGGCAAAGAATTCCTGAAGAAAGTAATATTTAACCTGAGGCTAGAGAATAATTTGACTTTCTCTTGATCAGTTTAAAAAAATCTCCTCTGTCAGTGGCGGCAGCTTTATACAAATTAATGGCCTTTAGTGAAAATCTCCTGCGCTTGGGTTATTAATTGTTAAAGTGCATACATTAAACAAAATGAGTAAAAAAGTAATTTTAATAAATTATCCTCTCCCAAAACCTGCCCGGAAAGGAGCGCAGAACACAGCACGATATCTAAGTAGTGTGTGATCCTTCAAAATAATGTGGCATAAATAAGAAAGAGAAACGAATGCGGTGTCCACTAGTATCTCATTAGGCTGGAAGCCTTCAGCACAATTAGCTCAACCCCCCGTACGAACTTCCTCAAAGAGACCTCAAAGTCCTGGATTAGTCTCTCCGTTGCTTCTGAAGCCTCCTCGGGCTGCTTGGATGGCGAGCAGATGCGCCGGCCCTGTTGCGTGTTTGTCAGTGCTGAAGCAGAGGTTAACTTCGGTTCACTCGACAGGGTAAGCAGCCATTTAATTACAGGACTTTCTGGTCAACTGAACACGCTGCTGTCAAGTGGACAGGCTAATGTCTGCTTGTTTTCCTGCCTCTGCTGTAACATGCAACAAACAAACACACACACACATGCATGCCGGTGGATGAGAGGACATCTCCTTGTTTCTGTCTGTGTTATGAAGAAGTAGTTGGTTTGCTTAGAAACTTTGTGCCTGACAACTTGTAACTTTTTTCATGAACATTGTTCATGGCCAATGCATTACCAAATGTAAGGGAATGTACAATAAATGCTAAATGCAGAGAACAATCATTAATGACAAATATTCAGCTGTAAAATATTTTACATAAAGAGATTCTATATTTCCAACTGAATAAATCATTTGCATTTACATTAATTCATTTAACAGATGCTTTTTATCCAGTGACTTACAGAAGCAATTAATCCACAATACTAGTAACGTTACATAAGTAATAGAGTGGTACAGCTAAAGCAATGTGGAATTTATCTACTGATTTATTTATTTATTTAAATAAATCGAGATGGTTGCCTGTTTTGTGTGTAGCTCAGGAAAGGCTGCTGCTTGCGGCTTTTCCAAGTAGTTGTTCCATTCACCAAAGACCACAAGTGGAGTGTCATCTTCAGGAAAGAGGGCAGCTGTCTAGTCGTTCAATGAAGTGGCCTAGCTGACCTGGTGAACATTATATAACCGCATTATAAAACAGCAGGACTGTGTGGTATTCAACTGATGTTTTATTAAAGATGTCGGATTGATTTCATATTTTCATTTATCAACAATAACACATTCATTTTCAATGCTTATTGTTTATTTTCATTTTTAAACCCTGACTCTCTCTTTGTTCTACTTTATATGTCTCTGTCCTATTGTTGAGACAGATATACCCAGAGAGAGAAGACATAATATCTGCTTGAGGTGTCCAGGGAGAAGACCATGCATGATAGTTCCCAAATTTTGCCCTAGGAAAAAAAGAGACAATGATATTCATTGTGATAGCAGAAAAGACAGAAAGCAGGTAAAGTCACTCACAAAAATAATGAACAAGTGTGATTTGGTGGCTTTTCGCTATCTCTTGACCTCATTTTCTCTTTCTGAAGATGACACTGATAATCATCAAAAATGTGTTTTTGAGGGACAGATGTTTTTGATGTCCCTGTTTGAGGGACAGATGTTTTTGATGTCCCTTACATTTACTCTTTGTCTTTTCCATGTACATTCATGTTTCTTGGTTCATTCATTTATTCACTGATATGATTTTTTTAACAATATTATGATTTCACTGCTGCAATAATAGATGTAAAACTGCTCATACCAAATTAGCTAATGCAGTCATGTTATAATATTATAGTTGTTCTGTTTCAAGCACAGAGATCATTTCACAGTTCTACACTTAAGTGTGGTGGAGATTAAAAATACACTTGCTAAAAATGCATTGCATAATGACCTTTTACTAACTTTTTCATTATTTTCAGTGTATGCTGTATCTTTCACTTTAAATTTTCTAAACTGATTTTACAAAGAGTTGTGTTACATGACAGTTGCTGAAAATCAGCAATGACAGTATTTTTAGACGTTCAGGAGATTATTGGCTGGTAAATTAACATCAGCCAAATACCTGACATCTACAATAAATTATATTATTTATTTTAGTTAGAATCCTTTTATAAACCTTGGCTCTAGCTGTCAATTATGGCTTTATGAATGTAAATAATAAATGTGTGAATTTCATATTTGTTCTTTCATGCCAAGCAATTTACCTAAGTAAAATTCTTGCCAAGTTTATGCTAAAAATATTCACATATGGTTATTGTTCTCATTTTGCTGTACATATGTGTAGGCGTAGCCTAATGAACTTAATAGTTCATTTCTATTGCTAACATAAAAGTTAGCTAAACTGTCTGCTGAATCCATAAGTGACTGCATTCAAGAGCTTGAGGGCCATTTGATGGTTCTACATGCATTTTAACCTTTTGGTAACATCAAAGCAAGCATTCAGACTGTACAGAATAACACTTTAAATCCTCACGCCAGCTAACCCAAGATATTTTTATAATTTGCGTATGTATGTTAGTTTGATGTGCCTGCAGTAACACACTGGCACTGCCATCACTCCACTTAATGGGTCAGTGGGTCGTCAGAGTCTCATCATTGTCCTTGATACGAGTAAAAAAGCAAGAGGGAAAGATTCATTTGTGTGTGTTGGGTAGAATGCGTTTGGTGCGTCCTGCTTTAGTAATGAAAATCGCAGGGGCGTGAAACACTAATGAAATGTGTGTGTTCACGTGAGTTGTAATGGCAGAGGGAGTAGTTCACTGCACACAACAGTGGGCAATAGCAGGGAATAGATGTAACCACATTAGCTAAAAGAATTACTTCATATTACAATAATGTGACATAGAGCTTGTGCTAACCATTCCATATTTAACACCACTGCCAGATCCTTGCAGACCAATATGAACTATACTCCATAATGCCACGAGAACAGCTAACAAAAATTACATTTCATTAGACCGCCGCCGAAAGTGGTTCAGGCAATGGCTTACAGGAGAAATGGGGATTTGAAAAAGGTTATAGTTCAGGCCAGTATCTGTGGTTTAATATCAAGGCAAAAGTGGGCATTTAACTTTCAAAAAGGTAAAACATTTGCCTACTCTCCAAGGCCCCCCATTAACTAGATGGGGAGAAAAAATGTGGAGGGGTTGGGGAGGGGTGAATCTCTTTAATTCCGTGCCGTTCCAGTACTCCAGGGTTAAATATCTGCCATCGTTTCCATGTATTTGCATCTGATTAGCATAGAAATGCTCATTGGGGGCTAAAGCAAAGCCATACAGACAGGGGGAGCCTGTAATTTCATTAGGTCACATATCTAAGTGTTTAACTTGGAGCCCATGATAATGTATTCATTGTTGTCGTACTGCCATGGAAATAGGCCAGCGAGATAACCAGAATATATCTCCTCACACCGGAAAACCATCTATTTGAGGTAGAATAGCATTGGGTTCACCCCAAAGATGTTAACCTTTAACCCTATACACTTCAGATGTAACCTCCTCTGTAAAGTGAACAGAGTTTTTGGATATTAGTTAGTGGCACTGTTGTGCTAGCATCCCGGGTTAGACCGCTGTCTAGCATAGCATTCAAGAACGTGGCATGTAATGGTGTTAGCGGAGACAGTTGGATGCCCCTGCAATGTGTTAGAGCAGATATTAAACCGCTGTGAGCCAGTACCCACTTGAATGCCCTTGAAAAAAGCCACCATCAGGGCACATGCTCCTGGGAGATCGCGGTATATTACCGTGAGGACAAATAGTGGTGGAAAAAAAAACAACAGCAATAAAATGAAGGCAATAGGTGGCTCTTAGAACCACAAGCCTGATCTGTTTCATAAATCATTCTAATGCAGGACTAAAAAGGGTGCATATTTTAATGAGGGAGAGGGAGATGGCAAATCTGTCACACATATACGGGTGGCCATACCTAAAAAAAAAATACTTTGAAACAATTTTCAGTCAGAAATTGCTAGTAAATTTCACAAATAATTACAGGGCAATGGCAATTAGCACACTGAATTATACATGGTATTTTGATGTAGAAAAACGGTATTTTCTTGTAAAATGTACTCCAATAATCTTTGTTTATAACAATCATTTACAGTGTATGGCACATTTAAAAATGCTCGCTTACTCAATCATGCACACTTAACACAAATGCTATCACCCACACAATTTTTCCACACATATTTTAAGAGTGTATTTTCAAATATCTGGAGTTGATTTACAACCAAAACTCTAATTGACAGAAGTCTGCAAATATATTTATCACCATGTTAGTCTCCGGCCAACCGCAAAGAACAATTCTTCAGTTAAACTATTAAGTGAATACTTAACAGACAATAAAATGGTCCTTTTTATGCAGTTCAGTTTTTATAGAAAAATCTGGCATTCTCATAAAAAAATATTTGTCTTCCGAGACAGCCGTCAGTAATGGTGTAACTGGCGTGTTTTAAGCACAAACAAACAGGCGTGAATCTGGTGTGCTTGCATGCAATTTTCTGGGACAGAGTGTGTGGCGTCAGGGAAATTTGTCACTGATATACATGCTGTGCCCTTAAGAAAATGACGGCGCTGTCAGCAGGCAGAGGGGGCCTGCGACACTTTGGACATAAATCCACTGAGGAGATAAAGAAAGTACATGATAAATTAAGCGGCGCGTATAAATTCTTAAGAGTCTCCATTTTAATGCCGGTCATTATTCAACAAATTTTTCTAAGAAATGCCACATAGGCAGGAACAAGTAATTAGGGGGAGAAAAGTGAAACTGTCACCCTTAATGGTTTACTCCAGCGCCTCACCTTCTCCTACAGAGAGCTGAACAGGGCCAAAAAGGGGGTGGGGGTAGAGGAGAATCGTCGAAGGGCAACAAATGGCCATTACAGCACCGTCAAAGCGTTTGCTAAAGAAGGGGAAGCGTTCGATCCGAGGGGATCTTTAAACGCCTTCAATTGGTCCAGAGAGGAGATGTTTTGGTCCGTTCTGTCAGGAACACGGTATCTGCGCCGTTCCCTTAGTACCATGTCACCCTCTCATCCTCTCTGTGATAGCCACAACCCTCAATAAATCTGAAGTCACAAGGGATATTGTTAGTGTTGGGCAAAGTACTATTAAAATGAAAGGGAAATTTATGGATGACACTTTGTTACAATTAATCTAGATGTTGATTAATAAAGTTGGTTGGATATTCTCTTGAAACCTGGGAGGGTATGAGCATTGTCAGACGGATCATTTTATTCATTATTTTTGATTAATGCGCCTGGATACTGTGAATATAAGAGCAGAAAAAAAACTTCTCCTCTATGCAAAATCATAAATAGTGAATGAGCGTGTGTACAGTTAACCTTGGCCATGGCAAAGAGATCTCAGGAAAGAAAAAGAATGTGCATATTCAGCAAATAAATGACTACAGGGATTAAAAAAACAAAACAAAAAAAAAAATTGGGGGAGTTTGATGAACATCACCTCTCCAGACCTGTCCGTCTTCCACCAATGCCAGTGATTAATTAGTTTGTTTAGACACTCAATTAGCCCAGCCAGGCAGAGAGAGAGAGAGAGAGGGAGGGAGAAGGAATGAGAGAGGGTGAGCGAGCAGACTGATAAGGACAAAGGTGGAAAATAAATGTGGGATTGATTTAAAAAAAAAAAATTATAGAAGCATAGCAGAGGTTGTATATACATATCATATACAGACATACTATACCCTGCATCAGTCCCTCTGGTATTTCATGATAACCAACCCCTAAAGTAGTTGTTAAAAAAAAAGAAGCTGGCTGCTCTTTCCATTACCTGCCATTCCACTACCACGAATGTGGCTTTCAAGCCTCAAAAAAGTGTCTAAATATAATCCAGATAAAAATCTCAAGTGATACATACTGTAGCTTTGGGTGATTGCAGGTTTGAAACAAATAAGGGAGAGAAAATAATGGCAGAATTAGATTTTTTTTTAAATGCTAGTGTACTTCAAAATGTTGACACAATTTACTTTTAGCATTTATATACAGTTGTTTTTGTAACCTAAAATGGGAATGACTTAAGAGCTACACAGTTTTTTTGAGCAAATAAATAAGAAACTAAACTAAAAATAAAATAAAATAAATTTATTAGGTTATTTTTTAAGGAACAAGCTCAATATGTCCCACTCATCTCCCTGTTTAGGAAATACATCAACACACAAACGCACACATACGCAAACTGTAGATGCCATTCAATTTCTGATTTCTTTTTTAAAGAAAACAAAATAACTTTACACCTATTCCTTTATTGTTAGGGGTAGGACAAATACAGATATATTGGCCGTATTGGCTGAAATTATGATTCTCTTAAAATGTAAAACATAAAAGTGAAAACATGCGAGCCGTAACATTTAATACATCTGCCATAGCCCCACTGCTGGAACATGCTGTATGGTGGCATGTGATTACCTAAAACAAGAGAACATGAAATCAGATTAGCATGGTGAGCGTAATGAAAATGGTACGGCATTTTCCGTCAACATCCGCTGCTCTTTATTAGGACAAGATGCTTGGCCACGTCAAGCAGAAATAGCCAACACGGCCTTTTCCATGAGGGGCCGGACCTCAGGAGAGACAGCTGTGTCCAGTAACATCCTCATACTGAACATTTCATGACAAAGATGAAGGATCGAACCATGTCCTGCCATGTACTTTAGCTTATGTTTGTCTGTTTATCACTCTTTACTGTATGCATAGTGACAGCAACCAGAAATAACAAGAAAAAAGTACTGTCATGTATAACAGTACATCCCATGACGTACAGTGACAATCAGTCTGAACATCCATCCATATTGTATGGCAAGGCCATCTTCATCTCTTTGCTGCATAAAGCTGAGTTGTGATTTGACTCAGTTTAGGAAACTACATCCTTTTTATAAAAAAAAAAAAAAGGGCAATTTTGGTCGCACTTTATTTTAAGGTCCAATTCTTGCTATTAACAAACCATTAACTATGAATTTTGCCTCATTAAACTCCTATTTTTATTAATAGTTAGGCCCCGATCACAACAAACACGATTTTTAGGTCTGAAAACGCGAGGCGCCCTGCTTATTTTTTTTTTTTTGGTGACTTTTAAATACAGTAAAATTACAGTTTTGAATTTTAAATTGTACATGTTGTTTGGTAAATGTGTCTGTACTTTTACTGTATTTTTACAGAAGTATTCTGGAAAGCACAAGCTGTATTTTGTTGTGTGAGATATGTGAATTTTACATCCCAATCACATCTGTGTTCCTTGTGTTTAATGCTGACTGTGTGTTTTATGGCCATGTGTCATTTTGATTGACAGCTAGAGCCAGCTTTCCTGGGTGCCTTGTGAGAAGTGCATCTAGTCACTGGACATTAATTATGGACGTATGCCTGTTTATCTGATGACACCAAAGGTGATCGGTGCATCCTGTCTTCATCAGACATGCATGCGTACACGTAAACACACATGCACTTCCACGCACCCTTTTTCAATTTGTCACATTACATTTGTTTAAAAGACGGTGAAAACATGGCAGCTTCTCTCTCTGTGTCCCTCTTTCTTTGTGTCCTCACTTCCCCTTCCAGTCTCACATGATAGAAATGGAAGGCAAGTTCTGCGAGGTTTTGACTCACTGGTCCAATAACCCACCAAGGAGACTCAAAAGAGGCTGTTAACGGGCTAAAGCCCCCGCATTCTTGTCACACAAACATTTCTGCTGTCATAGCACTTTATCAGATAGAAAAAGAGAGAGTTATGTGTAAATAGATCACTGGTGCTCTTTCTTTGTGCTTGTGTCCTAGCAACACGTCTTAGTATATCTTGGCCTTTTCCGCACAAGTATGAATTGAAGATGAATGGTATTTACACCATTCATTTTCATATATTACTCTCTGATGCAACTTGCCTCAGAGTGTAATAGAATTTCTTAATAGTTCAGCTTTGACTTTCAGTTAAAACACAAGCCAGTCGTGTCTGTGCCACATCACTGATTCATGTTGTGCTGAATTATGTCAAATTACTAGACAAGAAATTCTGTGGAGGATACATTAACCTTTGATATGTTTTTTTTTTTTTTTTTTTACAGTTGAACTGATACATAATTATGAACATATGTCATGTTCATTTACTTGACTAAAATTAATGTTTTTTTTTAAATCAGATTTTCAAAAATGATATATATGAATTTAAACATATCGACATTTAACAAAAACAACATAAGAAACTTATCTTTGTAATCTAACTTTATATCAAGTACACTATTGTAATACAGTGTTGTGCTTTAGTTATTTATTGTCCGTGTCTTAGTGTACTGTATAATCCCAATGAATCTTACAAATTGACTATGTCAGCTTTACCATATTGAGTTCACTTTACGCCATTTTGTGCAACATTTTTTCAGAAGTTAGTTCTAATTTATGTATAGGTCATATAGCTTGTTTCAGTGAGTTCTGTTTATTAGTTTTCATTCACTGTTCAGATTTAAACATTGAAAACTGAAATTAGTTTATGCAAATCAGGCAGGTCAGTGTGTGACATTATTGGCTATGACGACTGGATTATTTGAAATATGTATTTATTCTACATTTGTTGTTTTTAAAGAAGAACATTGTTAATGCATTGTTAATGTTGTACAATGTTTTCGTGATTATTATTATAACACATATTTTATCGAATTTTTGTCACTGTTGAAAAAATATATAATAATTAATAAACATATTTGTCTGTAATTATGTAGACAAGATTAACACTAAAAATGTGTCTGCAAGATGCAAAAGATGGATTCGGCTTAAACACCCCCGAGGGTAGACGTGTCTGTGGCTTGAGAAGAGGAAAGAAGTAAACTTGTAGAGATTGCTTTGCTGTGGGATCAGATGTATCAGTGCCCCCAAAGGTCCAGATATTTGCAGCATGGCATAATTCCAAACAAATCGCTCCAGACTGGTAATAGAGATGCTCCCAATTCCCCTCGGACCTCCAGCACTTGTAACGTTGCTGCTACGCACTTTGGGCCGTCCTTCAAAAAAGCCTAACCAGGAGGGACTTGTTTGCTGTCTTGCTCTCCAGCCCCCAGCCCCCACTCACATGCTTACATGCTCACCCGCTTCAGCCCGAGTGGACTGAATTATTCATGCTGATCTTCAAATGTGTTCATCATGTTTCACAAGTCAAATGGGGAGTTTTGTGAGAGAGGCAGGCGGAGAGAGAGCGAGGGATGTATGTTTATGGAAATGTAAAGAGACTAAACAGATTTTTTATTTTTTCTCGGGCAAATACTTATTTGACTGAGTGTTATAACAGGAAGTGATGTCGACGATGAGCTTCAGAAGCCTCACAATATACTTGATCACAATATCTGTGCTAAAAGTGCATCTCTAACCTGATAAGATCTAAATATTGCAGCGTGATCAAAAATAAGCCTTGAACAACGATAGTGGCTTAGCTTGAACCAAAGGCCTTTAAAACAAAAAACAAAGCTTCACAGGACAACGTGGCTATGGTGCCTTTGGCTTAACTGTTAGGAGTTTTGGTAGGCCAAACTGACATGCACACAAACCATTTGTGATGTTGAACATTTCACAAGACAGGCTTTTAGGCCTGGCAGCATGACAGTTGAGGGAATAGACTGTGCAGGAATGAGGGGGGTTGAGGGGTAACCATGCAACTTTAAAGAGACAACACAATGTAAGAACAGTTTGTTTTCTGAGAGACACCGAGAAACAGACAGACAAAAGAAAAGAGAGCGAGAAAGACATTCCATTTTCTTTTCACATTTACAAGCCAAGCTATGAGGCCACTTTGACGTTCTCCATCTGCGATCTGTATCTTTCCATTACAACCTTTTGTTCATGCTCTTTACGTTTTGAGAAACTGCGGCGACATATTATGCTAATTTTAGAAGATCAATTTCAGCAGGATGAATTAAATCTGTTGTGTAGTAAAATCCCAAGTGCAATCAAATGTAAGTGAATATTAAGCATAAGCCCAGCAAACACAGAACGTTCTCTTAATGTTAGTGTATGGTTTTCATTCTTGAAATGTTCTTTTTAGGAACACTTTTTTTAAACCCTTTACTTTTCCAGAACATTCTGGACCCCCACAAAACATATGTTAGGTGGGAAAGCCGCCTTTTCAATTCTCTACAAGCTCTGGATTTTCCACCTAGTTGCTGTCATAATGAAGCTGCTGTGTTTCTGTTTCATCGCCAGTAAAGGAATGCCAAAGAAAGAGCATTTTCCCAACTTATTGAATATGGCGGGTTGAATGAATAATGAATGAATAGTAACCAGTGTAGGACAACTGACCATCAATACTGATAGGTTGCCCAAGGTTACAGTGTTAAACAACAATTATTTCTGACTTTTTTATTCTTATCTGTTTGTTCTACAGAAATAGCAGGTGTTTCCAGTGGAAATGAATGACTTCTGGTGTAACATCTGTCGTAAGTGAAAAGGCAGCTTGGTAATAACTTTATAATGCTTTATCATGGGATTGTTTCACAACAGAAATAATCACCAAATGCTACAAAGTGAGTAATGTCATTAAGCTGTCAAAAGAACAGAAGCATAATAAAATGCACATCTCTGATTTGTGAACTGCGATGTGGCGGTCCTCTAACGGCAATTTGGTTAGCTGACTGTGAGAGGACCAGGCCGAGTTCTTTCCAGCTGCTCTAGCAACAACAGAAAAGGCAATAAAAAACATTCATCAAAAAGCCTCAGTGAGTGGGGCAATTCATTCAGAGGCCAGGGAAGAGAAATATCATCAATATTTGACATTGCTTTATGGAGAAGCCACTTGATTTCATCCCATGACGCCCGAAATGACCACGAGCAATCAATTACAGAGCTAAAAAAATGTGTGCATTTCTTATTTTGGGGGCCGGCTGTTGTTGTCATTCTCTTCACACATATTTTAGCCAGACCCTGGCCATTTCGCCATAAACAACGTAGCTTGCACGCCAGTCGTCGGCAGCATCGTCGGAGCATTTTGGGAACACTGTCGGAGCGCTTGGCGTAAGTGCGTTGCGGTGATGTCCGCGGTAACAGCGGGTCCCTGTGAGGCTACGACGACTGTGATTTGTGGCTGTGGAAGACTAATGAAGTGGTCGGCATGCCACCCTGCTTCTTTTGCAAGATCAATTCAGTGGCGTGCGGCAGCAGTATATTTTATGAATGATGGAGACCTCCTCAGGCCATCCATATACCTGAGCCTCCGTGTCACTGCGGGCCCCCTCTGCACCAGGAGGCAGGGAAGTGGCCATCCTTCTTGTTTGCAACACAATACATTATTGCAAGCAGGCTGCATCAACGCTAACTGCTGAGAAAGACAGAAAATAGTTAATGACTTTGTGATCTCCTCCTGGAAGCGTTCAGAACGACCGCTCCGATGTATTCCAACACACGCCGTGACGGCAGACAGGCCTTTAAGATGATAGTCATTACCTGAGTCCGGCTAGCAGCAGGTGACTGCAGTCTCTGGAGAGCGCTAGCTTTTAACGCTAAATGAATTCAAAGAAGGATTTTTAGATATTCACTTCTCTGACCTTTGATCGCTCCGAGACGGAGATTTTATGCATGTGTTTGTGTAATGAGATAGTTTACCATATTTAATTCAGCTCTGCATTCGCGAGGTAATGGCGTGTTTGTCTGGGTGATTAAGTGCTATCTCTGTTCCGGTGACACTGTTGAACTTCGCCATAAAATAGGTTGGCGAAAAAAAAAAAAAGAAGGGAATGCAATCGGATTCGATATCGTTTTATCATCTAAAAACACCCTCATTATAATTAGCTCGTTTCCTGCAGGGGGAAATGTAAAGCAGTGTTTTAAAAGCGAGGAACGGCGCCCTTTGGCTCGCTCAGGCGGGCTACTCCAGCGAGCGTGTGTCAATAAGAAGAATCTGACGCCGGTGTTTTTGTGTTGCAAGATCACAGTGCACAGCTCATCTGAGCCATCGATGGCATTTTGAAAGGAGAACATCATATATAAAGTTGTCATGAATGCAGCCTCCTGCGGAGAGGTTGAAAGGGAAAAGTAGAACACAATGAATACTTGCCAGAGTTCCGTGGAAGCTATGAAATTTAAAGGCCTTTCTTTATTTTCGCACAGATTAAAATGAAAAAAAAAGTGCGAGAAGGCAAAAGAGAATGAGAGTAAGAGAGACAGAGAGAGGGAGAACGATACTTGTACTTTTAATCTGAACTTTGTGATTGATTGACTGGGGCCGTCTTTAAATCAACCCTGCTCTGACAGTATAGTCTTCTTTTATTATAATCCATGTGTCAGAAGTGCGCAGGTTATGGAGACGATGACGAGGAGAGAAGCACCTCAGCTAGCTACCAATCGAGCTGAGACACTCTGACACCGCAGCACCTGCCTCAATATGAGTTTTTTATGTGCCTTCTCATTTCACTTCAGAATGAGACGAGAAAAAAAGGCTTATGAGCCGATGATTGTTTCAGATATTCAGAGAGGAAAAAGCAGACTAACTTATCAATAACTGTAATCGAATGGGATGGTGGTGTGCCAATAGCGGCTGCCTAGACATCACGGAGGTGTTTAATATTAGACTTTTTCAGGTACTCTTTTTTTCTTCTATAGAGATAAGAGCACATCTTACACAAGTCGGGTGCAGGTGACGATCCAACAAACAGAGAATATAGAGGGGAAATGTCTGCACACTTAAAATTTTATCTAACAAACGTGACATTTCAATCGCTCAGTTTTTTGTGAGATTATTACATTTGCATTACTGCATTACATTTACAGTGCAATAATATCAGCTACACTGGGGATAAATGTTACTGTGTTACTGTACCTGGTGAAAAAAGTCTTTTGATTTTATTTTATATATATAAAAAAAAAACACTAAACAATGAATGTTTAAAAATACAACACATATAGCATTTTTGTAAACACCTGTCTGAAAATTGTCCTGATCAGTGAGAATATGATGCAAATTTATTTATTTATTACAAAACAAATATGATGTTTTTTTTTTTGCATTTCTTAATTAAAATATATGTATTCCTAATTAGAATGTCTGAAATTATTACTTTGTATTTTACTATAAATGAATGAATGAATGATTGACTGACTGACTGAATGAATGAATTAATGAATAAATACATAGTTTATTTTTAATATGATTTTTTATTATTATTATTATTATTTAGCATATCTTAACTGCAAAATTATGTATTCCTAATTAGAATCTCTGAAATTATTACTTTGTATTTTACAGCGAATGAATGAATGGATATATAAATGAATGAATAAATAAATAAATACATACATACATTATTTTTTATGGTTTGCAGTTTTGTTTGATTAAGTGAAAGACAACTATCCGGGTAAAAAGTGATTAAATAAATAAAGAATTGATACACCATTTGCAGTATTTACGTATATTTTACCCTTATATTTATTCATTGCTATATCAAAACTTTTTGCATAGGTTGACAAATTTATCCCTATCATTTTAGTTTATTTTTTACACTGTATCACTTTAGTTCCCCTGAGGGCCTTTTGCCCCAGGCTCTAGCTGCCCTCATACAGTATGTACACAATTTTTAATCAAAACAGACATCTTTAAACCTTTCTTCTTACACAAATTGTGTTACTTCATCAATGTTCAATAAAAATAAAAACTTTTGTTGATCATTACATATTTTTGTATACTACTGGTTTTTTTTTTCTTCCCCAGTTTGCACATGGTGTGTCCGCGCCAGTTCAGTCTGTCGGAATTCAGACTGAAATGCATCACACCAGTATGTCTCAGTCTAGATGTGTACATCCTTGCAGAAATTTGGAGTCATGCTTGAGTTCTCTTTCCCACCTGCAGAAAGACCATCTGTTCTTCATGTAGGGTGACCTGAGTATAACAGTGCAATTGAAAGCAAAGCCTTTTGGTAAGGATACATAAATAAACTTCAATCAAACATGCATTCTCTCCCTGTGATATTGTGAACACACACACACGCACACACACACACACACACACACACACACACACACACACACACACACACACACAAGAGCCCATACCCACAAAGTAATTTACAGGAAATCGTTCAGTGCAGACATACGCACACACACGCTGGCTCGGTCGCACACATGCTCGCAGGCAGGCACGCACACAGCTGAAAGTAGTCTCAGGGTGAGATTGACCATGAGATAACTCTGCAAGAAAGAAGCCCTCTCTTGTTCCCTTGAGTGTTCTACATTTATTTTCCTTTATATATTATTCAAGTTAAAATAATTAATTCAGGATATTAAATCAAGATGTTGGAAATCAATCCAAACGCTGTCTCGGTCTGGATTTCATTACAGCGCTGTGACTGTGACTGGTTAAGCTGGGTTTTGCTTTGCAGGCACGCCGGAGCTGTTACGTGCCATCTGATTGGCTGCTCAAACAATGTTTTTATTCACCACTGTCAGAGCACTTAGTTGTAATCTGATTGGCTTGCGGAAATATTTTGGCATGATGCCAATCGGATGGTCTGTCTGTCACTTATAATGAAACATATTGTTGTCATGAGCTAAAATCCTATAAGTGGTTCCCAGAGTTTTTATGTATTGCATATAGTGGAGACTAGTTGTCCTAGCTGTCACACAGGGACATTTTCAGGTTTTAAGGAAGTCCAGTTAAGACAAATGAGTATTTTCTCTAGCAGTGGGTATGTTGGTTTTGTCAGAAGCATGTACATCACAAATTGTCTTAAACTGGAATCATTTTTCTGAATGTTATTGTCACAATTAAAATTCCAATACCATCATATTTTGTCATATCTGTTGAGTAAATGAGTAAACACAATAAAACCACTCTGGCATCCATCCAGTCAAGAGTCAACAGTACAAAGAAGGTGGATATTTATCCACAAGTTTGAACTGGGTGGTTTTTATGAATGTCAGGCCAAGTTGTCACATTTTTCTTGCGAGTTGTTTTTATCATTATAATTTTGTTGGCCAAAGAAATGGTTTGATATTTTTTTTTACCAGTTACATAAATGGCAGGTTCCATTGTGACAATGAAACATTCAATAAATGGAGCCAACAATACATTGTATGGGTCAAAATTATAGATTTTTTCTATATGCCAAAAATCATTAGGTATCATATTAAGTAAAGATCACGTTCCATGAAGATTTTTTGTAAATTTCTTACCGTAAATATATCAAAACTTAATTTTTGATTAGTAATATGCATTGCTAAGTACTTCATTTGGACAACTTTAAAGGCGATTTTCTCAATATTTAGAGTTATTTTTTTTGTACCCTCAGATTCCAGATTTTCAAATAGGTGTATCTCGGCCAAATATTGTCCTATACTAACAAACCATACATCAATGAAAAAATAAACTAAAATTACCCTTATGATTGGTTTTGTGGTCCAGGGTCACAAATATTATTGCAAAAACTCACTCCCCAGAAATATTCACTGCCCTGGACTTACACAGCTGTATGAGCTATATAAAGCTATACTGTATATAATTTAGCATGTGATGAAATATAAAACCAGTGTGCGTTTCCAAAAAATGAAATGAAATGTTAAATTAGTATGAACAAGTTGTGTCAAGGATTTTAAATCTCAAGACCTGTATATTATATCATTTATGCGTTCTCCTTCGCTGTCTCCCCAAGAAGACACGCCGGCTACTGGCTTTATGGGAAATCCGCTCTCTATCCCGAACGTCTGCCCGAATCAATACTCTTGTGAGATGACACCACAGTGGACTTATCCTGTTTTATGTTGATGGCCAGCTAATTTTGGAATGGCGACATGTTTCTTCTCCTCCACCGACAGACATGGTATAATTTTGTGGTAAAAACGTCAATCAGGCGGCAGGATGCTTTGGGCTGAGGAGGCTGGATTCAGGGGGAATTTATTGATGGAAAATGTATCTATATACTGTTTGAGACACTCTTAACCCCAAATCTGGATGTTGGTGATAATTCCCGGTTGTTAAAGTGACAGCGCGCAGTGGCCCTCCGTGAGGCACAGAATGTACGAGGTCGGCTCTGCCTATTAGTGTGCAGTATTTCACACACAGACACACACATGGGGATGAGCTGAGTGAGACCCGGGTCAACACAAACACACACATACACAATAACTAAGAGTACATACAGAAACACACACACACACACACACACACACTGAAGTATAGTGTTTACCAAGGGACCTACAGGAAGAAGGTGGTACATTACACTCAAACACACTAACAGCAACAACAAAGGCTTGCTTTCTTTTCAAAGTTATGCAGTTGCACTAAAGGTTAGCTATATCTGAGCTATCTGAGCGCTGCAGAACATATCAATACTAGACTTGGCTCTGGATCCCTGTCCGGTCAATTGCCTTCATCTTGCAATGGTTTAGCCTGTTTAATTTCATAGATTTGTCCATATTCTTTAAGATAACTTTCTCAAAGCTCTTTTGAAAATGACAATCGATATCTGTCACAGATTTCAAAGTGAATAATTGCCTTAATTAATACCCATTGGCAATTTCATATTGATAGTGTGGTCTTGAGTGCTGTGAATTGTCTGGATGGTACTTGTCTTGTGGGCTTGCAGCAAAATGTTTTGGATGTTGAAGTGTGTGTAAATGAGATGGCTATCCAGGTCAGTGCTTGACAACACTCTGTATCTCTCGTACACTGAAAAATACACACACACACACACACACTGAAAGCATAAGCTGGTTTTCCGATCACGTCAGTAGCGGTAGTTAAAGGCTGTACTGTGACACTGAGGGAGCTGTCAAAAGGCTCTGGACTTATTTCGTGTAAGGTACCCTAGCCATTAGCTCACGCTGACCTTTCCTGCAATTTCCTTCTGTCAGATTCACAACACTGTCCTGTGTAGTCCGTGTGTGTGTGTGTGTGTGCGAGAGAGAGCGTGCTCGTCTTTTCCGTGATTGCATGTGAGATTTTTATTTTATTTGAATTCTGCAGCCTATGAAAAAGAAAATCCTCAACCACATTAAAACACTGTGAGGGGGAAAAACATGTTTGATCTGAAAAAAAAAAACATGTTTGTCAACATGTTTCCCGCTCTTCCCAAACATATGTGCTTCCACGACGGAATGCGCTCTCACAAACCAGATGCAAACATGCACATTTGTCTATTCTTCTAATCCTTAGTAATTGGAAATTAATTCAACGGGCATCCAGAGAAATCGATAAAGAATTAATGAAAGGAAAGAGAGAGTCATTAAAAGCAATAAAGAGGGAGGTTATGATGACATCAGTGGCAGACAGAGAGATGGGGAAACGAGAGAGGGCTTTTTATTTATTTTTTTGGCTAATTTGAATAAAACAATTTGTAAACTGTTCAGCCAGTGCTATATTAAAATGTGTTTTATTCATATTTGTATTTATTTTATCAGATCAAAATGTATTATTGTGTGTTAATGGTGTGTCATTCATTCAAATGATCTTTCTGATCATGTATATATTCTACAAATATCAAAATACTAGAATAACCAGATGGCGCTAACTGAGGCACAAAATACTGATATACACACACATTTATGATCAAAATGAATTATATTTGTATGGTTGTCATCACTTCAAATGACCTTTCTTTCCATATATATATATATATATATATATACACACACACACACACACACACACACACACACACAGAGACACACACATACACACACACAATGAAACAATTGAAAAAAAAAAAGAATATGTGAAAAACTCAATTTTAACAAAAATGTCAGATAGAACCTCACAATTCCAAGGTGATTAAATGTAACACACACACACACACACACAGAGAGAGACACACACATACATACAGCATATACGCAGTTTAGCTCTGAGTTCTTGTCATAGTTTATTACCATTTTCTAAACTAATAAACTGTGGTCCCCACGAGAATAATAATTCTTAAAATAATTGTAACAATGCAAACAAGTTTCCTGTAAGGGGTAGGTTTACGGTTAGGGGATATAAAATATTGTTTGGTCAGTATAAAAGTGTGTGTGTGTGTGCGTGTTTTTGTGACTTATGAGGACATTTTCCCATGTCCCCATTTTTCAAAAGGCTTATAAATCATACAGAATTATTTTTTTTGAGAAAGTAAAAATGCAGAAAGTTTCCTGTAAGGGGTAGAGTTAGGTGTAGGGTTGGTGTAGGGCGATAGAAAATACGGTTTGTACAGTATAAAAACCATTACGCCTATGGAATGTCCCCACTTTTCACAAAAAGTGTGTGTGTGTGAGAGAGAGAGAGAGAGAGAGAGAGAGAGAGTGTGTGTGTGATGTGTACATTTTCAGGCTTTTTATTTAGAAAACAAAAAGGTTTTATCTACAAAGTATATGGAATGCAAAAACTTTGAAGCTCAATGTCTCAAAACTACCCAGAATTGAGATAGAACCTTATAATTCAGTGGCGATTTGTTACAATATTTTGTGATAATTATTTAGTACAACTTGTCCAAATGTATTATACATATTGCATAATACATTAAGTATGAATACAAAATACGAAAAGTTTAGTTAAATACATACATACATAAACCCATTTCCTTTAAAGACATCAGTGCTTGAGGTTCCCAGGTTTAAATCAGATTTTGAATGGCAGATTTATATTCATTGTAAATCAGCTGTAATGGAAATAGACCAGTATAGAAACTATGCATGTACTAAAGCCATCCACCACACAGAGAGTATCACAGCCCTGATGTTCACCTACCATTCACCCAGCCCATAAAGCTGACAGACTGAGACAATACAGCTCCTGGCGTCTGAGCTGGGATAATAGAGAACGGCCAGTAGCTGGCGGTAATATTGTTGGATAAATGATTATTGATTAGATAAAGGTTGAGATAATCATTAGCCTTTATCCGTTTCACTCAGTGTCTCTGACCTTTCTGCCTCTCTCTCTCTCCCGTCGTACTGGAGTTATCTGTATGACGATATGATCATCTGTGTCACACACACGAATATGGGTTAGAGAGAATGAGGAGGAGTGAGAGAATAAGAGGGTGGGAGGAGAGGAAATGACAAGTGTTTTACTGTCTGTGGGATATGTTTGATTATTTAGATTCTCTCTCTCTCTCTCTCTCTCTCTCTCTCTCTCTGTGTTTCTTCCACTGATACTGTATGGGGTCCTATCCATTATTTTTATTGATTTAATTCTTGCAATTCTAACACAAGCATTGTTTACTTAATTACACTAGGGTCTGAATGAGAGAGAGAAAGAAGACTTGGATGCTGAAAGCACTTGACATGTACTCACCAAAGCAAACAGATCCATAATAAATCCACTGGGGACACTATAACATCTTTGTATCCAGTGTTTGGGTACATTTGCGTGCGAGAAAGACACAGACAGAGGGAAAAGACAGAGTGTAATGGAATTCTAATTTAAATTTAAAATCTAATTTAGACCTGTACAAAAAATAGAATTTCATTTATTTATTTTTTATGACACATTATGACATATTTGACTGTGCTATTTCTTGGTCAAATCATGTTGGATAACATGATTATCAGGTTTTACACAAACTTGTGGAGTTCATGCAGCTTGAGTGCTGCTGTCAGCAGAAGGAACATTCATATTAATTTGTTAAATTCAACTTTTCACTCTAATAGTTACATTTATATGACTTGACATAAAAATGGCTTTCAAATGCTGAATAAGTGCAAACCTTGGTTACATTTTACTTTATGGTGTCCTTTTTACAGTGTTATTATACAATTAAGCATTGTCTAACATTTAGTAACAACATGCACTTACTATAGAGTTAGAGTTTTGCTTAGGATTAGTTGCATGCAATTGTGCATAATTTACTGTTATTACTATAATAAGTAGCCTACATGTAACGTGTAACAAGGACACTAAAATAAATTGTCACCAAAAAAAAAAAAAAAATAGAAAAATTTAGAAATTGCTCAACTAGTACTGTATTTTCATGTATTTAATTTTTATTTACATTTATTGTCATTTATCATATTTTGAAAACACATGAACACTCTATTATGAATCTACATAATTAATGTAATTCAAATTACACAAATCTTTCTTTCTTTCTTTCCTAAATCTACTTTAAATGTTACACTATGTGTGTGTAAGTGTTTGTGTGAAAAAGAAGAGCGTGGAAGCACTCGGACTGCATTATAACACATTAGACTATAGTTCCTATGGTGGCTTTATTTATTGAATTACTCCGAATTTCCCTCTTAATAGCCAGTTAAGCAGCAACAGACCCTGGCTAACATCTGGCTGCAATCAGCAGAGGAAATCCGTTTCTTTGCCTTTTGTTCTATTTATTCACAAACCCATGCTGGAATTGCGATGTTTATTTAAAGTAATACTGCCCGTACAACTACTGTACAGAGAGACATTTGGACGTTTTTACACCGAATTACATTTACTAAACAGTTGTCTCTGACAATGCCTGTGGTTATGCTACATTGTGGAGTTGTGGCTTTAATGTTTTGCATGAACAGAAATGTAATTGGGCTGGAGTTTCGCCATTCTGCAGCAAGTGTATTAGAGACGGGATGCATCAGAGGTTCCCAAAGAAATGCTCTGATTCATCATTTAGCTCAGAGGATACAGGAACGTTTATGGAGGATTGAATGACACATTTTAACCAGTACTTTAGTGTGTGACTTTCCACTGGCTTATTTGTATTTAATTTGTTGAGGGAGACAACCTTTGAAAAGCGCCTCTTGTAACAGACTTCCAAATATTTGTGATAAAATATAATAGTCCTTAATTTCAGGTTTTCACTAACAGATATATGATCCAAAATACAGCATCCCAGTATCATGTTATGAAAAAACATGAATTCATAAAACATTCAATCATTCCCAAAAAGGAAAAAAATACACAGCACAAAAACACCAAATGTGGTTTAGATTTTTTATTATCACTTTTAAAGTACAACAGTGACTCAGTGAAGGAAAAACATGCTGATCCAGAACATTATGGAATAGAATTTCCCAGAGACGCAACACATATGAGTGTTTCTGACAGACAGGTCAGAGCCTTGGCCGCATGAAAACATAAGCAGTTCAAGCATTTCTTCATGGTGATAAAAACCATATGGATGTCAGTTACACAGCTTAAGTAAGCATTTGCACAACTCGCAGGCCAGCTCTGCACACCCGGCTGACTATGAAAATAATTAGTGCGTGAGCTGGAGCCCTTGTGGTGGCTAAGCTCACAGCTAACAACCCCCTGAAGAGCTTCTGTGCGAGCCCCCCTCAAGGTCTGTGTGTATGGAGAGTCTAGAGGGACAAACACAACTGTGGCTTTTCAACAATGCTCTTTCTCCCATTGCTGCAATGTTTACTTTTAGCGATAATGGAAGAAAGAGTTTTGTAAATGAGCTAAATATGTGACGACCTCATGATAATTGTATTTTATAGCTTTGCATTTGCCTAAAGGGGAGAAATGTAGAGTGTATTTAGGATAACGGACACAGAAAGTGAAATAATCCGCAATAAGTATTTAAAAAAAAATTTGATGGTAAGATTTTTTTTTCCTTGAATAAAAAAAGTTATTCAGCAGGGATAACTGATAACAAAATTACAGTAAAGGCTGTAAATATATATCAAATGAATGCTTTATCAATATAATGATTATATTTGTGAATAAATGTTTTTTTCAGGATGCTTTGATGAACATATTCTTTGATGAGCATTTATTTGAAATATTATTTTTTTGTAATAACACACACACACACACATTTGTTTTTGTGAAAAGTGGGGACATCCCATAGGTGTAATGGTGTTTATACTGTACAAACTGTATGTGCTATTGCCCTACACCTAAACTTAGCCCTCACAGGAAACAGTGCATTTCTACTTTCCCCCCAAAAAACTCACTCTGTATGATTTATAAGCGTTTTGAAAAGTGGGGACATGGGGCAATGTCCTCATAAGTCACCTTCACCTTGTAAATACCTGTGTCTTACCTGTGTCATTATATAAATTTATGTCCTCATTTGTCACAAAAAATGCGTGCACGCACACACACACACACATTTATGTATCTTATAATATATTATATATATGTATATGTATGTATGTAGCTACGTATGTATCTAATATGTCTTATATATATCCACAGCAATGACTTCTGAAGGATTACATGTGACACTGAAGACTGAAGTAATGGCTGCTCAAAATTCACACAACAGCTTTTTTAAATAAGCTATTTATTACTGTTGTTACTGTATTTTTGATCAAATAAATGCAGCCTAGATGAGCAAAAATATTACAAATATCTCTTTAAACTTTTAAACAGTATAGTAACAGTTACAGTATAATAAACCTTTTAACAGTATAGTGTATACTTAGCAAAATGGCAAGAAATTATTACAATATATGAAATATATTGTAAGTAAATAATAATAATAATAATATTAAATACGAATACCAATATATTATATTTAATATAATATTATTAAATACTAATAACAATATATAAATTAAATTAAATGATGTAAATAAAAATAAAATGTACAATACAATCCTATATTTATGTAAAAAACTATTTTCACATAGACATTGCTAGTAAATTTCATAACCAATAAAACGAAATGGCAAGTAATACAATGAAGTTAATTTAAAAAACATTAGAAAAAAAAAACTAAACTGAAATAGTATTTTCTTGTAAAACATATGCCAATAATCTTTATTTACATTTATTTTTTTTTTTTTTATTTTTTTTACAGTATAGATAAAAATAAATCTTTCTATCCATTTTATTCCATCAATCTTTGCTTCCATTTCTCATCCTGCAGCTCTGTAAATATTTCAGCCGGTCATCTGTGTGTGTGTGTGTGTGTGTGTGTGTGTGTGTGTGTGTGTGTGTGTGTGTGTGTGTGTGTGTGTGTGTGTGTGTGTGTGTGTGTGTGTGTGTGTGTGTGTGTGTGAAGTGTCATTTAGTCAGGTAGGCCGCTGTAGTAAAGTGCAGCAGGGCAGACTGTTAGAGGTGAAGAAGAGTGAGGGAGCAGATGGAAGAGTGTAACTCTAATGGGATGTGAAAGGGAGAGACCGATAACTAATGTGCTTCCTGTGTTCTCCCCTCTTACTTGTCATCTCTCCCTCTTTCACTCAGAAAGAGCGTCTCTCCATTTCTGGATATGCGTGAGTGTGCGTGTCCAGTGATGGTGATGATGAAGATGATGTGTCTACTTGTGTGTGAAAGAGTAAAAAAGAGAGTGAGAACGATGGAGATGAGAAGAAGGAAATGAGAGGTGACTGAGACGTTCACTTAGACAGAATGATATTAACAGCGACAGACACCTTTCTATGTGTATCAGTGGCACATGCATGTGTGCAGTGCTTTCGTATGCGAGTCCGTGTTTTCATGCATATGGTGCTTCTCATGTGTAATTTCTCATAATGTCTTTGATGAGCTTGTTATTTATGTAAAAGTTACTGGGTGAACGTCTGACTAGACTAATTCTTGTCTTTGCACAGGCACAGGTGGATGAAAGCGTGACTGCTGACGTGATGTGATTTAGCACTGACCTGAATTCAAGACATCACATCACAAGTCTTATCATTTCATTCCTCAGGATGCCCACTTCTCTGAGAAAAAAAGATAAGCAGAGAATAATTAAAAGCAGCTTCAAAAAGAAGTCAGTTTGTGTTTTGATTCATAGTGTTATCAAGCCAAAAATATAAAACTACAATTAAAATGTTTAGAATAATTAAGATTTATTCATGTTTTTGAAAGAAGTTTATAATGTTCATCAAGGCTGCATTTATTTGACTAAAAATACAGTAATAGCAGTAATATTATAACATATTGTTACAACATGCTATTTAGCTATATTTTGAAATATAATTGATTCCTGTGATCGCTGAATAGCAGACATTACTCCAGTCTTCAGTGTCACATTATCCTTCACAAATCCTGATTTGGAACTCAGTTATTATTAACTATCATTGGTGCACAATTATTATTATTATTGTTGTTATGCCATGATTTATTTAAAATATACAGTAAATCTTTTGTAACATTATTAGTGTCTTAACTGTTACTTTTTATCAGTTTAATGTGTCCTTTCTGAATAAAAGGATTATTATTATTGTTGTTGTTATTATTATTATTATGCCATGATTTGTTTAAAATATAAATCTTTTGTAACATTATTAGTGTCTTTACTGTCACTTTTGATCAGTTTAATGTGTCCTTTCTGAATAAATAATAATAATAGTTGTTATATGATAATAATAGTTGTTGTTGTTGTTATTATTATTATTTAAAATCTGACTTATCCGAAACTTTTGAATTGTATGTATCACAGATTCCACTAACCTATTAATCAGCACAACTGTTTTCAACATTGATAATAATAAGACATATTTATTGAGAATCAAATAAATGATTTCTGAGGGATCATGTGACACTGAGACTGAAATAATGGCTGCTGAAAATGTAGCTTTACTAAAACAGGAATAAATTACATTTTACAATATATTCAAAACAGTTATTTTAAATAATAATTTTATTTCAAAATATTACTATATTTACTGTAGTATAAATGCAGAATTTGTGAGCATAACAAGCTTCTTTCAAAAACATTTTTTCTTTAATTTAAATTATTTCAAATTTTGACCAGTAATATATAGAATAAAGAACCAAATTAAAGAAACAAAGCAACAGAGGCAAATAAAAGTCCCTATTACAATATGAAATGTCAAGTCACAGCAGGCTGCATACCTACTAATCATATCATAAGAAACAAAAATAATCTCTCTGTCTATTTTCTCAGTAAAGGCATTAAGTGACCTCCCACTGCTTCTCCAATGATGTGCGGAAGTGTAAAATTGCTCTGCTGTGTTTGAGCGGAGAGCTGTTTTGCAGAAGAGTGTGAGCAACAGCCGTCTCACCTGCTTTTAAAAATAGAGACAAAGAGGTCACAAAGCTGAATTAATGATATGATTATAGTGTCCACTTAATACTGGTTACCATGGAGCCGACCGCTCGTGGATCATGATTCAAGTCTGAGCATCTAAGACTGACATTATGATGGAAGCCTTTATTTTTACTCACAGACTGAAGCATTGTAATTATGGATATGAGTATCATGAACCATTTGAGGGCTGGTTTGTTTTTCTGCCTGTTTTAAAGATGTATGTGAGTATGATTATACAGTTAGTATATGCATGTTTAAATTTATGAAAATGTTCTCAAGTTCAACACATTATTGAGATGCAAAGTGATTTCTGTGTTATTCAATGTAGATATCAATGATGACTGAACAGAAAATGCACACTTTTTTTTTGGAAAGAATAAATAAAATGTGAAACTTATTGGCACTACAAAGAATAGATACCTCAGGTTAACCCCTGAAATCACAAGCTTTTCTATTTTTTTTTTTTTAGTCATGAAAAACGACCTAATCAAAATGTAAAGCGCAACTCGCTTTTACAACTAAGTGCTTTTCCCCTTTCTCTCTGAAAAGCCTGGCCTGTGCCCAAGAGAAAGCTAGACTTTTATGTCCAACATTAATTTGCTCAGATCAAACCATTTTGCAGACACTTTGCATGACATTTGGCTGGGAAACACAGCACTAAAATACAGCTGAACACAGGCCACAATGAGCCCAGGAAAACCAGCAGGCTTCATTTCATTTAGTCATTACACACGCAGTGTGAGCCTATTTTATATTATTGCTATTGTATTCCTGGTTTTGAATTGTTGGAAGCGTATGCGCACACATAGAGATCATGCACCGTGTCTTGTGTGTAACGTGTAATTAATGTACTCATTTAATTAGTCACCTTCCTGTACACACATACACACAAACCCAGACACACACCATCTCCTACAGTAGAACTGAAGAAAGTATGTCTTTGCCATATTTGACATTCTTTTTTCTTTTTTTTGACCCTGCTGACATTTGACCTTTGACATGTGAACTTTTGTGTGCCTTTCCTCCTGCACCTGCTTATACAAACTGATCCCTGTTTGAATCTACAATGTCTAGAGCAGAGTGGTAATCTATGATCAGGTGAGAGACACATCACTTCCTGCGATAGAGAGGAGAGTTTCTCCATATCCAGATCCCATTTCAAAAGGGAAAACCCCTTCAGAGAATTTACACACGTTTGCATTTTGATTCGTATCACTGTCAATACCAGCGGAAATAGCTACTGTGAATGAAATGTTTAATTTTGAGCATATTTGAGTTTAATTAAATACAAAGTGCTGGAATCACATCATGCTTTTATCACATTTGCATGTTTAATCAAACTCCGTTCTGATTCATTCTGTGCCTGTGCATTTTAAACATGCCCTGGATAACTCTCAGAGGGACGTAAGGAGAATATGTGGAAGTGCTGATTTACACTGGCAGGAAACATACAGTAGCCAGCTCTCAAGTGTCACATCTTCTAGCGTCTGGGTTTAGCCACGGGAATGCTAATCATCGGGCTGTAAAGGCGAGCCTCTGGGTGCACTTTGAGTCTCTCACTGTAAACCAAGTCAGCCAGGGGTCAACATGATGACATCGGATAGTGTGTGTGTGTGTG
This sequence comes from Schizothorax lantsangensis, assembly GCA_027422415.1. Taxonomy (NCBI): domain Eukaryota; kingdom Metazoa; phylum Chordata; class Actinopteri; order Cypriniformes; family Cyprinidae; genus Schizothorax; species Schizothorax lantsangensis. Next base: position 29,346,026 of record CM049839.1, on the reverse strand, counting down.
TGTGTGTGTGTGTGTGTGTGCTGATGTGGGTATTTGGATTTGTCCTCTGATCAGATTTATATTCAAAAGCAATGTGTTACATTGGTTCAGCTGTACTGTGATTATTGGATACTGAGTGGCATCTTGTTCCTTTCTTATTTCAATATATATTACATTTTCCACATACAGGTAGAATTATGAAAACTGGATTTAAAGCTATTACTTCAGTATTCAGTGTCATTAAATTCTTCAGAAATAATTCCAATATGCTGACTTGGTGCTCAATTATTAATAACCGGTCTTATCAATGTGAACAGGTTTTGCTGCTTAATATGTTTAAGTAACTTTTTTCAGATTTTTTTTTTGATGAAAAGAAAGTTAATTGAACAGCATTTATTAGATTAACATTGTGTTTTGAAAACATGTTGTAACAAATGTTTTGACCACTTTTGAATTTAATGCATCCTTGCATAACAATTTCTTTTTTTGTACCTACCCCAGACTTTTGAATGGTATTATATCACGCTTTCCATAAAAATATTAAGCAGCAAAAACAATTTTGTAGATAATAAATGTATCTTGAGCACCAATTCAGTGTATAGCTTGTTTGCAATCACGTGATTCTGATGACGCGTGAAATGCAGCTGGAGGGCAGGAAGTGATTTTTCTCCATAGGAATCACTATCAGAAACTCAAAATGCCTGTTTTGCATTGTTTATGGATGCTCAAATCGGTCAAACCGAGAAAACACAAGGAACTTTTATCGTGCACAAGAAAAGTGTTGTTCATAAGTGGGGGAGAAGGCAAGAAATTGACTGAAAAATGCAGGAAAAAGTGGCTTGTAAACCTGTGTCTGCTGTCGGGAGGAGCCGAGTCAGATAATGCTCCTGTGTGCAAATGGTTAATATAAGATATAATAATATATTAAGATATTAATAAAGAAATGTAAATAGGTACAGGGTGACACAGTCAGAATTCACACAATGCTAAACGCCACACATAGACACGATGTAATGTAAATAAGATATTATACTTTCAGTTATTGACAGTGATTGGAATAACGGCGTTATTGTTTTCAGTAACGAGTAATCAAACTAATTACTGTTTCCCCCGTTACAACGCCGTTACCGTTACTGACAATAAAATGCGGCGTTACTATAATTTATTATAATATTATCATTTTATTTTTCAGTTCATCTGAATGGATGCGCAGTGTAGCTGTATTTGACGTACCGTAAACTCTAGTGTGAAGCGCACGGCTCGCCGTAGCTTTGTCTCAAACACACACACACACACACACACACAGCGCGCGCGCGCGCAGAGAAAAATACAGAGCAAGAGAGTCTTTCATAACATGCAGAATTGACGCGCTACATGTAAACGATATTCTTTGTTGTATTTTCCTGTCAAAATAACGAAGTTCCTTTGGAATTCTTCAGCTTTTAAGAAGTACGCTAGTGGGCGGAGCTACTGCGCAAACGACAATCTCATTGGCCGGCGCTCACCTATTATCATCCCTGTTTTGATTTCAGCGAATCAATTCGAGCGAACCCATACAACGTGATTAATATTCATGAACCCAGCAGCTCATTAATCCTTAGTGCGTTTTATATTGTTATTAGTGGCATAATTCGTAGTAGTTTTGTTATCTTATCAATTTTTCCCCCCTTTTTTTTATAGAAACACTAAATGACAAACAATATCTTAAGCACCACCACCAGTCCTAAGTTCAGTCAACATGACAAATATGAATTCATACTTGGTTATTCTAATTACTAAAGTTCTATCATCATATAATGCTAAATTATCATAATATCATATTATAATGCTTGACTAACTGATGCTAAGTGTCAGTAGATAAATAGTGTCGATTAATGTACAACGTTTTATAATAATAATTTATTCTATTTAGTGTCCATTTCATTAATTTAACATATTTAATATTGGGGCATCCAAGTTATTTGACATTTGATTTAAAAAAAAAAGTAACGCAATAGTTACTTTCCCTGGTAATTAGTTACTTTTATAATGATGTAACTCAGTTACTATTTGTGAGAAGTAACTAGTAACTATAACTAATTACTTTTTTAAAGTAACGTGCCCAACACTGATTATTGATAATAATAATAATCATAATAATAATTATAAATGTTTCTTGAGCAGTAAATCAGCATATTAGAATGATTTCTGAAGGATCATGTGACACTGAAGACTGGAGTAATGATGCTGAAAATTCAGCGAATAAATTTCATTTTAAAATACATACAGAAAACAGCTATTTTAAATTGTTGTAATAACAATATTACCATTTTACTGTATTTTTGATCAAATAAATGCAGCCTCTGTGAGCATATGATTTCTTTCAAAAACATAAAAAAATCAATTAATAATTTTGGCCGCCGGTGTATGTACATATTACCCTAAATATGTAGGAACAAATGTTTTGAAGAAATATGAAAGAAATGATGTTTGAACACATCTAATATTTGGTTGCCTATTGGTTGTTTCTTTCTATATCAATAACATTAGCGCAGTCCCTATTGGAAGTATGTTTATTCTTATACCTTCACTCACTTTCTCTCTCTCTCTCTGTTATTAACCTCTCCTAGAGTGTTTCGAGGTGAGGCTTCTGCTTAGGAGGGCTGAAAAATAGATGGAGCAGAGAATGTCAGCGTAAGATAAACACCAGCATAGTGAAGTGGCTCTCACACGCTTGACAAGACAGCAGAAAGAGAGAGGAAAAGAGGAAGAGAGGTTGATCTTTTAGGCCAGATGTGGCTCTGATGCGGCTGAGCTTTGATTTTATTTTATTTTTTTGCTCTCCAGCACTCTTTACTAGTTTGTAAACCCTTATTATTTTGTTCCAGAACTTCTAATCTCCCCTCCTCCTTGTGTCACAGTCACCATGTCTTTTATTACAGTTTCCAGAGTCTGATTTCCAGGGTGGGGTCTTTTGACAGGTGGCTGATGGGAGTTTGTGTACGTAATGAAGAAGGAAGTCTGACAGAGAGAGGTTGTAGCAGCGTTACATCACACCTAATTAATAAAGCAGGCCTGCACAAATACCAAAAAAAAAAAAAAAGTGTGATTAATGGATTAATGTCATCGCTGGCACACAGCCGTAGCATTAATGGCTGCATGGGGTAAACACACAAACACACTCTGAGGCGCTTTATCTCTCTACATCACTTAATGCATTCGAATCTTTATTATGAATAGAAGAAGGGAAAACAGCCACAATAAAAAAGGATGTAAGAATGTCATACACAAAGGGGAAAAACGGCCAAGCGGAATGTAAAAAGACAGCAGCTATATTTAAACAGCAGTATAATGACAGCAAGTTATAAAAAGTTATGAAAACACATTTCGGATTATCCCGCTCCAACTCAGTCACAATCAGTGACTCACCCAGATCCCTGAATCATGACACTCATTCCAATGGATATAGATTGCGCTCTCTAGTAATATCAACCTCATGGGAGCAGAATACTGGGAGGAAACCCAGTCAGGAAGCCAGAATGAGTCAAGCTCCATCTGCTCTATAAAAACACACATATGCCTTGATTGGAACGGCTGGATTTTACTAACGATATACGGTTGCATTGTATCCTGCATTTCTTTAAAGTCTCCCTGCACCCAAAACACCTTCTGTTACACCAAAACATGTGGTAAATTCTATTAAAAATCAGACTTTTTTGGTCAATTAAACCTCAGCGATGCCTGAGTCTCAAATAACGACGGCCTTGTTTGATGGTCAGTTCTGTTGACCTTGTAGGTCTGTATTTCAGAGCCCGCTTGCATCATTATTAGTGCCAAAACAGAGCCGGGGCTATTAGTTATTCCGTTAGGAGCTGTGAGCCGGGCCGGCCGTGTTTGTCTGGTTTTCATTGGGGTAAACATTTGTTCCAGTTGTAGATGTTGTGCGGCAGGAACATGAATCAGGGACGAGAGGCGGAAAGAGCTCTGACAGCTGCAGCTCATTACCACCACCATTACTGCTGTAGGGGGCTGCTGGGGGAAATTCCTCCTTCCAGGGAAAACGTTCCTGTTTACCATACAGTGCCGTGGATCAGGTCCCGCACACAGAGATGCAAGGCAATCACATGCAGGCTTACGCACACTCACAAAATGAATGAAAACGTGCCGTTTTGCACACACACACACACAAGTTCTTATGTGTGCGGTCACGCTCAAATACACACATGGACGCGTGTGCACACAGACACACACGCTTCCTCTCCCACACTCATCATGTACACTCTCACACACTAACAATCAGTCTTTCTTGTGAGCTGATACTAGTACCTCCACCCCAACGGCTCCGTGTCCCTCACACACACACACATGTTCCTTCAATCACGACTGACTCATGCCTGCTTTACGTCATTCTGTCCAATCAGACAGAGTTCCACGAGCCCATTAAACTGAAAGTTGTTTTCTTTTACTTGGTCATTCTTTCACCACTACATCTAAGTCAAACATTCAGTCATAATCAAGCTCTTCACCCACATCTGCTCGATCATTGTATAATCACAGTCACCCATCATAGATCTTCAACACAAACACACATCACAAATCTTTATCTCACTCAGAAGCTTCAACCGCTGTCTGTTCTGACAATGATAATCTGCAGAAAATGCTTTCAAGATCAAAACACTGCATACGGTCAATACTGTCAATACTGGTGCTAAGATCAAACTAGGAAACTATTGAGCTAAAACATGTCATTTGAACCGATTTCTTTGATAGGTAGCCTAATTGTTGTGAATAATGGTCTACTTGTTTATCATTTTCTATTTATTTATTTGAATATTCATACATACAATGTGTTTAATACACCTTTGTGTTGAGCATGCTTTAATTTCTGCATTAAAATTAATTGTGTAAAGGCCAATAATTCTCTTAAAACATCACATAATTTGACCTTGCGGTGCATGTGACTTACCAAAATTGTAATGCTATTTGTTAATTAGTAATTCATGATATTTTAAAATAAAATGAAAAAATAACAATAAAATCAAATACAAATTAAAACACTTTTTACACTAAAACATTAATTCAGCCACTTTCTTGGAAAAAAAAAACTTTTTACTTGATTGCACCACATGCAATTTTTAGAATCATTTTATTTAAACATTTTTGTTGAAAATGGTATTACATTTTGAAAACCAAATGTAATAAACATTCTAGAATTTGACAAGTAATAGTTACAATCTAAACATTTATATTTGGTCATCATTTACCTCATGTTGATTCAAACTGCATGGCTCAACACAGAAGATATTTTGAAGAGGGGTTCACTGTATAGACAACAAAGGAGGTATTTCTCAAAATATATTTTGTGTTCCACAGAAGAAAGAAAGAGATGAGGGTGAGTAAATGTTGATTTTCATTTTTGGTGACATAAAACTTTATTAAACTAAATTTGTACAAATATTTATTTCCTGTATTGTGGACGCTCTTATTTGTCATTGACCCTAACATCAAACCATTTCTTCCAAACATTCCTCTTCTTCGAATCTAACCTGCACCTGATTCTGCAGTTTTGGCTTTGATGACCACAACATAAGCCACATCTGATAGAACTGGGTAATGTTTTAATTTTTCTGCTGCTCTCCTTGAAAGCATAAATCAAAAGAGATGAAAAAGCACCACGTGTGTTGACTGCTCCCTCCTTCTCTGACCTATGCCAATTTTTATCTCAACCTGCTTTAACTTTGTAGATCAGACTTTAATTTTGAAGCGGGTCTGTGGGACAGTGATGAATTGGATATATCAAGCAGGGCTTAAATTACCCTCTCCCTGGTGGCAGAGGATGGGAAGGTGCCGGAGAAAGAGGTATGAGTGCGGGGAGGGGGGCGCTCCATGACCTAGTAACAGGCAGAGAAAGAGGGCTGGTCAGCACTTGCCCTCTCAACCCTGCAAGCTAGCACACCCAGAGAGAGAGAAGGAGTCAGAGAGAGAGAGAGAGACAAAAGAGCAGCCCCCAACACTTAAGGTTCCTCTTCTGAAGAAGAAGGACATACCAGAGTATGAGACACACATCAGCGGTAAGAGGCAGAGGAAATATTGTGCCTCTCTGAAGAGGCCAGCAGTCCTTTTCTTCCTCTGAGAGCACTTTAACTTTCTGGGCTGAACAACAATTGTGAGCCAAACTAGATGCATGGTGAACCAGTTCTAAATGTGGGATAGTTACCATTTACACACACAAACACAGTGTATGATGAAATTTAGACAAACTTTTTTTTTACCTACAATAATAATGCAAAATAATTACCAAAACACCATGCTTTTTGTTGCATTTAAAATCTAAGGAGGCACATGTTTATTTTTTAAGGTATATAATGCTATACTTTATATCTAGCTATAGATTGCATTAGTAAAAACAAAAAAAACAAAAACAAAACAAAAAAAAAAAAAAAAAAAAAACATTAAGAATCAAAGACACTATGAAAACTATGTAATTTAAATAACTATGTAACAGTGCATTTTTTTTTACAAAACACAATATATATATATATATATATATTGAAGTATCTTCATTTTAAGTATCTTAATCTGCACTGCATTACTTGCTACATCACAATTAATTTTCAATGAGTGTTGATCAGAACAGAAAGCAGTAATGTAAAACTGTCAAAGATAAGTGAAACAAAAAAGTAATATTTTGTGTGCATGTCTGATGTGGGATCTGCTATATCTAGAATATAGGCATTTGCTGCCTGTTACTGAGTAAATGTTTTGCCTCTCTTGAGGAGATCTCTCTGATGCCTAGCCTCTTTACACACACTACTAGGAACAAGTGTGCCGTGAAGATGCGCGGTGCAGGAGAGCGTGAGCTCCAGAATTGGGAAATCTCCTCTAGTTCTAATTACGACACATGCTTTTTATAGCTGGCCAGGATCTAGTCCTAGCTATTGTTTTCAGAGGGTAAGGATGTGACAGTAGAGACACTCGCCCTCTTCACACCACAAAAAAAAATAGCTGGATACCAAGCTGAGCTTGTGCTATGTGGGTCTTGCCTGATCAGACCACGGATCAGACAGACCCCGGCCTATAGCACAGCTGGGTCTCCTAGTCTCATGGGTGGTGTCACCGGATATTAACCTTTATTCATAAGATATGTTCCTTGAAACAATGAGTGCCTGCTGCTCCCCTGGGCCTAACCTGTGTATGTTGTGCTCTGATATATTATAATGGTGTATTTACTATTTTAAATTGTATCATATTGCGTTGTGTTTAATGTTGAGAGCAACTCAGGTTAGAGCAGTCTTAATAGGCCAATAAACCTCAACTTCAACTTTATCTTCACCTCTCATCCTCTGACTGATGACTAATGCTCTCCACTCATATATCGATCACATCCAACATCCAACTGTGCCTCTGCTCCATATAAACCTGCTCTTGTTGGTATGATAACGGTATAAATGATCAACATCAGTAAGAAGTAACAAGCATTACTAGGATCTTCTTCAGGGATTTATTTATACTTATATATATATATATATATATATATATATATATATATATATATGATATTCATTGCTTAAACTGTAGTTTAAAAATATATATAATTAACTGAATTATTTTAGCATTTTAAAAGAGGTTAAACTTGCACACCTGAAACACCCAAATCCTGCTATTCTACCTTAATGTAAAATGCCTTAAACATCACTTATGGAATAACTAATGTTAATTTAAATGACTAGTTAGCTAGTCAAAATAACTAGAGGACTGAGGCTGGATTCCACATAACAAACAGAGTAAACTTAACAGTCCTTCAGTAGAGCAGGACTAGAAATCATGGTCCTCATATCGTTTGTCAGGTTAGTTACTTGGCACTCCTCTATATGATCATACTGAGATACTGGATGAATTGCGATCCCTCCTGTAGATCTGTGTCGTGTCAGTTTGTGTACAGAGAGAGACATCACAAAAATGGAAAACAGGTGTTAAACTGGAGAGGCATTGTGAAGCGTCTGGAATTATGTTGAACTTTTTGTTTGCATTTTGTAGTATGCTGCAATGAGACAATCAACCTCAAAACAACCAATGTGATTTTTAATAATTATTCTTGCAACTTTACGAAAGGGCTGAATTGACCGAAGCTATACGCTGTTGACGTTTTTATTTCCTCTCGCAAAATTTTGCGTAAAAAACACTGAAATGAAATACTGCTTAGTCTTCACTATTCAGTTTATGTGTATTGCTTAGATTAAATTTAATACGTTCCTTTTTTTGACACTTTTTTTATTTCCTTCTTTTTTTCTAACACAAGATATAAGTGTAGACGAATGAGGGAAAAGAAAAAACCGCACAGATATTCATGTCTGTAAAATAGTGCGCAATAAACACAGCACTTGTTCCCATGTTCACTCGCTCTTCTCTAATTCGTGCTTGCATCGGACACTTTTGGAAACCAGACTGAAAGAAATGTTAGAGCTGAGGCTAAAATCTGGATTAACATGGATAAATTAAATTCATTAATCTCCCGTATTTAGACATCTGTGTAATTAAAATAGGCTGGAACTTTCCAATGAAGTATTAGTTTAGACTATAAAACATATAGGATAAATATAGGTTTAAGATTAAAGTCATGTTGGGGTAATGCTGCTCCAGCTTTAATGACTGTATCCACTGGGGCTATTTCAGACTGTGTTCTCAGTTTAAAGGTAGAGACGAACTCTCAAATCTCTGCGGTTCGTGAGAGCTGCTCTAATATGCGGAGGCAAAGAAAAAATGCACATTTTAGACTTTTAATTTTTTTTTTCGTTCTATCACGTGGTGCTTTTTCTTTTTCTGAATTTCAAAGTTTACTGACTTTTTGGAGCATTAGACCGTATTTTCACAGCGTGTGTTCTTGCTCAGATTACACTTCTTCATATTCGACTGACAATTTTAAGTAATGAAAAGTAACTTCTTTAAACTGAACTAACATCAGTTTATTAACCACGAATGTTTAACAAAACCATCATGAGCCATGCTATTGCGGCACATAAAACATATTAGCGTTCCTGTTGTCCTCAGCGAAATATGGCAATTAAAATGAGCCTCCGAGTGGTACTAAATAACACATTGTTTATTATGATACAAATATTCTTTCTCTCTCTTTCTCTATAAATAGTTGCAGAAATGCCTACTGTAATTATAAAACAAAATGAAACAAACATTCACAGAAATTAAGATAATTTAATAGTGAAGGATTCATTAAAGTATAAAGTTTATCTCAAGTTCATTTACAGTCTTCTGATAATGCCACTCTCTTCTCCCTCAACAACAATAAATCACAAGCCTGATTATCTTAAAATACGGAAGACTGAATTATTCATGCTAATACTAAAATTAATAATTATAATAACGTTTATGTTTAAAAAAATCACACTTTAAGACTTTTTAAGCTGTAAAGATTTGTTAGGCCTATGTTTCAAGTTAAACAGATGTCTCTAATTTTGACATTAAAACAGTGGTTATTTGATATTTTAACAGTTCAACGGACAAAGGATACAGACAAAACATACTATTAAACGCATGAAGGATATACACACATGGAGAAAGCCACAGAAAATAAAGTGAAACAGACAATGACGTACCTGTTCTTCTCTTTGGATAACTGAGCACAATCACGGTTAGTGCTGTAATTTTTGACATAAATAACACAGTAAAACTTCCTAAGTCGATGTAATTTAAAATAGTACATTTTTGGGATTTTAGGATAAGCACATAAAAGGGGGCGGATACGATGAACTGCGCGCTCACGTTCATACACTCATGCAGCTGTTTCTGTTCCACGCGCGCGCACTCAGTAAATGACTTGTAGTTATTATTACATAGATGCAATTTCCTCGTCTCCGTTAATTGTATTTATATATTTTTCAATTTAGATACCTGCATTTATCTACACTCGTGAAAAGTAAACATTTGAGGGAGAGTTTTAACTGTTTAATAGCTTTGTTTAATAGTCTTTGAGACTTAAACACATCCTCATTACTCCAGTTTATGATTTTGTGCTTATTTTACTTTTACAGACAATATAACTTTGAATAAGTCAAATTAAATTCGCGGTTCTCAAGAAACTTTGATGATATAATCAAAGTAGTTTCGCTAGTAGTCAAATGCTTGTACACTGAGGCACTCAGTGAAATATGGCCCTAAACATTAACACTTCAGTTCAGAATATTATTGCACGCGGTAATTTATAGAAAATCGAAGTAATTCACATCAATACAAGACAAATACAATCACCTCACTCAGACTTTACAACTGCCAAAAAGACAAAAATATTATCAAATTAAATCATAGGAATAATAATAACAAAATAAAAAGCAAAACATTCTTTGCATCAACTTGTTTGAGTTAGGCTACTTCAAGAAAATCTTTTAGAAAATGTTTTAACTACATTTTTAAACAATTAGCCTACGCGTTGTCATTAGTCTGTAGGTTATTATTAATAGTTGCAGCAATATTAAATGCTAACTAGTGGGTAATAAGAGAAAAATATTCGTCCTCTTAAGTTTGAAAATACATCGTCACGCATATACTCGGTGCAGCTTTCCGATGCACCATTAGCCATAGCAATTTGATAATGCATTATTTCTTCTATGATATAACATATGAAAGCACCCCCCACTAAACACTCTAATCTTGCTTTATCAGTCGTTTGCTGAAGAAGAGAAGCTGCCCGTAGTTAAAGCGACTCCGTGCGGCGTGTGTGTGTCTGTGTGTGTGTGTGTGTGACACTGATGGATGCGCCAATGGTTAGACGGACAGATGCTTGGGCGGATCTAACGGCATGCACACACGAGTGAGTGAGATCGGGCAAAAACATCCTGGATCCGTGAAAGACTGCTCTTCCCTTTCAATCTGCCCATGTGAGCTCGGCGCGCGGACACTGAAGAGATTCTGGACATTCTGGTTTTATTGAACGCTACGACTCCCAATTGCCCCTTCCGAGGGCTCGATGCGATTGCCTTTGCGGTCAGATGTGAGAGGAGACAGCACGATCGCGAGGCGAAGACGCGGACTTTAGAGGAAGAGGCAGTGTCTGACACCTCACCCTCAGCTAGTAAACAGAGAGGACACAGTTCCCATCTCCCTCTCTCATCCAGTACGGACAACTTCGCCCTTTCTCCACTACAAAGAGTTCACACTTTACGCTTGCAAAAAACGAAAAAGAAAAACCTCTCTCTTTATAACACTGTTTTTTTTTTTTTGTAGTAGTAGTAGTAGTAGGTGCCATGATGATGGACATATCTCGAAAATGTTGATCATCTTACCGTCTTAAAAGTCCATTCTGTGAAGAAACGCGTTTGATAACGGATTTTCGAAAGTGACATTACAGGAGAGCGCGAGAGGAAGACGCGTCTGCTTCGCCCGTTGCTGTTTTAAAATACCTGCTACGAGCCCCACAAAGAAGGCTAAAAAGTGCTATTAGCGGCCAAGAAAGTGTTTGGCAATAGCTCAGTGATCCATGCTCTCGCAGCAGCAGCTGAGGCGCAGCCCGAGTCCATCCCCTCCTTCTGATGTGCGTTATTACAAGCAGGAATACCCAATCAAACACCTATCGCATCGATTCTCTCAGCGGATTCCCAACGCGCGCGGACAAAATAAGCAAACGAGGCAGCGCGCGGGCGACAAGTCCGTCCATCTCCTCCTTCAAGCTTTTTGTCTTTACCTCGGTTTGTTTATTATAAACGAGATGGACGTTTGAAAGGTGGTGGGCACTTGGAGTCTTTGGGATTTTCACAGAAAGCTATCGGCGACAGCTACGCGATTTTTTTTATTTTATTTTTTTGGCTTTTCAATTTGTATGCGATTACTCGGACCGGATTCCTCATGGATAACACGTTTATTCAAGCGACCGAGTAAGTAAAGCTTTGCTCTTTACCTTCGTGAACCATTAATAAAGGCGACTGCTGCCTGCCTTGCAAGCGTTTTTACGCTTAAACAAAAACATTAACTTAGCCTGTCGATTTGATGTACACCTATGTAAGTGTCAATCATTGTATTTCTATAGTGTTGTGTTTGTGAGCTGCTACTTTCACTATTAGAGTGCATTGGGGTTGGCTGCGGTAGAGAGATAGAGAGAGAGAGAGAGGCATATGCCTACCCACATGACATGAGCTAGCTAACCCATTCGAGATGGAAGGAGTTAATATGACAGTGCTTGATGTTTGCCTCTGTTTGCCGACTTTGAGTGACGCGATCATTTCGTTTTCCTTTAAGCTTGCCTGTTGCAGCTTCCAGCGCGGAGTGAGTGAGAATCGCACTGAGGCACGAGCGGTTTTCCTCCCCACTGTAACGGCTCGACTCTCCGTCATATCCAAAAGACGCGCGGGGGGAAAGAGAAAGAGGAAAGAGGGGGAAAATCCCGCTTCGTCTTCATCCTCTTCAGATCTTGGCGTCTGATTTTTGGGTTTGAAAACTGCCGATACATGTCAGGCGTGTGAAAGCGCCCCAGGTGCCGTGTATCAGAGCAGAAGCGGAGCAGCTCTCGGGATCTCAGGGGCTCCTGAAAAAAAAACCCTGAAAGAGAAACATGCCGCGGAGGAAACAGCAAGCGCCCCGGCGCTCGTCAGGTACGGCTCTTCTTCTTCATTTGCTCTTCTTCACCTCTGTATTTTTAGTATTTTTTTTCCGCTGTTTTCATAGCAACGCTGAACGTGTGTGTGTGTGTGTGTGTGTGTGTGAGAGAGAGTGTGTGTGTGTGTGTGTGTGAAATGATCTGGAATTATCCACTGCTCCTTTACTTAGCGAAATAATGTGTATACGAAAAAAAAGTTTTTTTTTTGTTTTTTTTTTTGGAAAGGTTGTCTTTTTATTAAGTCATGTTAGTGTAGAAGATCATTTGAGGCCACAATTCTTTTAAGCACAGTAGTCGACTGGCTGAATAAGAATAACAATATTTAACTTTATTCCCGTGAATACTGTACTCGCGTAGTTTTCGTACTTTGGTCAGTCCTCATGCAGCTGAAGCTGAGTCGACTGTAAGTCTTTTGATTGTTCTCTCTTTACACCGCTCTCTTTCCTCGTAGGGCGTAGATATTGACTCCATGAATTAGAGATCTATAAAGAAGCGCAGGGAAAAAAGGGCTTGGGTGTCAGCTGACTGTCATGACTCTCTTTGATGCTCGCCTTCGTTGTTTTTGTTCGAAAACATTTGATCACAAAAAGCCAACTTTATTTTCTTTTTTCATCCCTCCTCTCCGTTTCTGGGAAAGACTCAAAGCTTGTTTTGTAGCCGACGCACGAGGGGTCTAAGAAGAGCCTTTAATGGACAATTGCCATCTTTGATTTGACGGCTGATTGATTGCCTGTCATCCGGCTGCTCTTTGATCTATTCATTCCTGATAAACTTCAATAAATCACTCGCCATGGCAACGCCACAACCCCGTGACGTCACGTCTGCTCTGACAACCGCCCATTAAAACATCTTTAATTGCAGCTTTTCTACTTATTTTTCCACATATGTCGGGCACAAGGCCACATTTACTTCCGCTGCTCAAAGACCACTAACACGAGGAACATGAAAAACAGACCGCCAGAACGATGATAGGCGACATCTAAAACTCTTTTGCTTTTTTTTTTTTTAACGAACTGTCTAAAAATAGCATGTTATTAAATACCTTATGATATTTTGATTGTTAGTTGACAAATTTGTAACAAGGAAAAATGATGTAGTCAAAGAAACAAAAATAGAAATCTGTCAGCTTAACTGTTGCTAATGTCTTTTCAGGCCTACATTGTAGCCACTTTTTTAAGCAGTGACTGTTGAGATAAAAACTAGAATGCGTACATCTTGTGATTTTTTTGAATCCTTGTCTAAACTTTGCTTGGAGACACAAGAAGTCTTTGTTTATTCATGGATGAATTACAGACTGTTAGTGTACGATAGACGGCTAAATATTTACCGCTTAAACTTTTTCAGGTGAAGATCTTATCTAAATAAAAATAGGCAGACTATTGACAATCAGATTCAACAGTTGCATACAGTTAAGTGTTTATGCATGAGTCATATAGAACAGATCCATACTGTTTGAACAACACTGATGCTCTTGCACCCATTAGAATATCATTGGAGTACGATACACTCATGAACGGTCCAATAGAGGGCACACCTACAGTCCTACAAAAACACACACGCACACACATACACAAAACTAATAACCTAATCTGGAGACGGAAGAATGGTTTGCTCCATCAGTCTGACCCGTCAAAGCAACTTTGTTTCATATTTGATTTAATTGTCTCTCCTTTGACAGCCACATTCATCAATAGCTCTAATGGTCAATCAGAAGTTGGCAGAGTGAGTGCTCTCATTTTGTCCCCCCTCCTCTCCTCTCCCAATACGATAGGCTTGTGCTTTACTTTATCAAAATGCTTTTGCCTAATGGACACGCAGAGGTAGAGGGAAGGAGGGAGGAGGGGAACAAGGGTGACTGAGAGGCTTCTCATTTCAGAGGAGTGAGAGAGAGAAAAAAATCAGGCATTTATGCCTTTGATGAGCGGATGAAGACAAATACAAGAGCAGGCTGAGAGCCTTTTTTTCTCTCTTTAGACGAGGCAACTTCCTGTGATATATTTTTTTTCTTTTTTAACTCCCTCTCTCCTTTCTTCAAACCAATGCCCCTCCCCTCCGTCTCTCTCTCTCTCTCTTCTTCTCACTCCATCCCTCCCTCCCTCCCAGCAGCCCTCACAGCTGCAAGTTATAAGGTTGACGACTGCACTGTGGCATACAAAGAGTGATGACAAATTGATTGCGCCGTCGTGATGGAAAGAGCAAAGGAAAGATGGCAGATGATGGGCCTTGATTAGGAACTTTGGGAAATCCAGTCCCCTGCAACCTTGAGCTTTGCATGAGAAAATTTCGCCCTCCCTCACATTTTCTGTCTCTTTTTTTCTCGTTCCCTCGTTCTGTCTCTCCCTACCTCCCTCCTCCCACCAAGTCTGGAAGGACCGCTCAGCCGTAGAAAAAGAAAAGTTGTTTTGCCAGCTTCATTAGTGTTCACCTAATTAGCTGTAAAGCTGATGGATTCCTGACAGGCCTAATGATTGGAGATGACAAGCTCCGCACACTGTCATCCAGCCCAATTAGGTTTGCAGCTAGTTTGATGTAATCAAGTTGATATTACACAGTCCTCCATGCCTTTAGTTGGTGCACTAACTCAATTTGCTGCTGCAGGTGACAAATGGGCCGGGGTACCTGGGTAATCATGTTGGCTGGAATAGAGCGCTTTTAATGGTCAAGAGACTAAGAGCAATAATAGCGGCGAGGTGACAAAACAGAATCAAAAGGTGCAGAAAAATCGTGTTGTGAAAGGAATGGTGTGGAAGTGCGTCACGGGCTCATGCGCACCTTTGTCGTGATTTTTATTTTTTTTAATAGTGGGGAAAACTGCCTGCTATCCATTTGTTCAGTCTACTCTATCTATCTCTTTTTTTTAACAGACAGACACAGCACTCTCTGTCTAGCGAGGGTGATTCACCCCCCGCCAAAAAAAAACGTAAAAAAATCACCCATTCAGATGCAGGCAATGCAGCGTACACACCGTGTTTTTGTTCACAGGCTTCAAAGCTTTTGCCAGACCAAACATATCAGTTGTTTTGGGGAGTCGAAGAGAGCATCAAACTATTTTTTACCCCAGTCATCTCTTTGTCCGTCTCATTTTTTAATATCAAAGTTAGCTACTAAAGCATACTGTTGATGGAAACATCCACATGCCCTCAATACCTAAACTTACAGTCTCCATGTTGACGTGTCGGTCCCAGCTCTTAGTTTGGTGAAATGTAATCTCTGTACGTGCATTTGAACCAAGCGGATTTGATGTATGAAGACAGATTATGTTGATATCGGTCATTATGATAGCGTTCATAGCGTTTAAAGTTAGTTTATCTCATCTGCGTTAGAATAAATGCTAACTCTCAGCATTGTGTTTAGAGCGGCTAAATATGATTTATAAAAATATTTGGGTTGTGACGAATGTAACGGAGGCTGCGCGGAGATGGATTGCAGTTGGGGAAAGGAGCTGATTTCTGTGATTTCGTGTGTGTTTGATTGATTGCAGACAGGGAGCAATGATTAATCAAACTCAAAGCCTGTTCCGGCGAGGGTGTGGAGCGTTGGATACGTGAGATCATATGGGGAACACCGGTGGGCTCGTAAATACGGTCACATGCACATAATCATCACCCACATGTATGCTTATATGGAACACGTAGGGTTAGTTATGATTAGTATAGACAAACTCTCAGAAAGAATATCATAATAGTTGGCGGCGTAGAAGTTTTCAAGTTTTTTTTTTGTGTATGTGTAATGTCCTTTGACTTCTTTGCAAATTAAAAGTCGTCCACTTTGGTTCAAGATTTTTTTTCTTCCCCTGCTGCAATTTAATTACTTAAATTATAATGAAACATCATGGTGACTTGATTATGTTAATTATCCTTATTAAAACCTAGTCATGATAATCATATGCATTATTAAGAAAAAAGAAAATTGTCATGTACACCACTGTCCAGAATTACATTTCGCTTCTCAAATTAATGGATTTTTTTAGTTTAATATATACAATTATTTAATTCACAAAATTATTAATCAAAAGTGTGCATACTAATGCAAATCCAGACGGATAGAATTTTAATCTAAATGTTATGCATGTAATAATTGTGAGAGTAAAATCTTCAAATCTAACAGGAGATCTAATTAAATATCATCTGCAGCTCTTTTATAGGGATTTGAGTATTTCTGTATCAGTTTTCCTTATCTGACAGCATTACGGATGTAACATTTCGTTATAACTAGATGGTCATTATAGTAGGAGAGGGAGCGGCTTTTTACTTTGCCGGCATATTGTTACACTGAAATTATGAGTTGTTGTAGTCGCAGATTTTTTCCATGCGTTTATTTACACAGTGGCTGGACAGAGGACAGCATTTGGCCCTGTGTAGGTGTCCCTTCAGCAGTGTGTGTGTGTGTGTGTGTGTGGATTATGGGGCCTGAGTCTTCGTCCTCCTCACATTGCTCTGGCCCAAACCCTGCGCTCCCAGGCAGCCAACTGACACTATGATTAGTTATGGCTGTCCTCCGCCTTTTTCACCGCAAGAAGTGAGCAACAATAAGAAGGGTTAAGAGCAGAAGAGGCGGGGAAAAAGCACAGGAATGAAGAGAAAGACAGAGAAAGAATGAAGGAAAGAAGGATGGGGGTTAAGGGAAAAAGCTGAATAACCTAACAGCCAAACAGAGCGAGAGAAGGGAGGGAGGGCAAGTTCTCCTCCCTGTGGATCCACACCAGGGTTGATGGTTGATAAACAGAATTTTTTTCCCGAATCTTCCGTCATGGCTCCCATTAGCTTGACAGCTGTCAATTAGGGCTCCCTTGGTCTCGCGGGCTGCAGTTTATTGCAGGCGGTTGATGCTGTCATTTCCCTCACAGTTTCGCCTTGAGCGTTATCAGGAGCGTTCACACAGTCAATAGCTGATGCATCAGCACTTATTTCCTAAATTGGCTCACAAGGCTGCATCCTTCCCTCATTTTTTCCCTCTTTCTACCCCCTTACTATCTCTCTTTCTCTGTTTCTCTCTCACTCTTCCTTTCTTTTCATCCATTCTTTCCCAGAGATTGTTTGGTGAAGATATGACGATGAATGGTGACTGCAGCAGGGTTAATGAGAGTGCAGGGCGATTCCATTGTTTGTGTGTGACTCACTTTTTACACACACTTCAGCTAACAACTATTTTGACAATCGATTTATCTGTTGATTGTTTTTTTTTTTTTTTTAATCATCGGTTAATCAGATATTCTGCATCTTGGCCACTGCTCTCATCCAGCAGTTATGCTACATGCTGTGTTCAAAAATGGTTTGTAATAAAAAGGTTACAATATAAAGTGATTTCAGAGTTTGAAAGCAGCAGGACAGTTGAAATAGCCAAAAATACTGATCCTTGAAAACTGTTAAAGGTTTTTTTTTTTTTTTTGGCAAAAACACATTTACTTCTCTGACCGTATTGACCATAATCTAAACATAGTAATGCTCTTTTTCCTGTAATTAAGTAATGTAAGGGACATTTATTATTTTTAGTAAATCAGTAAAAGTTACCGTTTATGTTAAAATCCCATTACATGCAATGTATTTAAGATTTAAGTCCTTACTTAAATGCACTATTTAAAAGTGAATATTGTTTTGATCAAAATAATTTCCCTCCCTTTCTTTTTCGCTTAGTGTGATTGACCTAAATGCAGACACATTTTAAGTTTAATGCCGACAGTAATCGCTCGACTGTTGTTAGTTCATATTGTTTTGCAAAATAGAAAATGCTTGCATTATAAGAATGTAATATAAAATATAATGTAAGTACATTGTTAAACATTACATAGTATTTTTTTATTTTTTTCAAATGTGTTTTTCACTAATTTAAAGTAATTTTGTTGATGGAGGTTCTCTGTGCACAATGCAAATTCCTGTTTTTCCTAACTATTTTTTTTATCGATTATGATTATTTTATTTATTAGAATTGTGCTATTTCAGCCCTATACTAAAACACAGAAATATATTTTTCTTTCTTGATGCAATGGATTGTATTATATACTGTCATTTGACCACAGTAATGTGAAGTTCTAAACACTGTTAAAATATGTGGTTTGAAATAACTTGCTGTGCGGAATTCACTGGACATTTTTATATATATATATATAGAGAGAGAGAGAGATAGATTAGCATCTATCATGACTTTAGTGTTTGTTAAATTTGACACATTGTTTAAATTTGCTCCCTGGCTTATGGCTTTATGATGCGTTGTCATTTTATTCTGCTTAAACATGAATCTATTTATCTTTTAAAGAATAAAATGAAAAAAGTGCATCATTACAGTTTTGACTAGTCTGATTTTTATTTTTCTCACAGTTGAGAAAGTCACACAAATTGAAAAATTAAGCGTTGTTAGTGACATTTAAACTAAACATTTTGAGTAGCTTATCTGCCATTTACACGTCAAAAATTACAAGAAAAATAAACATGTCTAAATGTTTATGTTCCCCTTGGAGGTTTCTGTGTGTTTTGATTTGATGAAAAGTTTAAATAGTTTTAGTTCAGATGGTTGTGCGCTGTAGTTTGTTGATGATTTCCTCTGTTGTTGAGAGAACTACATGCACCGTGATAGTTGAACATGTTTTACAAAGCAGTTCCCACGAATAGAACGTACCGCAGCAAGTGTTGATCAGATCCTTATGCTCATCTAGCTCATTCTTGTTTATTTTACCGATCAACAACGAACACTGAATCCTGCCGATTATGCTGTGATACCCAGAATACACCTCCCAGTCTACTTGTTGTTTCACTCTGGCGATTGGTCATGATTCTCGGGAGTGCTGCATGATTTGCTGCTACCGTGGCCCACACCTCTTCCGGTGGGGGGGAATCTGGGAGGAGACAGGAAATGAAGAGGGTTTCTGGGATCTGTGTGTCTGGCTGTGGTAGACGGTTATTTTTACCCTGCCTGGTACTGTGAGGGATATTAGCTTAGCCTTGCACAGAGGTGGCACTGAGTATCACAGTACTAATGAATCATCCGGCCCGCGCTCTTTCCGTCTGCTCGAGTTGTCCCGCCTTCCTGCTCTGTCCCACTCCAAGCGATACTGTAGTTCTTTGTGTGTGTGTATCCATGAGGCCGGTCCTCCCTGGCAGCTACACGCAACTGTGAGAGTTCCAGTGTATTCCAGTGAAATATGGCTGCGTGGAAGTAATCCCTGTCATGTCGAAGAGCGATGGGGACGTGCCGAGGGAGGCCGAGAAAATGACACTGAGGGAGAGTTAGTTTGGGGGCAGGGACTAGACAGTAAAGATTTTGGCAGGGGGCTGGTTGTTGGTTTGGTTCAGAGTGTCACTTGAGTCTCTGTGTGTGTGTGTGTGTGATTCCTCTACAGAAATGGCAGGGGTCTTGCCCCACTCGCCTCGGCACCCTCCTCCTCCTCTTTCACTCCGAGTCTGAAAACTGACAGCCATCAGTCTTGCGCCGCTTTTTTATCACTGTGTGTGTGTGTGTGACATGCAGGCTGCTTTTTGATGGTGGTGCCGGTGATGAAAGGCAGAGCAGCAGAGAATGAGAGCGAGAGAGGGGCCCTAGTAATCAGGGCCAGCCTGAGCTCTGACATCCTTCTCCGGCCTGACAGGCCTCTTCCTCCTTCTCTCCTCACTACCCCGACTAGAGGAAAGAGAGAGGGGGCGGCCCTCAAACGCTCACAAACTCCTGCTCTCTCATGTCCTGATCAGTCTCAGATGCTGGGAATTATCCCTCCTCCCTCCACATTGTGTTTTATTTAATGAGGGCAGAGGAAGACGAGGGGAATGCGCCGCACAGGGGATGTTGTTAACTCTGCCGGAGTCCCGTGTTTGTCCACATCTGCGCGACTTTGGTGGACGTATATGAGTGTTTACGTACGATGATGTGCATTTTCCTGTGTGCCGGCATTTCCTTCCTGTGCGTTCCCACGTTTGAATGAATTCGTACGCACCGCCTGCTCGGGTTAGTCGCTCGGGTTCTTGGCAGAGGCAGGCAGGTGTGAGGGGCAGAGCGAAGGAGGCAGGCTGAGAGAGAGAGAGCAAGAGAGGAAGTCTGTTTTATTTTATACTGCGGGCCTGTTGCTAATTAATGTTTCTTGGTAGGATTCTGTCTGAGTTGAGTAATGTTTTTGATCTTTATGCCTGATAACTGCATACCTAATGAGATTTCAAAGCTTCTCGAGATGTGTGTGCGCTGCTCCCTGCAATTATTGACAGATGCCTTTTCTCCGCCATTGGGTTCGGCACCATAAATCCTCTGGCTGTAATGAGCTTGAGAAGTGCCACCCTGCCAGTGAGCTAATGAAAGAGAGAGAGAGAGAGAGAGGGTGGAGGGGGGATCACGCTTCCTTGACACATTTTTTTCTTTAAATGCACTCTGCAGATGTCAGGCCCCCACTGCCAGTGTGTTAAAAAAGAAAAGAGCATGAGATAGAAGGAAAAAGAGAAGACGATTTTTACAGTAAAGGAGGGGTGAGTTGAAGCCTGCCTTTGAGGAGACACGAGAAGGGATGAGTAGAGAGTTTCGGTCGGTCGGTCGGCGAGCCGTTTCGGGTTTCGTTTCTGTTCCGAGGTCGTTTGTCTGCCGTATGTAGTTTTTATTTGAAATAGTAGTCGCGTTGTTGCCGAATTTGACATTGATTGATACCCTTGCCCTCTCGCACTACTTGGAGCCAGGTTTTTTTTAGGACTTGTCTGTTTCTTTCTCATACATAGTTTTTTTCCCCTTTCTTTCCTTCGTTGGCCTGTTTCCTCTTCCTTTAAAAAAAAACTAAACAAAAAAAACAGTATGAGAGAAAGAAAGTGAGATGGAGCAATAGACAAGAAAAAAAGAGAAAAGACGGCCTGTACTCTGGCTCCCACACGCACAGATACAACACTTCAGCCTTTTTGATGCCGTCCTGAACCCGGATAGCGGGACCAGGGAGAGTGAAAGAGAGCGAGAGAGAGAGGCGCTCCATGCCAAACAGTCGATTTCCCCAGCTCCTCAGCACGGTCATACATCATGGACCCACCCTTCTCTCCTGACAGAATGACATGTGTCATTTATCAAACAGGCCCTTGCCAAGGAGCCCAGTGTTAGGGGCTGTCCCCCCCTCGGAGAATTGCCACTGCCTCCACGCCACCGAGGGGTCTGCACAGCCAGGGGAGGGGACGGCGGATGAGGGGGAGACACGGCTCCAGTAGGTCCACTAACAGTGCCACTCAAATCTTTCCCCAGAATTCCTCTGTTTTAATGTTTGTGCATTGTTTTTTATATTTTTTTATGTAATGTAGTACGTACAGAAGTTTGCATTTATTGAGGTCACGGGATGTCGCAGGCTTTATAAGTTGGCATACATGCGTCTGACTCGTAAAGACCGCGTCCGTGCGCACGTCTGGCTGTCAGGTATCAGTCAGAACCCAAATCTGCCGTCCCCTACCCTCCCTCTTCCCTCCTCCTGTCCCTCCTTCTGCCTCTCCAGGGGCCTGCACGAGTGAATCGGAGCTCTTTTGCTTTCCCATGATTCAAAGGAGCATTACTGAAGATGGATGCTCCTTAAAAAAAGAAATTGATGATGGATACGAGGCTGGCCATGTCATTCATCATTTTGAATATTATTTAGACTGGCCGTGTAAAGCTGTAACCTGAGCAGGGCTCAGAGAGAGAGAGAGGGAACAAGAGAGAGCTCAGAGCAGGACGTGGGCTTCCTCTGATGGATGGGCCGAGCTCTTGCACTGTTCGTTACCAGATACCAGAGGAGCCGCACTCCTTTGCTCACTCATTCACCCACTCGCTACCCGTTTTTTTGCGCCTGAAAGGGCAAAAATAAAACAAGGGGTGGCGGCGCTTGAGAACAAAACTCAAAGTGTTTTTGTTTGTCATCACCACGGCCCTGTAACCTGGGTAACCCTGACTTTTTTCCGTTTTTGTTTTCCTCCCCCCGCGCTGACACGTTTTTCATCGAGGTCGTAAAGTTTTGTCGACAGGCCCTCAGGAACGAGGTGACCATTGTCGTCATGGATGCGAAAAGAGCGGGAACAGCTGGGCTTCATTAGCAGGAAATGAAGCCAACCTTTAACGAAAGCAGAAAAAGAAACGCATATCTGAGCACTCGAATCGCACGTGATCCTCCCGCGTTAATGAAAACATTTCTGTCATGTTTTCCTCCATCCCTTTTGTGACCGTAAGATGAGATCTGTCCGAATCATATTTTCACAGTATCTATAAGCATCTGATAATTTGGTTAACGGCGCGCTCTCGCTGTGTGCCTGCAGTTCACGGGCTGGTCAGATTCCTGTCGTCTCTGGCGGTGGCAGTTGAGTGCTCAACAATGCTTGATATATTTGTCCATTGTTGCGGTAGGGGACTGCACGACCATTGACGTGAGATGTGTCGCGCTCTCGGCCGCATTGAAATAGGTTTGATGAATTATTTTGCTTTGCAGGCTCGTTGCTGGACGTGGTGGGTGTACTTGGATTCATTGTTCTTGAATTTTCCAGCACCTAGAACGTGTCCCAACTCATGACAGGCCCCACCCTATGACGAACTCATCCAGCGTTTGGGTTTCAGCGGTCTGCATCTATAAAGCCCTATGGGCTTCTTCTGCCCCTGCAAACCCCACTTTTGAGCTGCACCCTTCTGAGAGAGGTTGAAAGCTTGGGTCAAACTGTTAAGAGAGCTTCAAACCCATTCCAGCAAGAGCGCATGCAAAAAAACATAGGGGCGTGAGGGAAAGCAAGAACAGGATGGAGAGAATAGGTTGTTTTGTTTTTGTATGCTCTATTTCTTCCCCTTCCTAGTACCCCTCTCTCCCTCCCTCGCTCTCCCTCTCTCTCTTTTTTCCAGTTTTATAGCAGGAGACATGATTTATTGTGGCCATCCATCTCTGGGTCTCATCCATCACCTCCTGGTTGCTAGGCAATCATGGCAGCAGCTGTTTGCTTTGACTCAGACAGAGGCACTGTCAATCAAGACGGGCAGGTGAAAAGCATTAGAAACACGCTATTGTCAGACGGAATAATTAATCAAAGGCAAGAAAGATAATTAAAAAGATATGACCCTTGCTAGCACTTGCTCAGGGTTGCCTGAGAAGAGAGTGAAGAGGGAAAAAACGAGGGAAAGAGAGGAAGAGAGTGGAGCAGGAGGAAAGCACTGGCGTGTGGCATGTCCTCTCTCTCTCTCTCTCTCTTTAACTCAGTCTCACTCGCTCGACACAGTAAGAGAGTGTAGCAGAGGAAGATAAAGCTTACTCTCTCCGTCACTAGACCAGGTTGTAATTAATTAAAAAGAGATCGGAGGAGAAAGAGAGAGGGGAGAGAAATAATAAAAGGGCTGGCAGAGGAGATGAGAGTGAGTGAGGGGAGAGAGAGAGAGAGAGAGAGAGAGAGAGAGAGGAACCACATGAAAGGGTTGAGTACCTCGCTCTGATACGAGCAAATGCTACAAACGTGTACTTAAAAGTGTTCCTCTTCAAATCCATGTCGCTCGCTCTCCTGTGTGCCTCTGAGTGTGTGTCTGTGTGTGTGTACGCGCTGCGACTTTCCCACAAAGCCTCAGGCCTACACGGTGTGCCTTCTTTAACTCTAGCTTAAGATGTCTCTGTTGAAATGCGCATGCACACACACTTATAGTCAGCTAATGTTATTCAGATACAGCGAGAGACAGACAGCCCTGCAGTTCAGAATACTGAGTGACCGTGTGTTGGATACCTCAGGATAGCTTTATCGACACCTACGCAGGGTCAGTCACTCGTATAATGCAGAAAGTTTAGGTCAATGACATGATGCTCATTTTTTATCCTTCCTTTTAACTGATTCAAAAATACATGAAAATTCTGTCTGTCTATCTATCTATCTATCTATCATTTTTTATTTTATTATTTTAATCAAAACATATAATTTGTGTGGTCAATTTATTTTAGGGTCCAATTATCGCTATTAACAAACCATTAATTATGAATTTTGCCTCAATAAACAACTATTTTGCTGCTTATTAATAGTTAGTAAGGTAGTTGTTAAGTTTAGGTATTGGGTAGGATTAGGGATGTAGAATATGGTCATGCAGAATATGTGCTTTATAAGTGTTAATAAACAGTCAATATGTTAATAATAGGCATGCTAATAAGCAACTAGTTAATAGTGAGAATTGTTACCTATACTAAATAGGGGTGGGCGATATGACCAAAATTTTATATCACGATATAACTAATTCTATATCACAATAACGATATATATCACGATATAGTTATTTTTTTCTTTATTTTTTTTTTATGATATTAAATCTTTGATACCATATAATTTTCATAATCATTGTCACCAATGTCAATATAAAACTAATAGAAATATAATACAATATAAAAAATACAATATAAAACAAAAAAGGCGTGTAAGAACATGCCTGTGTGTGTGTGTGTGTGTGTGTGTGTGTGTGTGTGTGTATTGTATGTGTGTGTGTGTGTGTGTGTGTGTGTGTATTGTATTGTGTAATGTGTATTGATGTGAATTAATGTTAGACAGTAAACGCTATTGGATGCAAAAAAAAATTGAAAGAAATCCCAACAATAAAGTGAAGCCTAAAAAGAGAGAAAAAAACCCCCCTCAAGTTCACTGAAGATAAACAGTCAGTGATTAAATAAGGATAATAAACTAATTGCAAGCAATAGGACAAAAACCTACATAAATAAGAAACGCTACATACATTGTGTAAATTAATTAGTCTTTATTGTGTTAATTAGATAAAATTAACACGTGCATTATGTATAGATTCTATACATAGGCTATATATAAATATATCATTATTATTATTTAATTTATTCTTATTAAAGTTACAAAAGTGATATAGTCAAGAGCAGTGAGAGATTTTCTCTCTCTGTTGTTTGATTAATGGCAGACAGGACAAATATTGGACAGCTTCCCCTTTAAGACCGAAGTCCGGATCCAATATACTGTTACATATGCGTTTTTTTTCAGCTGTTTATTCTCTCTTCAGACCTAAATCACTGTGTTTATGAGGATACTTGCAAAGACGGGGATTATTATGCATATAGTTGTGCTTATGTAATCGTTCAAGGCCAATAAAGCGATAAAGGCCAAAAAAAAATGCGCGCTCCTCTCACACAGAAACAGAGACGGTGCACGCATATAGCTCTGTTGTTTGTGTTTCAACGGCTTAAAATCGGTTGTTTTAAAACTGCAGTGCTTAAAACGCGTGTCCATGCTACAGATGTAGTCCCTCGTTTAGGAATGAGCTCCTCGTTTTGTCCTGGCTGATCGTTCTCCTACTCGGAGCCACCTGCTTCTGTCTCCCCTTCACGCCCCGTGGTGGCGTGTAAAGATCTCAGTCATCCAAATGATGAAAAACTATTACCGTAAACAATGTATTTTGCGACACCACGAAATAAACGATAGAGCATAATATGAAACGATAGACTTTTTATTTCGTCCATCCGATATATATCGTCATATCGCACAGCCCTAATACTAAAGTGTTACTATTTGTATTAATGACTATGATGTGTATGCTCACATGTAATTTAGGTGTATGTAAAATGTTACACCATGACATTTTGACATTTTAAATTTAAAGTAATTTTTCTTTCTTAAAAAAAAAACAAGTCGTAGATTTTTTTTCACCATTTTTCTCTTTCTTTATCACTCTTTTATGTCATAAAACTTTTCTTCTAATTTTCACATCATTAATTTGCGTTTTATTGCTGTCAAAATATTGTGTGTAAATGTCTGTTTGTGTGGTGTAAGCTGGTATAATGTAGAGTCAGACAGTCACTTATACAGTTTAGCTGTCATTATCCAAAAATATCTGACCACAGAATGCCTGCATTGACCGATCCGAATCAAGTATTCTGGAGAGCCATGTAATAATTTGCAGTAACATGGTGTGTGGAGTGTTTGTGCCTGTGTCTCTGTTCACTTGGTTAGACAGCAGTGTCTCCTGCACCTACATGTCTCTGAGGTAATGTGAGGTCATGTTGCCTCTAGCAGCAGCTCTCCCATGGGCCTGTCTTTTTGTCTCTGTCTGTCTATCTCTCGCTTGCTTTCTCCATCATTTCACTCTACGTACATAGATAAGACCCAGAACAATGTGCTCACCTCATAAACCAAAGCGTTCTCCCAAGTGTTACATTCATATCAACGTCTATTGTAAATTTCAGAATTCACACAGCAATCGTTGTGCATACCATTTCAGTGTTTTGGCTCAGAATTGTAATAAAGGTTTTTAAAACATTAATATGACACTTTTCCCGCATGCTAGATGAAACATGAGGGAGCGTCCGTGCTGTGTGTTGTAAGTAGTGTTTGGTTAGTCATTATCAGATAAAAGAGTCACTCTAATCTTCTCACACAGGTGCAGACTGAAAGTCCAGTCAAAACACTGTAAAACGCACTCATAGACGTCACACTGACATGGTTTGCCCTTTGTGTAAATGGAGAAAAAATAGCTTTGCTGCGCCGGCCCGTACCACAAATGTGCCTCAGATAGACACGACTACTCTCACACCTCCTCAACATACCTTTCTGATAAAATTATAGAGATGGAAATGTCAAGGCTCTTAACTCAGTGTCTGTGAGAGTGTTAGAGTTGTTGTTTTTTCACAGGATGGTTGCTAAAAAAGGTGTTGTTCAGGCTATATCTAATTATCGCTTGATATGTTTGACATGAAACTATTAGTCTGCAGACTAATATGATGAGCCTTGCTTTCGGTATTATGAAAATGTGTCAACCGCTAGATATTTTGTTGTATTGTTTATACGGTGGTGGGTTATATGTGCATAGGGCTGTGCGATATGACGATATATATCGGATGGACGAAATAAAAAGTCTATCGTTTCATATTATGTTCTATCGTTTATTTTGTGGTGTCGCAAAATACATTGTTTACGGTACTTTTTCATCATTTGGATGACTGCGATCTTTACACGCCACCACGGGGCGTGAAGGGGAGACAGAAGCAGGTGGAGAACGACCAGAACTAAACGAGGGACTACATCTGTAGCATGGGCACGCGTTTTTAAGCACTGCAGTTTTAAAACAATTGATTTTTAGCTGTTGAAACGTAAACAACAGCGCTATGTGTGCACCGTCTCTGTTTCTGTGTGAGAGGACAGCGCTTTTTTTTTTTCCACTTTATTGGCTTTGAACGATTACATAAACACACGTATATGCGTCAGAATCCCCGTCTTTGCAAGTATCCTCATAAACACAGCGATTTAGGTTTTAAGAAAGAAAACAGCTGCAAGAGAAAACGCATATGTAACAGTGTATTGGATCCGGACTTCGGTCTTAAAGGGGAAGCGGTCCAATATTCGTTCTGTCTGCCATTCCTATTAATCATAGCACATTGCTAGAAAATCTCTCACTGCTCTTGACTAAATCACTTTTGTAACTTTAATAAGAAGAAATAAAAAAAATAATAATAATGATATATTTATATATATGTATAGAATCTATACATAATACACATGTTAATTATATATATATATCATAGATAGATACAGCACTATCTATCTATGATAGATATAATTAACACGTGTATTATTTATATATTCTATACATATATATAAATATTATTTAAAAAATAAATAAAAATAATAATGATATATTTATATATATGTATAGAATCTATACATAATACACGTGTTAATTATATCTATCATAGATAAATAGATATAATTAACACAGTGAAGACTAATTAATTTACACAATGTATGTAGCTTTTCTTATTTATTGTAGTTTTTTGTCCTATTGCTTGCAATTAGTTTCTTATTCTTATTTTATCACTGAATGTTTATTTATCTTCAGTGAGCTTGAGTTTTTTTTGTGTCTCTCTTTTTAGGCTTGTATTAGTTTGATATTGACATTGGTGACAAGGATTATGAAAATTCTATAGTATCAAAGATTTTAATATAACCTTTTTAAAAGAAAAAAATTACTATATCATGATATATATCGTTATCGTGATATAAAATTAGTCATATCGTGATATAAGATTTTGGTCATATCGCCCACCCCTATATGTGCATCACTTTTAGTAGTCATATCATTTACATGAAAGCGACACAAAAACATAATGAGAAGAAACAGAGCTGGATATGTCCCCCCAAAAAATAAAATGAATAAGAATTTAAGGCATGTGACACAAAACAGGGTTTATTCAAAACAGTACAGAATTGATGACTTTTGTTTTCAACTCAAGTGTTGCACAATGCAGAGTTGTTGTTTTTTTTTCACTGGTGTGAGACGTATCGTTCGTTAGTTATGTTATGTTTGGATTCATCTTAAAAGAGAAAATAACACGAGAAAATAATTAATTATTTTAAGCACCTTTCAGTTGTAAAGTATTGGATACAACATATTATCGAAAAATAGCCATTAACGATGGCTATTAAACCATATTTTTCAACTGATTTCCTGTAAAAATAACTATATTGTGGTATATAACATTGTGATATAAAATTACTCATTCCATAATAAAAGGATTTTATTCATAATACGCCCCTACTTTTTTTTTTTTTTTTTAACCGCAGAACTAAATTTGAATGCTAGTTTATGTTAGGGCACTTCAGAATGTTTAAAATGTTTTCCTAGCGTCCCTGTTCTGCTCTCGGTACATAATCAATCGTAAGTTCAGTCACTGGCTCTCAGTAAATGTGTAGCTAAATGGCTTATCAGCGTAATCTCTCTTCGCAGTTGCACTTGTGTCAAACATGGGTTTAAGTGATTTATTGAGTCGCTGTGAGGTTATATATTGACCTGGTCCTGGGTCAGTCCCTATAGCTGCTAGTTATGCACTGAAGTCAAACATTACACTAACTCTCACGACTGATTGCCGATGCAAATTTTGTCCGCTCCAATACAGAGACCTAATTTGACAGGGGCCCGTAAATGTAAAAGAAAAATGCTTCTGAAACCAAATGGTTAAAATGGCCCCAGTGTGGTTAGTCATGTACATCTGGATTGCTAATATAATCTTTCCTCAAAAAATGGCATCGGGGGCTGCTTTGGTTCTTTTAGTCTTATTGACTTGCATACATTTAGATATGGCCTTGAAGTCCCTTGCCATCACATCTGTGAACTACAGATGGAAAAAAAAAATACTTAACTAATACTAAAATATAATACTACTTTTTAAATTGTTCTAAAATTATGTTTAGAAAGTAGGACAATTTGTTTTATTATTATTAGTAGCATTAAACTACTTTGTTGCTTGCATTAATGCATATTTTATGCATTATTTTGAGTTTCTAATTGAATCTATTCTTGTATTTTAAGAAATGTTCATTCTTGCTGTTCCTTAACATATTTCTTATATTTTCATTTAAGAAAAAAATGAAGAAACTAACGAGTGCAATTCACTCCTCCCCTCTCCTGCGGCTGTCTGTGGCGCTTTTTGATGACACGGTCCACATCACGTCTGCTGTGCGCTTGAGAGGATGTCCCTCTCCCGGCTGATAAGGCCCCCACTGTTTATGAATTCCTCTGGCTCGATCCAGTCACCCAACCCTGGAATTCAGTGGGGGAAAAGTTTGTGTGCCAGAGTACGTCTCTGTGCTCCCAGCTGTGCGTATAAAACCACAAATGTTATGACGCTGACGATCTTGCCCGCTTATCTTTACCGTAGCGCGTTAAGTACACATATGTCTGAGCAGGAGGTATTTCACTGTGTGTGTGCGAGTGGATGCGAAACGAAGGCTTTGAATGACTCAAATTAATTTTTGGCTATGTAATTGAATTGCATACATGCTGCACATGAGTGTAGCAGTTGGGTCAGAGATCTGGACATACAGCTGTCCCACTCCCAGCAACCATTACAAATCACTCTTTCACCATAATAACACATACACTGCTTTATTCCTGTAAAAAGCATATATATATATATATATATGTATATTTATATTTAGCTATGTGTTCACTAAAATTATTTTGTTTTATAGAGAACACATTTGGATTCAGTATTAAAGCTGCTCTCAATTTTTCACTATTCCTCCGTTAGTAGTGTTTCTATTGTAGGCTGAGGGGGAAAACAATCTGTTATACCTCTGGCTATGTTTTGTGTTTGTGTGTGTGTGTTTGGGGTGTTGGGGACTGCTGTAGCTGTGTGTTTGCTTATCTCTCCATCGTGACACAGGGAACTGCGCTACATTAATACCTGCGATAGGGACTGTCTGCCTCGCACCTCTCTACAATGCAGATAAGCTTCAGCTCTGGAGGATTATCAACAGAGCCCGCGCTCACACACACATACACACATGCTTTATTTATTGTTTGGAGGTGCTGCAAGAAAAGAGAGAGTGTAGAAGTGGTAGTGGGAAAAAAAACATGAGACTAGGGAGAAGATGGTATCAAGCAGAAATTGGCAAACTTTAGAGTCTTTTTTTAAAAATCTTCCCTGATACACACACATACTCACACAAAGATTTGTTCAGGAAGAAGGGAGTGTTCATGCTGTCTGTCTTTGTCTCGCAGGTTTTTTATTCCACTGGAGTGAAGGGTGGTGATGTGTTTTGAAAGTTATCATGATTATGATATATTATGCGATCTTGACCACTGGATTTATTACGACAAAATATAAAATGAAATGATTACAATTAATCCGAACATCAAAGAATTAGCGGTTAACACACACGTTCTGACATATCAAGCTGTGACGTTCATATACAGGCAACTCCGGTTCATATCCTGATCCTGCACTTCCTGTCTTCCCTCTGCAGTCATATAAAGCAGCTAAATTAAAATGAATAAAAATGACTAAAACCCTCTTAATCTTTAAAACTGGCCTTGAGCTAAGCAGTCTCAATTCTCATTGTTTTTTTGAGCAAGTTCGGCTTCCAAAGCAGGTGTTTCAGAACATCTGTGACATTTAGAGTTTCTCATTCTTTCGGTAAGCGAGGAAGGCGATGTGTGTATCGTTTGTGCTTCATATTATTGAGGAGACCATGACCATAGATGTGCAGCATTCACAGAATTTATGATTGTTTTTTATAAGGCGACACTGTTGTTCTTTGTAGCGTGCAGCAGCGTCTGTGCTGCAGGTTATTGCAGGAACCGTGTTTTTTGTTAGTAGCCGTGAGTTGTGTTCAGAGTGTGTTTGTGTGTGGTATTGATTGTATTGTGGTGTTATTGTGAGGTTCATGGCCATGGCGCGGTTCTCTGAGCTCCCCTGTGGAGTTCCATCCTGCAAACACAATGCTAGGTGGTAACTCTTCCCCATCCTTACTGCATTCACAACAGACATGCTGATTAGCTGTGTGTGTGTGTGTGTGTGTGTGTGTGTGTGTGTATTTGTGCACATTTTTATCCACGGTGTGATTAATTTACAAAACATTCACATGGAAAAGATGCAATATTTCACACACACATATGGAAGCAAACATTTACTCTTACACACACACACACACACACACACTCACTCGCACAGACTCTCACTTTAATTGGGTATGGAGAGGTTAATGATCTTCCCGAGCATAAGCCCTGAGGGTGTGTGTGTGTGTGTGTGTTTAAATGGCAGTTTAAAAGAGCTTGTACATCTAAACATCTAAATACAAGCCTTTAGTTCTTTGAGCTTTGACACACTTTCTCAAACACGCACGCACACACACACACACACACACAAAGGGGGCAGTTTTAACGCTCTGAGTTTCAGGGATCACTCTTTGGCCTGTTTCATTTGTGTTCGTTTGTCGTTGTGTGATAATGAGATAATTAAATGTGGCGTCCCTCTTCCTGCTATATTTCACCCCCCCCCCTTTTTGGAGCTGTGGAACAGGCCAGGCCTTTGAAATGGATACTCTATCAGTTCCCAGCCCAGATCAGTGGCCCTGCGGCCCTTAGGACTCAACGGGGAGGGGAGGAGAGGGCCCTGCGGCACTCGACCAATCAGAGCGTGGCCCCCACTAAGAGGTGTTGATGGCTATGGAGCACTAGCTATCCATCATTCACTGTGATTTTAGGAATAACTTGTCTGTAATGCAATATCAAAGTAAACGAATGCCCTTTTAGAACGAATGCCATTTTAAAAGTTCTAGAGTTGCATTTTAATTTCAGTCGTGCAATAAATCATAGAAAGACAAACAGAATAATCTAAGTTGTATTCCAAATAAGAGCTCAGGTTTTGAAAGATCAAATTAAGCAGAAAATATGCAGGATGCAATATGACACCGAGGGAAACAAACCTCGTTGAAGAGGTTCTGAAAATGTATTGATATGCAGCACCTTGGTTTCTCGTCACTTAAATATAACCCAGAATTTGTTGCAATTTTAAAACTATTTTAAGTAATAACAACAACAATTATTATATTTTACTATAGTTACTATTGTAAATATAAAATACATATAAATAAATGTAACAAATGATTCTCAATCAGCTAGATATTTTATTGAATATACAGTATCTATACAATATTTTTTTTCCCCCTCATTGATTTAAAAGTAAAATCCAGAGAGAGGAATGCCATAATTATTTATTAATGAAAAGCAATAATCAGCTGATTTAAATGCAATCATAGTGCAGTGACTTTATTATAAGAAATTATTTTATTACCCTTTAAAAGCATGCAATACCTTTCTGCTTTGAGGAAAAATATACATAATTATGCTTCCTCTAGAACAGGATGAGACTGATAAAACATTCTTATTTAGTTTGATGATTTCGATATCACTATTTAAAATAACATTCTGTATTTCGTTGTGCATGTTTATCTGTGTGTGTGTGTGTGTGTGTGTGTGTGTGTTATGCAGCAGCCCAACTATCTGGATTGGTGGTGTCTTAATTGCACATCCTGTTTACATCCTATTGTGTTTCATTTCAGCACGTAGCACACAAGCGAGTTTCCTCCACCCTGCACTTTCATCTATACGTGTATAATATAGATTTTCTGTAGATCTGTACATATATAGAATTGCCACAAATATAAGAGAGAGAAGGGCAGGAGATAAAGATAGCGAAATAATGGCTTTGTAGCATCACAGTGACCTGGTGTAGCTTGGCAACATTTTTAAACGTCTCAAAGCAAAGGTCCGCGGCAGTGCCGGGACAGCTATAACGAGAGCCGTTCTCTCGTTAACAGTGGAAGCCTGTAAAGAGAGCGAACAGGGTCCTCTGCCCTGGGCCCCAGTTTTATGAGCTGAGAGAATGTACTGCCAGAGCCGTGTCTGCTTATCTGGACAAAAAGAAGCCAGTTTCAAGCCTCGCTTTCACACACACTGAGGAAAATGTGCTATTTACAACTTTATAAGTTGTCCATTCAGTGAGTCTTTACCTTTCGGTATCTTATTTTTGTGTTTCTGTTGTTGTTCTCTGGCTATTCCCTGAGATTTCTGAGAATTTTGTGGGAAAAAAAAAGAAAAAAGTAAATACTTCTCTGGTAGACCACCAACATATTTCCCCACCCTTATTAAGTATGTGATATTAAGATCTTAAATCTGTTGTCAGCTACAGCGGGTGTGTGTATGTGTGCGTCTCTCTGCGGAGGGGCTGTGATGGCTTGTTTTCTTATTGCATCATTAGTTGAGGGGGTTGTGTGTTTACCAGGGCAGGCTGAACATTGTGGACATTAATGTGTCCTCCTGTGCTTTATGAGCCATTCAGAACACGTGCACCCACACACACACATGTGCAATCGACAGTTCACGTGACAATATACAGTACAGTTGAAAGAATCTGCACATGAACTATCCCGTATCCTAAAGCCTTATATTTTATTTTCTGTAAAAAAGTGGTGGGTTCTTCGCTCTACTTCCACACACAGCTGCGTTAACGTGCCCTCATAGCTACAGGCCTAAAATGAACACAAGGCGTAGGGTTAAAGGCTCATTAGGTGGCCGGGCCTGTTGTTGGCCCAGTTTTAATAATATTTACGAGGCTCTCGAAGAAAAGCATCATTCCTGTCCTCGGCTTT
Source organism: Schizothorax lantsangensis (assembly GCA_027422415.1). NCBI lineage: Eukaryota > Metazoa > Chordata > Actinopteri > Cypriniformes > Cyprinidae > Schizothorax > Schizothorax lantsangensis. The sequence continues at coordinate 29,311,604 of CM049839.1, read as the reverse complement.
TCATTAATAATCACAAATAATATCCAGAGCAGAACATTAGCCCATAGCAGCTGCGACAAGATGACACATGCATACTCAAAATGAACGAATCCAAGACATAATGTCATTTTTCTCTGCCAAAACCCAGAGAGCATCTTTCTCTCCCTCTGAATATGCATTTCTGTAATTTTATGGTCAACGGGGATAAACAAATAGCGTGTTAACTTCACAAGAATCAGGCTACTGCTAATTTCCTGTCATGTCTCGGTAGTTGGAGAGCGGTACAACACTAGCGAATTTCTTTGCATAGAGATAAAATGAAGTCATTCAGAAAACAATGTTTTGATCTCAGATCTGTTTTGTAACTACATCTCCAGAACGATAAACCTGACCCCAGCCCTGCGGCCAAGGGCGGCGCGGCAGTGAGCGGCTACACGGCTGTAAGCAGAGTGTCTTTCTCACTGGCCATTTTCACAGGGGGGTGGGGGGTGTCGAGGGGGGAAGGAGGGGGGCCTGGGTGCACATCACTTTTTATTAGCTTAATAAATCACCTTTGTTGTCAATCAAGGCACAGAGAATAATTGGATATGGTTGAAGCCTTGCGTGATGGATTATAAATCATTCCAGATTAAATTAAAAGATAATGCACAAACTTAATGGTTTGTGTTTTGCAGTCTAAATTGCCTCGGAGCAGTGTTGTTTTCTCGCTTTATTGTGCGCCGTTTTTCTCGCCTCTAAAACCCTGCACGTTTGCCTGCCTTTTGCCATCCTGCCTCCACCGAAGCTAAGTGTGTGTGTGTGTATCTCCTCGTGCGGCGTTGTGTGTAATTTTCTTCATCTTCTATGATGTGTCCGTGCACCAGCGTGTTGTTTCTACGTCTGGTTTTGTTTAGATTATGTGTCTGTTTTCACGTCTTCCCCAACGGCGGACTCTCGAACAATATCATAGCCAATCAGTCCCCTCCCAGCTCATCTACACCCTCTGCCCTGTCTGCCTCCAAATCAGAATAAGGCAAATCTCTTTCTGTTTGCCTCCGCGGCCTGGCTCGATGCTAACAGATTAACCCTGACATCCTCAACAAGCGGGGCTTGCTTCTCAGGTGCCATCCAATGAGAGAGAGAGGGAAAAGTCGACCCAATAAAGAGCCGAGCAGGAACTAAGGCGGCGGAGGCAGAGAGGCTATATCCTGCGCATTAGCGCCACGGCTGCCCTGTCCGTTTACGTGCTGACAGATCCACTATTATCATAATCGGCCCGAGAACATGACGGGACGCTGAAGCGATGATGTCGTTTTATTTACGGGCGAGGCAGCCCCGCGCTCACGGACCACGTACCCCGGCAGGCCGGCACGAGCGGGCGAGTAGGTCAAATGACATCTTTTGATCAGAGCTGTCCAAAGAGATCAGAGGAGAGTGGCAGGTAATGGATACCCAGTGACACGCTGAATGGAGAGAGCCAGCGACTAGATGACTGCATGTCTCCCATTAGGAGCATCTCGCTCTCTCTATCTGGCTCGTCTTTGCTTTGCAGGCCCACTCTCTCTGTGTATCTACATCCCCCCTCCTTCTCCCTCTCTCTCTCTTCCAAGGCCTTCAGATTGACGTCTCGACGTAGTACCTAAATCAGTGGACTGCCACCGGCTAACACTCTGCATTATGGGTTGGAAAATGCCTATTATTTTGCTTCCTAACGTATCTGCCAAGTTCAGGGCTTGTGTACGTGGGAGAGACACAGCTAGTTTTTTCGTTTCAAATCAGAGATCTTGTCTATTTTCTGTCTTTGTGCGTTTGCAGGAGGGATGGGTCACGATTGTCGCTTGTTGGATGACTTGTCCGTGGTTGAGATTTTAAAAAATATATATATTTTGATGTTTTAAGTGTGGTGCTTTAATTAGCGTGCTAGGAGCATGTTTTAGCAGACACATTAAAGCAGCACCGCTGCAGTTACACATTCAGATGGAATGGTCTTTGGCCGTTGCGTCATGTCTTGCGCCGAGTATCCCGTCATGGCATGTCAAATTAAAAGTAGTCAAACTATTAAAAATGCAAGAACATGTATTATGTAAACGCCCTCTAAAAACATGTTCCTTAAAGGGATAGTTCAACCAAAAATGAAAATAATTTCATCAGTTACTCGCCCTCATGTTGTTCCAAGCCTGTGAGACTTTCTTTCTTCTGTTGAACATGAAGACTCTAGTAAAAAAAAGTAAGATATTTAAAATACATTTATTTCATACTACGTATATTTTAAATCTATTAACATGTTTACTGACATATCGCTTGAGGCTTACTGATATAAAAAAATAATAATAATTAAACTTTATTTGGAGTACTACTTGTGCACAATGCACATTTCTTAATAGTAAGCTTAAAATGTGTTTTAATGTCACTGTTGATGAGGATTGTATGGATCTTTGAATAATATCGGTCTTTAATGCAAGCTATTTAAAGTGTACCTGAAGTATACTTGCAATAGCTCCACTTTAACACAATCAAATATACGTTAGTATATCTTTATTTGGACTGCAGCACTACTTCTGCACAATTAAAGTGCATTAAGTACAAAATTAGTTGCTCCAGTTTAGCAGATTTTTAGGTATACCAGTTTAGTATACCAAAAAGTACAATTGCAGTTCCCGTTGACTTCCATTGTATAGACAAAAAAAGTAGAGACTTTTTTATATTTTTCATTGTTCATGTAAATGTATTTGTACTTTCTGTGTGCACCGTTTTGTACTTTACTGCACGTTCCGCCGCAGTTTCAAAGAGAAATGTCCATGAGTGGCGCTAAAACACAGGTTAAATACGTGAACCCTACATTTACGTAGTGTATTGCGTTGTTTAGGTATATGTGTCTGCAAAAGTTATTTATTTTGGAAATATTACACCAAACCCAACCCTAAACCTACCCGATAGTTTAACAAATGCATAACTGGTATAAAAAATTTGTTGATGCAACCGTGCCATTTCAACTTCCTTAGATGCAGATTTGAACTGTTTCGTCACCGTAGTTACACGGGTTCCCGCCTCCTAAGACTTCCGTACTCGGTGAGCTACCGAACAAACCTACCGTCTAGAAAACCCATAAAAATATGTGCGATGTAGAGCATCACTTCCACAGAAGAAAGAAAGTAAATTATGACAATTTTTCATTGTTCATTTTTGGCTGAACTATACTTTTCAGACTGATTAGCCAACTAGTCATTCAGGGAAGACATAGACCTTTGAAAATGCATTGTTTTTTTTTCTTTTTCCATATTCATCTTCTTTTTATACATATATTTTTCTTCTTTGTGCACAGACATAAGCATGTTTATATTGTGGTGTTAATATGTGTTTTGTGTGTGTGTGGTAGCCGAGCCGAGTGAGGCCCTGGGGATCACAGCAAGGCAGATCTGTTCTCTCCCATTACCCAGCAACCCTCTCTAATGGGAGACTGACACACTCCTGTGATTCTGAGTGGGACAGAGGGAAGAGAGAGAGGGAGGGAAAGACACGTTATGGGAGGGATTACTAAAAGAGGAAGAGGAACAGCACAAGTCACCGAGCAAAACCGAGAGATTCTCAGTAAGACACACATGTAAACTCATTCAAAGACAATCGCCCCTCCCTCTCTCCCGCTCTCTTTTGGCCTCTTGGGAGTTCCCAGTGTTTGTGTAGATGTGTCTGACCTCTGGTTGCCCCGTGCTTTAGGAATGTGACTTCCCCAAGTGGAGCGCATCTGAATAACAAAGGCAGGCGGGTGGATCATTTGCTGGAGATCATCTTCCTCCTGCTTTATAATTGTTTGTGGTGTCTGTTTGAGAGCTGCTTCAGACAACAGAGCCACATACACACACACACACACACACACACACACACACACACTAGACTGATTATTAACTAACCAGAGTTCATATCTGGGCCCATTTTTAGAATATATTTGACTATTCAAAAGTCAAAAGTGAAAAATAAAAAATAAAATAATCAGTAAAGAATATTTGTATTTGTACACACATATGAACAAAAATATAATTTTTTCCTCATTGATGTCTGATTATATCTGCACAGGTGATCTGTAAGTTCATTCAGCGTCTGTTCGGTACAGGAAACACCTGCTGCAGTCAGATTTCTGTTTGTCCTCGAGAACGTTCGCTCATCGTTCAGACAACAGCCAGCCTCAGTCACTGCTGATTTCCAGTGTGACATCCTGAAATACAGATCATAGAAGTGATGGAGTCAACTTTAGTTACACAAGCTTGGCTTGGTTATATTATTTGGTTTTGCTTTTGTAGTGGCTGCTGAAAAGTAATCTTTGCTTACAGGAATAAATAACACTTTAAAATATATTAATAAAATAGATAATATATAAATAAAATAAGTTATTTTAAATTGTAAAAATATTTCACAATATGATTGTTTTTATTGGGTTTTTGAATATTAAATCCAGTGTTCGGTGAGACTTCTTTCAAAAATATTTAAAAAAATAAAAACGATCCCAAACTTTTGAATGGTAGTGTATTCCATTTCCTTTGCTTCCTTTATTAAATATTTTTAAGATTTTTTTTTTATTCTTTCAGCTACCGATTCAATTGTAGTACACAGTATAAAATGTTTTGTAACCTAAAAAGGTCCTTCATGCATTAACATGTAAAATTAACATATTTTATAAATAAACAATTTTATTTAATTTGACTGAATGAAAATGACTACCTTATATCAACGAAAGAACTGAAGGATTAAATAAGATCTTTTTATGGTTATATTTGTTACTGTGTACTCTCAGCTCAAGATTTTTTGAATTAAAATTAATTTTACAGAATTTCGTAAATTTTGCCCCAAAATCAACTGGTATTTTTTTTACACGTAGAAAAAAAGTAAAAGTCACAGACTGTTTCTTCACCTCAGTGTCAGAACAGAAAGTGATGCTTTAGTGCACTAAACATAATAAGATTTAAGACCTAAAAATATCACTAAATATACTGTAAAAAGTAGGAATGATGGTACTTTCAATCCACACACTTTTAGCTCTACAGATAGTCCTATATGGAATAGCTGAGGTATTAAAATATTAGTATTAAAATCTTATCTAAGTATTACTTTCATAAAGAGACTGTCCTTTTTTAATAGAGCTTGATACTCACTGCAATTTGTTGCAGCATATTGTGCTTATACTGGCCACTGATATGAGTATTTAATGATTGCTGCCGATGTCCAAAATGAAGGGTGGCCGATGAAATTTTAATTAAAAAAACTATAACTTGCACAATATTATTTGTCTCTTGGCTATTTAAGTGGAGTACGTGGAAATGCTCGTCTGATAGGACAGATGGCCTGGTGATGTGATCTTTCTTAGGAACAACTGTGGGGCAGACCTTCGGAGGAAGTGTGGGGCAGAATCGTTGGGGACATTCAGGGCAGACGCTGGTGTTCATTAGTGACTAATAGCATTTTGGAAGAGGTGGAGCGTGTTTTTACTCCTGAGAACGTCCATGCTGTGCTGTTTTAACCTCTCAGTTCAAACATCTGAAGGAGTAGATCCAAAAAGCACATGTAAAGTTTTTATTGGAGGCGTCTCATGAGGATGCGGCTCCAGAACGATTTTGTCAACAGAACTGTATTTGGTCACTGAGCGATACATCATTGAAGTCGATGAATAAACGTTATTTCAGTTGAGCAGTTACTGAAATAATCGGTGCTAAAACGCTCTCATCAGAGGTTAACAGATCCTATCTACGTTTCCTTAGCAAGGGCTTTTTTAAATGCCTGCATCAGCACCGTGCCTGCTTTTGAATATAAATCAACTTTTTGTTTGTACGTTATTGTGTTGCACACAGGATCATTTGTATGACTGAGCACTCACGTGTGTGTTCGAGGCTGTCGAATCTTGATGCCGTGTAGGAGTGTTAACTCCAGTGGAGGTGCTATGGCAGCAGGGGGAAGTTCTGTTCTCCAGCGTGGTTACCGGTTGCTGTGCACATGCAGGGGGGGAGAGCGGGGGTGTGTAAACATACACACACATACACACACTGTCAGGGGCTCTCCCGCTGAGTGGCATGAGCGGGCGATTAGCCGTGCTAGCGTCTGTGTTTACCAGCTCTCTCTCTCAGTTCTGCCAGCGCCGATGCACCTCCAGCCCTGTTTCTTTTCTTTAATCCACACCAGCTTGCTCTTTCTCTCGCTCTCTCTCTCTCACACACTCTTCCACCAGCTCACATTTTCACATTATTATAACAAAAGATGAGACCATTTTTAAAGATTTTAAATACCTGTGATTCTTTTTTTAACAGTTTTTTTTTCCTCAAGGTTTTTTATTGCACAATAGGTGTGATTCTTTCTTAAAGTGAACCTGAATAATTAAAATGGACAAGAATTTAATTTCTTAATGTCCCTGGTCTTATTGGGAATGATTCATGGTACATGTTATAAAAAAAATAAAATAAAAAAAGTCTTGGTAATTTTTAATATCTTAGCTCTTTTTTTGGAAACGACTTTCTCTTTTCACTGAAATCATTTATATTTATCAAACTTTTATTCAGTCTGGCTACATTAAAATATGTAACACACGTTTCACAGTCTAATCAGTTACTGATAGATAAAATCAAGTCACAACTTTTTTTTTCCAGGAAATATGGATGTAAAAGTGGTTGCAAATGGCAATTCACATTCAATTAATATTTTAGGAGTTTAGGAATATTTTAAGAATGTTATTTATAATTTAAATTAAATCTGTGGCATGCTGTAACAATAATTTCGATGAACACCGCATGTTATGGTAATGCAGTGGCAGTGTAAGCCTAGCAGGCAAGTGTGCAGCATCACAAATAAACGTTTAAAATATGCAGCTATCAACTTTGCTATTAAAGTCACAGATGCTGTCCATAAACATTTAAGTTGTAAATAACCCAGAATATTCCTTTAATGTGTTCATAAATGAAAATACCTCTGGTCCTCATCTGGTTGCAGAGACAATGCAGGGAAACAAAACTTGTTACAGTTATAACCATGGTAACCATCACTTGGTAACAACCACGCATTCTGTAAACAAAACACAAATGATTCCATAGGTAGAGGCCTCTTATCTGCGTCGGTCATTTTCTTTCTTGTTTTCTCTCTGTGTTACGCTCCTCCGTCCATCCAATCCATCTCAATGTGCCGTCTGTAGGCAGGGCAGGCCAGGCTGGCGAAAGTGGTCTCAGTGAGCTCTCTCTTTCTCTCCAGCTAGCCTTGGAGCAGGGCCTCCATCAGTCAGTAGGCCTGGTCGATGGGGCGTCTCTCTGGAATCGATGGCACGCCTGTCTGCTTCGTCCATCCTTCTCTCTCTGCCTCTGCTGTCCAGCCGTGCCCTCTCGCCCACCCCAGTGCTGGACACACACACACGGACACATCTAACGTACACATGCATACATACACGTCTGGCCTCCCCACCAATTTGTCTGTGCATGTCAAATTGCAATAATTAAGCATTATTGATCTCAAATTCAATTAACTTCATTAACACGGGTCATGATAGCCGAGGAGAGATGGAGGGGAGGTGAGGAAAGTAGTGAGGGCATAGGACGAGAGGAAAGAGGAGAAGAGAAGTGGATTGGTGCTATCTCATATTCTCCAGCCGCACACAGACAGCCTGTCTGCTTAAGGCTACAAACCATTTTCCTCCTAATGATATCACATTGCAGATAGTGGCATATTAGAGAGAGATACCTCCCATTATAAATGTGGGCTTTAGGGGCTATATATAGCAGCTTTAATTACCAACTACTTACTCTTTCGCTCTCTTCAGCTCATCCGCACACCCAGAAGTATTGGACCGGGCTGCCGACTTCAACGGCTGTCTGTATAAGTGAGGCCGATTGCAAACAAGAACAAATGGCAGCAGCTTGGGGGGTGTTAACTTGGTTCACACGTACTGTATAGAGTTCTACATTGTCCATGTATAGGAAGAAACACACAGCAAAAAGATGTGACAACTGAAGGCTGAGAAATTTTTCTGTTTTTATATATTTTTTAATGCTGAATATATTAAGCAAAACTATTAAGCTGCACAACTGTTATTAACATTGATACTAATAAGAAATGTTTGAGCACAAAATCAGCATATTAGAATGATTTCTGAAGGATCATGTGACACTGAAGACTGATGGCCATTGAAAATTCAGCTGTGCCGTCATAGGAAAAAAAAAAAGTAATATTTCCAACCCTAAACTTTTGAGCAGTAATGCACGAACACACACACATACACAATATTCTTACTATTTATTTTACTATGTTACTATTTATTATATAGTATATTAACAGATACCAGATGTTTTTTTTGTTTTTGTTTTTTATAATAGCCTATTATATATAATTTCAAAATGTTTTGTACATTTCATTTGTTATTACTCTTGAATGTATTATGTAAATATTCAATAAATTTGACTTATGGTTGACAGTAGCTGCTTTATTTTAATCAAAAAGCGGTCTTAGTTCTTGCAATCATTCAAACAATATAATCACAAATGGTTAAGTCATATTTGCATAACTTAGTTAACATTCATGATTAACTATGTTTCCTTGATGAAGGGGCTTGAGTATTAGATTTATCGCTGTGATATGTATTAAGGTTTTTACTTACTCTAATATGTTTGAAGATAGTATGTGCTCTAGCAGTCCAGACCCAGACGGCCCTCTAAGTTTGCAAGGTTACGCTCTCCACTGCCTTAGAAAACAGCATTCTCTGCTGGTTGTCTCCCTGGATGTCCGAGTGTAAATTAGATCAAGCTCTTCTTCCAATCTGATGCCAAATCATTGGGAGGTCATTCTCATTTTGCCCCCACCCTACCACTCTTGGATCCAAGCATCCTGTTTTCTAATTAAAACAGCACCTGTGTGGTGTGGGTAGGCCTGGACCGGAGCACTGGCTTCAGAAGGTCCAGGGATGAAATCTCAATATTGTTCCCAGCCAGAACACACAGACTCTAGGTACACTGGGGGCTTGGGAACCTGGAATACAGCCAGGACATGCACCAACACTCGGTGCGTGTAAGTGTGTGTGTGTATGTCGCAGATTGTCGGGTCTCTCTCTTGTTAGCCCCTGCCTCTGCTTTCTTCTCATCTTTCTCCACCCCTCTCAGGTTACCTTGGGCTATGACCGTTTGTTGTGTTGTCAAGCAGTGCTAATTCTATTTTTGGTGTCAGAAAATGAATTTTGAACAAAACACACACGTACACAGAAACATGTACACACATCTCCCTCAGATTTGCTGTAGGGCGCGCGTGCGCCTACTCACTGGCAATACTTACTCTGTGCTCTACATACAGTCAAGTTCAGGTCAAGGTTACAGTGAGACAGGTTTGCTTGTACTTGAAGTGATGAGCAAATGTCTCTCTCTCTCTCTCTCTCTCTCTCTCTCTCTCTCTCTCTCTCTCTCTCTCGCTCTCTGGCACCCTCACCCTCCTTTTTAACTTTAATTACCAGCTAATCATTTTGTGTAATTATGTTCAATGTTGACCTTACATTTTACATGTAGTGGTTTAGCAGCAGCTAAAAATTTCATGCTATACCTCCACCTTTTTGTGTGTGTTGTAATCATTGTGAATAGGTTTAAAGTGTATGAATTTGAAGGAACCAGGTTTTTACATTGCTATTTGGCCTTGATGTAAAGCTTAGCTTCTCTTGCTTCCTGAACGAAGGCATTGTTCTCTTAAACAGCTGTCGTTTTGGCTGATTCAGAACAGATGGCTGTGTGTGAGCGTGTGCATGTGAGTTTGTGTGTGCTGCACGATCACAGTTGGTTGTGATTTGTGTAGGGGGCGATTCGATTTCACAGACTGGCTGTGATGTGTGTGAGAAGATGGATCCTAATAATAATGCTGTAAAAAATCACTATTGAATGGTCTTTTTTTTCTTTGTTCTGAGTACTTCAGTAGTTGCTTAATGCTGTCCCCTTAATTTCAGTTTGAAACAAACATTCACACACACATACACAATTCAGAAAATTAAATAGCAAACTAATAGATATTTACAATTTAAACAGGAAGGATATCAATTTTAACACACTTTTTTTTAAATCAATGTATATGCATTGTTAATAAATGATGATAGTAATACAAACAAAACTGATAACCATTTAGTAAATTAATTATAGGCCTAAGTAATAATTTGACTACATTACAAAAAACAATGGAATTCGATGGAGTTTAATGAAACAGCACAGAATGCCTGAAGTCATGAGGTATGCACATTACAACTGCAAACTAAAAAGGGGTCTGTGCCTTTGCCAGTCCCTGGACATCATTCTGCCAAGGGCTACCAAATGACTGTCCTCGTGTTGATGGCGTTCTTTTTACTTTTTGGTTGTTGTTGTTTCACAGCCATCATATCTGAATCACACTAGTGTTGTTTTGTTAAACTTAAATTAAATATTTTCTCTCAAAAAAATTGTTTTTGAGGGGCTGATGTAAATTCCGTAAATTCAAATTCTGTGTAGTCTTTGTTAAGGAAATCCTGAAATGTTCCTTGTATACAAATTGACATATTGTATTTAGAATTAAATGTATATGCTGTGTGTTGAAGTTGGAGCATGAGTAGTTTGACATTTGTGGTATTTAGACGTGATGGAATGTGTTCACAGAAAACCAGCATGTCCAATGGAGTGTCCTCTCTCTCCATTGTTTACATACCTGGTCAAATGCGTGATTAACTGACACAGTCAGGAATGCGCAGAATTATTTCAGTGCATTACATTTCTCTCTGTGTCTCTTTCTCTCTTTCTCTTTTTGCATGACTTCCACTGGAAGTTAAAAAGAATATATTTTGGTTGCTTATTTCTTCAGGCTTGCACAAACATGACCATGCTTTTTCATGAGCGTTTGCGTTCTCCAGGCTAAACTCTAAATAATAACTTTCAACTTTCTAATCTTTCGTAATTGACACAAATGTGTTTGGTGCAGGGATTTTTATGTCGGAAATGTACATACAATCATTTTTATTTACAAGCAGGCAAGCCTTTGCTGGGTAATGAGTGAGAATGCTTTCTTAATTTAAATGGCGAGTGTGTCTGTTTGGGAATGCATTAGGGGCTGCTGAAGAAGCGTAAGACATATTAATTGACAGACAGGAACTGCTGTCTCTGAGGTTGATACAAGTAATTTATTACTTCAGAAACGAATGCCACCTCCAGAATGTGCTTCATTAATTTCAAATTTAGTTTTAATTTCAAGCTGTTGCCCCTTGAGAAGAATAAGGTGGCAACTTCGGTTTGAAGAGGCATTTTTTCCGTTCTTTTAACCCCCCCACCACCCCCTGCCGCACTCTCTTTTCAGAACAAAGGAGGAGAGAAACATAACTTCATTCCATGTGGCAATGTAATGCAATTGGAAAGCAGAGAAGGAATTACTGTAACACTTTATAATATAAAAAAGTCTGACTGATTGTTTTGTTTTTCACTGCTGGAGAAAATACACTGATGCCTGAATTTTCTATCAGCTGTCTACCCACCATACAAGGCATTGTAGGAATGTAATGTGTCGAATCTTCATCATTGGACAATGTGATAACATGTTTTTTTCTTTCTGTTTCTTTTATCTCTTTTGTACCTGCAGCATATGTGCCAGAGGAGCTAAAGGAGGCTGCCTTACTAGATGAGGATGTTGAAGGAGAGGATTCAGCTGTGGAGGAGGAACCTGCCATGAAGTATGTGTGCCAGGACAATGACTTACTCCTTAAAGACAGGCAAGGCTTCCATGACTCTCCACCGGTGGATTTCTCCAGCCATGAGATGGACAGCGAGTCACACCTGAGTGAGTCCAGTGACCGCATGTCAGACTTTGAGAGTGCCTCAGTGAAGAACGAAGAAGATAGTTCAGCCAAGGAGCCCCTCACATCTCTTTCTTCAACTTCATCTGTGATGATGACGACAACAGCCACGCCAAGCAGTGAGGAGGCGACACAATTAGGCCCAGACAGCCTGGAGCAGATGAAAGCTATCTACACTAGCTTTCTGACCAACTCCTACTGGTCATCGCTGAACTTGAATATGTCTCAGCAAACAACAGAAAAGCCCCCACGTAGTCACAGTAGTAGCAGCAGCAGTAGTAGCAGCAGCAGTAGCTGTGGTAGTGGCGGTTACGACTGGCATCAGACAGCAGTGGCTAAGACCTTGCAGAATGTTTCACAGAACCAGAATAGACTGCTGCACCCAGCATCTGAGCCAAACCTCTTCAGTACTGTGCAGCTTTATCGGCAGAGCACCAAACTCTATGGTTCCATCTTCACTGGTGCAAGCAAGTTCCGCTGCAAAGACTGCAGTGCCGCCTATGACACTTTGGTCGAGCTCACCGTGCACATGAATGAGACGGGCCACTACCGGGATGATAACCATGAGACAGACAGTGAAGGTGCCAAGCGCTGGTCAAAGCCTCGCAAGCGTTCCCTGCTGGAAATGGAAGGAAAGGAGGATGCCCAGAAAGTTCTTAAGTGCATGTACTGTGGCCATTCCTTTGAGTCACTGCAGGACCTTAGTGTTCACATGATCAAGACGAAACACTACCAGAAAGTGCCTCTTAAGGAACCAGTAACTCCTGTGGCAGCCAAGATTATCTCCTCAGCTCGTAAAAGAGCCCCCATTGAGCTAGAACTCCCCAGCTCACCAGATTCCAATGGTGGCACCCTCAAGCCTTCTTTGTCTGACCCCAACGACCTTCTTCAAAAGACCCCCAATCCCTACATCACACCCAACAATCGGTATGGACACCAGAATGGTGCTAGTTATGCATGGCAGTTTGAGTCACGTAAATCCCAGATCCTGAAGTGCATGGAGTGTGGAAGCTCGCATGACACACTGCAGGAGCTGACAGCCCATATGATGGTCACAGGACACTTCATCAAAGTCACTAACTCTGCCATAAAGAAAGGCAAACCTATCATGGAGTCGATGTCCACAATGGCTCCTAACACCATACCTACTAATGAAGACAAGTTTCAGTCAGTGCCACTGGCTGCCACCGCATTTTCCCCACCACCGCCTGCACCTCCTCCCCCTAGTATCTCCCCTGCCATCACACCCATGGAGATTAAAAAGGAGGAGAAGGAGGTGGAGTGTACCAAGGAGACAAATAATAGCAAAGACAAGAAGGCAACAGACAGTGAGACCGACGAGAAGTTTGAAGTCTCATCCAAATATCCATATTTGACAGAGGAAGATCTTCAAGAAAGCCCTAAGGGGGGGTTTGACATTCTGAAGTCTCTCGAGAATACAGTAACATCTGCCATCAACAAAGCACAGAATGGCACACCCAGCTGGGGAGGCTACCCCAGTATTCACGCTGCCTACCAGCTTCCAAACATTATGAAACTGTCCCTGCGCAACTCAGGGAAAAGTTCTCCTCTGAAGTATATGTTTTCTGGAGAAGAGATCATGTCTCCAACCAAAAGCCAACCTCTAATTTCTCCACCTAGTTGCCAAACATCCCCTTTGCCCAAAAACAACTTCCATGCCATGGAGGAGCTGGTCAAAAAAGTCACAGAAAAAGTGGCCAAAGTAGAGGAGAAGATGAGGGATCCCGGAGCTAGATCTTCCCCACTTAGACGGACCACACCCTCCCCTTGCAGTAGTGATGCAGGGGAATCTGCCAGAGGGGAGTCCCCAAAGGAAAGGAGAGGAGCCAAAACCCCTGAGACTAATGGGGGCGGAAAGACTCACAAAGAATTAAACGGTGATGCTCTTACAAAAGAGTCTCTGGAGAATGGTACTGACCATGTTGTCAAAGCCCCTGTGTCTAACTTATGCAGCAGCACTGCTATTATAACCGACCATCCTCCAGAGCAGCCATTTGTCAACCCTTTAAGTGCGCTTCAGTCTGTCATGAATGTTCACCTAGGAAAAGCTGCCAAACCTGCCCTGCCGTCCCTTGACCCCATGAGCATGCTCTTCAAGATGAGCAACAGCCTGGCAGAGAAGGCAGCTGTAGCTGCCTCCACTCCATCTCAGACCAAAAAAAACAACGAGCATCTAGACCGCTACTTCTACCACATTAACAATGACCAGCCTATTGATCTGACCAAAGGCAAGAGCGATAAGAGCAACTCCCTGGGATCTGCTGCCTTGTCCTCCTCCACCTCCACTCCCACCTCAATTTCACCATCATCGACCATCACCTTGGCAAAAGCCTCATCTGCTGTGGCTTCCTTCATGTCCAACTCACCTCTGCGCGAAAATGCCCTGTCCGACATCTCCGATATGCTACGCAACCTCACAGAGAGCCATGCATCCAAGTCCTCCACACCAACGAGTCTTTCAGAGCGCTCGGATATAGACGGATCGACGCCGGAGGAAGCAGAGGAGTTCTCTCCCGCTCAGAAACGAAAGGGCCGGCAGTCCAACTGGAATCCTCAGCATCTACTTATCTTGCAGGCACAGTTTACCTCCAGTTTGAGGCAAACAGGTGACGGCAAGTATATTATGTCGGACCTCAGTCCACAGGAGCGCATGCATATTTCCCGCTTCACTGGCCTCTCGATGACCACCATCAGCCACTGGCTGGCCAATGTCAAATACCAGCTGAGGCGGACAGGTGGCACAAAGTTCTTGAAAAATCTAGACTCTGGCCACCCTGTCTTCTTCTGCAGTGACTGTGCATCACAGATCCGTTCCCCCTCTACCTATGTCAGCCATCTTGAGTCACATCTGGGCTTCCGGCTCAGGGACCTGGCCAAGTTGTCTGGAGAGCATCTCGTTAGCCAGATATCACGCCATAGCAAGGGGCTTTCTGAGAAACTGCTTTCAACGCAAGCGCATTCTTTGGCCCATTCAATCCCCAACCCCAGTCCTCACTCACTTTCCCCCTCCCCTTCCCCAGATGAGGAGCCAACTGGCACCTCATATCAGTGTAAACTGTGTAACCGGACTTTTGCCAGCAAGCACGCTGTCAAGCTCCATCTGAGTAAGACCCATGGTAAATCCCCTGAGGACCATCTTATGTATGTTTGTGAACTTGAGAGACCTTAGCGATGGCCACGGACAAAAACTGTCTCTCATCTCTTTATTTCCTGTCCTTTTTTCAAGCCTTCTGACTAACATTTCTTAAGGAAAAAATAAAATATTAAAAGAACTGAAAGTAATTAACGAAGAAATAACTGCACATAGATGCCAGAAAACTACTGTTTAGTTTTGGCACATCATTTGGAGTTTTCCTCTGGGGAACACTCATTTGGCCCTAGAGACATTAATTTTCTGCATTTTTAGTTCACAATGGAAAACAGAGAAAATGATGACAAATGATTTTCTATCTGTGCAGTGCTGAGTGAAGAGGTCACTGGTAAAATATGAAGGTAAATTAAAAAAGACTTAAAATGAAGTTGTATGTATTTGAAAGTTGTGTAAATTGATTTTTTTTTGGCATCCTTGAGATGCAGTAAGCTGCATGCATTAATGAAATGGTTTAGTTCAATATTTGATAACTAAATCTGGGCTTTTCTTTATCTCTCGCTTTACTTCTCTCTTATTTTAATTTTTTCCTTTCTTTCTTTTTTTCTTTTTTTTGTTAATGTGACCTAAGTATGCTGGTGTCAGCAGAATAATTTAACCCTCTGAGTACGCCAAAATACTTCTATATTTACAACTCCCCCAAAAGTAAACAAAAAATATATGTATAAAAAAGAGCGAAATTAAGAGATTGGAAGTCACCGAGTTTATATGTATTTGAGTGGGTAAATTCAAGGGTATCCACTAAAAATCACCTTGTCTGATAGATCACCTCTTACACAGCTTGCAGTGCAGAAATATATGTGAATCCAAAATAGCAGTTTTTTAGTTTGCTCAAATCAGGGGCCTTTATGAATTCAGGTCAGTGTAAAAATCTGTACATAAAAACATAAACTAATTTCTGTCTAAATTATGCATCATTTTATATTTTTTAATTTAAGATGAGTATGACTATCTACTGGTGCACAATATATGAAGACATTAATGAAATTGTTTTGCACAATAGTTTTATAAATATGTTATTTAATCAGAAGATATGAAAATGAGAAGAAGAAAAAAAATCACCCTAAAGTTTTATTTCCACCTCGTGCTCAAAGGGTTAAACTTCTTGTACAAGACAGTACTTGTTCCATCATTTCACTTAAATGGTTGTATAAAAAGATGCTACTTTATAATGTAAGGAGGAATTCCACAATGTAACCTTTTATTTATAAACACTCTTGGTTGTTGTTTCATATTGTAGAATGCCTTTTTGATTGGTATCTTTTATTTTGTTGTTCTGTCTAATTATTCCTCCATAAAACCACACTGCAGCTTCATCATTTTTGGGGATATGAAAGGTAACCATGGTTACCTTACCTCCAATTGACAGTTCTGCTACGTTTTGGCAGTTAATTTACTGAAGTAACTGACAGCTGCCAGTGAATGGAAATCTTATGTGTAAAATATTGGCATGTTAACAGCACAGACACTGTTATGCATTCTGTGCCGTGTTTCTTTTTTTGTTGTTGTTGACAATGAAGCACTCATTATATGACTTCATATAACCTTTTTTCTACTGCAGCATTAAATTGAAATTGTTTTGGTTTTTTGCAATAACTTGATGTGTCGTGGCTCACAATTCTGTCGGGCGCCGGGGGATAAGAAATGAGCAGATTAAAGAGAACTGCTGTCAGTTAAATAGCAGTCGACAAGTGTGTGAAAAGACGTTTATGTGGCAGTAGGGGTAGACCACCGGACCTCTGACAGGTATGAGCATATTAAAATCCACCAGGTGGCTTGTGTGTGAGTGTGTGCACAAGCATAGACCTCTGCTACTGGTCTCACAAATATTAAGTGTTTATCTCATATGCAGCAGACTTTAGTGGTGTCATATATTTTTGGCAGATCTATCCCATCACTCCTCTCATCTAATTCCCTGCCTGGTGACACATCGACTCACAACGTCTCCTAATATGGTTTAACTAGGGAAGCATCAGGCGGCGTGAAGAGCGATGCGCCTTTCCCTCTCTACAAAGGAATGTAGCAGATAATTGCTCTGGCATTAACTGTCTCTTTTTCACCATTTTCACTGTTGTAATTAGCTCAGGTTCCCATTTTGCAGGGACAAATTTGTTTGGGCCTCATCCAGAATGACAACAGAATCGCATTTAGAGTATGACTACAAAATTCTCTTTTGGCATAGACTGCACTCAAAGAAAATGTAAATGACATACTGTATATGCTGATTCCCAGCTTGGTGTTTGTGTATGTGAGCGAGAGAGAGAGAGAACCTTTGTGAACAGATCAGTGGAAGTAGGGGCACATATAAGATATATCTCATAATGGTGGGACACTTTCTCAAAAATGGTTTACTCTGTTTAGTTACCGAATATGTTCCTCGTCAGATCTGTCAGAGAGCATTCAGCATGCGCACACACACACACACACACACTCAAAGACGTCAGGAGCCAGGTAGAGGGGACATCATGTGTGGTGACAAGGTGCTGCTGTGTGTGAAAATGTCAGCCTTCACAGGCTTCCCTGAAGTCTGCCGCCATATTTAAGGTGCTCATTAGTCGCAAAGAAAATGTGCGTGAAATTGAAGTGTAAGAAAGCCATTTTCTCTCCTCTCTCCCAGCCTGGTAAGCCACAAAACTAGGGGTTATTAAGGTTGAAAACAACAATACATGGAGACATTTAACTATCAAGAAATGCCTACACACTCCCACACATGCAAATAAACAATATCCCACTCCTCCCCGATGCTAATGGCAACTTTTTAAAGCTACTCGAGCTGCGTACAGGACACCGCGTGTGCCGTATCGGTGTTGCGTTTGAATTTGACCCACTTCACGACGGGGAGTAAACAAATTGTAAACATGCACACACATGCACAACCAAAGGTATGTTTGTGTAGAAAAGGCCTACATAATTGCTTTGTGTCTAAATACCCCAACAATGAGTATATTTCCCAGGATGTGAGGAGCGTAATTGGTCTGTACACATAATCTGCTCAGAATGAGAGGTTTACGTGTGCCGGAGCAAACCGCACATTGGAGGCTTTATCTCCGTTGCGCTGTTACAAAAGACCAGTGTCTAAAGCTCAGTGAAACTCTCGAAGCAGCCCTCTCCAACACAAATTAATGCTGTGTTGTAATGCTATTGAGCTACTGAGGGACTTTATGTATTGCTGGACTTTTCAGATAAACGAAATTGCGGATTACGCACGCCGGCGACGGAAATGTATCTGTGTTTGCGCTATCACAAACAAACACACGCAGAGCGTTTTCAGTAGGCCTTTACAATAAGCGGGCACCGGCACGTCCCGCCATAGCAAATTACAATGATGCAAGCGACGTGCATCCTCTCCTCAACAATCGGGCCTGATTGATTCACTGCTGCGCTGACCCAAGGCTTCACTTTGTCTGCGGACGCCTTTGAGGCGAGCTGTCTCTCTTAACCTGTGTAATTTACATGCACTGTAATTCACTCACCATCTGCAATCTCACCTTGGAAGCACTCCCATTACAAATGCTAATTTAGAGCACCTTATAAATTCTCTCAATCACACGCTCGGGTGTGGACAATCTACACACATGGATGAGAAAAAAAGTGGATATTAGCTGGAAAAAAAAACTCCTTTAAATCATGGGTGTGTCCCAATGACCCCAACATTACCCCAAGGAGGAATGGAGAAATAGAATGGGAGGCGTCGTAGCGTTTTGTAATGCACCGCCATAGATCTTCAAGCTGTCACGTTCCCAAAGTATCTTAAAATAATGCGTGTGATGAATGTGTGATTTCCCTAATTTACGGGGCCTTGGTGTGCTCCCGGCTACATGCAGGATAGAAATCTTAAATGGGGCTTGAACGTTTCTTTGCACAACAAGAAATCAATACGCCACACATCTTAGGGAACTAAGAGTTAGAGAGAGTTTAATGCTCACTTAAAAGCTCTAAACGCACACCTGTAGTCTCAGAATCATCACACATACGTGGTCGTGTGTGTGTGTTTGTCATTTATACCTCTTGTCTCCGAGAGCTGGTTGGCTGTCAGTGGCTCAGTAAGATGACAAAGGGCATAATGGCGTTGTGCAGCAGTGTGCCATTACAAATGTGATCACCAATCACTCGAGACACAACACACTCCACGCAGGAAGAGGTAATAAGGTCTCAGTGAGCGCGCTCTCGCTCCCTCCCAACCCGCTCACATTCCCACATGGGCCTGCGTGTCTATGAGACAAACATACCGGGGGGAAGAATTATCTACAGTGCAAAAGCAGTTAGTTGCTACAATACAGATGCACACATACGCCTCAGTATTCATCACACACGGCAGACGTTAAAGCCCACCAACACAGATGAATGAAAAAAGCCACTATAAAATGCATATAAAAGACACTGAGGGTGAATCTTTTAGTGCTTGTAACACAATAAAATCTGTCTGAGATGGTTGGGAGTTGCTGATGCCTGCACCATGACTTCATTTATATACTAATTCATTTTAATTTGCCTTCAAAACAGCATTACTTCTGTTTGCACTGCACCTATGCCCTAGAGACAAACTAAAATTATGCATGTTAAATGTTGCCATGCTCAGTACAGTGTGTTCATGGTATTAGATGCCACATAGCTGTTAGCTGGCTAAATCTGGGAATCAGAAAGTGTCACATATTTTACATAATACATATGAAATTATACACTTAAGAGAATTAGAATAAAATAAAATTAGTTTAGTTCAGGCAAAATTATAAAAGAAATAAGAATAACAATAATTAAAAAAAAATATATATCGATTGATCTATCTATCTATCTATCTATCTATCCTTTATTCAAATGACCAATTTGCATTTGTATGTGTGTCATTGTCATTAATATGTTAGTCTTTTTTACCCTTTCATTGGCTGAAAAGTTAAATAAACATGACCCTGACATGGCCCTCTTGTCCTGTCACTCACCTCTGACCTTTGACCTGAGCATGGGGGTGAATGGCAGGCTACAGAAGCTGAATTTATGCACAACCTCTGCCGCTCAGCTTTTCCCCAGTAAACCAGAGAAGAAAATAGTTCACTAAAACAAAGAATTGATATTGAAAACGTTTAAAAATTCACATGGTAACAAAGACCTAGTGTTAATTTGTTTAAAAACTGTTTTATGTTTGTTTGTTTGTTTGTTTTTCTCTGTATTTGCTTCCCTCGTATTGTCTTGTGTTGTGGATGGTTGGCATTTAATTACATAATTCAAACATAATTTAAAAAATAGTCCTAAATTAACAATTAACAATTTTACATTTTCTTTGAGTCTAGCTGAACAAAAAGTATACAAAGTATAACAACTGTGCAAACCAATCTCCTTGCCTACACTGCATTCACCATACAGTTTCCATTAGTGCCGCATGGTTGTTGGATGATGGCCACTATATATGTGCAGAAGCATTAGTTTCCTCAGCCTGTCAACACAAATGCATGGCTTTCATCTTTCATTTTTTTCTTTTTCACACTGTAACAGTTATTTGACACTTCATATCATTTGTTAATTTATATTAAAATTTTCCACCTTTACATTTATCTTTAAATAGATGTATCCTATGTTCTTTGGTTTGGTTTGGTTCAGTTCAGTTCTGAAAAGAAAGGCTACAGATGTTGACTTCATGCACAACCTATGCTGCTCAGCCTTGGTTTGGTTTGGTTTGGTTAGGTTAGGTTAGGAAAGGAAAGGATCCCTCTGTGAGTGTCGCCCGAGGGCAGTCAGAGAAGTGATGTGTGCTGATTGGCTCTGTTTGGCTTGCTGATGTAGAAGGGTTTGTTGCCCTAGGGCTCAGACTGAAGAAGACCTCTCAGAAAGGTCAGAGGTGAATCTTCTAAAGCGGGGTGATAAGGGAAAGTGCTTAGCACCATTTAACCTGAACACCCCTCACACTGCTCCATAAACACACACACATACACACACAAATTCAATTTTACCCCCATCTCTAATAGAATAACAGAATCAAGAGGTCAGCATGACCAAACTATAGCGAGTGTCTTATTTTGTGAAATGGCAGGGGCGGTGATCAGCCCGGGGCTGTTTTTTCCTCTCATCATTATCTTCTGGCCAGTAGCTTGAGCAAAACACAATGCATGAATATGCATGAGTACTTTGAGTTGTAAATTTATGTATATTATTTTATATGTATGCTTAATGAAACAGTTATTTATTAGTGAATAAAATTACATAATCGTAATATGTGTTGCAATAGCATTATAGAGTGAACTGTATTAAAAATTTGTATGAAAGTATTTAATTTTATATATTTATTTATTAAATTATTAATGAATAATCTCTACATTTTACTCTGAAACCTATGGGGACTATAAATGTGAAACTTGCACCGTCCAGGTGTTAATTTTAACAAAGGATGACATTTGACTTGATCATATGCACACTCTGAGTTAGCTAACAGGTGCACACCTAAATCCCCACACAAAAGCTGAGAACAAGTTAACATGAATCTCGTTCGTGATTGGTTGATTTCTACCTGTCTGTCAGCGTGGGCTGACAATTGCGGGTGGGGTTTGTTAGACAGCGCCACATGTCAGTGGCTGGACTCCAAAGACAGTTATCTTGTTCGAGTCCCCTCTCAAAACTCATTATCACACTCAAATTATTTCCACCCACAAGCTGCTTAATTAACACGCATGTCCAGACTCACGTCAGCTCACATATATTGATTACAACATCAGGCTCTCGTGTCTGCCAAAGCTTTGAGTCAGACAAAGAGAGAGGATAGGAAAGGAGGCCAGGAGCAAGTAAGAGAAATGTATGTAATGTGCTCGCTACGTTATCGACTCCATTTTGTTCCTTTCCGTCCTAATGAATTATGGGTAAGCGAGCTAATGAATGGCAGCCCTGCGAACAATGGGCGTGCAGTAATCTCCCTTCTCGCTCACAGTAGTCGGGTAATTCTGGGTAATTTCAGGCTTGGCCTCAATCAGTGGCATTAGCCATCATCTCAGTCCTGAAGGGGTTAATTAGGGGCCGAGAGAAAAGCCCAAATTAATTGGCTCTCGTCCGGATGAAGGGTAAAATAAAAAAGAGAGAGAGAGAGAGAGAGAAAGAACTGGGATTTTTAATACATTAAGAGCAGCTGACAGCACTTAATTGCCATGGACATAAATAGAGTAATGACAGAAAAAAGAGACACAGAAATAGGCAGGAAGTAACATCAAACAGTCCTTTTCCAGTGTTTTGTGGTGAAAAAAATGAGTGAAGTTTAATCTGTCAGCAGAAAGGTCAGATGTTTGGACAGGGCACAAAAGACAAACAGCCAGACAGACACCCAGAAAGGGGTCTAGGGAAGTGTATTTTGTGCTTGTGTTCAAGAGAAGGGATGGGATGGGATGGAGGAGGGAGCCGTTTCGAGACAAGCCCTCTGTGTTGTGGGATATGTGTTTTCTTTCGTTTCTCTCTTTCTCTTCTCTCTGTATTTTCAGTGATGGTATGGCGACGGGCATCACGCATCGGTGAGCATGAAACGGAGTCGGCGAAAGCGCTGAAGGAGTGCTCTCCTCCTGGAAGCCTCATCAGGACTTGTCATCGCTCTAATGAATATCATTTAAATTGCTTTGTATATGAGAGTGAGTTTGGATGTCGATTTAATTTGCGCATGTGTTTGAGTTCTTCTGCTTGGCTAGGCGAATAGAGACAGATAGAGAACGGGAGGGAGGCTAAGAGAGAGAGTGAGGGAGGCAGACTAATGAAAAGCGAGCTGGGGTGACAGCGTGATGAGACTCGACCCGATCAGACGAGTTTGAAAGGAAATTCTGACAGGGCTGGAGAATAAAAAATGCGCACTCATGTGCACATACACACTCAGGCGCTCGGAGATGCCAACTACACACATGCTGCATCTCAGGAAGTGGCTGCAAAGTGGTTTACGTTATCAAGTCTACTGTTGAATGGTGGTTTGTGGGGGGGAGGGGCACACCTGTTCTCATTTGCCGATATCCCCTGTCGTAGAGGGATCGCTAATGACGGCTGAGGAACCGTCCGCAGGCTTTGTGTACATGTAAAATAAATAAACCCGCTCGCCCTCCATGCGCATGGGAGCCTACTCGGCTTTTAAGCGTGGCCTTATCAAAATAAAATTACAATATATGCTGATACTGTATTTCAACCCTCCCCCTCGTCCCCCTCCAGCACTCATTCTGAACGCCCGCACAGTACTGAGTCGCACTCTGTGCCGTGTGCCGTGAAATATTACAACCTTTCCTGAAGCAAAAGATATAAATCCGCATTGAGGAATTGCAAAAACAGCACAAAGCATTCCCGGCCCGGTGCTATCTAGTGAGGCGCTGATGATTTAGCATTGCAGGTGCATCAGGACCCCAAGCTCTGCAGACAAAGCCCAACCCTGCAAGCTTTTCGCTTTCTCTCTCTCTCCCTCTCTCGTGCCTGCTTGCTTTTTTTATTCCGATGGTAATAAATGCGTCATTTGTAATTCATTTCAATTACTCAGGCTTTTTAATTGAGTCGGATCCAATTATGCCCTGGCAATTAGTATAATCAATTACGCTTTGATTACGCAGGTTTTCATGCTTGTCACTGCAGGATTCGGCACAGATGGGGGAAGTGCGGTGTGATTTCAGCCCATCGCCGTCGCTATCTCCGTCCCGGCGGAGGAGACGGGTCAGGTAGATCTCGGTATGTTTTTCAACTGTGCCTCTGATGCAGGATCCGGGGAGACGTGCTGATATGCTTGTCAAAGTCAGCATTCTGACTGCCACAATTCATCTTAAAGTTCCACGCACCTCACTTTAAGCAGCACCTTTCTGCCATTCTTGGGATTTATTGTGCGCGATAAAATTTGAGCTGTGAGAAGATGGGTTTCAGCATCGTTACAGAGAGCAC
The DNA here is from genome assembly GCA_027422415.1 of Schizothorax lantsangensis. Lineage (NCBI taxonomy): Eukaryota > Metazoa > Chordata > Actinopteri > Cypriniformes > Cyprinidae > Schizothorax > Schizothorax lantsangensis. Next base: position 29,287,809 of record CM049839.1, on the reverse strand, counting down.
TTTTAAAGGAAAGTGCGTCAAATGCCTTACACAGAGCCGTGAGGCCTTTAAAAACATCATATAGCGTCTGGAGGTTGGGCACATTTCAGCCATTATCATATTATTCCAGCAATATCAACAAAGCATGCTGGGCATTTATATCCTTGATCTCATGAAGGTGGTGAATGCACATTCAAAATAGTGAGCTCATCGAGGTGTGAGATAGTTAGCGTACTTGATTCGACATCTGCAATCTTTTTGCTTTGAAATTTTCCTAATGGTGTGGTGTTGTCTACCATACTATGAATGAAGTTCAGGGCTGTTAAACACTCAGCCAAGTGCTGTGGAATCACTAGGGTGACCATGCGTCCTCTTTTTCCCAGATATGTCCTGGGAATAAATGCCTAAAATATCCAGGTTTTGGCTTTGTTTTCTTGTTTCATACTTGCTGAAGGTAATGACTGAAAAGCAGTTTGACCAATATCATGCAGGCATTGTACATAATCAACCAATCGTGGTGTGTGAGAAGGTGGGATCTAAAGAGAATGGTCAAAGCAATTCAAATACACGTATATATTAGGTGTGTTCAACTTGAGGCAGCACTGTGCAGATCCGATCGGCGTATGAGATCAAAGTACCTCGAGAGCTATAGAGAGCAGACGGCTCCTTATGGATTTGAATCGCTCTCGCAGTACTTTGGTGTCATACACTGATCGATCTGCACAGTCCAACACTCCTAATATGTATGTGTATTTGCATCGCTATGCATGTTATTGGTCAAACTACTACTTTCAGATCATTATCTTCAGCAACAATGAAAACAAGAAAACAAAGCCAAAACCTGGATATTTTAGGGCATGTAGAAATCCTGGCCAGGACATGTCTGGGAAAAAGAGGACGTATGGTCACCCTAGGGATCACTAGTCTGTATTGTTTCACTGTTCCAGTAGCTCAACATCGGTTTGATGCCCAGGGAACAGACATACTGAAAAAACTAAATTATCTTATCAGTTTGGATAAAAGCATCTGCCAAAAGCGTAAATGTAAATGTTGTGTTCCTATATCAAGGGCATCGATATACTACAGTGCAAGGTCAACTGACCGCTTAACACTGGAAAAAAAGAAAATTTGTTACTTGGCAACAACTTAAATCATAAAGAATAAAATGTAAGAAATATCAGCAATTTAAGGTAATCCATCAAGATTAGACACTATTTGGACCCTTTCTAGTTGTAAAAAGTTTCATGCATCCACTTATGTGTGAGATGCGGGGGGGGGGGGGGGGGGACGGGGACCATAAATTTACATGGAAACAAGCTGTTTACTATTGCATTTATTCATTTTTTAGACACTTTTATCCAAAGTTATTTACAACACAAACACAAACATAAGGATGCAACCCAAGCTCTAAATTCCCCTCTTATGCTATTTAATTAATAATGTTGAGTGAGAAGTTCATCGAAATAAAGGTGGATTTGCGGTAGTGGAGGGATGCCAGAAGAGTTGTCACAGGAGTGAGTTACTGTTTGCGCTCCTCCTGAGAATTCCACTGTGAAGCGTATATACGTACATGGACAATTGAATTAATACACAGATCTGCAATGTTTCACTTAAAATATATTTAAATTTATTTATGTAAACAGGAATTGTGAAAGAGTTCATGAGAACATGTTGGTCTAAGATTTTTGTCCCCTATTACTAGTCGTCATCTATAAAATCCGGCTAGAAGTAACCTTTCTGACGGACAGTGAGAGTAAAACAGACACATAATAGGATATTAAACTTTAACTACCCTTATTCATTCCAGTCATCTGGGAAAGAAATGGCCAAAATTTCATGCTCACAATTTCATTTGTATCACATCAGATAGGTGGAATTTATTAGTCTTTTTGTTTAAAAGGGTATCTACGGCACACACTAAAAAGTTGTCCCTCTCTCACTTCGGCTTTTCTCCATCTCTCGATCTTTAGCTCTCTCTCATTCTGACTCCATGACATACGTCTTCATTTGAAAGGCTTCAGTTCATGCCAGGCTGGAACTTTTATAGGTTGGGCTCTGTTTCCCCTAGAGGGCTGTAAACTGTTGCACAGAAATAAAAAAAGAAATGCCAAGATCCCTCTTAATACTGAGAGTGATTTTATTACATGAGTGTTGAACAGAATTGGAGTTGTGGAATTGCACGACTTGCCAGCCAAAAATGGCACAGTTAGAAAAGAGTCTGTCAGAAGCGTAAGTGTCTCTTGACTTTCGTGACTTCACAGTGCCATTTTTCTGCATTTAGTGCACTTATGTGCCTAATACGTTGTTATTTTCAGTTTATTTCAGCACGAAAGTATAAACATTCATTATACACATGCTACGATATGCTATACAAAACAAACAAACAAAAAACAATTACAACTAGAATGTTTGAATTCTTACTATAACAGGCAAGTTTGATGACATTCCTTATAATAATTAATTGCTTTCTGTTTTTTATTTCTAATTATTCTGGCATTTATTCAACCGTATGTCATTCCTAACATGTATGACTTTCAAGCAACAAAAAAGATGCATTTTTGAAGAAATACCTGGCCACTTTTTTTAGATTTAATGAAAGTAAGAGAAGACTGGGGCTGTCAAGCACCATAAAAGTATCATAAAAGTGGTCCATATAAATCATGTGCTATATTCCACAGCTTTATGCAAGGAAAAGGTTGCAAATTTAGCCTTTATTTATTTAATAAGATAAGTATTATGAATGAATCATTCTTAGAATCTTTTATTTTTTATTTTTTTCAATAATTAGTTGATCAAGTTCACAGACATTCTAAATGATTCATCCACAAATTGAACTGAGAGTTCTGAACTGACTCAATGATTCAAATGGGCAAGTTCATCAGAGAATAATAACTTTTGGTTTGTTCATCACATAAAGCTCTCATACAGCTTCCAAACACTTTAAATATAGTGCATGTGAGTTGTCCTTTTTTCATTTTTATTTGAATTTATTTGTATTCCACAAAATATATAAAGTTTTGGAACTACACAAGGGTGAGTAAATGATTGAGTAAAATCAATGCTCATTTTTGGATGAACTACTTCTTTCATCTCACCAAGATCCAAAAAAGATTCACAGTTCTCTCTCCCCTGTTTATTCTGCTAACCGTGTAGCAATCAAATGTTCTCCCACTTATGGATCTTCCCACTTCATGACTCCGACCCTGAGCAAGGGGGAAGAAAAAAAAAACTGTCTGCATCAGTGCAGATTAAATTGAATCTCATTTTCGAGGATCTCCCGGGCAGCTGATGTTTTGATGAGACGAGCAGTTGTCACGGCAAGGGCCGGGGCCCGGGCAGCGAGAAGAGATCTCTTCTCTTAACTAACCTGCATCTTGACAAGGCAATCAAGAGGCACGGGAGAGTAATTAAATGATAAGTTCATATTTGAGGGACAATCGAGTGGCGCAGGCTCTCTTGTCACGGCTCTTGGCCGTCGTGATGAATACCCTTATTAGCAGCCGCGCTGCTCCCTGTCACAGGGGCCAGGCCTGACAGCAGGGCCCGTGACAGAGCCCCTCGGCACCCCTGCTGAGATGGCTGCAGATAGCCCTCTGTAAGGACACCTGGAGGTACATAATGTAGGACAGTGACGCACGTAAAGGGCTAAAATGTGGACGTGAGAGTCAACAAGGGGGATGGAGATAAGTCATGAGCGGGAAGTGCCAGGTTGAGCATGTTAACGACTGGAGTCTGAGCAGGTATCAAGAGGAAATGGGTAAAAAGAGACTGCACGACTGCCTGTTTTGATGCTCCGTAATTGAAGGTGGCAACCACTTCACTGCTGACTACGAGATATGGTGTTTGTTTGGATGTGTCTCACTGATCTCCAGTGCACACTTTGGTTCAATCACAAGGTGGGAGGAAAGAACAAGTGCCATGTATGGTATTTATACAACACGGCACACTACCCTCAAAGCTTTATTCAGCTTAAACATTTGGGTCACCACTAGGAGCGAAGCAAGCATCTCTTGAGCTCGGCTTGTGATGCATCTGATTGCAGTGGATCCCCCCGCCCCATCTGCAGTGCTTTAAGTCCCACTTGCTGTAATCCCACGTTGTGTGCCACTGGCTCGGCAGGATGCCATTGTGATCCTCTCCCCATTGTGTCGGCGGCATAAAGCATCCTCTGTTGTCTCGCCAACTTCCTCCCTCAAACACAGCTTGTGTTTTCAATGCTTACATCCCCCGTGCAAAGGAAAATAAACCTGGGCCCTTTGACTAGATCTATAACGGTGTTGTGTGAATACAAAGGGTGGGGAGTGTGTGTGAGAGAGAAAGTGGGAGGGTGTGAGAGGCTGAGGTGAGTGAGCATTTGTAAGCGATACCCTCAGCCAAAGAAAACCCATGGGTGAGAACCTGTAGATATGAGTCACTGCGATGATTGCATTTCAATATATATCGTGAGTACTTTTCCCTTTTAAACTGACGTCGTCGACACTTATGACCGCGTTTGAGTTTAGGGATCGGTATAAAGAAATAATGAAATAATAATATGGTAATATCGAGAGCTTGAAATGGCAAAGGCCCCTGTAAGTCCTGCGGCAGAGCATGGGGCAATAAAGTATGCTCCACTTCAGATTTCATGTTAATAAATCTGAACTCCAGAGAGTCTGCTTAAATTGCACCTTTATATAACTTCTAAGTAAAGGTCACTCTTCTTTTTTAAGGGAATTTAAATATCAAAATGGCTTCTGTCAGTGTTTCCATATTATACACCTCCATCTTGCTCGCACCCTTAAGCAGCATGAGGTGATATTTTTTAATAATTTGTGCACTACGTGAATATATCCAACTGAATAATTGTTCTCCAGACTGGGCTGAATCCAGATCTTCATAAAAACGGATGTCATATTTTCCATCTCACCCTTTGTTCTTTTTAGTTTAACAGCAGGACTCAGAGATCAGCTAATCGTTGTATGGTTGCTGTATTAAGCACATGGAAATGGAAATTGTACAAATACATGAAAATTGTGGATCTCCAGGAAATTAAAGTGAAGGCCTGATGTATATAAAAGCTTTCAGAAGGGAGCGAGATGTTTACAGGGTTACACTGTTGAGTCAATCCATTGAATGAAAACAACAACAACAGGAAAACTGCAGTTTTATTGCAATATCAATAACATAATCAATAGAACCAATACCTAATCAACAGAAATTACCTCTCAAAGAGAGGACAATGACAAATGATGAACATCATTAAAGGATAAGTTCACTTAAAAATGAAAAGTAATTGGTCATATAAATATATAGTCCCGCCCCCAAACACATGCCATTGACCAATGTTTTGATAGTCAGTGTTGACAGTTTTCTTAAGAAACAACCTACAATGACTTACTTATAGGGTCTACTTATAAAATATCTCTGCATTTTAAGCTGGAATAGCTTTATTGAGCATTATGTAATGTAATATTTGTTAGTTTTACATAAGGTTTAATAAGATACATTTTATATAAAATATTATCATAAAGTGTTGCCATTTTCTAAAAAAAAAAAAAAAAGTAATTTTTGCTTAGTATGGTTGAATTGGATCATCAAAGGTCAGTAGTAGAGACATTGGTTAATAAAATGGGATTAAATGCGTAAATTATATTTGTCTTATTTAACATTTAATTATTGCAGGTTTGTATAATATTCTGAGTTTGCATTTGACTGTTTTTATTCATTTTGAGGAATACTGAATCTGTTTTTGTGCAGGTGAGTTGAGTAAATGCATGTTCATATTTAGTCTAGAACTACAGTAAGCATCATGTTCATACAGCGCACACAACGCCTCTGCACTTACTCCCGATTTCTCTCAACATGGCAACACGAGAGCTGTCAGTCAAGACAAGGAAAACAAAGTAACTGGCATTACTTATTTGAAAAAGTAATGCGTTACTTTACTAGTTACTTTAAAAAAGTAATCTGATTACGCAACTCACGTTACTTGTAATACGTTACCCCCAACACTTCAAACAAGAACAAAGTACCTTGAAGCTGCATGTGATGATCGTCTGGATGAACGATTAAGGAGCCAACCTTGAAAGACTTTTTTTAAATAAAAACCTTCTCACACAATCTCACATCCTCATCAGCAAGATAAATACTATAAAAAGGCCTGCTGCTGAAATCCTTCCTTCCTGCTCCTCTCTCTCCCTCCCTGTCTCGCTGCTCTTAGCCCCACGGAGAGAGCCGTCAGATGTAGTTTGTCCTGACGGCTGATGGATCGGCCAAAGACACTCGTCTCTGGGCACTTCTCTATATATCGTTAATTTAATGCATGATGACGTGGCCAATTACAGGGCGGCTGCACGCTCAAATAGCATGTCAAAACCTGTGTATCAATCTATTAGATCCTGTCTCTTCGTGGCATGAGTAGGCACCTTAAAGCAGTGGTGAGACGCTGGAGGAAGAGAGAAAGTGCTGACCTCATGGGGATCCGGACTCTGATCTCACACAGAATAAAAAAACAGCCTTAACAAGATATGCTAGCAGGTGAGCTTGCACCTTCCATCTGAATGGAGCTCTCATGTTAATGTGCGTGTGATATCTAAGAATAATGGACTAAAAGTCAAGTAGTGTCTATAGGCAAATATACAATACTGTTCAAAAGTTTGGAATCAATAAGGTTTTTTTTTATTGGAAATAACAACTTTTATTCAGCAAGGATGCATTAAATATATCAAAAGTGGCAGTAAATACATTTTTATGTTACAAAAAGAAGTTACGAAAAATATTTTACAAATAAAAGCGGTTCTTAAAACTTTGTTCACACTTCATTAAGCAGCACACATTTTTGACTAATAATAAGTTAATGTGACACTGAAAACTGGAGTAATGGCTGCTGAAAATTCAGCTTTGCCAACACAATAAATTATATTTTAAAATATATAAACATAGAAAACAGTTATTTTATATTGTAATATTTCACAAAATTGCTGATTTTTTAATGCATTTTTGCATAGTGAACGTAAGAGTATTTTCAAAAACAAAACTCTAGGAATTTTGAACGTTAATGTATGATTGTCATGTTTGTATAGAATGAAAATCCATGCTCTTTGTTTAGTTTAATGTGTATATTTTATCATACATTTATAACTACATAAATATATATTGTCACAGGTTAACCTGTTGACTCTATAAACTTGGACTTACAAACACACCTATTTCACTTGTACTGGACATTGCTGGTAAATTAACATGTGTACACACCAGGAAGGTGTTATGGAGTTTGTTTTGTTTAGTCTAAGTTTGTTACTGCTGTGTGTTGTTCTAGTTTTCAACTCTTTATAGTTTTCCTTAAATCACATTTTTCTAAAAAAATAGAACAAAAGGTCAGGACACACAATAGCCTACATGTGATAATTACATTTATTTTTCCATAAATTTTCCACAAACCTTGTTGCAGTTACATTTCCAGGTCCACACTCTGTACAATCAAACCCTTAATCTAGGTCAAACTGGTTTTTAAAACAACCGCCACATCACTTCCTGTGGAAGCTGCCATTTTGTTGTGATGTCAGAGGGGGAAGAAATTAGGAACAGTTAGTTTTCCATTTAATTTAATTTCTGTTAATGGTTGTTGTTTTACTTGTTTGGATGGTTTAAGTCTGGTTGTGCTGGATGTTTACATTATTTAATTTGTTTTTTTTTTTCTCCCCAGTTGGTATGCCCTGTAGGAGGGGCATTAGCCTATAAATAGGTTTGCTAGCTGAAAGGAAGTCAGTTTGTGTTTTGTCTTTGTTTCTGATTGTGGACTGAGCAATGTTACATACTTGGGCCATTTTTTATTTATTTTTGTTTGTTTTCTCATGCACTAAAAATATTTTTTTCCACCTTCCAATAAACCACCGATTTTTGTACAAGATGTAATTTCCTTTACCACTCCAACTGGTTGGCCTACCACATATATAATGAATTTAATACATACTTTTATAAATATTACTCTAAAAGCATTTTTACCAAGGTGTTTATTCATTATGTCACTATTAAAATTAAGACATTTCTGAAAAGATTCAGAATTGTGCAATTGGTTACACAAAAGAAAATAAATGTATAAATTAGATAACATTTGTCTGAATCAAGTGTTCCACCACACCTGTCCTTGGCATAAGGGCACAGGCTCCAGGGCTCTGGCATAGTCATGCCCCCTAAGAAGACTGGCATCTCGCCCCGCTGTCATTCCACACGGACGCTCACACACCCTATCTGGGAGCGATGCCCCTCTGTCACACTGATGAAAGTTTTTAATAAGTCCAGCTTGGGCTGATGAGATGCTGTTGATTGAGGTTGATCCCACTGGCACATCTTAAGATGGAAGCTTCTTAGTGACTAGGATGGATTATTCAACCTTCAATATGTATTTAGTTTTATATGATTTTAGACGTTACTATCTCACGGGATGAGCGAGGGACACAGAAGATAAGATCAGCACTGAGCTTTTTTTTGCCTCGAACGTCAGAGGCAAGAACTAAACAGGGATGCAAACAATGGAGTAAGGAAAGATCTTCTAACTGCAGGGTAACAGTCTGAGGAAGCTCAAGGAGAAGTATAGCAGGTGAGTCCTTTACTCACTGGATACAGACAAGACCAGACAAGTGTTCGAGTGTAGCGAAGTAGTGTTTAAATACAGACCATAACATACACATATGCAATATGTATATATGCCAATTCACAGTGTTCATAAACCTGTCGCTTTCGTTAAATATATCATGTGTCTATGTGGGCCTATCTGCATGTGCAAATTAGGTAGTCTATCCCACAATAACCCTCAAGCTCTATTCTTGCTCGCTCTCTCTCTCTCTCTAGTCTTCCTTTCCACCCTCTCTCTTGGGATTTCATATCTGATGGAGAGGCTGTAAAGTTTGTCTGCTTTAGCTCACTCTTTGATGCTGTCACATTTGATCGGCTCAGAAAGTTCTGGCCCATCAGCTGCTTGCAAATTAGAAACCCTTGTACATGGAGTAACAATTGTGCAGCCAACGGCATCTTGTTTCATACCCACCACAAAGCAGCAGTAATACCTTGGTTTCCCAAACTACATCCAGGTCCCAGTTTGTTGTGACACTCCCCTAAACTGGAATTGACCAAGAAAAGGAATTGAACAAGGTGATCTAGAAAAGTAATTGCAACGATGACAAAATTTTTGGTGTTCCAACAAGGCTTCTTGACTAGTTTAACCAGCAACACTTACTGCATTGATATTCATGTTGGTCTAAGCAGGGTTGTGCCCAATTCAGAATTGAATTAAGAATGTCTTTTAATTTCCAGCTGAATTTGAATTTAGGTAGCAAACATGACGTAGAACTGCCATTCAAATTTAAATATAAGGAAGTAAAATTAAAATGAATCCAAATTCATGTAACTGAAAATTTGTCTAGACAATCTTTGAATGTTGGCTTGACAGCCTTCCAAAAACCATAAAAATAAAAATGCTTGTTTGAAGGTTATAAATTATTCCAGTCATTCCTCTGATGCGACCAGTTCGATTCAGTTTCCAACTCATGAACTGAAAAATAACTGATTCTTCAATTGTGAATTGAATACAAGCCTGGTTGTAAGCTGCTCTAGACATTCAAGATATATATTCCCCATGCTAGTTGTTGGAAAAAGCGCTACATACGCGAAAAATGTATGAATGTTGAGAAATGATGCATAACTGGCAGTCTACTCTACACTAAGATAGCTGAAGGTCTTGTTCTAAATATGTGACATTTGAAAAATCACACGATTGCAGAGCATGAAGCGCAAATTGCAGCCAAGATCCACGAAATCCACAGCGAGACTTCTGTCTTTTTCTCCAGTCCCAGAAGCCTGTTTGCATACAGTGCTTGTAGCAGTGGCTCTTTTCCTCAATCTTGTCGCATTAGCATATGCTCGTGACAGCTCTGGACGCCAGTGGGTGGATCTCTGCACCTCTCGTGTGAGGTAGAGGGTATCGCTCGTGTCGCACTGTGTCTCTTATGTAAACTGTAGGCTTTAGCTGGAGCTCGGCTGATGAAGTGACGTGGCCCTCGCCGTCTTCCAGCGAGGGAGTGGACCCGACAGGCCCTGATCGCCCGAATGACAGAACTAATCTCCAGACCCGGTGCCGTGCTCCGAACTGCGCTCTGATCAGCTCCCATTAGAACTAAACACTTTGAATGATTTGGAATGAAATCAAAATCAATTTGCGCAGCCCTCTATTCCCAGCCGTCCCCCTGGGCAACGGGCCTTGTCACATCCTGTCGTGCCGAAATTGACGTTTTGACACACGCATGCAGGGGAAAAAAGCACGAGAGTAAGCGAGTGGGGGGTAGACGAATGAGTGAAGATGAGAAAAGGCGAAGCCCGATGAAGACGAGGTGCTGGTAGTTTAGGAGTACTCCAACGTGTCACTGCTGAGGAAGGACAATCATGAGCTGTCAGTCAACTCATTTGCAGGACTGGAAGCCTTTAGCTTGGCGGAGAGTTTCTCTGACTCGTGGGGTTTGCGTCCACGCTCTTGTCCGACCCGTGCTTTAGCTCTGTAGGCTGAGATTGACAGAGTGACAGGAGACAGGTAACCATATGGACAGGTCTGTGATGCCAGGTTTGAATGACGGGATTTGTCACAAGGTTGGACATGGTGAAATGTGATTGGCAGGCCTGCTTTTGCCTGGGAACACAACTTTTTTTTTTCCTTTCCCCTGCCTGTGACATTGTACATCTGCCAGAGACATGCACGTCTAGGCAACAAGATGGGGAAGAGAGACAGAACGAGAGATCCGTTGTGTGTCTCTCTGCGTATCTGCATGAGATGTGCGCCTGTGTTTGTATACGCTCACGTTGGAGCGTATATTTGTGAGCGCGTGCGTGTGTACATCGAATCAGGTCACCGTGAGGTGAGTGCCCTTATCAGGCACGCACAGAAGATGTCGTCCATTTGCAATGACATGGGCTGCGATATCAGGGCTCTGCTTGCAGGGGAGATGTACTGTTTGTCGTTTTGACAGTTTTGGGTGGGCTCAGTGCATTTCACGGCGCACACAGTGTGAACTTTGCTGAAGAACCGTCAGTCTCTCGCTGTCTTGTGGGGATTTCAATCTTAAACAAAACAGGGAGAGCGTAAAAGAGTGTGGATATCACACACAAGATCCTTTAATCAGTCCTAGTACTGTATCACTGTAAAAAGCAGATGTAGTTTTTTTTTCTCCTGTATTGGGGATGTTATTACTACAGAAATGTTCAAAATAACTTCATAGATTGTAGGGAAATTAATTGAAGCCGACACCCACGGGCAGACATGCAGTTAGCTGCCACATCCGTTGTTTTGCTAGAACACGAACATACAGATAATAACAATGATGTTGTTTACTTACCCATGCGCTTGGGTTGAAAATAAGTAGAGTGTCTTGGAACCACTTTGGTGTAATGAAATTATTTTTGGTTGACTTTACTTAATGATATAATTAGTCTGTGTTGTAATGATAATTAATTACTCCATAATTAAAGGTCCATCAATGGACATTAATTTAAAGTGTTGGCTAATTAATCTTTTCTTTGACGATTGCACCTGGATATGTGCTTTGCCTTAAGCAGATGTGCAGCTTGTGGCCAGCCAGAGCAGAAACATCTGGAGCCACTTCACATGTGATATGATGCTTCCACTGTGGTCAGTAGCCAAGTGTGGATACGACACTCTCGCTAAACGAGCGAATCGGAAATGTCAGTTCATTGTATACTCTCTGACACTGAGGGCTAAACTGGCTGGTTTGGGGGTCCGCATGTCACTTTTGACCCTGTGAAGACACAAGGCCTTCACTGTGATTAGTCACGGACGCACGCTTGACTTTAACATCCACTGAGAGGCGGAAATGTTGCTCTGCCTGATCAAAGTTGTCGGATACTGTGGAACATCTTTAGCAATTGCACAGCAGCCAAGAAGAACACAGGAGTTTACAATTAGATGCAAGGTTCAGATGCTAATGTCATCCACTGGTCAGAAGGTCATTTTTATATGTAGAAAAACAGGAAAGAACATTACAAGCCAATATTTAAGCACAGTATGTATTATTTAAGCACAGTATGCACACTACACAGCTATTCCACTTCAAATGCATACAAAACCGAACACTGGTGTCAGAAAATCACTATGCACAAAGAGTTCAACTGAAGTCGTACAGTCGTAGCAGTGGTGCTGACATACGTTGCATGAAGGAAAGCTTAAAAAACATGTAAATATATGTCATCTTTGCATGCAGTGTAACACATCGTAAAAGATAATGATGTAGGGAAAAAAACGTAATCTGCGATGTGTCCCTCGAGATGAAATGAGATGAAATCAGTCACTTTTTCTTTGCTAATGTTTACACGTTTCAGCTACAATGGGCAGGTGATTAGACAGGATGGGGGACAGTGGCAGCGGAGACCTCTCTCTCTCGCTCTCATCGCTAATGACGAGTCACATGTGTGCAGCTCTCCAGCTTTGACAGACACAGTGTCAATCATCACCACGGAAACAGACCCCATGATGTCACCCAGCTGGCCCCGCTCGACAGCTGATGGGCATCAGAGACAGAGCTGATTCCTTTCCTGCGCTCTGATTGGCTGGATTATTCTGCTGCAGTGCTAATGACTATGGTGCAAAATGGCTGTAATCTCATTATGGCAAAAAAAAAAAATGAACACAGGATTTATTCCTCTCACATGCACATGCTCCGATATGGTTTTTCAGTTCTGATATGGTTATTTATTTCATGATTTTTAATGAAATTTAATTTCAAGTCTTTTTCCTTTGTTGTATTATTCTTTATGTTATGTATTTGCTAAATATGTCTTTCTTGTTCTCTTTTCCCCCTCAAATTCCAATCTTGTGGGTAAACCTGCAGAAAGACATCTACACAGAAAACATAAAGGCACACACAATTCTACACAAACGTAATTATTTTAATTCGTATAAACAATTCAGCTGACAAGTGCTGCTGAATGTCAGGAGGCTGTAGTCAAGCAGAGAGGAGGAGGAGAGGGGTGAATGGTGTACAATAGACTGCACACTCCCATGGGTGTAATCTCGCTTTGTTTACGCTACCAGTGTTATTTTAGCTGTCTGTTTGGGCCACAGCGTGAGTGACGTGGATACGGATACACTGTCTGAGAGAGGGTTGGCTGCACAACTTGACTGTCTGTGTTAATGAATGAACACGGATTTGACATTTTACACACAAAAAGACAATAGTATCTGTTTATGTTATCATGCAACATGGTCATATACATGAACATTATAATATGAAAGTAAAGCTCTTACCCTTACAAAAATAGAATGGTGGTACAATGGTATTTATACATAAATTGTACTGTAGCATACTGTATTACACAAACACCTGCTTGCATTGTTGCACAGGCTTTACCGTTTCAGTCCCATCTTAATGTAAACATGCACATCCTCTCATATTGTTGGTTTGACCATTGTTCAAGCCCATACAGTATGCCTTTCTAAGATGTATATACAAAGTGTGCTTTGATGTAACATGCTGGATTGTATAAAATTCACAGGTTTGTCGGGCTGCACAATGCAAACACCAAATTGCAGGTCTCTGCTTGCGATAGCATTGGTGTAAACTGTGTAAGCTGAAAGCAGGAATTTGTGTATAGCCACTCTCGCTCCTGGGTGGGAACCTGGACTAATAGAATATATTAGAAGATTATATTTAACAAAGTGTCCATCTCAAATAAGGTCCATTTTTCATGTGACAGCCATTCCAGGGAGGCCCAGAGAGGAAGAGAGGGAGGAAAAGATGGCTGTCTAAAAAAGCTGGTTTGAGATTGGCTTGGTATCCATTAAAGTGTGGAGCATGGTGCATATTTTCATTATTCACACAAAGGTATGTGTCAGCTAATCACGGCGAAATCGCAAGCGTTTAAAAAGCCAACAGACAGACTCCATCCATTACGTCAATTATGAATTAGCACCTCTCCGCCATCTCACTGCACGGAAATGTCTAGTGCTGTCTTAATTAGCCAAACACAGGGCATCAATTCCTCCCAGCCAATGCTGTCTCCTCCTGCGCGCACACACGCTCACGTACGCACACTGAGCCGAGATTTGAAATGGCGCATGGGGACATTTAATGAGACAAGCGCTCGTGTTTGTCATGCTTTGACGATACATTACTGATCTGATATCCTCGCCCGTTTCAAGTGTAAAATACATCAGCTGTACTTGTCCTGAGCCAGATTTCACAGGAAAACTTAACAGCCAGACACAATATATCACATTAATGCACACACCTGCTGCAATCACATCATTCATACCTGTAATAAATTACAAAAAAAAAAGAAAAGAGAAGAAAAAAGAGAGACCGTCTCACAGTATACCTCACAATGATGAATCAAGTATAAAGTCAACAAACAGAACGGGTCCTCTCTGTTGTCCAGCTTCAACCGTGTCACTGTCTCTTTAAAGTAGCCCCTCCCTGTCCCTCCCGCTGCCACGGCTACAGCCAACGAGCATTGTGAAGTGTGACATGATCATGCTCACTTTCCGTAGTTAAGCCCTCGCCGGGGGTCGGCCTCTCCAGCTGCTCAATGAGTCATTTGATTGTCATCCACCTAGTGCACTCACAGAGAGAGGAGTGAAAGAGAGGCAGACAGCGACCGAGAGGGAGGGAGGGAAGAAGAGAGAGGGAGATATGGAGGGAGGGACACATTGGAGGCAATGGGAGAGAATGAGAGGAAAGGAGGGGAGTGAGAGAGAGGAAGAAAGACAGAAGTCAGTTTGAGAGAGGGAGAAAGAAACGGAGCCCGGAGCGTCGTCTGCCGAGGATGACAAGCAGTCACAGAGTCTAAACCCCCGCGCAGAAATAAGTGAGTTAGAACAGGGCTTCTGGCTCTGTAATAAACCGTTTAATGGACAGACAGCCTCTCCTTTCCTTCCTCAGGGTAACACTAAATCCCTCTTTATTGTAGTTTGCACAGATGTTAGTGAGTTATCCATTTCTCTAATCACACTGGATGCTGGCACATCCATCTCGAGGTGAAAAATAACCCTTCGCCTTTTCTCCCACAAACATCCCGCAATTCCTCTCTCTTGCTCCGTCTCTCTCCCCCTTTAATGTCGGCAGTGAGTCATATAAGGGTCAGTTGCACCAATACAAATAGAATTCAAACAATATTGTGTCCCGTTTCGAGGCTTCATGCGATTAGGAACAGCCTGCGGTCAGGTTTGTTTTATAGGTTATGGTGCCGTTTCAGGGGTGCGGCATCTGGACATGATATTGCCGAGCGCCTCGTCATAAAGACAGACATTGTCCCGAGGCCTTCGCCGCAATAACGCGATTCGCCACCATAGAGCAGAGACAACAATGTCAGATTGTTTTTGAACTGCACAATTTCATAACGGCCTCACAGTCTCCGCCAACAGCGGCAAATGCAATTAAGTCATTGATAAACAACAAAGTGTGCTGGAAAAGTAAGTTTGGATTACAGGAGTCTTATGTGAAGATAAAACGATAAGCAAGGGCATATTCGATTTCACCTGATGCAATCGCGTTTATTAAAAATCAATGCAGCAAGGAAAGGACAGTCATATCTTTAACAGAAAATATTTGGAGTGTTTTCCGCGTCTTAATGCGCTCTTAGGCTATTCTGACCTCTCAACAGCTGTTTTTATGTGTTAATTTGATCGTTTTAGGTGATTTCAACCAGCACAATATCTACCCTTCATTAGACCGTTGTGAGAGATGGACTGTTTCTGACGCCGACCCTGTGAGATATTAAAAAAAGAAAGAAGAAAAGAAAGAATGAAGGCAGAGAGAAAAAAAGAAAGAAGCGAGACCGATTCGGCATTCAGCGAAATGCAGACGGGTTAAATCTGGAAGCGTGACAAAAATGTGTCCAGCCTAATGATGTCAACTAGTGTTCTCTCTGCAGAATGTGCCTTCCTGCTTTCTCTCTCCTTCTCATTCTCCTAACTGCTGAGAAAAGCAAAGTTCTGACACAAACACAGTGTCATGTAAACACATCCACTCTCCTTCTTCCACCTATTACTGTAATCTCACTATCAAACACAGACATGAAAATAAACTGCTTTTCCGAGAGACGAGGCGAGAGTGTGCCGAACGAATCGAGCCACACCGACATGTTGTGTCTTTAGGCTCTAACTAGGTGCAGAGGACTGTAAGTTCTGGAGAGGAACGTGAGGGAAAGGTCACATGGAGTTCAGAGCGAGCGGATGAGTGATGGCTGTAGAGAGAGGGGCTCTGTTGCCGGGTCTTGTACTTTTCTGTGCTGGCTGATGGGCCTCACAGCAGTAGCCTGAGTCTTGATGGATTGGCAGGCAGTGAAAGGAAATGTTGCCCCCTCCTCTTTTTTAACACAAACACACACACACACACTCTCCACCATCCCATCATTTCCCCTCCCACCGCTTGAGTGAGAGATTTGCCCTCATCTTCGTCTCCCTCCTCCCACCTCCAGCTGCCCCTGGGCTGCTCGGGAGACTCGGGGAACGAGGGGTAAAGGGTTTAGGGGGCTGGACATCTCATGACCAGGTCAGCGGAGGAGCGCCGGTCCCCAAAGGCAGCCTGACTGGCTGGGGCCGGGCTTGAGCTTGTTGTACCTGGCTGGACACAAAAGGACCTGGAGCAGCAGGGGTGGGCTACTAAAATAAACATCAAAGGAGTGGAGGGGATGTGTAGCAGACCCTTTTGTTGCCTGGAAATGGAGGGCTCCCCTGGGGGGTGTAGGCGCTAAATGAGATGGTCTGTCTCGGGCGTGCTTCCTGGTGAAATATTTTTGATAAATAAATCACAGGACCCTCGATGTGTTAACCGCTTAGCGACCAACAGGCCACGAGATAATCGGAACGACTTTTTTAAACCCCCTTCTCCATCCCTCTTCTTCTGCCACTGGAAGCCAGTGTGTCATTTGAATAACGGCTTGCATTGTCTGCTTCCTTTAGAAAGCATCATACACATTCGGATTGTGTTCCACCTATTGTTTGCCGAGCTTGCTCCCCTGAAAATAACAAATCCATTCTGATGTGTGTCTCTGCCGTGTCAAAACAGAGCCCTGATAATGACATGAACCTAAACCTCTGGAGGTGTCTCTAGGGCTCCGGTGCTCTTCCAGCTATTAGGATTTGTTTGCTTGTTTGTTTTCTGTGTGTAGGGTCCCCATGGATGTGTCTAATTGCTCGATGTGATTGTGTAATATATTCACAGTCAAGGAGAATAGATGGGGTATAATGTGTGCGTGTGTGTCTCGAGTTCCTCTGTGAGCACTGGTATAAGTGTGTCTCATTTGTACCTTGTGTTCTAATAAATGTTAAGCTGTCAAATAATGTGTCGTGCCACACAACGCACCGTGGACCTTGTGCAAAAGAAGTGACGCTCTACAAACCCTCGGCAACAATAAGACAAAGCCACTCAACTAGATTTGTGTACTACCGTATGACTGTTTCCACATATGTCGAGTGGGAGGTTGTGTTTGTGTGCGTGCATCTGCATGTGTGCACTGCACCGATTAAAACTGCTTTGCTAGCAAACGATCATGAGCGTGAGATTGTGTGTGTGCGCGTGTGCGTGCACTCAAGCGGTTGAGATGGTGGCGGTGAAGGGAGGGCTTCTGGGGAAGAGATGATTATGCCCATCTGTGGTGGATGCCAGGTGTGTACTCCCCACCCCCACCTCTTCCCTTCCCATTCCTCCCCTCCATCCCAGTGACGCTCCACTCCACTCATCACCCTCCATCAGCGTGCTCCAGCTGCCAGCCACCATGCTAACTAGTACCAAGGGGCGCTAGCGTGCCTTCACAGATCGTACTCACTGTTAAAGCGCAACTGGATGAGACGCTGTCCAACAGGGCCTGACACCTGCTGCGGTCATGGACTTCCTCTCGGCACGGCTGCCCTGTGAAAACTCATAAAAACAAGCCCGGGACTCTAGTGCACTGATATTGACCGTCGCATCAGATTTTGTTGCTGTCGATTGCTTGTTGCTTTCTGGTCAATTTAGATTCTCCTCACCTCCAGAAACTGCAGCTTGTGTTTGGTCACAAGGGTGATTTCTGTGATCATTCCACCGGCGTGCATGTGAGAGCTGCTTGATTTGTGGCAGCACCCTGTTTCTGTGAGGCTTTCACCCACATAGACACACTCACGTTTACACCACGGAGCCACCCCACACAGAGAGGACGCGCCTCGTAAAACACCCCACGACGGGCTAGATTGATCCCCTGGTGAAAATGGGCAATATTCCTACTGCATCGATATCAATAAAGTGTCTCAGGCTGGAGGCTGTGCAGGCCTCCTTTTTGTTTCCCTTCTGTGGTGGGTAGAGGGAGGAAAAAATCCATAGACAATTGATGGTGTCTGGAAGAAAGGCTCTATTGGAGTATATCAAATCAGGGTATCGAAGAGAGGAAAGTTTGCCCTGTAAATTAGACTGTTTGCTCCAAGTTCAGTGATAAAGAGAATGGAATAGGAATGTCCTTTTTTGCCTATGCCAAATGGTGAATGGTGTGCATCCATACCCTTCATCCGTGGCATGGAATGCTAATATATGGAGCAACATAGGGATTTGCGCAAGTATCATTGAACATTTAGAGTTGATTGACATTAAAAGTACAGTTTTGACATTAAAGGGATAGTTCATCCAAAAATTTAAATTCTGTCTTTGTTTACTCAAACTCATGTCATTCCGAACCTGTATGATTTTCTTTCTTCTGTGCAACATAAAATGAGATAGCTTGAGGATTTTCTTCAAAATATCTTCTTTTGTGTTCTACGGAATAAGTAAAGGCTTACAGGTTTGAAACAACATGAGGGTGAGTAACTGTGTGAACTATTTCTTTAAGTTATTTTACATGCACAGTTATAATCAAGCTTCAGTGGGTTTTTGAATGACACATGACACAATGTTTAAAGGAGTAAATACAGTACATGTTGTGTGTCACCTGTCTTTTAGAGCAAGTGCACAGCACCAAGGCACCAACTGTAGTCTGATTAATGTGTATGCATGTTGGACGAAGCTGAGATACAATCACATTATATATTATAGTAAGTGTATGTTAGTCAATTTTATTCCGACTACATAACATTTAAAAATGAATTATTGCTTTAGTCAGGCTGAAATCTAACTTTTAAAGTGCATGTAAAAGCATATACTGATGGTTGACCATTGATGCTCTTTTTGTGAGCAAACCTATTTCTGTTATCTCTCCTTTTCTGTTTGCTGGGTTAGTGGTGTGGAGGGATGGTGCCCTTCACAGAATGCTTTGTAGATGAAATCAGGCCAATCAGTAGCATAATGAGAGGTGTAATATGTCCCCTGAGAGAGAAGGAAGGGGAATGGGGGT
Organism: Schizothorax lantsangensis; assembly: GCA_027422415.1. Taxonomy (NCBI): domain Eukaryota; kingdom Metazoa; phylum Chordata; class Actinopteri; order Cypriniformes; family Cyprinidae; genus Schizothorax; species Schizothorax lantsangensis. The sequence goes on along the minus strand of CM049839.1, from coordinate 29,268,495 downwards.
TTATCATATTGCCAGAGCCTCTATAATCTCTATTAGACTCTATAATCTCTCCATAGATACTCACATATACACTCACACAGAGTGTCATAGCCAACAAATATCTTCTAATTTTCATACACTTTTACCTTTCTGCATTATTCCACATTTATTTCCCTTTTCAATACGTGTTGTTCCTGTTCTGCTATCAGAAGTGCATCTACTGTATAACCAGACAATCCTCATGATAATTATTCAATAGCAGTGAAAACACACAGTCTAATTGTAGTCTAGTCCTAATTACACATGGCTTTGTTTTCTAGGAATGAATTTCAAAGGCACATCAAACACTTTGAGTTGGGTGATAAGCAATATAGCTGGGAACAAATGCAGACCTACTTTAGACCAAGTAAATAAATTCATTATTGGTGTACGATAACAAGAAATGGAAAAAAATAGAACCAGAAAAAAGCAGACTGTTATATGTATGTGAGTCATGCTTATTATCTCTTATCTTGCGTGTATTAGCATATGCATGAGATTTTTTTTATACTTGAGTCCAACCAGCTTGCAAGAAATCCCTCATTGACAAGAATAAGAACTCAATATCAGCAGAATTAAAAGTTTCCAGCTTTAATATGGAAATGATGCATTTGAATCCAATAAAGCAGACCCCTGGATTAATAGACACGCGTGATGCGCTATTCTTGACACGTTTTGATTTGTTCAGGGCTGCATTTACATGTGTGTTCTATGCGTTTCGACAGGTAAAATGCTGTACACATTCAGTAAACGAATACATTAATTGGAGGTGACTCTGTGCTGCGAATTTGGTGATTTTATCATTCAGTATGTGTTTCCGTTTGTTTGACCATCAATAAACTTCTCCTGACCACCCACATGCATGATAAACAGGTTTTGAATTTTTCTGAATCATTACAAATGTTTGGGACAATCTTACAAATAATGGAAAATGTCAGACATTGAAACCTTGAGATGTGCACCCCCCACCCCCCCAAAAAAAGAATTTACAGAAAGGTAATGTTGTAAACAAACACTGTCTCCACCAATAATATTTTGACATTTCTATGCATGATGCCACATTTTTAGACATTTCGAGGAAAGACACCAAAGCACTTCAGCGGCTGCCTTTCATTTTTTTAAAACCACATAATGTCTGAAGCGACTTAATTGGATTGGGGAAGGCTGTCTATTTCCAGTTTCTCTCTCTTATTCTTGTTATTTTCTACATTCCCTCAGGAACGTGGAATCCACAACATTCACTTTTGTCTGGTGTCTGTCAAAGAATAAACATCAGATATGAAATTGGAAAGAAAAAGTGCATTCCATCACTGGAAGGATGTACTTCGCTCTTATCAGATATTTGCATCTAAATTGGAGTCTTGCTCTGCCTTTGAAAAGAGCACCATATTGAGCGCACACATGCGATGTTTCGACTGGAACGTAACACATTGTTAAATGTCCAGTCACGAATAGTTGTTAGCTTTATCCTGGCCATTCATTCTCCAGGAGTATTATGTCCTTTAGCAAGACTTCTCTGATGACATTCATGGCCCACAAAGTGACCTCTGTAGCCTTTTGAATTTGCAATATAGTCATCCATTCTGCCATTCTTCCTTCTGTTCTGTTTTGTAACCCACCTATAGATAACTGATCAAAATTTTAGTGCATGACAGAACTTTTAAGCTTTTAATCATTGATTGATTAGGTCTCTTTATTATCTTGAAATACGTTTATCTTATTTTTAAAATAATTACTCTTTTAAGTGATAGCTTTTGAAACTCCAACTTAAACAGAATTTAGAGATTTCACTATTTTATCGTCCTCAGAAACTTTACAATATTCAACAGTTTTCCATGAAACTTCAAATTCTGTTCACACGTCTGATTGTAAATACAGTAGTTTCCCCCAAAATTCATGAACAGACAAAGTGGATGTGTTTTGAAAGCAAATGTCAAATCCATCCTAACACTTTTGACAAATGAAAACAGTCAATTCAACTGTAAAATTATTTTAGTCAGTGTAATTTAAATGGAAGCAAATGCCGTGGTTCAAGTGGACAGAATGGCATATTTGGCAGCACCTCTGCTCTTCCCCTGATGGAGTTCATTAGAATTATGTCCTTTACATACATGTGTGTGTATGCATGTGTGTGTGTGTAGTGTGTATATATGTGTGTCTGGTCTTCCTGGTCCAGTCCTTCTTCAGATTGATTCCATCAGCGCTGCCTCTAATCCACTTACTTAATGAAATACATAATTAACATATTATAATTGCAGTAAAGATGGTTTTGACAGAAATCATTTCCCGTATCTAATACCATAGTAATTTAATCTGTTCCCCACTCCCTAACACGACCCCTCCTGATTAAGTTTTGTCCCTTCATTTTTCGATGCACGAAGAGCGTGAGTCAGTGTGTATGTGTCTGTGTGTGTGGATGTGTGCTCTCTCCTCTGCCTAGTTTGTCATGATTATTATTCTCCATTGTCCCTGTCTTTGATTGATTGACAGGGCTGTGGTGTGCAGATGGGTCATGTGACCCGGCAGATGGCGGAGAGGAATGAGTGAGCAATTTCCCTGCTTGTGTGGTCTCATGCTTCTTCTCTTGATATGTTTCATAAACAGAGTATTACAGCAAGAGCAAAGACAGCTAACAAACTAGAGAGAGGGAGAGAGAGAGAAACTCTTGAGTTTTGTCTTTATTCTTGTGCTGTGTTATGAGGGTGAGATAAACCCTGTGTGTTTCATTGGTAACTATAAACTACTCTAACTCTGTCTATGGGCTTTGTGAATACCCAACACACTCCAGTGACAACTTGTTATCCTTTGTATAAGATAAAGAAATGGCAAGATGTCATAAAAATTGGGCGTAAGAAAAAGTATGACTTTTATTCTTTCTGTAAGATTTTGTATTTGTTTGTTTTCAGTATTGGTTGTAAGTTTTTGTACGATATCTTGTAATTTCGCCATTCTGTATTAGTTGTATACATAGTTTAATATATATATAATATATATATATATATATATATATATATATATATATATATATATATATACGTACACTCACACAAAACAAAAACAACTGATGAACTATACAGTATGTATGTCAATGATGTGTAATAATAATAATAATAATAATAATAATAATGTATACTCACACAAAACAAAAACAACTGATGAACTATACAGTATATACAGTATGTCAATGATATGTAATAATAATAATAATATTGTTGTTGTTGCTAACAACAAGAATACTAATACTAATACATTGTGTGATTAATAATAATTTAATAGTTAATAATATTGATTTTGTCTTTTTCCATTTGGATAGAGATATCATTTTGGGGTTGATATTATTATTATTATTGTTGTTGTTGTTGTTTGTTGTATTTTTAGTATTTAATATGAGTATTGTTGTTGTAACAACAACATAATACTAATATTAATACATTGTGTGATTAATAATAATTAATAATGATGATTTTGTCTTTTTCCATTTGGATAGAGACTGTATTTGGGGGTTGATATTATTATTATTATTATTATTGTTTTTGCTGTTGTTGTTGTTGTTGTTTGTTGTATTTTTAGTATTTAATATTAGTATTGTTGTTGTAACAACAACAAAATACTACTACTATTACATTGTGTTATTAATAATAATTTAATAATTAATAATACAAATTTTGTCTTTTTCTATTTGGATAGAGACGGTATTTGGGGGTTGATTAATATTATTATTATTTGTTGTTGTTTAGAATTAGTATTAATATTAGTATTAGTATTATTGTTGTAACAACAACAACAATGATACTAATACTAATAGCCTACATTGTGTGATTAATAATAATTTAATAAATAATAATAATAATTATTATTATTAATATTATTATTTCTACTAATGATAAAACATTGCCAACATGACAGCATTGGTGTGTCATTCACACCACTGTGAGCAGCTACAGTGGTGTATTGTAGAGATGCCAGAGTTCAGGCAGAGAATGTGCTTAAATCTTAAAACACAGATAGAGTAACAATGAGTGATTATTGCACTAAAGAGCCACAGGCTCCAGGGATGTCTGTAATGCCATTACAAACTGCATCATCTATCCCGGCCAATAGGCAACTGACCCCACACTGCCCCTAGGTCACAGCGAGTTCAGGAGGTGGAAGAGCCAAGGCGTGAGGTAACACACTCACAACACCAGTCCTCTGGTTCTTTCTCCCATAAACACAAACACACCCCTCACATACTTCACTGGCTTCAGACATCAGCATCAGCATAAGGTCCAGCCAGCAACCTGACACGCATGATGAAATGTTGGCCTGTTGATCAAAAGGCCTGTTCTCATCTCCTCTTCATTGCACGTTTGACGGAGACTGAATGCAGTCAATAATGACATTAATCTAATCCAGTAAGGCACCAGACATGCATTAGTTACTCTTATGGAGATGCAGAACAAAAGCAGGGGACTGATAGATGGAGGGGTGGATCCGGCTCCATGCATGTGCGCCTGCTGAAACCAGAGACTTTGCCGAAGAAAACGGAGAGGGAGGAGGGGAAAAAGAGTGTGTGAATGTGTGCATGTTGGTGAAAGAAAAAGAGCAAGAGGTGGAGGGACACAGAAAGAAAGAGAGAGAGAGAACATGTGAGAGAAAAAGCAAGAGAGATTGTGTTGAGTAATGAGCACTGTGCTCCCAGAACAATCACGCTCTCCATTTTGTAGTGTGTTTTCACCTGATGTATTGTCTCTGTTAAGGGAGGCCTTGTAATAAGACCATTTGGGCCCCTCATTTGTGCGCATTAGAGGCAAATATCTTACAGTGCCCTTAAAAGAGCCTGGAGGCCTGGAGAAACAGCAGTCCTGATGTGCATTTGGAGCAGGTGATGTAAGGAGAACGCTCCTGATTATCTGCTAAAAACAAGAGCACATTCACCACAGGTCTCCTTCATCTATCCTATACACTCCATCTAGACTTATTTTTAGCAGGTGTGTAATTTCTGACTGCAGACTTATGAGCTGATAATCAAAGCTCTGTGATTATTACAGTATATATAATGTTCTCTCTGACGTCTAAATCAGAAATGAGAGAGGAATAAATCCTGGGAGATTTGCTGTGTCGTCTCTTCACTGACTGCCACATACTCCTCTTTTGATTACGCACGTGCTGTGCGATCGGATTGAATTGAATTTGTGTTCGTGTGTGTAAATAGGCCATCCGGGCACGTGAGGGATATGACAAGATGAAGAGGCTTCCAGAAGCATCAGTAGATGCAGCGTGGAAAATGATTTTAATCAAACTCACACCACTTATCAGAGCCAGCAGATGGAGGAGCCAGATTCTCTTCCCTTAAGCTAAATATGGCCACCTGAGAAAAAGATGTGTTCTGGCAAAACTTTCCTGTATGGCCATGCTCGCTTTTGGCTGTAAATATATTTTTGCAACAAAAGAGCAATTTAAACTGAACTTAGAATAAAAATAAAAATTGCTTACATAAAATAGGTTGAATATTAAATAAATAACACCCAGCACACTCATAATGTGTAATAATGAAATTTTATATACAAGTATATATATATATATATATATATAGAAGCTTGCGTTCTGCAAGTGAACGTCACTTTATTGTTCATCCCAAAGAAGCACAAAATCACTTTCACGGACTTTTAAATGTTCCCTCCTGGTGGAATGACCCGCTCAACTCAATCCCAGCAGCCTTAGCATTAGCCATCTTCAAGAATTGGCTAAAAACACATCTCTTCCATCTTTATTTGACCCTCTAACTCTAGCACTCTCTATTCTAATTATATTCTTAAAAAAATAATAATAATTGTCCCTTTTAGACTTGCACTCTATTCATTTACTGCTTGTTTTCTTAAAAAAAATAAAAATAACACTAGCTTTTCTAATCTTTTTGTATTCTATCTATTTGTTTTCTTTTTATTTATTATACAATTAACAAAAGCAAAAAGGCCTCTAACACTAGCTTGCTCTATTCTTTTTCTATTCTATCTGTTTTCTTTTTATTTATTATATAATTTTGCTACATGTACTGTGTTAAGCTAAGTGAGATTTGTTATAGCACTTGTATATCATTGCTCTTTTGTTGATTTTGATTGCTTCCATTGTCCTCATTTGTAAGTTGCTTTGGATAAAAGTGTCTGCTAAACGACTATGTAAAATTATATATATATATATATACTGTATATAATCATTGTTAATGTGTTGCTATGCTGTGTATTTATATTGACTTGTTTTATTATTTCTTTTTTTATAGTAAATACAAGATACTGTGCATTTCTTGTACTTGTTTTCTTGTTTTGTAGTTATTTTGGGTATGAGAAAAGTGCATAATAATTAAAATGAATTATTATTATCATTATCATAATAATATGTTAATAATAATATAAGATGCTGAAATTGCAAGATATCGTAAAATTTGGCTCTTGGCTTTCTTTCTATAAAGGTTTTATTTTCTTTTGGGGGAAAAAATGCTTATGTTTAGCTATGGGTCATATGTTTTTGTTTACAATATCTTTCGTTATCTCAATTATTACAAGTTGTAATGAGACAGAGTTTATTAATATAAAAAAAAAAACATGATTTTTGAAAATTGAAAATTAAATCAAATACACACACATTTATAATATTATGATTGAATATAATAATTTATCGATGTACTTATAATATATTATAAATATATCTCGCTCGCTGACGTACTGTGCATATTGTGGGCGATCTGAACGTATTGTAACTGTGATATAAAAACAACACAACAACCTACGGGTTCCCTTTCATACATGAGTCACTCTGATTCACTCGCTGAGCCACACGCACACATACAAACATATTTACATAGCACCTCCTATGTCAGGGTCACACGGTGTCTTTCTCAGAGACAGGGCGACATGTGTGAGGAGAGACAGCAGCTAAAGCAGGGGGTGGGGCGAGCAGGATAAGGACGCACTGAATGGCAAGCGTACACGAATACCGCCACATCAACTGCCAATATGTTTGGAGGCCTTGGTAACAGCATGTGGTCTCTGGGGAGAACTGCAGCAGTTCAGGAGAATATCAGACGGAGGGGAAAACAATTTCTGGTGCCAATAATGCAGCACAGATGAAAAATGTTTTAATATTTGCTGCTGCTTTATGGCAGCCACTGTGACAGTGATGGAGTCAATGTCAGCTTTTCCTTTTAAATGTCATGCTCTGTCTCTGTTCACTCCGTGTGTGTGTGTGTGTGTGTGTGTGTGTGTGTGTGTGTGTGTGTGTGTGTGTATGAAAGAATGTTTGTGTGGCATGTGTGGATGTGTGTTATTTTTACGTTGTGTGTGTGTGATATCCTGGCAGCTGGCAGAGTTCACTCTTCTTCTCTCCATTGATCACAGAGGGCTTTTTCCCTCATCATTCAGTAATAGCACACATGCCCAATGCCCAAATCCACAAATGCCTTTTCGTCCGTAATGAACGATTTACCCCCCAAACGCCCTCATCACCTCCCGTCTCTCACACACATACACATGTTTCTCAGTCATAACAAAACTGCTCTTCTCTATCAAAGAAGATGCTCTTCTCAGCAGCGTGGCTTCGGTTTATTATTTAGTTTTAATTAGTTTTATATGCGACGACGATGGAAGGAATTAATTAGGAAACACAGCACGGTTAATTATGTATACTATAAACTGTGCACATATATAATAACTACAGTATCTAAGTAACCATATCATGTTTCAATCATTACATCACACACAAAAGGCTGCCTGTGTATAACCTCGTGACCTAATTCACATTTAAATGACACATTAAAAAAGCTTTGACCCCTTCTTGAACTGTGACTCCACCCAGTCCCGCATGACCCAGACATGCACCCAGTCAGCGGGAGAAGGAGTGAATTAGTTTTCTATTGTCATTCAGCCCACAGCACAGCACACTAAAGAGAAGCAGTCATCTCCTAATGACAGGCGGCCCGGCGAGCGGTCAGCGGCACTACACTAAAACCACAAGGTCAGGCAGAGATCAGAGACAAACTGATTTGAGTTCACTTTCAGCATTTACATGACCCTTATCGCCAGGGGTGCATATTTCTCAAAGAGCAATGCTTCTCTAACATTCAGCAGTAAAGAAAATGATATATAGAAATGAATCAAGCACATAATATTTCAGTTTTTGCACAAGCGTAAAAGCTAATCTTCAAGAAGACAGATTAATGAGGTAACACTTTATAGTGTGAACAATGCAAATTAGGACAGTTTTTTTTATCAAACTATATTTAACAATATTTTATTTACAGACTTCTGAACACATTTAGCACTTTTTAAGCACTAAAAAAAGATAAATCGTCTTCTATATGAAATATGGGATTTATTATTTGTCCTTGCTGGTGGAAAAAACAGGTCATAACTGTATAAGTTGTTCAAACTTCTATGAACATTTTGTTTGGTTTGTTACTGGTTCAAGTTGTTCTACCACCTCTAACTTGACAAAGATGGTCTACCAGCTTGTCTTCAGCCCCATCATCTGGCAGTGCAACTGATTAATCATCTAGAACAGCTTGGACCAGCTAATTACCACAAATGACCTGTTTGGTTCAGCTGGTAATCATGTAATTATATCATCAGAAGAAGGTTTAACTGGATTTTCCTGTAAGATTGCCTACAATAGCTTAATAATTTTAAAATCGAAATGTATTAAATTAATAATATACACCTGCATGATTTCTTAGTGCTGCTGTTTCACACCGGGATGGGACACATAAATTATCATTCTGTGTAACCTCATGTTTGTGTTTTAGTACAGCTATGGGCTATTAGCAGATGTTCAGACTTTAAATGTTGTATGATATAGTGTATGCTGTTAACACATAACCTAATAGTATGATGATTAATGAATACAATTAATGGCGACAGTTTTAAAGACAAATATCTTCATCAAACTTTACATGTGCTCCATAAAAAGTAAATGTACAAATATTTCTTTACAGCTGTTGGAACTGTATATATTGATTAATTACTGTACTATTATGTGTTATAAACTATTCATCATACTATTATGCAGCAACCCATACAATATTGTACATACTGTATTTATTAACATATACACACACACACAGAGAGAGAGAGAGAGATAGAGAGAGAGAAAGAGAGAGAGATACATATGTCACATTTCTGAAAAGTACATGTCCACTTCTCTACTTTGTGATACAATTACATTACAGAGGAACAAATTAAGATATATACACATACATCATTGGAATCTCTGAAACCCCAATCAATCAATAAATAAACAAACCTATGAGGATTAAAAAGTTGTGCAGGTGATTTGTTTTCTTTATAGATCGTATATGTTTTCATATTGTTTTCTAAAGCCGTTATGTTTATGAAAGCATTGTTGCTGAATTGTCCATGTTCTTGCTGAGACTGATTAGATGATGAAGCTTGATCACATATACTTCAATGTCAGGCAAATTAAAACATTTCCATAATGACAAAGACCCTTGTGGTAATTACTAATGACTGTTACATTTGATTGTCTCCTGATATTTAAAGGGCAATCAATCATGAGACATATTTGTCACACTTTACCTGATTTCCCACTTTTGCTGAACTCACTCTAATAACTTTCATTAACAAGTCGTTAGCAAACATTATGTTATTCCTATGAGATTAGTAGGTCATGTACATTCAAATATGAATGTGTATTTAATGAAAATATATGCATAAAGTTTCATCACATGCATAACTATTTTTTATAAATTTTTATAATACATGATCTAAGCATTATATAAAGTAATAATGTTTGTTTTTGTTATTAAAGAAAGTTATTATAAAGTGTTACCATTACTGCAATTATATACAGTCTATATAAATCTGTTTTTATTATTATTTTATGTTCTCAGCACTATTTAATTGTGGTCTATCTAAAAAGGTGGACCCTCAAAAATGACTAAAAGCAAACTGTTGTTGTTCTAAACTTCAGCCCTGTCTTCACCCTTTTCTTCTGAGCCCAATTAAGAGCCTTAATCAGCTAATGACTTTGGCGCTGCCCGTTAGAGGGGAATTAAGCAGGTAGAAATGATAGGGTGAGGAGGAAGGCAAAATGCTGAGGAGACTGTTTGTGCATCTCTGGTGTAAAATTAAAAAAGAAAGAAAAAGCGATTAAAAGAGAACAAGCTGGAGCAGAATGAGGGCTAGCACTCTTTGGAGGCGCTGAATTAGCCAATCACACACACACGCACTGTCGAAAATTAATATGGTGAGCCTCCTCAAAGTGGCAATATTAAAACTGGCCTGTTTATCAGAGCAAGAGAACTTCTAGAAAGAATAAATAAATAAATGCATGCATACATGCACAAAGAATATAAGTTGAAATAAGGAAACAAATTTTCTATTGGGAGGTTTGTTCTGTTTTTGGTGCTTGTTTGCTTTTGTTTAAATGATGATGATGCATTACTTCCCCCTCCCAAACATATGATCTCAATTTTAATTGATTAGAAATGTCTCTTGAGCTCAACTGAACCTCTTTAACCTAACAGGAGCAATTTTCTTTTATCTTGAATGCAGATTTCATGAGCAGATAAAGTAATAATGTCATAATCACCACTGTATGAACAACACAAAAAGACTGACATTAATTAACACACATAAATAAATACACTAAAATATTAGAAAAAGCAAAACACAATGCATTCTAGTCTAATCTCTACACACACACACAAATGAGAAAGTGGCCAACATACACAGCTGAATGAATTCACAGAATGAATGAATCATCTGTCAATCAACTGACAAATCACAGAGCAATTATGTGACTTCTGTCGTATCTAAACGCCAATTACAGACAAAAAGACTTTTGTAAACTAAGCACAATGTTAAAAACTGACACCCGTTTTTAATGCAATGTTACCTTATGTTTGAAACAAAGACGACTTTACAGCCAGGTTAAGAGGCTACACAAAAACAATGCTCTAACTCATAGAGTATATTTAACAATTGTACTGTATTTTATTGATAACATTATTACATATTTACAATAATTTCATGACATTATGTCTGCAATTATAATTTCTGTGCATGTACGCTGCCTCAGTGCAGCATTAAATGGTCTATGTAAATGCTCCTCAAGATATCCAAAGGCATTTGATGAAATAAAGCATATCTTATTTTGAACACAACTGATATTTCATGGGAATTGTGTTAGTTGTCATCTTTCTGGGTGTGCGGTTTTATATTCCGTTGAATTCTGTTATGCTCGCAACCCTGTTATGAAGACTTTAATGCATTGACGACGAGTGTAACTAACCCGTTTTCTTCCCTCTCAGGCTCGTCTTTCTTGTGTGTTTGCGAGCAGGAGGAGGCAGGGGAGGAGGCTGGAGTTTGCTGAGAGTAGCTTTAACTTTTGCCAGAGGCTTTAGCAGCCATAAAAACGGGCCCGGGTTAGAGCAGCGGCTGGCTAATCTCTTCATATCTGGTGAGGCCCATTCTGCCCGACGCCGTGGGGTGCCACGCTCTGTATTTCACTTCACCTTTTTTTCACTTCTCCATTTCTTAGCCTCTCTCTCTTTTCCGTCTATTGGATGGCTCCCAAAACAAATCAGGCTCATCTTCTGGTGACTGCATGGGAGAGGAAGAGAGAAGAGAGTGTGATGATAGCGCTCAGCGCCTACCCCTCTCCTCTGCCTTTCTCTCTCTAGGCCTCAAGCAGTCAGCATCTGGTAGCCCCCGAAAGGGGCGAGCGTGTGTGTGGCGCCGCAAGCTCAGGACACACACTGGCAGCGTTTGAACGACAATAAAGATGCACAGCCTCACACACGCACACACACTAGCTAGCTAGCGGTGTAGCGCTGTCTGAGTGATGGCTAAAGAGACAGCTGGTGTGTACTCAGCCAAAGTTCCTCAGCCAAACATAAGCTTGTCCGACCTTCAGAGGTCTGGCAGAGGAGGCTGCGTTCTGGGCATTCTTTACTGACAACTCGCAAAGACAGGTTCTAGCACTCACCTATGCTATAATAACTCAAACCATTACTCTCCCTGGATCTATCATGTCCTGATGAGGTTTATGGCAACTTTGTTTATTTCTCTGGATGTGTTTGTATGTTTGTCATCTCATTCTCCGTCTCAGTTCATCAAGTTTCGACAGCACGGAGGAGATGGGTAGGCTATGAGTGTAAATCAGCGAGTGTGTGTGGGTGTGTGTTTGTGAATATGTGTGTTCTTTCATGTCAAAGCAAGTATGAGGTTGTGAATGTGTATGTGCGCTCGTGTCCAGGTGTGTGTGTGTGTGTATGAGACATCGCGAACGCTGAGAAGGGCTGAGTGTTTTCTGACGCCTGTCGGACTGGGCCTGTCACAGTGGAACAGGAAGGTGTCATCAGCCCAGGCCTCAGAGCCGGAGCCCGTCAGCCAGCCGGACCTGAACACCCTGATGAGCTGACAGCCAGCACAGCACAGGCCTGTCTCAGGCCTCCCAGAGAGAGAAAGCACCTGCAACCAGCCATCTACCTGTCTGTCTGACTGACTATGGGATACACTTGATACAATGTACATCCACAACTAACCGCGGCCCTCTTTGAGTTTTCCGGGTGTCTGTGTGTGTGTGTGTGTGTGTGTGTGTGTATGTCTCGGCTCCTACCTCTTCTGAGTCTTAACTTCTGAGTTCCAAGGTGCACCTAAACCTTAAAATGCCAGTTTTACAAATATGTCAAAATAAATATTAATAATATGCACAAACAAAAAAGTATTTGGATGAACGTACTGTACGAACGCCATTGGATTAGGCAACAAAATATCAATCCGAGTGCCATATGCAAAACAAATAATGGGCTTTTTCCAGAACTGACTTAAGTATCTTTTCTTCATTCAAACAATTTTGCAAAAACATCTAGTTCCAAAGTCATTTTAGTGAATGTAATATAATATAATATAGAAATAAAATACTGCATGTATAGAACATATAATTTTTTTTCATTCATGTTTATTATTATTATTATTATTTATTTATTTACATTATTGGAGTTATTTGCTAACTGGCTCCAAGGTAATTTTAGTGTGTGAATATATATCTATAGTTATGTATAGTTATATTATATATATATACTATGATAAAAATAAAATGCTATGTATATGTATGTATATATATATATATATATATATATATATATATAGATATAGCATTTTATTTTTATCATATGTGATCATGTGTTATAATATGTATTTGTATGTAACCATATCTTATTTAAAACCTAATACTCTTGTTTTGTGAAATGTTCTGTTCCTATCCTTTCTAAAATAAATGATATGTTTTGAGATCACTGTAAAGCAAAATATAGCACTCCAACACAATCTGACATTTTCACATGTTCCGAAAAAAATCAGGTTTTAGCTTTGATGACTGAAATTGTCACATTACAGATGTTCAAGCCCATTGAGATCACACATGCACGACAATTTGTGTACCACAAGCCAGCAAAGTCAAAATTTAGGAATCAAAAATGCTTTATGGCACCGTCGCGTTAAATTATCAAACAAGACGCTTTCTCTCACAGCAGCCGCGTTCCCTTGGGTCTTTGTTAAAACTGACATTACCCACGACACTCAGCGTTGCTGCCTCTGCTCGCCTGTATTACGCTCATTTTCTGGGTGGCAATAAATATTAGAATAAACTGCGCCAAAGAGAGGCTGGTCAGGGCCTCTGTTCCCTGTCTGCTCCGGTTGCCACGGCAGCTGAGTGACAGACAAGCCTAGGGGGGCTGGATTAGAGGAGGTGACAGAGGCTAAGAAACCAAAGGCCTCTTTTTTTCCCCCTTCACCCTTTTTTCCCTCTTTTTTTCCTCGTCAAGTAAATTTAGCCTGAGGAAGGATGAACATCATAAAGCTGAGAGAGGAGGAGAGAGGCCCTCTGTGATTGTTGACGCCTGTCAATAAATCAGATTTTTAATTATCGGACACACGACAAGGAGCAGTGACAACGTGTTTTGCCCCCACCTAAGAGACTCCTTCCAGCCGGTTCACTGGAGAGCGCTCTGTCAGAGAGAAGAGAACTGACACCATAGAAGAATACCGCTATATTATCACACCCTCTTCACCTCCTCGGCCACACAATCATGCCGAAGACAAGTGCTAAACAAACACTTACAAGTGAAATCACGTGTTGCGGTATGGCCAGTGTACAATAACTGAAAGAGAGAGACCTTTTGAACTAAGTGCATGCTGGGAGGGGCACTGCAGGACACGAGCATGCTGGGTACAACTATGCTTCATGACCAGTGAGGGAACATGCGTTTGACATTTATTCCCATATGTCTATTGATTATGTGACAGCAGCAATTTGTTTTCCCTGAGGAATTTCATTACTAACCATGATATTGGCTAAATCTAAGGAATTGTGGTTTTAGACTGTAAGCTAGCAGCAAATATGATCTCAGCTGCACGAGCTTTACATCAGAATTTGTTGCTCCCGCAAGCGGGGGGTTCAACATCTACACCCCTCAGAATGTGAATTTTATGTAAGTCGTTCTGTGTAGATTCAATAACTCTTGCAAAAGCCCATTAGCTTGCCATTTCATCTGTTACACTGTGGAAAATAAGGTACATTTGCCACAAGTTGAAAACCACAACACGGAGAAACATTCGGCTGTTGAATAGCATCCAGGTATCTGTCACGAGCCACATGTGTTTGTGTTTTTGCTCAGTTTTACATTACCTCTTTAAGAAAAGCTTATCATGTGGTCCGTGTGCAGTTATGTCATGTCAAAGTAATGTCTTCTCAAATGCATACATGTCTTCATGTAGACGTCTTTGTAGAGAACAACATCTATCACTAATCGGGGAGCAGATTTCAAACAGAACTTGATGAAATATTCCATTAATCTAAGTGTGCTGTAAGTGTCTAGTCCTCACCACAACAATCTAATATCTTCTGCGATGGAGCCACTAAAACTTAATGAATCAAGCAATGTTCGAACCACAGACATCATTACACGTTTTTTGATATACATTTATCATTGTGGTTTATTCTGTTTCACACTGAAATCCATACAAATAACTGTGTTTGAGCCCCTTTGGACTGATGAGCTGCCACTGTCAATAAACGCTCCCTCAAAGCTCTCTGTGACAACAGACTCAAGTTCCATCAAGTTTTTGCTGCACTTCCATAATGTACAAAACAGGGTTGTAAATTAAAATTATTATTTTTTATTATTAAAATTTTTATAATTCTAGTTTTAATTATTATTATTAGTAGTAGTAGTATGTGATTAATCCCATAATTTAATGTTGAATCAACAACATAAATAAATAAATGTTTAGACAGTATTGTGTATTTTAATACTGATACCTCTACCGTTTTTTTTTTTCTCTCAATTTCTGGGGATAAAATGAGTAATAGACTTTTTAACATTAAAACATGATGGCTATAATTTAGGCCTAAACTGCAAATGATCAGACTACTATTTTTGTTAAACATTTATTGACAACAATTACAGAATAAGATCAATTTTAAAACAACTTTTAATTTAAATACTAATTACAATCATTGTGCTCATTGTAATACTTGCTAATACTAGCTTAAAGCTAAAATGCCTAAATATGCTAAAAATACACAACATTCATTTCATCACAGCATTTCATATCATACCAGCTCTGTTCGCTGTTATTCTCACTCCGCTGTTGACACAATGTTCTCACACTAGATCACCTTTCTGGATTTCCCCCAGATGCTGATGGCATATTACTTCAGCCCTGCACCCCTAGACCTATAGACACTCCTCCTCTTTTTTCATTCGCTCAAACCATGGTGAAGTCCATGTTTTGTTGTTTTTTTTCTTTTGTGTAAGAGCCACAGGAAGAGAGCGCTACAGGCGCTGTGATTTACGAGTGCTTAGCTCACTAATTCTTGCCGGGCCGAGCGGGAGGCATGCATGTTTTGTTGGTGAAGGTGGTGCTAGTGCTGTACGCCCCGACACTCTGTACATGACACTTTTCTTACAGTGCCTCTTCCCTCCCAGTGATAATTTATGGACAAATTCAGCTATCCTGAGATGATCACTGACTACAGCAGTGACAGACATACACATAAACACTATACACTATGATATACACTAAGAAGCATTTACACAAGAGAAAGAGTAGAGGTTTGTGTATGAATGTTTCCTTAATGTCACTTGGATAAGGTTGCTTCGGGTAAGGAGCACATGTTTGACACATCTAAAAGTCTAAAGGTCCTAAATTCTGAGATCATACATAAGATGTTCTCCTTTTCACTTTTCATTTTTTTTATTTTCTTTTTAATTAATATTACTAATTATTTTAATTCCATTTTGCACTTAAATGTGTAGTTTTATGTTTCACTTTTAGATAAATGAAAATAATAATACTAATTATTAGTAATGAAAGTAATATTAAAAAATAAATAAAATAAATAAAGAGGGGCAGTCATGGCCTAATGGTTAGAGAGTTGGACTTGTAACCACAAGGTTGCGGGTTTGAGTCTCAGGTCCGGCAGGAATTGTCGGTGGGGGGAGTGAATGTACAGCGATCTCTTCCACCTTCAATACCACGACTGAGGTGAGACCCTTGAGCAAGGCACTGAACCCCCAACTGCTCCCCGGGCGCCGCAGCATTGGCTGCTCACTGTTCCGGGTGCGTGTTCACAGTGTGTGTGTTTTTCACTTCTCACTGCTGTGTGTGTGCACTTGGATGGGTTAAATGCAGAGCACAAATTCATGACGCCACACGTCACGTCCTTTCCTTTCTTTTCCCTAAATTATAAATAATTTTAAATATATGTCTACTGCAGGTACGTTTTTAATATTATAATACATTTTTAAAATGTATAACCAAAAACATAAATACTACTGAAGGACATTCAAATAATGTGCCAATAGTATGTTCTTAGCATAGATTGTAATGAAATGTTGTGTTAAATTAGAAACAAAATTCAAAACAATTGCAAAAACTTGTGGTCTCAGACTTTTGGACTCCATATATCTTATATATATTCTTATATATCTTATATATATATAGGCTATATATATAAGATATCTGGAGTATATATATATATATATATATATATATATATATATATATATATTATTTTATTTCTTCTCTCTCTCTCTTAAACATTTTGTCAGCTCTCATGACTATTTGCACACATAAGGGTCTAGTTTTTAGCAGTTTAATACATAAATGTAAATTGTGTGCATCACTTCACTTCATTTGTCCTGTAGGGGGCGACAAGCTTTTTTGGTGAGTCACATTTATTTAATCCAAAACTAAAAAAAAAACTAAAAAAAAAAAAAAAAAAAACACCCTTACATACCATATATTTAACAACAACAACAACAACAAAAAACCTGGCAAATAAAAGCAGTTTTATATATCTATGGAGTCAAGCATTATTGACTTACAAGTCTGTTAGGAAAGAAGCCCACGTCAGTGCAAGAAATTGTGAGTGTTTTTGATCAGCACTCGAGAAGCTTAAGTAGATAAGACATGCTTTAGCAGACTTGGAAGGAGTCCAGCAGCCATAGATGAGACAGAGGGAGAAACAAAGAACTAGTTAGACAGAGAGAGATGGAGAGGAGAGAGAGAGACGGAATAAGACATAATGTGAGTCATAATTTTCCAAAACAGACCTTAAAAACATCTCTAACATATGTCCTGAGAGACAGGCGAAAGAGGGCGCGTTAAAAATGTGCTTTTGTCTGTGATTGCCATCGCAGAATTTAAAAGGGCACGAGAGAGACAGCTAATTTTGCACAATGGACTGGATAACCTTTTAGGATCAGCGGATTACGGCCTGATTAATCAGCCATGATTAGTGTTCATCAAGATCTGTGGAATCAGCCCTGTCATGACTTTTTTTTTAGTAATGCCATTTATTTATTTAGTCCTATTTTGAGAAAACATTATGCCAGGTTGTCATGCTGACAGGAGCGCTATCACTATTCATTAAAGCTTTAAAAAACGAGAAGAAAAAGAAGAATCAGTCTCTCGGCCTGTCACGGTTCCTTTAATGGACTGTGTTGATGTTCGGGATGTGCGGAGCAATAGCTGAGCTGTTATGGTGGAGTGCGGCCCACGGTGATGGTACAGGTCCCTCTCAGAAGTTGAGCGGCTCTGGAATTATGGACGTCGAGAGAGAATGTGGCAGATGGCTGACAAGGCATTTTTACCCATAACGCCCCAGTAAAACTTTAACTCCCGAGATTTAGTGCTAGCGCTCTGCACTTAGCAAGCTGCAGCCAGGGTCGTATTTTTTCAAAAGTCCCAAACTGATGGTTCTGCAAGGTTTGCATAAACATGCTTTATTGATTGCGCTGTTAAAAGATTCAAAGGGTCAGTATCATTTAGCTAAAGACAGTTTTAGAGGACAAATAAAAGCTAAAAATTGCTAAACGTTTGGGTGGGGAATATAGATTTTTTTGCATGTCGAGGAAGAAGTAATTAAATGATTAATTCTGTTATAATTATGATTGATGCAGGCATTTAGGAGTCATTTCAGAAAAGAAAAAAAAAAGTTTTAAAATAAAATATTTGGTGCAAGCAAGTTTATACCTTAAAGACCCCTAGTCGACTCCAAAACAGTGAATGCTTAAAAAGACACGTTAAGGGTAAAAATAAAGAAGCCCAAATCGCTTGAACTGAAATATCGTTTGACGTGTTCATTCTCCTCTTGACAGCCTCGGCAGAAACTAACAGCCGGCTTTGTCTTCATTGTAGCAAGTTTATGAAAACATTTCACTTCCACAGTCATTTGTATTCGACTATGCAAAACAAGCTCCCTGATAGGATGTGTCATCCTAATTGGGCCCATGATGCCAGTAGGCCGGGAATTATGGGAAGGGGCTGATGTGGAGACGGGCTGAGCGGAGGAAGGGATGTGCCGAGAGAGTCATCCTTCTTACCACGCCAGACGCCAGCCGAGTCTGAGGGGCACACAAGGGGGGCTGATGAGAGCGTGTCGGGGGGGTACGAGGGGGCATTATGAGGCACAGGTGACAGAGTCTCACATCTGCAGCTGCCAGCATTTGGGCTGGCTTGTTTGCTATAGTTTGAATGGATAGGGGGTGGGGTTGCTGAGGCCGTGGAGAGTTGGTGAGAGGGTAAAAGGGAATTTTGTTTATAGTGCACAGCTGCTTGTGTCACTTCTAGGGACCCGTAAAAGCAAAAAGGAAGAACAGTTGAAAATCAGCGAAGAAAACAGGAAGCTCACTTTGTCTTTCTCATTCTCCCTAATGCCACTGTGTGATTTAAATTCAAAGTCACAAGAAGTCTACAAGTGCATTATATAAATATTTAAAAGTATGCAACAGTTCGCTCCGGGTCTCGAATGTGATCTAAACTGTGTACCAATATACAGTGTGTGTCTGTGTATTAGTGTTTAGAGATTTTTCAGTGACTCTTTTTACTAGTTAAATCGTTATGCCGGTAGGTGGTGACAAGTGACTGTCTTTGAAGTGAGTCACTGAAGCATTCACAGCATTCAGGTGATTCTTTCAGAAACAAGACAAGTGAGTGACTGACTCTGAAATTGCTTACTTCCTTACTAGTATGAAAAACAGTAAAGAATAGTGAAAGGAGTAGTGCATCTGACTTCACAGTATTCATTAAACAGTAGGCAAATCGTACCCAGATGACTTCCGGCAAGATTCTGAAGTGCACATCTGATGGACACTTCACTATCCCATGAGGCCACAGGAGAGGAGTTGTGAATGACAGTAAAGTGACAGTAAAGTCACATGAAAATGATCAAATGTGTCATGTAGTACAGTTAATAGGATTACACTCACTCTACACACATTCATAGTATATAGAATAGGGCTGGGACTACGCTAATCTGCAGATTCAATACTATCCCGACACTTGTGTGCCGATTCAATATATATTGCGATAATTGAGTATTGCGATTATGTAACAATTGCGATTCGATATTACAATTTATTGTGATTTTTGTTTGCTTATTAAAGACTAGACAATGGACATACTTGATCATACCCTTAAAGAGACTGTAAATGAGTCATATTAACAAAAACAATGCATCACATCTTTCTGAACTTTTATTTCAGGAGCATACACATACACAGTGTAGCTATATTTTAAAGTACCTTGAACCATGAACTTGCACATGAATATAATAGTCAAAAGTTCAAAAAATGAGTAGAAAAAATAACTTTCTGAAATAAAATAACGTGCTATGTAACTTTGCATACGGGTTTAGTCATGTTTAGTCATGTTTTCACGGCAGTGTGTAAAATCCAAAGTGTTTTCACACATGGGATTCAAAACTTGAAGGTGCAGAAAGAATTCTGGGAGAGGTTTGATCGTCTGCCTCCGTCATGGTTTTGCTTTCTCGCACCGGCTTGAAACGTATACGAAGTCATCGTCATCTAATACAGCCGTGCTGCGTTTGCAGACTGATCGTTATATGACAAAGCATCGCGAGAGCTAAAGAGAGCTGATGCTCCGCATGCTTTTAATTGCTCTCGCGGTACTTTGATGTCATATGCCAATCGTCTGCGCAGTGCCGCTCCAAGTCCAACACACCTATACATTTTGCCCTCTGTTGGAATAAAAGTGGTAACTTCTCCCCACCACCTCTTAGGAAAAGTAAAATAATTAAATATAAATCGATTCTGAGATAAACCAATCGATTTTTAAATCGTTTTAAAAAGAATCGCAATAGTTAGGTGAATCGATTTTTTCTCCCACCCCTAATATAGAACATACATTTTTAGGGGTCACAAAGTAATTACTTATTTCAGTATTTTATTGAGTCATTGAATCAGTTACTTAACTGATTAATTTAAAACACTAAATAATTCAGGAATTAAGTGATTATTTAGTCATTGAATCATTTACTTAACTGATTCATTCAAACCACTGATTTATTAAGGAATGAAACATGTTACTGTATTTACGAGTGAGTCACTCCATTGATTCGTTCAAAATACTGATTCAGAAAAAGTAACACCACTATTGTGTGTTGGTTGAGGTGTGCAACAGTACAGTAATTTTATCAACACATCTCCAATGTTAGCCCATTAGGTAACAATAAAAAATCAATAGTTTATCCGCTGACCTACACAATCTCAGCAACAACTGTGACAGATGTAAGGATGACGTTATCAAATAAAATGTCATATTTAATGTAAAAATATGTCAAATAAGTTTGTTTGAGAACTACAATGGGTCAGCAGGAATTGTTTTTCCCTAACATCTAAGTTAACGACAACTCATTTTATGTTGACAAAATGACATTTAATGTGCTAGTGAAATTGACAATATCTGTAATTTCTTTTACTTTTTGTACATTTGTTATTGTACATTACTTTTTTATTCAGAAATATGAAAATACTAAACCATAGTAAACCCCTGCTTATATATAAAACATTTTTAACAACAGTAGTTAATAATAATGTACAAATTCCTGATAGTTTTTGATGAATTTTCTTTCATTAGTAAACTCACCACTGATATTCACTATCACCCAGCTTGGCTTTCACCCAACATTTCCTGCTCGTAGTTCTATTATCATCATCTCAATAGGACCTTGGTCCAGTGTAGGCACGTACCTGACATCTACACCCGGGAGCAGCGCCATCCGTTAAGCATGACAACATAGAAAAATGGGGCAACTGCGCACGGGCCTGAGAGAACCACTGAGGTGGACACTGGCGGGACCAGCTCGGTTTATCTTCCAGCATTAACATGATGGAAAATATGAATACTTGAATCTTATCGCAGGTGTGCTTTATAACAACATTCATCATAAGACGTATTACGTTTTTATCAAGTCGGGGGGAGAGATGGGAAGCCACTGATTCCATTTCCACTCTGGTCAGCACAGGATCCTGCTTGCCTCTATTATCCTGATTTCAAGAGAGAGAAAAAAAAAAGAAAGAAAAAAGTGTAGGAAAAAGATTATAAATCCTGCTGAGGCTTTTTTCCCCACTCTTTGTTGCCAACTCTGTCTTGAAATTAACTCAGGATCTGCGGGCCCAGGGCTTTAATAGCAGAAAATAATAAAACAGACATCGGCAGGATCCGTTACATTTATATATTAAAGGCTAGAGAGGGTGTGATGTACTGGCCGATAAATGTAAGGAAATCCTTCAAGTCTTTCTCTTTTAATAATTCTGTCAGCCTTGCAAACCATCTGACCATTGTGCTATTAAAGTCATTTTTTAGGTAAAAAAGAAGAAATATCATCAGTCATTATTATCATTTAATACATCTTTTTGTGCTCTTTTACTTTCCTGCTTTGACTCAGAACCCAGAACCGAACGCATATCTAACCGTGTTGCTGAAATCCATTAAAAAGGAGAGCAGGAGAATGGGAAGTTTGCCACCGAACAGTAGGAAAGAGATTCGATGATGGCTGCCTGTTTTACTGAGTCTGTGGGGAATTTACAGATGGTGGATCTGTATCATTAATTCACTGTGGCTGGAACTTAGCTGAACTGATTCATTGTCTGTGGCACAAGTGAGAGTTAATGATAGTTTATTCATAGTTTTAAAATGTCTTTAGTCAGAATATGTCTGTCCACTTAAATCTGTATTAATACATCAGATTGCTATGTAGCATATCCAAGCATTTTTATGTCTTTTTGATTCAGGGTACAAAAGAGCCGCTTGTCCTTTTCACTGTCAATCAGGCCATGGCAGTTTGGATACCATCAAGGTCATAGCTCTTGTCAGAAATCATTTGCTAAACATTTCTGTGTCTTAATGCCTTCTGAAACCTACTACAATTAAAATGTAAAGCTTAACAGAGATTTGTGATGGAGGAGACTCTGGATGCTTGACATCAGGTGAACACCCTCTTTTAGCCAATTTACTTGGTTAATTTGATAAACCCTCGTTTAAACAGATTAGGGTCAGCAAGATTTT
Organism: Schizothorax lantsangensis; assembly: GCA_027422415.1. NCBI lineage: Eukaryota > Metazoa > Chordata > Actinopteri > Cypriniformes > Cyprinidae > Schizothorax > Schizothorax lantsangensis. Next base: position 29,245,606 of record CM049839.1, on the reverse strand, counting down.
TTATTTTATTTTATTTATTTATTTTGCAAGAAGTCAATATTTTATTCAGCAAGGATGCATTCAATTAATCAAAAAGTGACATATATCCCAACATATTAGAATGATTTCTAAAGTATCATGTAATGGATTCTGAATATTCAGCTTTGCCAACAAATCAATAAATTCCACTTTAACATATATTCAAATTGAAAACAGTTGGTGTAAATTGCAATACATATTTATATATTTTTTTATCAATTTTAATCAAACCAATAATAACAAATATTATGTTTGGGCAGATGGGCAGGGTTGTAATACTACTTTCTTTATTTACTTCAAAGTGTGTGTCTCTATGATTTTTTTGTGTATGTATTATCTATTTGTTCAATGACTGTTTCTCTATTTTTAAGAAACATTAAAACAAAGTTTTACAACCATTTCTAGTCTTGCCTTTGTTATCATGACATGTACTGCAACATGATACCGGACCATCAAAATACTGTGCCATAAAAATGTATCCATGTCAATTTTCTGACCCAATATTTTATATGTACTTTTACAGTTCATACTACAATCAGGAACAAAGTGAGGTAAGTCATTCCCACAAAAGAAATTATTTAGCTTACTTGGCTAAACCTGCATTTCAAACAAAAGTGAATAAAACACCAAGTTAAGCTCATATTGTATCCCCCTCGGTTTAATTGTGCTAGCTAAATACATGGGACTTAATCAAGCTTAAAAATAACAAACAAACAAATAAAAGAGGTCCTCGGAGAACTCATTAGAGGCCTTGTCAAACTCCAAGAGACTACATAATTACTAACCAAAATAAAAATGCAAAGCTATTTTGTTTGTATTCCCTTCTTCTTTATGATTACTGCCTAACTAAGGTCAATGAAAGCCAAAGTTTCACTTTTTTGAAAAAATTGATTGAGTAATGGAAACTGTGGCATGTATGATCCTCCCGCTTGAAAGAGAATCTATTTTCTTTTCGAAAAGACTCAAATGTATGTATATGTCTCAAATAGAATATGAACAACTACTTATGCTGATGCTCTAGTTCTCACTGTGAGGAAAAATAAAGGAAAATTACATTTGCTGACTTCTCTCATTAAAGCAGAAACCTAGGCCTGCTGACAGCGAAGGGAAAAGAGTTAAACATAATTTCTATAAATAAATCTTTTTTTGTCATTTTAATTACTGGATCAACGGTGCCTCAGATGAATGGTCATCCCATCAATCTTTAATTAAAGTCACGCATTGCAGATTTAGCATGATGTTGTGGCTGATTGAAAAATAAGGGAATGATATTTCTATTAGAGACTGTTTTATTAATAACATGTCAGGGCTCTAAAACACCAATCCAACAGAGAGTCAATCAAAAGGAAATGATAGACAGCCTATACGTCAGGGACTGCATATTGCATATGCCTTTTTCTCCTTTTTTTCTCCGTAGATGTCTTCCTATTTTTGCTTTTCACTTTTTTTGTGCAGATGTCAAGTCTTTCTTTAACTGTCAGGTCTGGAAAGATTTGTCATTATGCATTAAACTCAACAAACAAACAGCAACCGTAAACACTTACAGCTCACAAACTTTTAAAAATGTGAATTTTAAGATAATACAATGGCTTTAAAAACAATTTTGATGTCAATAAGCATACTTTTGTCCAATTTAAGGAGCGTTGCCATCTACAAACCTTTCTATCTCGCTCTCTTTTGTTTCTCTCTTTCTTTGGCAACTAAAAATGAATATAAATGAATAAAGTATAAAAATGTATATATATATATTTTTAAATGTAATCATTTATAATAAATAAATTAGTAAATATTTCATAAAATGAATAAAAGTTTAGACATCATTAGAATCTACATTTATAAACTCCCATAAATCCATGCACGCTTAAGCCAAGAACAATGAGGTATTTTGTAGATGCGATTGCATCAGCCCAAGGAAAGTTTTATAACTTTTCCCACTTTCCAAAGTGTTATTTCTCTGTCCCTGTTTTAATCTTTAATGCTTCCTCTTCTGAAGAGAGAAAGAGTCAGGGAGCTCATGCTATGCTCTTGACCCCAATGCTACATGTTTGTTGTGTTGGGTAATTCTTCTTCCTTCCCTCCCAAGATGAGTCCTCCGGTTTATTTTTAAGTCATCAATTACTCAAACTTCAGCCCAACTATCTCTCCCCTACCATCTGGGTTCCATACCATGGTCTTAAATGCAGCCTGGATAATGACAACCTTCTCCCGACTGTTAATTTACGAGGCCGGGGAGTCGTATTTCATGTGTTATCATGCCTCTCCATTTGATCTTGCGTATCTTTTTCCCCCTGCATCTGTGCGCCCGTGTGCATAAATCTCTTCGTCTCACACCTTGTCACCAGGCCAAAAGATGCTCATGGCACATGGAACCCTGTATTAGCTCTTTTAAACTAAAAAAGAGACGAGGTAGAAGAAAGAACAAAGAGGAAGAAGGAAGGGGGGAAAAGCACAGAACGGCAAAGTGGCCGCAGGTATTAAAAGCAGATTCAGATGTGACAAAACTTGGCAGGCGATCTTAAGAATAAGTTTCTACCTCCGCTAATCACAAAAAAATTAAATTAACAACAGTTTGGGGTGTATTTCAAAACATGTATTGATTGGATCTGCGCATTTAACAATCCTTTAATGTAGTTCAAATCTACCTTGCTTATGAGTTTTATATTTCACACAGTTTATGTAATTTCTCTGCAGCTTAGTTTTATTTTTATGCTCGCAACTAAACGTAAAACACAATGTTCTGCTCCAGTTTGGGCGATTTGCTACTTTTGTTTATCTCAACTGTCTTTCCTAAGTCTTTCTTTCATGCTACACTTTCCGTAGTCTATTTTCATCTTCATTGTAGTGTTATTTTCACCCCTAATGAAATCACACGCAAATCGCCCAAAGTGCTGACGGAGGCTGCGGGCGTTAAAAGCCAATCCTCTGCGGGCCTCGTTTAGAAAGCAACCATTTTATTTATTGTGCGTCTCATCCCATCTTCTCCTCCTCCTCCTTCTCTTCTCTTCTGGACTCCGTAGAGAGATCTCTAAAATGTCCCTGCACTTCTTAAAGCTCACTGGCCACAACAAACTAAGAGGGCTTAACCTAAGCCAGGCAGAAAATAATAATAATAATAATATAGTGAAAATATTAAACACAAACATGCATTCGTACATATATGCTCGCACAGTCTCGTAAAGTTCTTTGTATCTTTCTTTGAATGACGAGCCCCATATTTCCTCTCTGAAATGACACTTTAATTAAGCAAATTACTCTAGTGAGGGTAGAGGAACCGTCAAGAGCTTGATAAGGCTGTGGAGATAAACCCTTATTGAGAGTGTTTATCAAAGACGCTGGGATCTAAACCTTTAATAGGTAATACCGAGATAAGTAAGCCTTTGTGATGTTACTAGCGCAGGGATATTTTCAGAGGGGCTTATGGAAGAGGGTAAAAGAAAGGAATGAAATGTTGCGAGAACGAGTCAGTGCTTAAGAAAAAGAGCAGACGATCACATCCTCACCCCATTCGGAGCTCTTTTGTGTGAGGGACTGAGATTTCGGAGAGCAAGAGTGAAAAATACAACACATTCTGTTATGATTTCCTCAATGGCAGAGCTTGTTTTATAAGACTATTAGCAATTTTCATGGAATAGCTTTTGGGGAAACATTTAGAGGTGAGTATTGTAATAGTATTACCTGTCAGAGACTAAAACTTTTCACTTTGATTTTTTTAATACATATTGCAATGTTATTTTGAATCATGTTTACTTTAAACTATGAGGGATTGCATGTACTCTGACACTAAAGAAAATATTTGGTATTCAAGATCTCATACGGTTCAGATATGTGGAAAAGTAAATGGCCTCATGTGATATTTCTTTCATGTAACCATGTTAAACATGTTTTTATATCCATGGGCGATCAGACTAGTAACAAACATTTCCAGCAAATAATTAGTTTGATGTACATTTTTTTCATTTATTTAAATCTGTCATCAAGCTCCTATACTTCATAATAAATAGGCAAACCCTTTTCATCTCCCTCATTATTTTACCAAAGTTACAGGACAAAATCTGCTGGATGGATGATATAGTTAAAGACATCCACATAAATGACTCCAAGACAAGCAAAGATGCAGTGAAGTAATGTTTATATGGCATTTCTATAAACAAATACGCTTGAGATGAAAACCCTAAGAGCCCCATCCTGCCGTCTACCTAGTAATTGCCGCCTTACTTGCTCTCTTTTCTTTTCTCTCCCTCACTCTCACTATCTCTCATACTCTCTTTCTGTGATCTACATGTGGTTTAGGTTATGCAAGCGTTTTATACTGTGGTGTGGAGACACTGCCGTTAGTGTAGGGCCAGTAAAGGAGTGAATGAAAGATAGACAGAGAGAAAGAGACTGTTCGGCGGTGAGGAGGAGGTGCAGCGTTGTGCTACAGCAGCACCCAGGCCTCTCTCTGCAGAAAGTCATAAAAACCTTACAGGCACCCAGCTGGGCGACCATGTAGGAGAGCCACAGATCACTTCCTTTTACATACTTCAGCACTCATGTTTCTCTGCAGGAGGAGGCCTCTGCTTTCCCAGAATTCCTGTGCAGGGTTCAGGGACCACCGTGGTGCGTGTGCGGTCTGCACATAGTTACGGCTAATAATGTGTTTCTGAGAGAGAGAGAGCAGGGTGTATGCTGTGCAGTGCGTCCTCTAACTGTCTCTCGTGGTAATGCTCAACAGCTGTAGACTTAGTGTTTTATTTAAAAGACATGAGAAACACAAATCCTATCTTTTTTTGTGTGTGAACTATTAGAAATGATCTAACATAATATGTACTTAGCATGACAAGTATTAATTTCTACACAAACCGAATGTCTGTATGCTCTCTTAGAAATGTGATTCTGTTCTGACCCCTTGACCAAGCAATCTTAATTTTGACAATCATAATCTACTGAATAATAAATTTAAGCATAGTAAAAACTTTTTTCAATTACAAAAATAATAGTATTTGTGTCCCATTCACATAACGCATGATTTCCCCATTACAAAAAAAAAAAAGTCTTCTTTCTCGAATTTACAGGAAATATAGTTGTTTAAATAAGAACAAAACAAGATTTGGTCCCAGAGTCGTTGAGCATGAGTAGCTCCAGGTAGCCCTGCTTTAATAAAAATATGAATGTATATTTAATATAAATTTGTCTGTTTGATTTTGATGTTCATTTAATGTTTTTGGGAAATTGCCTAATCACATAAATCAGGGTTTTCACAAAATATATATTTTTAAATCATATATAAATATTTTGATCAACATTTTAAGTTTAAAAATCTTCTAATATTCCAATTTAAAAGATGATTTCATTCAGGCACAATTTTATAGAAAGTGATGCTGTTTTTAAGGATTTTACTTGTAGATTAAAGGGTTACTCCACCCCAAAATGAAAATTTTGTCATAAATCACTTACCCCCATGTCGTTCCAAACCCGTAAACGCTTTGTTCGTCTTCGGAACTCAATTTAAGATATTTTGGATGAAAACCGGGAGGCTTGTGACTGTCCCATTGACTGCCAAACAATTAACACTGTCAAGACCCAGAAAAGTATGAAAAGCATCATCAACTGCATCAGCCACACCACAAGGATACACTGTTTTCATTCAAATCAAAGCGTAGAAGCGTACCTTGTGGTGTGGCTGACACAGAACAGCATACGCTATGTGCGTCCAGCGGATACTCTCCAAAATGGTGCTACGCTGACGCAGAGGAGACGAATTGTTGAATAAAGTCGTTATTTTTATTTTCTTTGTGTACAAAAAGTATTCTTGTCGCTTCATAACAGTCAGATTGAACCACTGATGGCAGATGGACTATTTTGAAGATGCTTTTCATACTTTTCTGGGTCTTGACAGTGTTAATTGTTTGGCAGTCAATGGGACAGTCACAAACCTCCCGGTTTTCATCCAAAATATCTTAAATTGTGTTCCGATGACGAACAAAGCTTTTACGGGTTTGGAACGACATGGGGGTAAGTGTTTAATGACAAAATTTTCATTTTGGGGTGGAGTATCCCTTTAAATTCTTTCAGATAAAAACAGAATTTTAATTCTTTCATTAAAATGACTTTTTAAATAAAACTCTAAGTAACACTTTTGTATAGGGACCAATTCTCACGATTAACTAGTTGCTTATTTGCATGCCTATTATTAACATGCTGTTCATTACTTATAGAGCACGTATTATGCAGGACCATATTCTACATCCCTAATCATATCCAATACCTAAACTTAACAACTATCTTACCAACTATTAACAAGCAGCAAATTAGGAGTTTACTGAGGCAAAAGTCATAGTTAATGGTTTGTTAATAGCAAGAATTGGACCTTAAAATAAAGTGTGACCAAACTCTTGTACCATTTTCTAATCGCTACAGATGTGGAGTACTACAGTCATCAAAATGCAGTCCTTTACATTCATCTACGTTTTCTTATTTTTCCTGTTTACTGAAATTAAATGAAAGAAATGAGCGTATCATCATTGTGGATGAGCCCAGGATGCTTTAAGAAGTACGGCGTAGGGGGAAGAAAGAGAACTCTCTTCATCAGTATCGGTCTAAACCTCTGTTAGATCTCAGCCTGTCACTTACCTGAAGCTGCCACTTCTCCTTAGCATAAGCTAGCGTGAAATGTTTACTTGAACACATTTCGGCGGGAAAGCGTGGAATAGAAGATGGCACAAGCTGCATAGGAGGTATAGGTATGTGACAGATATATAACACAGAGAGAGAGGGGGAATGAGGGGTAGAAAAACAGAGAGAGAGAAGGGAGGAAGAAGAGAGAGGGCTGACACTTGTTATTGCGGCAATGCTCAGCTGAGGTGTATCTTTTCTGAGGAGGATAAATTCAATGTGATGTGCCCGTCCTTTTGCCTTCAAAGCACTGACATTGGCATGCAGTTCACGTCATGGGACAGACACACATTAGCTGTCAAACACTTCTTTCATCTTCTGACTTCAAAGGGACCGATTGATTAGTCTAAATGGCCATTACCAAACATCCGCCACTGCAGCATGAAGCAGCAAGCGTGACAAAGAGGAATACAAAATCAACGGCTGCCGAAAATGATAGAGAAAGAGGTAGAGAGAGGGGGATGAAGATGGCAAGAGTGCTGCAACAAAAGAACAAAAACATGCTTTCCGTCTAATTTGCAGAGGGAGATGCTCTTTTCTCCCGTAATCCACTGAGATTAGCAGCAGATTATGAGCGTTCCTCACTGCATCCCTAGCATTCCAGTATAAAGAGCTTTGTGTTGCTGCTGTCATCTCTTCAGAGCTTGAGGTGTGTTTTGCACACTACAAAAGTGACTTGATTGTCTCAACATGCAGGACTGACGTTGATGAAAGCGTATTAATTATTACTAGTAATATGGGCGGTTAGGGGTTCGCTAGCCGATATTGCATTATTTTTTTACTTCAACTAACACCTATAGTGGTGTGGGTGTGTCTGGTCATGTGATCTACATGTCAGACCTCAGCTTCATGCTACAAGTACTTTAGATGCAAAATAATTTATTAGGTTACCGGTAATGATTTGTATTACCATTTTGATCTAATTTTTACCTTATATTTAAAACATTTTATTGATGGTGAGAATTACTGAATGTATCTTAAAGTTTATGCTACATATTCATTTAAATGTATATATAGCATGGCAGGAAGTCAAGTAAAAAATTCCAGTCAATTTCTACAAATATTGAAAATAAATAAATAAATAAATATATCGAGTTTAAATATTTAACCCTGTTATTTGACTTTCAATAGATATTTTCTTATTTTTTGGGGGCAAATATAAGTTTAATTCATATATATTTATATGAATATGTAGAATTCCTACATCATGGCAGGAATATTTCAGCAAATAATTTCAGTCAAATTCTACAAATATTGAATATGAATATTTATCAAGTTTAAACACTGAACCTTTTTATTTGAGTTACCTTTTTTTGGCTAATATTAATATAAATTGAATTCATAAAAATGTATATGAATATGGAGCATTACCATTTCTACAGCATGGCAGGAAGACAAGTAAAGAATTTAAGATACTGAATACAAATATTTGTATAATACATGTAATCATGTTACTTATCAATATATATTTTTCTTCAATGTATGGTAAATACAAATTTATCAACAATAACTACAAACTAGCTAACCTGTAATGAGTGCTTCATTTAAAACATTTAGTCTCTTTCACGGGTAACACTTTAGGTTCATTAGTTAACATTAGTCAACATAAACTAAGAATGAACAATACTTCTACAGCATTTAATAATCTTAGTTAATGTTAATTTCAGCATTTACTAATGTATTATAATGTATTATTAAAATCACAAGCTGTGTTTGTTAACATACTAACATGAACAATCAATGAATGACTGTATTTTTAATTAATGTTAACAAATTATATCTTATTGTAAAGTGTTACTCTTTCATGTATTGTTTATTGCTAGAAAATAGTAATAAATCACACACATCATGGTTATAATTTTACAATTTAATTGTAATTGAGTTACTTGTAAACAAAAGCATTTTTTTACATTTTGTTTTAATTATTTGTTTGTTATAAATTGCTTATATTTAGCTTTGTTCATGCAACTGGACAAGTAGTGAGAGTTAGCAAACAAAACAAACAAACAAAAAAAAAAAGTAGAAATAAATATTCTCATGATTCCTCAAAAAGTTCCCCAAGCCTCAAAAGCTGTTGATGGGTGCTTGTTGATCCTTGTTTTGTGTCTCTGATGTCTGTTTCATAAAGAGCAACAGCGGATGATATTAATTAATTTGCCATTATTTTTAGCATTACCATGCTAATGGTTTCACTGCCTAGTCAAAACATTTCCCCAGCTTATCCCCGCTCAGCATATGGCTACGCACGCGCTCCCACACACACACACACACACACACACACACACACACACACAAAATCACAGCAATGAAAAATGAAATCAAAAGCTATGCCCTCGTAAAAGTGGAATAAAGCCCCCGTTTCCTTGAAGACGGCATGTGCGTCTTGCTGGAGACAGATGGTGGTGTTGCTGGATATATTGTACCTCTCTTCTCCCCTCACACTGATGCCGGGGACACTAAAAAGCCCATAAAACTCAAAGATGAGCGGATAGAGCTAATAATATAATCATTGGAAACACCTGCAAAAGGCGCAGATGGGCCATCTCGGCCCGCCTGTCCATCAGCGGTGCGAGGGTCCGCCTCCCCATATGGAACGGAGGGGTCCGCGCATACACAGCCTCTCACTCAGTTGCGTCTGTATCTCTCTAACTCATTCACTCTCTCTTTGGCTTTTTTTTCTCCACCCAAGAGAAGAGCATATGCAGGCTTTTTATAGCGCAGGGCTGGGCTGCCGGGTGTCACAGTCAATCCTGTCCCTCCGTAGAATTGGTGTGCCGTTCTGAGGAGGTTGTGAGCTGTGCGATGCCAAGGATGTGTCACCCGTACACTTCTTTAGATGCGCGCGCGCACACACACACACACTTCCCAGATGCACTCTTCCTCACGCTTTGTCTCTCTAACTGTATTTCGAATGCCCTGCGAGTAGCACATTCTCTTTATATTGAAGGCATCATTCTAATGGGCAGGTCACGAAGATGCGTCTTGTTGACATCTAGGACATTGGAGGGTGCTGATAGGAGCCGAGCATCGATGAGTATGTCACTGTAATGGCTTTACAGCAGATAACGGCTAAAGACACTCTTTCCGAGGGGGGGAAATCTGATCCCAAATCAGGGGCTCAGGGTAACTCCTCTTTCCTCTGATCTCTGCCTGAATTTCATTAATCTTGACAATAAGAGATACTGCTCTCTGACAGCCTTTAGTCTACAAGTCCTTTACAATCGGACTGGCTCGCACAGGTTCTTCTGCTTCAGAGTGTCTGATTTATATCTTTAGTTAATCATCTTTTAGAAAGCAACCATTGGTATGTTTTTCCTCCTTCATACATTCTCTCTCTCACACACACACACAGAGTCAAAATCTCTTTCCCCTTCCGTGCTGTGAAGCAGCGTTCCTTTGAAGATATTAGAAGAAAGTGAACACAACTCAACAGCGTCATCAATTTTACTGCGCAGCGATATTTTGTTTAAAGAGTCGAAAGAGAGGAGACACTCCTGGCTGTTGCTGTCATGATGTGATAACTTTGCAGAGCTCTCTTAAAGCGTCTGACACTGAGGCACTCTTTAAAGGAAGGATTGGGCTATTTACTCTTCTAGCTGCTACTGCCTCTAGGCTCTGTTTAAAGAGGAGTGCTGGTCCCTCACACATTATTCGATCATATAGGTCAATGATGTGATAATTGGACGTTTTTATTCAAAAATGCATTGCAAATGCAAGACATGAATGTAACAATTTGAATACACCTCTTCTGAGGTGAGCCTGTTTTTGACTTCTGAATTAAAACTCATTTTGTCTGTCCAATCAAAACCATGGTGCAGAAACATGCAGAGGAAAAGCAGGTCTTGATAGAGAGGATGCCTGCAGATCCTCATGACTTTGTGTCTAGGTCCAGAAGTCTCTTAAAATATCAGGTACTCAGAAAAACATTTCACTCAGAAATTGCTAGTAAATTTCACAAACAATTACAAAGAAATGGCAAGTAACACAATGAATTAAACATGGAATTTTGAAGTAGAGAAACTGAAATAGTATTTTCTTGTAAAATGTACTCTAATAATCTTTATTTTATTTACAACTCTGAATAATACTTTTTTTCTCTCAGTCTAAGCTGACCTTTTTATTGACAAAATTAGTTCACATTGTAAAATGCTATGCAACTCCCCAAAAACGCAATGATATATATGAATTAATAATATTTGTTCAAGTATTTTAAAAGTGTATTTAAAAACCTTTTTTAAATGACTCGCCACATTACATTTCTCTAGAAAAGCCAGCATGCACAAGCATTCAAAGAAGAAGAAGAGAAAAGGAAATGGTGTTGTAAAAAGGACACCTGCAGACCTTTTATGTCTAGGTCCATAAGTCTCTTGAAATATCAACTGATTTAACTTTCATTTATTGACATGGCAAGATAAGTTTATACTGTAAAAGGCTATGCATCACCCCAAAATGTAATGATATTTATGATAATGATACTTACAAAAGTATTTTAAAAGTACATTTATATTCGCGTCACACTTTATTTTAAGGTCCAATTCTCGCTATTTACAAACCATTAACTATGACTTTTGCCTAAAGTAAACTCCTAATTTGCTGCTTGTTAATTGCTAGTCAGGTTATTAGGTTTAGGTATTTGGTAGGATTAGGAATGTAGAATATGGTCATGCAGAATATGTGCTTTATAAGTACTAATAAACAGCCAATATGTTAATAATAGGCATGCTAATAAGCAATTAGTTAATAGTGAGAATTGGTCCCGATAATGTTACCTAAAATTGAAAATTCACTTTTCTATGTATGTATTTATTTATTTATTTAAATCCTAATAAAAAAAATCAGTACCATATGAAATGAACATAAATAAAAAAATAAATACATATGTGCACATACTAAAATTGCTATTTGTTAAGCATTAGTATCGTAGATGTTTGTAGAACGATCAATCATGTTATGATCAGCCCCTCCCCCTGCATAGATGGGTGAGATACAGTGGCACATCAGTCCTTTATAACGCAGTGGGCGGCACACACCCACACACACTCACTTCTTCTTCATATAAACTCACTTGCTGTTGTCTCTGTGCGAGGCATGCAGGAGTTGATTAGTACCTGCTTGCAGGTTTGATTTCGATGTTATTTTCTCTGTTTTGACAAGGGGAATTTGAGGATACGATGTGACTTGGCCCTGTCATTCACGGCTGGCTGACAGGTGTACTTGTCAAGGACGGGCCTGTCTCTGCCCATTAAGTGACACGTAAATCCTGGGAGGGTGGAGAACAGCTATTTCGGAGGGCTTGGGCTTGACATAAATCCAGTGTGGAAAAGCTTCCATCTCCTGCCTTCCTACCCGTCAAACATACAGATCCACTCTGATGCCAAACCTTTTTTTTGAAAAAGTAAAAAAAAAAATGCCCAACCTGCACGCGTGCAGACACAGACACAGACACAGACACAGACACACACACACACACACACACACACACACACACACACACACACACACACACACACACACACACACACACACACACTAACTTTACAGAAGACTCACAATCTTGCGATTAGACAAGGGAAAAGGCAAATAACTACTAATCCTTCTTTATTAGTATACATATGCTATACATTATTATTGATCAAATAGTTTTGGCTGCAGTGAGCATAAGAGACTTATTTTACAAACCTTACCTTAAATTTATATATATAATTTAAGGTAAGGTTTGTAAAATAAGTCTCTTATGCTTACTGCAGCCACAACTATTTGATCAATAAAACACAGTACTATTGTGAAATATAATTATAATTAAAAAATGAACATATTTTTAAATGTAATTTATTCCTATGACAGCAAAGCCAAATTTGTATATAATAATTTTCATATAAATATTATAAATGTTGCTGATTAAAATTTTAGTGGAAACATTTTCTTATAATTTCTCATAGGAGTTCAAAAGAATCCCATTTATTTGAAATAGATACATTTTGTAATATTGTAAATGTCTTTACTTTCACTTTTGGTCAATTGAATTTGTACTTAAAAACAAACAAACACATAAATAATAAGCAAAATAAATAAATAAATAAAAAATACTATACTTACTGACCACAAACTTAAATGGTAATATGCGTATATACCCGCCAAACATTTGTAAGTATTAAGGATTAATACATGTATGCTAATTGAAATAAGTTTTATTCCTTTTTGTATTTTGTCAGTTTTGCCATTCAAAACTGATACAACAAATACAGTAAATATATATAAAAAAATACAACAAATAAATATTTAATATAAACACATATTTAAAGCATTTGCATGTGTCAGGTTCAACAGGTAAGGGCTTTTGCTTTCTTTATAATTTCCTGTCAGAGCTGGAATACCCAGTGTCCTGTTAATAAAGCAGGGTTAATGTGTTGGGTTTGTAAATAAATAAATAATTAAAGGTGCAAAATAATTGTGACTTTCCCAGTCACTTTGGGTAACTGTGTCACCAGCTGATGATGAGATGCCATGCATCTTGCCATCTGTGATGTCACTTGTGATATGCAGTGATATTCTGGTGTTATCAAGCATCACTTCAACACAGCTGGCTGAAACATTAAAGGAGGAAACAGTCGATTTGACTTTGCAGATTCATTAACTGAGACATAACAGCTAACATAGACAAAAATATGCATCAAAGATTAAATGAAATTGTGTGCAGGGGTGGAGTTTGCCATACAGGAAAGACTGGTTTAGGTACAAGTTCCATAAATTAAAGCCTGAATCAAGTGGAAAAATAGCATGCAATTGTTCATGGTATATTTATTTAATTAGATATTAATAAGACATTCTTCCCCTAAAAATGTACAGTATTTCACTAAATTATAAAAGTATACAATCTTGCCTGCACCACACCAACTGAAATCATAGATAAATTATACATTATACCTATACTAAGGTTTCACTTGTGTTTCAAGGTGTGTTCATCTAAAAATAGTGTTTCTATGGTTATATATAATGTTCAAAAAAAAAAATCTATTGTAAAACAACTGTAACGCACAACTTCTTATTATTTATATGCTGCCAATGCTACTCCTACCACAGATTTCATAGGCATGTCAATAGATGTTAAAATATTTGTTAAATCAATAAGATACATATAGCAAAATCATGAATGTTACACAAAATGAATAATTCAATTACCTTATACAAATCAAAAGAGGAGTCAAAGCTCTAGACTTTGCTTATAGTTAATATCCAGATGTTAATTAAGCTGTTGTGACTGAAACCATTGTTGCAAAATAATTAAGTCTGAGACGGAATTATACAATATGCCTCCTCAAATTATAGCACACAGGAAAGAAAATAACACAAGAAAAAAAAGTAAATGACTTGACTTTCTGAGAAACAATAAATTAAACCTGACTTCTAAAGTTTCATTTCAAAAGTTTGTAAATATTGTTACCCGCTTAGCTCTAATATGGAAAAAAATTACCTCTTGTGACAATTTAAACATTCCATTGTAATCAGACAGAAAGGCAGCCATCATAATGTTTAAAATTAGACTCTAATATTTCATCGCATCAGAAGGTTGGTTCTTATTAAAGACGTGGGCTTTTTCTCAAAGCCTAAATGTCATGAGGAGGAATGTGTGAAGATGCTTCTGTTTGCTGAACTATTCTGTGCAGACGGCGTCCAGCGATCATAAATTTGTCACATTGACAGAATGATTTAGATATTAAAATACATATGTACTTATTTAAATGAAGCCATTTTAAAGGAAGCATAATACCAGAAATTGTTACATAACCAATATTGTTTACCCTAACTTTACTTTTTTACCTAAACCTAAATTTTATTACCTAAATATATTTTAATATTTTAAGCACCTACCCCCTCCACAACCTTAAACAAGACATGCACATGCATACAAAATCTTCTTCTCTTCACCTCTGAGCTTGTTTCCTAATCTAGCAGATTATGCATTGTATACTATGAATATTGTTGGCTCTATGACAAATTCCTATATTTTATGTCTTGTTCAGTAAGTGTCTGCAAAATGCATAAATGAATGAATGAATGAATGAATGAATAGAATAGAATAGAATAGAATAGAATAGAATAGAATAGAATCATTATTTGTGCAGTTTTTGTTGGTGCCACTAGGGGTGTAAAAATTATTACACACTTTTAAATGTTTAAATCGCATAGTATTACTCTGTTTAGTTTCAGTTTCATCAAATGTGCTTTCAAACAATAAATAAATATTACCACCGCTTGCAGTGCCTCACCTACAAAGTATCCATCTCTCTGAAGTTACCTGAACCACTTCGTAGATTTCGGGAACAAAGAATCAACATTTCATCTCGACATGTCACTCACACCACTACTGCTGGAGTTAAATAAATAAATAATAAAAAGTCAAAATAAGATGCTTGTGGTTATTCATTGATAAAGGCGCGAGATTAATGGTAAGTGCCTTTCAAAATACAATTTAGAGCTGTTAAACAGAAAGACTGCATATAAAATAAACCTATTCACTGAATATGCTCTCTGGGGATTTTTGTATATTTCAGCACCATTCATTGTATTCTAATGCACATTCTAATGCTCAATGCATTTACACACACACACACACACACACACTCTTCTAGAGACCACAGCCCCTGCCCGCTCCCCCCAGGGACTACTCTATTGCTTTTGGTTTATCACGGTCCAGCGTGCAGTTGGCCACAGTAATTAGAAAACCTCAGACATGCATTTGAAGTGTCCTGCTTAGGCCCAGATCACCAATAACAGCATTTATTGTTTTCTAATCAGGAGCCCTTCGGCTGCCCCAATCACTCAGTAAATAATGGAGATGTCAATACTCTCAGGCCCGTGACTCACCCAAACCTCTGCTCCCGCTCACCATAAAAAGCCCTCATTAATCACTCTGTGCCTTTGAAAAGAGTTAAAACTGTCAGTCGGTGAAAACCTGTCTTCCTCCACTACTTCTCCACCGTCCACGTCACCCCAACCACCAATCTTTCTAACCCTTTTCCTCATCAGCGGTCAAGCGGCTCAAATCTTCCTGTGTAACAAGGGCACCTGAATTGATTAGTGCACTCATAGGCAGGTCCCACGGCAGGAATTACTCCACTAATTCTCAGTGAGTTCTTTTTTTTTCTAACACAAGCCCAATCAACAATGTATATGCGAACCCACTGTGGATTTGCTTTAAGCCTTCTGAACTAAACATACATCCTGTGCTAGTTTCTACAAGCTAGTTTCTACAGATTTTGAGTGTTCACTCACTAAATAAAGCAGGAAAACATGACTTGCACTTTGATTTGCATCCAAGCTATACTATATACTGTATCATCAGCATATCATCATTCTCCTCAGTGATATTGATTCCATTTTACTTCCCATCATTTTGCAATTGTAAACAGGTATTAGTGAATTAGTGCTTGTAACTGCCAGAATATACTGAGTTAATAGAGAATTCTGGGCTTTACATCACCATGTGGTTATGATATGAAATTGCAAGTTACTTGCTGAGGAAATATTTTTACATCAGTTGAAAATCTGAAGTAGACCCAGTCATCTATGATCACACTATATCAGAACAGATTTTGCTAGATACACCAAAATCATCACTAGCAAGAAATAAACTAAAAAAAAAAAAATGTAAATATCATAGCCAGAGCTCCTTTTCTTTGTTTACAAACACGACATAAATACATAAAGATAACTGATGGAAGTCTGAATTTTCTCTGCAAATCAAACCCAAATGTTCTGATATTCTAAATTCTGTTCTAAATTCAGGATACTGTAGGGTTATCATAGTTTTTAAATGCACTGGTAGTTTTTTCATTTCAACCAAAAAAAAAAAAAAAAAAAAGTTTTTGTGTGGTGCTTTAAAATATGAGGTCACAGCATTACTTGAGCGTTCTCAAATGGTAGTGGATGGCGCTAGCAACTGCAAGGTCATGGGTTTGATTTCCAGGGAACACGTGCCAATAAAATATCTTGAATGCAATATAAGTCGCTTTGCATGAAGCATCTGACAAATGCATAAATAGAAATATGCTCCCATATGCACAAGGTTAGTTAGAGACAAGTCTCTACGGTGGAATGCCCGAACATTACATGACTGCTGGAAGATCTGCTTTCAGTCTGGCCATGATTTCCCCTGATGAGGTCATGCTTTGCTAGTACTTAGACAAGATATTGTGCAATTTTAATGCCCTTTTTATCTAAACAAAAATGAAATGGTGGAGCGGTGTGTGCAGCCGTATATTGCAATACATTATTAGTGTGCCCCTACATCATTTTATTTAACTTCAAACGACAGAGTGAGTTGTTTGACTGTGACAGAACAGATATTTGAAAACTCACTCGACATGAGGCTTGATTGGAGGAGGCTCAAAGGCTGCCACCACCGAACAAGTGCCCTAAATCTCCTTGATGGGGTACATATTCTTTGCCCATATTTCTGTCATGTAGAAGGTAGAATGATGTTGGCTGCGTTCTGCCTGTGACCCAGCATTAGGTGGACTGTTGGGACGGCTTCAGGTTCAGTCTCGTGACTTACGGTTTGTCTCGGTAGTGTAATGTCAGTTTGAGTCCCTCCAAAATGTTCTCCTTAATTAGGCTGTGCGCCACATGAAAGTTACTGTGTTACTGTACAGGAAGTGATTCAACATTTTCCCCTGTCAAACATTTCCCCCCTCCTTCTGCATGTCTCTAATGAGATTTAGGGTTTTACATAAAATGTTGTTTAGATTGGTTTCTCTCCATTTGGCAAGGCCTTTGAAAGAAAAAAAAATAAAATGACTGACTCTGTCGGCAGCCTCCCCTCTGTATGTCTAATCTAAGCCTGTAATTAGTTATTGCTCCACATCATGAACTCATTAGATATCTGCCTACGGGACATCAACAGAGCTATGCGTCACTGCTTTACTTTACTGTTGTTTCAGACCAAGAAAGGCCCTTAAATCAAAATTGTCACTTTTACGAAATAACATAAATTACTAACCAAAATCATCTTGTTTTTCAAACCGCATGCAAACGTAGGGGTCATTACTTGAGAATGGCTCCTGAAATCTGTTTCTTTATCATGTGAACTGGCATTCACGTTAGTTGTCATACAGTTTCTAAACAGTTTATGACAGATAAATTACGGCAGGCTCATGTATTTGCGGTTCAGCATTGATGTATAACATGGCCTCTCAGATCGTGGCTCAGACTGATAATGGAGTGCATCCTCAGTGGGACTGTCCTCTCTCGGGCTCGATTTGAACTGAATTTGAATCAGGGCTGGGTTTGTCTTAAAGCAGACCTTTAGCAGACACCCCCTCCTCATCTCCCTGTTGCCTATTTATACATTTTTCTTCTCCACAGATAAAGATCTCAGCTATCTCAACTACCACCTCCCCCTCCCCCAGCGTGTTTCTGCAGTTGTAACATGCTTTGCAACACTCTACACTACATGCATACCAAGAAGACGCATGCGCCCGCTGCGCGCCAAAGTCTAATGGCATCAGGAAGCTAAAAAAAAAAACGCCATTTCCTCTCCCTCCCGTCCTCCACCCCACCAGCCCGCCCTGATGATGAAAACACAGACAGCTGAAGCAGAAAGCCATTTCTCAAGTTAAATGCCATGTGGTTATGTAGTGTGGTATTCACTCTGAAATTAAACGCCTCGCGCCCTGAAAGCTGTCACACAACAAAGGGACCATAAGAGGCTGGGGTTCACCCAGCGTAGCCACAACGTTGCTTAGATGCTGGACGTTCGTTTTATGACTCATTCCATTCCGCACAGTGTTTAGCTGGGTGCGTGCCTGTGGCGTTATGATCGCTGCAGGATCACCATGTTCAGATGGTTTCATGTCTAATTTAATATTCTTTGGCTGCTAAGAAATCTCAGTTATTTCATTTACATCCTGAGTTTCTTTAGAGCAGCAGACTTTGTAATTCAGTGCCGTCCAAAAGTTTGAAAGCACCCTAGGTGTCATCAAGTAGCCCAAGGCTATATCAGCATAAATCCTTATTATTTTTTGATGACTTTACATTGAGAAGGGACAACATAAAAGCTGGATAAACACATTGATTAACTATGAACTTAATATGAACTTGGGAATACAAAATCTCAATATCATTTTTACACTTATGTCAATGTTTCCTGCACCAATTTTCAGTGATATAGTTTAAAGAGGCACACTTTATGGTATGAACAAATCCTTTTAATGAATCAATCAAAACATAATGCACAAATAATATGATTATATGTTTTATATATATAGTATATATGATTATAGAACAGTTTTATACAATTTATTCAAATTAAAGTTTACTTTAGTCATCCACAGATTAGTTTTTGGCTGTGTTGAATAAGTTGTTGCAACTAAACTGCATAGTGTGGGCCTTGTAGTTAATTCTTCACATCAATATTATTTTTTTGTAATTTTGTATGATTTGCAGCATTTTGTGTAAGCATAATGGTCATTAAAATTGAAAAATGTCCAAATTAATCAGAATCGAATCAAAATGAACTAAAATCGTGTGTTAACTGAGAGCTTGTGGTTTAGAACATAATCAAATAAGGCACTCTATATCAATATCCAGCCCTAACAAACTGTAAATTATTAAATAATAATTAATGTCCGACAAGCCATGCCGCTCTCACGCCACACATCATGTTCTCACTCTGTAATACATCGCGGAGCAAAGAGGAAACTGACAACACGCCGACAGACAAGACAGAGCAGGTTACTTCTGGTATAAAACAAGGTCTCAGCTTTCAAATGTTGTGATTGTTTAAGAAATTCAAACAATCGATACCGTTTTGTGGCTCTTTAATGTGTCGTGACAGATCACTGTATATATTGCCTCAGTTCAAGCGGCACGTGAACCGACCGTCTTTTCATATTTATTTAAGCACGAAATAAACATGAATGAACATCAGAACATATTTTATTTCAATCACGGAAAGACATCAATATATACAGAACATTTTTCAAATTTAAGTCCACCGAAGTTAATCTACTCTCCTGTCTGATTTGTTTGTCGGGCAAGATGGTATGCCATACACTTATTTTACCATACACTGTCTGAAAAAAAAATATTTTAAAATTTAACCTTTAGGGGTACTATAGCTTGTCACTGGGGCAGTACCCTTAAAGGGATACATTACCTTATACCTTATCTACCACTAAAATATGCATATTATTACCTTAGTGTAATCTATACACTTAAGGTAATACTATGAACCTTCTAGGGGTAAATGAGGTACTGTACAAAGATGTCTGCCCCAAAGATATTGCCCCAGTGAGAGTGTATTGCACTTCTGTTGAATGACGATAGTTTGTGATGGTGATTAACAGAATCCTTCTTGTAACTTTGTGTTTAATGGAGCTATTCAATGAAATTAAAGCTTACCTCAGAGAAGGCCCAGACCTCTTCAGCCTTCACAAGGGACCTTTCACCTTAGTCGGGATACTTTGGTGACCCCGTCCCATCTCAGGCGACTGCTGTCCCTGTTCGTAGCTTCGATCGATGGAGGCTTTCAGTGGGCCCTGCCATCCATTCCCTCTCGTTAATGACAGCCATAATTCACAGGACTGGAAAATATATATATAAATATTTCACCCCCGAGCTGTGACCTTTCTGTCTCTCAGCTGACAGCTCAGGGGGGAAAAGGTGTCAATTAATGACATTTAGAAATTTCATATCACTCTCAATAACCCTGAGATTTTTACAGGGACCAGCGGGTGGGGGGCCACAGGATGGGCTGGGCGCTCACACGGAGCAACTTTCATGAGGTAAGATAGGATCCGTGGCAAGCCATTAATGTCACTCGCTCCACCTGCAATCATTTCAAACCTGGGTCAGCATTAAATCTAATTGATCACCATGATTGTCTTTTGGGATGATATAGCCCTCATCAAATCAATGCCCAGCCCTTTCTGTTCAGGGGCTGTAGGCAAGACAAATGTCTTTGAAAGGTGATAAAGTTGGACAAAATCTGTATAAAAAGATCTGATTTGAGAGTACCGGCTCCCAAAATGGCTCCTTAGTTATGTTTTTATTAGGTCCTTACTCCCTAATGAGGCAGGTCTTATCATTAATATTGAGAGAGGTTGATGCATTTGATGATACAGGGAATCGTATAAGACCATCCCTGCAAAGCTTGTCGGGGGACACATTTTCTCATGGCTTGGCTAAAAAAGTAGATCCCCCAAAATGAAAATTCTATCAACATTTACTAACCATCAGGTTGCTCCAAACCTACATGACTTTCTTAATGAAAGCGATGATAATTTGAAGACTGTTTCAATTGTTTTTTAACTATCTATATAATGAAAGTTAATGGGTCCAAAACTTTTAAGCACTGAAAAGTACATAAAGGTGTAACCTAAAATCAATCCACATGACCCAACTGGCATATTCCAAGTCTTCTAAAACATCACAATCAGTCTGTATGATGAACAGATTGAAATTTCCGCCATTATTAAGATCAAAACATTGATTAACACACATACAGAGGCTACATTAAACAACAAGATGTCTAGTCATGTTTGTTTAAGACCCAATGGGAGTTTGGCGTTAGTTGATGTTTGAGGTTTGTGTAGCCATATTGGATGTAGTTGTGATGTGTGTACGTGAGTATTTTGTCTTTTGGAGCTTTTGATCCCACTGACTTACATATTATGGACAACAACACTTTTTACAAAACATTCTTTCCACAGAATACAGAAAGTCATACAGATCTGGTGCAACAAGAGGGCAATAAAAAAGGGCAAAATTTCAATTTTTGGGTGAACTATCCCTGGAAGTAAACACAAAACATGAGCATCCACTTACAGCTGGCACACAAGGTTGTTCTTGCCTTTTCTTGACTGTAAAGTTTGTAAAATATGCTGAGCTACAAAAGCAATCAGTGAGCTTGATCTTAATATCTAACGGCACATTATTCCATTGTTCCTTAAATGACCTCTCAGGCTACACTGTCACGCCAGCATCCCTGAGGATCTGAAACATGGAGCAATCTTGCACGGATCAGCCACACATTACTAGGCAATCATCTTGTTCACATATGAGTACAATGACATGGAGTCTGGCAATACATCCCCCTTTCCCTCCAAACCTCCCTGTCAATCTCGACCACAATCTCCATTCCACTCAAATGCTAGATCTGTTCCATATCAGTGGCGATGGGCCTGCGGTTGAATATCAACCCCATTCAAATCGGGGGGTAAATAGCTAAGGGGTGACATAACCTTTCGTGTAGAGCCCGGCCGCACCGTATACAAATAATTGAAACCCTTGACCCTGTCTCACCGCATACGGCTGTAAGTACAAACCTGACATTTTGATTCAGCTCCTGGGCCCTTTTCTCACTTGTTATTTTTCTATTTCAATAATCCATAACGGGCAGCGGAAAAAGAGAAGGGAGATGGAAGGGAAAGCATGAATGATTAAGACTGTCAAGATCAAATAATGTCCTTCGAAAGCAGCCCATAAATCTGCTTTTGTGACATTTGCAAACCTGACTCACCACCAACAGTTTGCTACCCTCAAATGTTTCACATGTTTTATTTATTTGTTTATTTACCACTATTTGTTCATCTGGTCTGGCCCATCTCGCAGGCAGAGAGAAGAACCTTCCTGTTGGTTGTAACGGCTAAAAATCAGACTGTATTATGATAATGCCAGACGTGTCGGTGATGAGGAAGTTTCTGGGATTGAAAAGTCAATGCGCTCCGTTTGCCCAATGTGCTGTGGTGAGCACATACTAACAGTGCGAGTCGTTTTAGACTGACAGCTATCGATAAGGTTGGCTTGTCTGGGGTACTGCGCCACACCGTAACTGTGTCCTAAGGAAGGATGTACTCATTTTCCCATTGACTGGGTTCGGTTCAGTCGATGGTCATCGCCTTCTATAGTCGCTCATTATAATATCAGTTTAACCACCTTCGTTCCTTTTCCTTTTCAACCCTCTCTCCATCTTTAACAGCCCCGTTTTAATCATTGCCCCATGCGGGCTTACTGTCTTGTCCTGGAATTTATACCCCATCAACTGCATTTGCATATTGCCTAATATGGACATTTCCAATTGAGAGTGTCACTGATAGCCTGCATGTTTCATGGCTATTATCCGGCACAATACACTGATAAGAAGGATGAGGTTAATTCCTGACCTTAAGATTCACTCGTTTCATCTCCAAATCGTTTTTCATTTGCCTCTGATCTGTATTATGATTCTGATATTCTTGTTGGTGCTCACATACATGCATAATTTACAGTATAATGAAAATCGCATTCATCGGAAAGTGGAGATAGGTGCGCTTGGTTAAATGTTTGATGACATGGAGACTACGGCTTTTTGAATAAGACAGAACCAACAGGTTCAAGTCTCGAGATGTAATAGGGGTTTTACCGCTAAAATCCAAGTGTGAGCAAAACTTTGATAAGAGCTTCAGTGGTGAAAAATTCGGTTGTTTGCGGAGCATTTTAAATGAAGTCTTCAGGCCATGCCACATCCTGGCTCTTCCTTCTTCCTTCCCCTCCCCCTTCCTTCCCCTCCCTCTCGCTTGCATCTTCACCTCTTTAATGCCGCTGTGTTGTGATAAACAGCTGCCATCAGTGTGAAATATTAATAGCGGGGGCTGATTTGGGGTGTTGAGCAGTGTCATTCATTTGCCTTTTTAATCTACCGGCAAACAAAAAAAGGAAAATAACTTCCCTCGCAGTCTTTCACAGTGTCAAAGTCCTCCCAAAGTCAGCCACTTCCACACTGACAGCTGTATTTTGAATGTTGGGGAGAGAGTGAGCATTTGCGTGCCTACCCCGTTCACGACATACAGTAGATGTGCCACACATGAAAGTTTAAACATGACACAAGGCATCATTGGCATCCCTCCAAACACTGTTGTTAAGAAGGAGAAAACTCACCGTGACACATTTTAAATATTTCACGATCTACAGAGGCCTGCTCGTCACGCCGACAGAACAAAATGGCCATCGAGTTGCAAAAAGTTTGTTCCTTCTTGCATTATGAACACCACACAATTGTCAAAGAGATGACTTACATCTGAATCTATCTCTAATGCACATGATTACAGCGATCTCTGCTTCAGCTTTGTTTGGAGGATTTCTTTTGCTTTTCTTTGTCTCTAAATTCCGTCTTAACTCCTGTGAACGCAGTCAGCGGCACACAGAGGAAGATCTTTGATTAATGTGAATGCATTTATAATTCTGTGTAATATCATTATCATAATAATTGCATTAATCATCTCAACCCATTGACAGCATTAATGTTTCTCCAAATGTGATCACACACCAAGCACATATTAAAACGTGACGATATTTTATTCAGGGCCACCGATAAAAATGTCTCTCCGCGACGATACCTGTCTCAGCAGAGAGAGAAAGATTTATAACTCTGTTTAAACTCAAAGAAAATAATCTGTTGTATCTCTCCATGCCCCTTTGTCTTGATTTTAATAAGGGTATCCAATTAATATTTATGGAATAATTGTCTCTTTTCTTTTTTCGGCAGAAAAGGAATAACAAGGCCAAAATACTGTTGTTGGTAATTAAGACAAATGCATCAATTATTAAAGATGCAAACATGTCAAGCAAGCATGACTAATTATTTGAGCGTGTTAACAGTTGTTTAATGTTAGCAGCTGATGAATTATTTAGTGTGTGCATGCCATTTGTGGATTGGTTGAAATGTGGAATGATAAGTAGGGTGAAGAAAGTCACGGTCTCTTTTGAAAAGAAAGAAAACAAGTCAGCCAAGTTTTACAGATGGCGCCCACCTATAAATACACATCTCAGGTTTCTAGGGGTTTCACGGTAAGTGTTTGTGCACATGCAAATGTGTGTGTGTGCATATGCGTACATGTTCGCATGTGTGTTTGCATGTGTGTACAAAGCATTTCCGGTACCTTGGGGGTACATCAGGGAGGCAGATTTGACACCACTGCTTTGTTGTGGGGCACTGGGAGGATGGCGAGACGGCGGGGGTAAGTGAAAGTGACAGCAAACAATTTATTTTGTTACATCTTAATTGTCACCTGATGCGCTTACAATCTGGAGCCCTGTCAAAAAAACAGCTCATATCCCACTCATCTGTGCAAGGGAGGGGGGCGGAGAGCTGAGGTAGATGAAAAAGCAAAGTCTTACTAGGACTTACAATAAAATCAAACCTAAAAAATGCAACCTTTCACCTTAAACATTCAGTCAGTCTTATCTATAACTCAAAATGGTTCTGTCGTGAAAAAAAAAGAAGTTGTTTTATTTTAAATAAATAATAGACTCCAAATATAGTGACATTCATTGACTAAATATTTTTGCATATCTATTATTTATTTGGGTATACATATACAGTATTATGGACAGTTCTTCAAAATTAAGAGATACCAAAAATGCTGCTGTAAAAAATACAGAGAATATTGTTCTCATCCTAATATACCTTTCTCAGCTCTTCTTTTCACATTTAATTTCCTTGCCAAACAGATTAAGCATGCCAAGATCCTTTAATGTGGAACGCTTGATAAAAATCACCATACTGCTGTCCTGCGTAACAAATAAGCATTGCTATTATGGTAAAATTGACAATTATGTTTCATTTTGAGAGGCATACGCAATTCATTTATCACTGTCAGTCCTAATTTTGTCCGTGCAAATATTAAACAGAAAATCCTAAAGAGATATTTTATGAGGTAAATATCCTGAAAGCGGTACAAAAATCACACACTGGTTAGCATACTGACTTTTACAGTTAACTGCTGTGAAGATTTCCAAATCAGTTATAAGACATCACGATTGCAGGGTACTAGTTTCCATACATAAAAAAATAGTCGTGCAAATCTTTCAACCACACCAAATGGATAGAAATTATACTTTACCTTCAAAATACACTGTACATCTACTACAACCCTTAGACTCATCTGAAACGCTAATGCAGTAGTTTGTAATGCAAATAGACTGGACACAACAGCTAAGACTTCAAATGATAAATCTCCAACTCTGAGGGGGGTTGAACAGGAATGTGATGCAAGATGTAGCAACGCAGTCCATATACAACTTCGAGTACATCTGTTGGCTGGAATCAATCCCCTCAATGATCCACTGATTAAGCAGTACACGGTTGCATCAGATCTCACTGCGTGTGTACTGCACAGCCCTCAGTCCTGTCGCTCTCAATCAACAGGGCAGTGGGTTAAAGATCCCTCTTGCACACGCAAGGAGACCATTCAAGCTCACTTTTACCCTTTCGACTACCCAAACAAACACACAAAATGTATTTTGCATCCTAACCGTTGTGCATGAGCACCCTAAGAGTACTCTAACAGATCCTCAAAACCCCTTCCGGTGGTGTGTATAAGGAGAACTGTGTAGGTGTGAGATTTGCCCCCGACCCCTCCCACTCCCACCCATCCCCACCCCACTCCTCATCTTTCTAGCTATGATTTATGGGCTGATCCTGGCCAGTGGGGAGTTGACAGTTGCTTTCATTTTCTTCTATATATTTTTCCCTCTCCACCAAGGTCATAGGGGAGTAAGGCCTCTCCAAGTTTTCCCCCTCCGCTCGTCCTCCATCACCCCTCCCCTTCCTCTCCTCCTCTGATGGTCCCATGAATCATCTCGTCTTCCCATCGAACCTTCTGACGCCTCCCTCCTGATGTGCCCGCCCCGACTTCCGCCATCCCTCTTCATTCCCACTAACAATTTGGTAATGAAATATTGATTTTTAGTTAGATTCAAATGGATGTTATTACGTTTGCATTGATAAATGGCTCCCTCATCCAGCTATGGAAGCATCTCAGTCAAAAGTGGGGTCCGGACACACCTGGTGGCGTGTTGACTGGGACGGCTAGTTTATGTCCCATTAAACTACATGTAGATTTGCCAATCCTGATATCCCACTGCAGACTAAACCCATCACCTATCACACATATTAGTATACCACCAAAACATACATGACACAGAACACACCTTACAAATGCTAAAAAAGGATGGAAATCTTAAGAAAGTTAACAATTCCGGTTTTTATTAATGATTCTGGTTCATTAGCGGTTTTATTAACGATTTGTTTAGTTTTTGAAGAAAGACTTTAGAAAAAAGAAATGTAATTCAATTGCTAAATCATGAAATAATGTCAGTAATGATGATGATAATGATAAAAAAAAATTATAATGATTGAAAAAAAATGAAATAAAACACAAACACAATCCAATAATTAGCCTTAACTATATAATAAATAACTACTTTAAAAAAAGTAATATTTCAGTCAGTCCTTTATTTTTATAAAATACATATAGGTTCATATGAGTGCTTTTTTGTGTGCTATGTGTGCTTTGTGATTCTTTAAAATTCTAATAATATTATTATTATAATATATTAATTTTGAATCTGGTCATGAGAATCATTAATTCCAGAATCCGACATGTTTTGCTCTGTACCCTAAATATTTTGCTCTGTACGCTAAAACCAATTTGTTCATAAGAGCCATTCATTCATGCATCAGGTTAAACTGGTCACACTGTATGTGTCTGATTAAATTAAAACATCTGGCTATTAAATTATTTGTTCAGGAATCATTCTATACTGGTTGATGCATGTATCTATTCTGTAGATTCAGTAGGATTTTTCTTACTATCAGAGAATTTTAGGGTGTTCCGTCCATATGTGCAAGAACTGTCAATGGAATGAAATGTCTTTCGGGTATGAAAAAAAAAAGATTTTCAGTTAACCTAACCTATATGATCTAAATCACTGTTCTTACACTGCAAAAGACAGTTTACAGTACATATATGCTTGTAGATATGTCAGTAATCTCAGAGTGGCCAAATGAAGGTGAAGTTGATGCAGGATGATACTGTGTACAGGTGTTTATTTTCTCTTTCACTGTATTTCTCAGAGGTGTAAGGAGACATTTAAAGCTTCTAGAGCAAGCTTCAGGGCACTTGGAGGAAATTCCATGATAGGGGGAGTTTTCTCTTTTCAGGACAGCTGTTTATTTTAGCTTCACCTGTGCATTTAAATCCATCTGACAGAGAGGTGTGCTTTAAGAAAGTGACATTTCCTCCGCAAGGCCTGCTTTTACAGGCAGCTCCCGTTTTCATTGTTTTTACATGGTAATTGCTCTGTGTATTTACTCTCTGGGGGATTTAAACACATGCCTTCATACTCTCAGCCTTTCAGTCACAGCTCCATCTCTCTCTCTCAGTTTCTCTCTCGGCACTTTTTCTTTTTTTTATTTCGCTATGCCTTTCCAAACCACATCGGGCAACAGTAGATTCTTTCAGCTAACCGAACAGGACGCCTGCTGGTGGAGGAGAAAAAAAAGAAGACAATATAAGTGTGGTATTAAAAAGGCAGCTTTGACACAAGATGGACACCCTGAGGTGGGGGGCTATGGATGGGACCCCAGGGTGCATATGAGGTGTCCTTTCCGGGGAAGGGTATTTACATTTTTCTCCAGCGTCCCAGTGACAGGGACACAATTTCCTGTCCCGCCTGGCATGGTTTGACGTGAGCCTGGACTGAAATGTAATCTTGTGCTGAGACGTGGTTCTTCCCAAGAGTATTGCAGAAACCTTGGACTTCGGTTCAGTAATCCCCCTTTTTTGAACCCACTTCCATTTTGCCTGTAAAGAGCAACAAACTAAGGATGTGATGCTTAATTCTGATGGCCTATCATTCATCCATTTTTTTCCCCTGTGCATTAGGAAACACTCAAACGGAAAAACAGATTGAGGTAGTTAATAAAGAAATGTTTTTTTTTTGTTTGGGGACAGGAGTCCAAGTCGAAGTACGAGTGTGTGTGTGTGTGTTCTAGAGGTCACAGACATTTCTCGGGAGACCACAGCCCGGTAGAGGACGTGGGTTGTTCTGTCATTGTGATTAATGCGTGGACACACACACACACACACACATACACACACAGTCTACCGACAAGTCTCACAAACTGGCACATGCGGGTTTGACATGTTCATGACCATGTTCAGCCCAAGTGAGCATGCATGACCTGTGAGTGACACTCCACATAAACATGCTAACATACATGCACCAGAACTGGTGCTGAGTTGTGCTACTACATCCCAATTGCTTGATTTACAGATAATAAATGAAACATATCTTGGCATAAGGCTCCAACATAACTGAATTTTGGTCAAAACACCTTACCTTCATTTCTGCATTTAGAAAACAATATTGTGCTAAGCATTGCCAACTGAAACTTAATTTTCACAGGGAGAAAAAAAAGAGCCAGATGCAGTAAATTATTATGTTTGTTACACACACCCAAATCCTTTCCCATCCCCCTGAGCACTGCAACCTTCTTCTTTTTGCCAAGGTGGACGGAGGACCATATCAAATCCTCATCCAGCTGCTTCAGAGAGAGCAGTACTTGTCTCTTGCCGCATGTAGATAACCCATGTTATTAGCTACCCAATAGCCAATCAATAAAGCACTTCCATGGCCATGGAAATGAACTAAGTCTGCGAGCTGATAAACATCTCTCTCATGCTGTCGCTGTAATTGGTAGCCTCTCAATCCTGGCTTGTTTGACAAGGACTTTGCATATTGAAATACAGCCAGAAATACAAGGTTCCGTCGCTATCAGAATTACTGCTGATCACAAAGACATCTCGGTTTAAGTGCTGATGCAAAGCGCTCTTGGATGGTGCTGTGAAATAAGGATACATCTCAACACTTATTTCAGTCACACCCAGAAACATAACGGTCTGACTGTAAATAAAGAAAGTGACTAAAAGAAAAAAAAAAGTGCTGAAAAGAATTTAGCTGCCACTAGATTACATATAGATTCATACATAATTGAAGGTCATGATTGTTCATACACATGAACTCAAAAGTTTAATAATGGACAAGTACAAGGTTAATCATCACTTAATAATTTCATTTACTTTTCTAAAAAGTTTCATGAATATCTAAGGCATGTCTCACTATGTGTGTGTGTATAAACACATTTTCCTTATATGGCAATGCAATATATATTACATATTGCCATATATGTTACAAGGTAATAAATAATTTTCACATATATGCATTCTCTGGATAGATGAAGATATACTTTATGTTTTAGCATATATATATATATATATATACCTGTATATATAATGCATATGTACATGTTAATATATTATATTTTTTATGGTATTTTATGTAGCAAACGCATGTCAACGATATTGGTCACACTTATTTGGAGAGCTATACATACTATTAACTAACTATTAACTATGACTTTTGCCTCAATAAACTTTTGACTATTAACTTCTAATTTGCTGCTTTTTAATAGTAAGGTTAAGTTTAGGTATGGGGTGGGGTTAAGGGATCTAAAACATGGTCGTGCAGAATAAGGCATTAACATGTGTTTTAAAAGTACTAACAAATAGCCAATATGCTGCTAATATGCCTACTAATAAGCAACTAGTAATAGTAAGAAACTAAAATGTTACCTATATTTTATTCATATGTTTTCGTAGTACATTTTTCACATAAAATGTCCAAGTGAATCCTTGTGCTTATTGGCTGGTGTCTAGTGCAGAGTTGTTTGGTGATGCAAAGATTGATAATTAGGCAGTGGACTATATATATACTTCATATCATGCTTTACCAGTGGTGACAATGGGAGAATCAGTAACTTTACGGCCAAAGAAACAAAAATATTTGAAGACAGAAAAAAAAGATCAAAAAAGGAGCCTATAAGGGTTGTGTATACCACTCTCTAAAACACTCTAGCGGAATTTACATACACTCTAAAAAATAATTCAGTGGATCTGTTGCCACTACTTAATTTAATGCATTGGTGCAAGTTAAAAATGCCAATTTATTGATTTAATTAAACATTTTAAGTTGCAAACATTTTTTAATGAGTTGTCCTGACATCTTAATGTTGATAATTACAGTCAACGTAATATTGTGTGTAACTTCAACTTAAATATCTGTGTTAGTTTGTTTAAAACATTATTTAAGTTGTACTAACTCAATGTAATTAGCTCCATAACTTCATTTTTCAAGTTCACGTTTCAGGTTCCCAGCATGCTATGCATGTAACTGAATAATGAGCGGTAATGTAGAAATAAATTCATATTTTATGCATTTCTATTCAAGATCAGAACAGGAGAAGATTTATTAATGTTCAGTGTTCTGTTCTTTTGGTATTTAAAAGTGTTTCTGTTATGTTGGTGGTTTTTAAGAGATTACCATTGTGCTGAGGAGTAGAGCATTTGCTTAGGTTGAGAACAGACTCACCGGGCATTGTCTTATATGCTGTTTCAATCAGAAAGCATTTGGCTGAAAATGCTAAAAGATTGGTTTCCTGACAGCATTAAGTATTGTTTCATCAAAAAATAATATTTTAGTAGTTTTTGCAACCAGTGCCCATGATTGAATCAAATTTAAAACAATGTGAAAAAACAAGTTAGAACAACTTAATTTTTATGAGTATTCAACTTAATAATTGTTAGTTTTAACACAATTTTCTAAGTATATATAACACAATATAGTTTATTGGTTGAACTTAATTTCAGAAGAAATTGCCTTAACTCAAAAAAAAATGATGCAAACTGTTGCGTTAATTTTTTTTGTTGCGTCCAAACAATATTTTTTACAGTGTAAGACAACAAAATGCTGAATCACATCAAAAGATGGCAATGCAATGTCTAACATTATTGTTGTCACTTTCATGTAATAAATCATCTTCAGTAATATTTTTTTGTTCAAAGGACCTTGAACTTTGCATTATGTTTGGTGTGCGGATTCCCTTTTGCTTTTTGTATTTTTTAAATGATTGAATCTATGCACCCAATTATATCTTCTATTTTATTCAATTGGCAAAGTTTTTTCCCCCTATTTTTTAACACTATTGTGGTACCACTACTGGAATCCACCATTAAAGTGCCCCTATTATGCCTTTCGAATATTACCTTTCATGCAGTGTGTCATGTAGCAGTATGTGAATATAAACTTTCTGCAAAGTTGTGAAGCTGACAGTGCACGATAAATAAAGTTATTGTCTATAAAAAGATCGCCTAAAAGAGTCGTCAGGAATTCGAATCTTATTCTGTTACGGCTGTACGTCACGATGTAACACATTTGCATAATGTCCGCCCATGGGCTGTCATGTGCTGTACGCGGTAGACCAATCACAAAGGACTGTGCCATTTGACCAATCACAGCAGCACGGGCTCACGGAAAGGAGGGGTTTAGAGAGACTGACTCTTCGAACTGCTTCGCACGAGTCGTTTAGGAATCATTTAGATATGAGGTAAAATTAAAGCAATTTTTTGAGAAAACTGAAGTGTTTTTTGACCTTGGATACATGTAAACCTGTTTTAGGACACTCATAAAACAATATTAGCAACCTTAAAAATGT
Organism: Schizothorax lantsangensis; assembly: GCA_027422415.1. Taxonomy (NCBI): domain Eukaryota; kingdom Metazoa; phylum Chordata; class Actinopteri; order Cypriniformes; family Cyprinidae; genus Schizothorax; species Schizothorax lantsangensis. Next base: position 29,213,559 of record CM049839.1, on the reverse strand, counting down.
CATAATGGGGCACTTTAAAAATCACTATTGACTTCCATTAAAAGCTGACCTGACTAAACAATATCAATGAAATCAATAACTGATCAATAACATAAAATAGAAGCTACTGCCGAGAAACGTATTATTGCACAGTACGTACTATAGTTACCTAAACGTAACATAAAATGATCTCAGTGTATAACTATACAGAATACTAATTAAAGTGTATTCATATTCATACTATGAGATCAGTGACAACAATCAAACTTTCTTTTCAGAGAAGCACATGAATCTCCAGTGACCTCAGACATTTTATCAGGCGAAGGCTTGCAATAGACAGACTGGTAATTATATGAAGAAAGACATAATGAGAGCTGGATCCAGAGCGTGATCCAGATGCATGCTAAATGGAGACGTGTACGAGTGGCAGATTGGTCTGCTGATGCAGGGAGGAGAGTCCCAGTCGTCCAGTTCTCTGTGGAGCAGTGCGGTGAGACCAGTCCCCTGTGGAGAGGGACAGAAATGGGGCTCAAATGTTGTTGAAACCAAAACACTCATCCATCTGTCTAACTCTTCTTTCTCTGTATTTTCCTCCACTCCACCCTTTTCCCTTTGTTCTGGCTTTTGTCTGCAGTACGCAAGCGGCTTACATTCAAAATAGCTTCTCGTGACATCTTTATAGATAGACTGTGACAGGTCTCTTTGAGGATTTTTTTGTGATTGTGTTTTCTGATATCTCAGTCTGTTTGTTTTGTGGCAGAGGCGGGGACATTCTCTCCTGAGAGGAATAGGAGATGGAGAGTGTTGACAGCGGTGCAGGCCGGAGGGTGGAAGGGTTGACAGTCGCGTGCGTGCCTGACCACACTGCTGGTCGTTGGCTTTCTCCTAGACCAGACTCTAGGGGAGAAGAGCGAGAACCAGGCCGGGAGGAGGAAGGCTGTCAGAGCTGGATCAGTAGGCTGGTCGGCCACGTCGGAGCTGGTTTACCCCTTAAACCTCCACTGGGGGAGAGGCATCAGTCCCTTGGTGCTGTAGAGAATCTCAACACTGAACTCCAGAGCATTTAGATGCAGACATAAACACACACTGTAAATCACACACACAAACCACAGACAAACGCAAACAATCTGTGCATCCAGCTCCTCTTTTGGCAGATACAATGTATACAAATCTTGATTATCTCACACAAACACGCACTCAAAGTCACACAAAGACAAACTATGATTCATATACTCTGGAAACATAGGGCCAGTTTTAAAATCTGTTGTTGATGTTTAGTTTTTTTTCCCAAATACTGTGGTTTCCATTTTTATTGGTTAATTAAATTTAATAATCAAAAAGAATGTCCAATCAATTTAATTCATAAAACATTAACAATCTAATAATTTATTGAAACGCTAACAAAATGTAAATATTTGTGTTTTGTTTTCTGTGTTGTCTGTTGTACATTTTCTGGATTGTTTTTATTATTATTATTATTATTAAATATGAACATTCATTTTCATTAGTGGTGACAAATCAATAAAATTAACAATTTAATTATTCTTTTAAAATGTAATCAAATTAAATTTGAACAATTCCTTTCGTTTTGTTTTGTATTGAAAGTGCTGCAGTCATATGTTTAGTGTTTAAATTAAAACATGAATAAAAAAGTGTTATTGTGTGATAATTCTTTAAAAACAATGCTATAAATTGTAGTATTATTGTTACCATTTTTATAAGTGTATTCTGCTGTACAGTAGGAAAATATTTCTGTCATGCAGCAATTTCTAAAGTCAAATCAGGCTTTTATCTTGATGGGTTGATGTAAGGACCTTTGAGTTTCTGTGTGCATCTGAACACAGTTTATCACATGAAATGGTAAAATGCTCATGAAGCAAACTCTTACAGAGCAGCTCTAAAGATGAAGATCTTGTGGAGTGTCATCTAAATTTTGCCAAATTCTGTGACATTCTACATGATGTTATACGGTAAATTCCACTTTTATGACTGAATTATGTGATTCCCTCCATATTTTCCACATCACAAAAATCATAGGGCCCTACATACTGTATGCAGCTATTCTACAATTTGTCATATGGCAGTCAAATTTGCATAACATACTACATTCAAGCATATAGTTCTCCGTTAAATGAAAAGCAAACAGCATGTATACACTATACTTAGAGCATTGTGCTCCGGTATGTAACTAAAGTGAATCCCAATTACTAAGAGATAAGAATTATGCCCCACTTTCCCAACAGTAAGTTACCACGTTTTTGTTCTGTCAAAATAAATTACGTTCTTTTAAGAATATGGGGTTGTTTCGAGGGGAATATTTCTGTTAAATCATGTATTAACACGTGGCAGACATATTCTTCATCGCACTTGAAGGAAACAGCATTGAGGTCTTTGCAAAAAAGAGCAATTACAGCTATTAAGAAAGCAAAGCATGCCAATGTGCCATAATTCAACTTCCACTTCTACATTTTTCAAGAACATAAATCTCAAGCTCAAATGAAAAACATCTTATTTTCGCTCTGTGCCAAAGACTCTTGAGAGACAACTCCTTAATCAAAATATTGCTCTTCCTTTCTTCTTTCATTTTTTACCCCTCTCCTCCTCTGGGCATCTCTTAATGTTAACTCAGATGGTCTTCACCTCTCTTTCAACCTCTGATCACTTTTCATGCTTATTAATATTACGGAAATTGAGGACTCGCATCAATCTAGCATTTTGTTTTTCACTGAACAACGTGAATGTAAATGTAAAAAGATACCACTTGTAGACTTGAACCCACTACTAGTGGATGAAAGATGGGTTCAAGTGCACTACAAGTGGTAACTAAATATATATAGGCCTATATTTTTTAATACAGAGAAAGTATGTTAAAAGCTCATTTTAGTTCATATTCATGGTCTCCCAAAATAGCATAGTTGAGTACAATTAGATGTTTTAAGATTATGTTAAGAAGTAATAAAAAATATTTTTTAGTTTATTAAGTAGAAAATAGGTGCATGAAAATAGAGCACTTTAAGTACATTATAGAAGCGCACTTTTATATGACCATCAATGTCATTTTCATATTCCATACTTTTTTACTAGGTCGGTCGATAGATCGATAGTCGTTGTATCAGAAAAAAATTACAAAGTGCTTTATTTTAATTTTTTATTTAATGAATTTTAACAAAAAGTTGTTTGTTTAATATTTTTACATATAAACACACACAAACCAAGGTTTCTTCCTTCCTTCCTTCCTTCCTTCCTAGCATAGGAAGGAAGTAATTAATCACTATAATGAAAAAAAATTAAAAAATTGGATGATTTGAAACCATAAGTGGCATGTCCACTATGTTTTAATGGATATTGTGTAAAGCTGTAACAAAAACCAAAGCAAAAACAACTAAACAAAACAGTAGAACGTTCTTCTGAACGTCATCTTTTAAACTCCCTGGTCCTCTGGTTAGAGGTGAACAGGAGGCTACTGGAGCATGCCCAGCGATAGGCCACTACTGATGGGTCCTGAGTCCATAAAGTGGCCTCCCATCATGAATCAGCCCCATCTTCCCCCTCCACCCACCCCCTTCATATTTTTGTGGAGTGTGTGTGTATGTGGGGGGATACTCTACCATTACTGACTAATGAGCCGTGCAGAAGAATACACCTTCAGCTGCCACATGATGAGGGCTCACTGACACCATATCCCGCATCAGGCGCGGGCCACACTCACACCGCCCGCACATGAGAGTGTGTATTGGACTGTGTGTGCGTGTGTGCTCATGTACGCTTTCTTATTTTGTCCATCAATCACATCATTAGTCAAAGCAGACAGAGCTGTCAGAGTGTTCTGGCAGGAGGGCCAACAGACAGGTGTTAGCGTGTTAGCGGCTCACCCACCGCTAGCATCTGCAGCGAAGCAGCCGTCCAGATACACCCTCACACAATAACATGCTACAACAGAATGGAAAGAGAGATGGAGGAGGCCAGTGGACAGAGAGGACAGGTCAGGGAGAAGGATAGGAGGGCACTTGAGAGTTAATGTACTACTGTATGTAACAATAACTCAAAACGTACAAGAAGGACATCAGATGTTTGACAATTAGGGACATTTCTAGTTCAGTAGTGAATACACTGCTGTTTAAATGTATTCCAGTTAATTTCTTTAAATTCTGCCATATTTCTTTAGGAGGCCTATTTCATCTAGCTTCATTAATAGGCTTAATAAAAATGTAGCTTTCGTCTTTCTAAGATCCTTTACAACCTTTCTTAATGTGGTAAACAAACGCCTATCATGTTCCATTTTAGACCTGAGGGCTAACTTAAGAGCATGATCCCTTTGCTTCATAAGTAATCAAATTGTTTCATTTAACCAAGGTAAATATTCTCTTTGTCCTGGTTTAGGTTTCACTTTCCTTGCATAACAGTCTATATATTTTTTTTATTTAATTTTTTTCAGTCATAAAAAATACAGTTTTGATCTACACCCTCATATCTTAAATAATCGTCCCAATCTATTGTTTTATTTTTTTTTTTTTTTTTTTTTTTTTGTTTTTTTTTATTATCCAGCTGACTTTTAGGCATTTCATATTTTTCTACCTTCTTATCATATGTTAGATTAAATCTGGTTTTAGCTTTCTTACTATCAGGATCATATTATGATTCACCTGAAGTTTGAGAACAATGAAATAGCAGACAGCAGACTCTTTTACTGTACTATATTCCATTCACTGTTTTGCAGATTTATGAAAATTTTGAAAAAAAGTTTAACTAAAGAACATGTCAAAAAAAACTTTTTCACTGCCTGCATTTTGTTTTTTTTAACAATTTTCTTTGTTAACCGTCCCTAGGAGGTCAATTTCCAACTGACAGACTTTTGAGAAACTAAAAAAAAAAAAAAAAAGGAGGCCTGGCCTCTCCCTTTCAGTTAAGCTGTTCACTTTAATTATGCCTGTTAGAGCCCGACTATAAATCTGGGAAATCTGCTTGTAGCAACATCTGGCATGTATCACTACAGAATCAACTGTCTCTCCAATCAAACTTGAGGTAGAAAGAGTGAGACAGAGAAGAAGAAAGAGAGAGAACCGTTAAGTCATAAGGAGACAGAAAGCAGAGCAGAAGGGCACTGGAACGCTGGCGTTGATTAGAGAAGCGGATGATTTAGACCTGAATAGTGACATTTCCAGTGTTCCCAGGAAATAGTTTACAAATGATTGAATAGATAATCAGGATATGCTGCTATTGCTCTCAGACTTGCTTTGTTGGCCGCCATTCTTTCCTGTTCTGATGGTTGCCCAAGGCCTTGAGGCATTCACACACACACGTACGCCTTAGAACAACTTGAGATGATTTCTATTTCTAGTGGATGGTCAATTTATATGTTGCAAAGGGAATGTAAATTTTCTGTGAATCGAGAGACTGTACTCTAAACACAGCCACCTGTCAACATGAAAGCTAAGCAAGAATGAGAGGTGCTTAGAGACTCCTGGAACAAAGACACTTTCCGGATTTTTCTGCTAGCTACGTCAGCATTCAGGAAGCATCTGAACGCAGCCACGGTGGTCCTCGTCTGATTTCAGTCTCTCATAACTCTGGCTTACACTGAAAGGAGAGCAGGAGCCAAACTCTGTCCATCTTTAGTCCTATTTCCTTCCCTCACTTTCTCACTGTCATATTCCTTGACTTTTTTGGTGTGTGTATGCTTCCTGAAGAAAATTTATTAAGCTAGCGGGTTTATAAATAACATTTAATGTTTAGAGACACTGAAAATAACAAGAAGAACATGAACATGCCACAGCAGCTGCACCTGGACTCTCTGGGAGAGCTCACATCGGTTAAGCATTTTCTACTTTATTAACCCGTCTTTAGGGTGCAGACACCGTGTCTCCAGCATCCTGCCCTTCAGGGCCTTGAGATTTACGCCAAACCTTTTTTTTTTTCCCTTTTCTCCTAAAATTATTGTTTGTTTTATGATCTCCTACAGTCTCAGATTTCCCACTATCTATGTATGCTTAATATATATTCGTCAGCCCTATCATTTGTAGCACTACAATGTCTAGACCAAAAGTAGTTTTATTTGGGTTGAGAGTAGGATGCTGTCTTATTGAATTCGGGTGTCTGAAATGCCAGTGAAAAATCACCTCAGTATAGCAAGTCAGACATACAGCATGTTTGTTTCTAACATTTGATATTGTGAAGGAAGTTATGAAAATGCCATAATAAAGAAAATGCGCTTTAAATGGTCCTATGTGTAGTAAATGTTATTCAGAAGTGAATATAATAACACAACCACAATACAATCTCCACAGTTACATTAAAAGCTAAGGATACACTTGAAACTACTGCAAGTAATAAGTCTACACAGGCTTTACCATACAAAGCCTTCTCACACACACATACACATGCTCACACAGAGAACGGACACCAGAGGTTTAAAAAAGCAAAACTAATGATAGATTTCAGAGGCTGGATGAGCAGAGCGTCACAGGTGAACAGCAGCTCTGCTCCATGCGGCCAAGGCTGCCATTTTTCATTTCCTCCCAAAGGCCTGGATATACTTGTAAACATTATTGAAAATAATAACTTAATGCTTCCTGAGGCTCAGTTGCATCACAGAGACCATGCTAGTTATCTCTCTGTTCTTTACTGTTTATTATATCTGATAGATAAATGTAATATATTTCCCCCCTCGTTTTAAAGGTTTATTTATACGTGCAAATCACAATGTTCAAATATCAAACCACACATGATATGCTGATTAAAATTATTACACTATTCAAACGATCATAATGTGATTCACCCATAAATTGCTAGTAAATTTCACAATTACAAAGAAAACACACAGTAACACACAGAATGTTGAAACAGTAAATAATTGCTGCTATATACAGTGCAAACAATTAAATTGTACTTTTTTTGTGTGTGTGTGCTTTTAAAACTGGGCTACTATTATGGATTTTAAGAATATAGGAGAGTTATGTTTTATGTATTTATTTTTGTTTCTCTCTGAACAAAAGCACTATGTATTTGTTCCTTGGACCCACTGCAGTAATGGGCATCCCAATAATCAATAAAAGCAGATTAAATTAACTTCTACTTAATTAACTGTAACGGTCATTCGACCTGGATGACTACTTTTTTTTTTTCTTCTTCTGCAGTTGTTGTTTTGGATCACATTGATCATTTTATCAACACACGCACACACAATCAACATAAATAAATGAATTAATCATTCATTCCAACAACAAAGTCCTGCAGCACTTCCCACAAGGCCAGAGAGCCATAGAGAGAGACATATCATAAAAGAATAAACAAGAAGAGGCCCGTACTGAGTGATGCAGTCAAACGCTTTGAGGATAGAAAAAAGGTAGAGAGAGGGAGAGAGAAACCCACCACAGTGAAAAGGGCAGCATATGAACACATATGAGTGAGTACGCTGAAGTAATTCTCTGGCTAAAAACACGATATCTCTTTTCCGCTGGCGTACATTGACAGGTTGGAATGCAGGCAGGGTCAAGTCCTGCATCCTGATTATGCGGCTGATATTCCCTGGGGTTCCGCTCATTGATTTGCACATCTAGTTTACCTTGTTTTCCTATCCATATATGACACTCTACAATGGCTCTTGATCGAGAAATGTGTCATACAAATAAATTATGGCCAACTATATGCTAAATAATTCTATAAATGTACTTGAGGGTGAGGTTGACAAAACAGAAGTAGTTTGCGAGCGCATGTACGTGACGTGTGGTGGCGTGCTCTGATTATTCAGCGTTGTCATGTGTAATGAAGCAAGCGGGCCCACCATTAATCAAAGGGACCAATCGGATAACTAATTTAGGCAATAGAACTGAACCACAAGACCAAATGGCCAGTGGGCAGGGGGGAAGGAAAAGAGAGAGAGGAAGAGAGAGAGAGAAAGAGAGAATAGGGATCAATATTTCTCTTCGGGGCAGATGCAGTTCAAAATCAGTTTCTAATTTGGCATATTAAAGCCATAATGGTGGTTGTGGGGCTAAGTTGCGCGGAGGGACAGGCGAGGTTAATTAGCCCGCTGCACTCGCAGTCTGAAGTGGAGTCACACGCGTGCTCCTGCTTTAATTAACACTGAGAGAGAAAGAGAGAAAAGCGAGATAGGGAGAGAGAAAGTAAAAACAAACCGTCAGCAGGGTTTGTTAAGTGGGGAAGTGCTTTGAAGAATGCCCATAGCACACAACAAAGTGAGAGAGGGCCAATAAAGCAAGAGCCGCAAATAATATTCTATTGTATTCATTGTTTCGGCACAGTTCTCTACCCCGAGTGTGCCGTCTATTGAATGTGGCTGATCTGTTAGCTATCTATCGGTAGCCTCATGTTTGTGCATTTTGCCATGATTCCTTCCCTTCAGATCAGTCCATCCTTTCTCAAATTCAATATTTATATTTGGGCATGATGATTTAACACAGAAGCATTTTCCATAAAAAAAAAAGATAAAGATAAAGACAACAGATAAAGTGAGATTAGGTTTAAAATGAGAAATTACGTCATATTTGGAGTAAGAATGTGACTAAGCTTGGTCTTTATAAGATTTTTAAATTAATTAATGTTTTTATTTTTTATTTAATCTATCTCTGTTATGGAAACAAAAGGGGGATGATGAAGAGAGGTGTGTGTGTGTGTGTGTGTGATTTATTCCTGTGACTGCAAAGTTGAATTTATAAGCAGCCATTACTCCAGTATTCAATGTCACATGGTATTTGAAAGAGTAATCTTTTGTAACATTGTAAGTGTCTTTACTGTCGCTTTTGGTCAATTTAATGCATCCTTATTGTATACAATAAGTAAATAAATAAATAAATATTTACTGACCTTATAATGTTAACAAACTGAAAAAGTATGTTTACATGGTAAAATGTAGTGCTTATGGTGCTTATACTGTAAACTTGCCATATCACAAATCATATGTGTAAGAAATCAGTGCCACTAATAAAATACATAATATTCTGTTGCACTGGACGAAAATCTGCAAATCTAAAAGACTGCAGCCGGCAAAGACAGACTCTACTCAAATGCAAATCAGGGCTAAAACTGGTGTTAATGTAATTCAGTCATATTCTCCCTCAGTCATATTGACAACTTGAATGTATGGCAGTGATACACTGATGTTCAGTGTAAGTAAAAAGTAAAAATACAGAGTTCTACTTTTTGTCTATTCATTGTTTGTCTATTCAATGTCTATTCACTGATTTAGCATTTTTCAGTTGTGTTCACTCAGGGCTTTTCTCAGCAAATACTGATATATAGTATGTGATTTACAATGTTTCTATTCACTATCATGTACAAAAGATCATTACAATATTTAATATACAGTTTCATATGCATTACAATTGATCAAAGAAGAATATACAGGTGCATCTCAATAAATTAGAATGTCGTGGAAAAGTTCATTTATTTCAGTAATTCAACTCAAATTGTGAAACTTGTGTATTAAATAAATTCAATGCACACAGACTGAAGTAGTTTACGTCTTTGGTTCTTTTAATTATGATGATTTAGGCTCACATTTAACAAAAACCCACCAATTCACTATCTCAACAAATTAGAATACTTCATAAGACCAATAAAAAAAACATTTTTAGTGAATTGTTGGCCTTCTGGAAAGTATGTTCATTTACTGTATATGTACTCAATACTTGGTAGGGGCTCATTTTGCTTTAATTACTGCCTCAGTTCGGCGTGGCATGGAGGTGATCAGTTTGTGGCACTGCTGAGGTGGTATGAAAGCCCAGGTTTCTTTGACAGTGGCCTTCAGCTCATCTGCATTTTTTGGTCTCTTGTTTCTCATTTTCCTCTTGACAATACCCCATAATTCTCTATGGGGTTCGGTCTGGTGAGTTTGCTGGCCAGTCAAGCACACCAACACCATGGTCATTTAACCCAACTTTTGGTGCTTTTGGCAGTGTGGGCAGGTGCCAAATCCTGCTGGAAAATGAAATCAGCATCTTTAAAAAGCTGGTCAGCAGAAGGAAGCATGAAGTGCTCCAAAATTTCTTGGTAAACGGGTGCAGTGACGTTGGTTTTCAAAAAACACAATGGACCAACACCAGCAGATGACATTGCACCCCAAATCATCACAGACTGTGGAAAATTAACACTGGACTTCATGCAACTTGGGCTATGAGCTTCTCCACCCTTCCTCCAGAATCTAGGACCTTGGTTTCCAAATGAAATACAAAACTTGCTCTCATCTGAAAAGAGGACTTTGGACCACTGGGCAACGGTCCAGTTCTTCTTCTCCTTAGCCCAGGTAAGACGCCTCTGACGTTGTCTGTGGTTCAGGAGTGGCTTAACAAGAGGAATACGACAACTGTAGCCAAATTCCTTGACACATCTGTGTGTGGTGGCTCTTGATGCCTTGACCCCAGCCTCAGTCCATTCTAGTGTTGTTTTTGGTGGTCTGTTTTAATTTTAGTTTTAGTCTAGTCTTTGTGTGAAGCTGTCTGTAACAAAGTTCGTAGGTCGGGAAGAAGGAGGCGGGAACCGGCGAACATTCAAAATAACTTTAATAAACAAATTTTCACGGACGACTTTAAAATCCAGGCCTGGTCCTCTCTCGTCTTCCACTGTCATCGCTCCTCCTTTTATCCTTAGTGGGACGCGAGACCGGTGAGTGGTGCAGGTGTCGCTCATTATCACTAACTCCACCGGCCTCGCTCCGTTCCCACGGCTCTCGGCCCCGCCCCACTCATCACACTGTCATTTTAGTTTTTATTAGTTTTAGTCACGTTCATACTCTTTTTAGTCTAGTCAAGTTTCAGTCAATTAAAAGTCTGAGCATTTTAGTCTTATTTTAGTCATAATTATCCATGACTATTTTCGTCTAGTTTTAGTCGACGAAAACTGATGACATTTAGTCTAGTTTTAGTCAATGAAAATAAATTGTATTTTAGTCTCTTTTTAGTAATGCAATTCTATTTAACCCAGTCAATATAGTATAAGTAGTATAGTACCTACGTAGTATAGACTAAACCAATTTTCTTTTAGCCAAACCCATTTCAAACAAGGTTATCTTATTATATTATTGTTACCGCTCACTACCGGCTTTTGGCAAATCGGACCATGCCGCCATTTTCCTCACACCGGAATATAAACAAAGGCTCGCACAGGAACTATGCTACAGGCGGCTCTTGATGACGTCGACTGGGACATGTTCAGGGCGAGTTCATCTGACGTCAGCGAGTTCACGGATGTAGCAGTGAGCTTTGTAAACACACTAACCGAACAAGCTACAGAAACGATAACTGTAAGGACCTTCCCAAATCAGAAACCGTGGGTGGACAGAACAATCCGTGATGCGGTTAACAAACGTACTGCCGCATACAACGAGGCTCTTTAGTCTGGGAATATGAGCCAGTATAAAGCATCATGTTATGCTCTACGACGGGCAGTAAGAGCCGCCAAATTCAGATACAGTGAGAGAATTGAGTCTCATTTTCAGCTCAACGACCCTCGACGCATGTGGCAGGGACTAAGGACCATCTGTGCCTTTGGAAACAAATCCTCCGCAGAGGTGAGAGCAGATCCGTTGCTGGCCGACGAATTAAACACCTTCTACGGCCGCTTTGAATGCAATGGCGGCAGCGTGGCTCTGCCGAGCAGCGTGTCAGGAAGCAGCAGGCAGAGAAGCAAGAATCATGTGATCACCGTGACGGAGGACGAGGTTCGCAGGGCCCTAAAGAGAGTGAACATAAGGAAAGTGGCCGGACGTGACGGATTACTGGCCGTGTCCTTAGGTCCTGCACTGATCAGCTTGCTGGTTTGTTCACTTCTATCTTCAACGAGTTCCTTGCTACCTCTGTGGTTCCCACCTCCTTTAAAAAATCCATCATCATCCCTGTGCCTAAGAACAATAAACCCTCTTGCCTGAATGACTATCGACCAGTGGCCCTCACATCAATAGTCATGAAGGTGTTTGAGAGACTTGTTAAGAGCCACATTAGCTCCTCCATCCCTGTTACTTTGGACCCTCTTCAGTTTGCCTATCGTCCCAATAGATCTACTGATGATGCCATCTCTCACATACTTCACTCCTCCCTCACACACATTGACAGCAGCAATGGGAACTTTGCAAGGCTGCTATTCATAGACTATAGCTCAGCTTTCAACACTATAGTCCCCATCAAGCTGACTTCTAAACTCACAGGCCTCGGCCTAAACACTTCACTCTGCAACTGGATTCAAGATTTCCTCACCGGCAGACCTCAAGTGGTGAAGGTAGGCCAGTTCACCTCAAACTCCATCACCCTGAATGTAGGAGCCCCGCAGGGTTGTGTCCTGAGTCCCCTGCTCTACTCTCTCTACACACATGACTGCGTGTCCTCTCACAGATCCACATCTATTATCAAATTTGCTGATGATACTGTGGTTCTGGGCCTCATTTCCAACAATGATGAGACCGCATACTTGGATGAGGTAGAGAGACTCACATCATGGTGCCAGGACAACTGTCTCTCTCTGAATGTGAGCAAAACTAAAGAGCTGATTGTGGACTTCAGAAAGAGACACCTGCTGCCCTACACTCCTCTTATGATCAGTGGGACCCCTGTGGAGAGAGTAAGAGAGAGTAAGCAGCTTCAAGGCTGTACCTCGGAAATTGTCACCAAAACATCTCCATAGAGTATTGACCTGACTTGGAAACACTACACAGCCTTGCATTCAAGCGCACACAGGACATCTTAACGCTGCAAAAGCAAGCCAGGCAAAGGCTGCTTCAGGACCATCTGCGACAGCTGAGGACTCAATCTAATAAACTGTAAAAAACACCCATTATTCTCCATCATCCGCATTGCTGCTATGTGTACACCCGGGTTTCTCCCTGTTTATATTAATATTTATTAAATCCACAGTAGACTGTATTGCACATTTTAGTTCATTGCACATTTTACTCCTTATTTTATTTTATTTTATTTTTTACTTATTTTTTATCTTATTCCTACCTATATTTATAAACTCTCCTGTGTTATGTTTTCTATTCATTGAGCGGACCCGTCCTGACCACTACTGATTATAAATTGTGTATTGACTAAACAGTGTGATCTCATGTGTGCTTTATTCTGATGGCACTGTCTTCTTGGACATCAAGACACCGCTACAGCTCCAAGAATATTATTTTTAAATTTGGATAAGTCATATGTCATCATCTGCAAATGGCTTTGATTTGCTTTTGTGATGTTTCCACATATATTCATCATCAGAGAGTTGTGGAGCTTAAGCTTAGCTGAGCATACATGGAGGCTGTTTTCTCAAGGGTAACTGTAACTAATATTTATATACTCTACAACATAATGTTTTGAGTAGCCAGTCTCTCTGCAGCATGACAAATTAACCCTACTGTCAACATGAAAGTGTTAAAATTATTGAAATATTCAAACGATATTAACCTGCAGAGTTTGGCTGACAAAAACAGCAGAGATAAACACCTTTCAATAAGATTTTCAAATATTAAACATGATTCCAATATCTGAATCATGTTCGCTTGGAAATACTAAAAAAAGTACCCCAGGAAAACCCCCCAAAAGTAGCCGTACCATGCAGTCTTGCACTATCACTTTCTTCTTTCCTGCCGCCAAGTCAGATTCCTGTACATACATCTGGCTTCTGAACACAACAAGATCGCATTTTTCATATGACATGAAAGAGATTGTTTTTCAGTGCAACATATTGTCAAAGAACAGACACAATGTATGATTATATATTATATTTATTATTATAATATTATTATATCAGATTCTCTAAACTGTTAAGCAATGCTCTGTATTTGACTGTTAACTAAATACAATTAAGGAAAACATGCTTTTGTAGGTCCATTTTAAAGGGCCAATTCATTCAAAAACAAAAATTAACTCACTGTCATGTTGTTTCAGTGTTGTATGACTCATGATTCTGTAGAAGATACTTTGAAAAATGTGTCAATGCTGTTTTGTTCACACTGGTTTCAAACAGGTGAGTAAATGATGACAGAGTTTTCATTTTGGGTGGACGTATACCTTTATATTATAATCTATTATAGGCGACTTGGTGTTGATAAAGGTACTGATGGGGCTGTGAAGGCTGGGAAATACTGGCTATTTAAAAAAAAAAAAAAAGAAGACGATGAAAGAAAGAAAGAATGGCACAGGATACTCAGACCAGACTAGCTTAAACAGTATACAATTTATTAGGCCACAGATACATTTGTAGAGGTTTGTTTCAGGCATTGTTGTAGCTACACACTGCAGTACTAGTCACCAATGACAACTAGGTAGGCTAATCTATTAAAAAAAAAATATATATATATATAAATAAATTAAAGCCCCACAAATGAAATATATAAAAGCTACACATCAAAAAGAAAAAACAACGACAACAACAAAAAAACTATATTAGCCTAGGTTAGCATAAGTTATTCACTTATTGTTTGTTTTGTTGTATTCCTGTAATCAATCAGGCAAAACAGCTCATAGACGATTTATCATATTATTACACAAACTATGCATTATTTTGACACTGTTGCAGTTAATGCTTTAATGCTGAACATTGATACTTCATTACCTTTTCGAAATAATCCATTAAACACGTAGCGATTTGAGGAGCATGCACTAATATTTTCAGTTCCATTCGTTTGCGCATTGTTTCAAGGACACGCCCACAACAGGGGAACTAATGACTATTCACGTAAACTCCACCCACTGGAACAGTTTTTCACAGGAACTGAATATTACACAACACCGGCCATCGGTCCCTTTCTCTGTGTCATACTTAACTTTGTTTGTTGTCGTCTTCTAAATAATGCCGCGAGTGGGGCTTGAGGAAGTGATGTCGCCTGCGTCTGCGCAGAGTGTTGCCAAGTCCGCGGTTTTCCCGTGGAATTGGGCTACTTTAACACTGTTGCCGCGGGTTGTTTTACATGTCCGCGGGTTGAAGCGACCCCAATAACGTGATATTTAGCCCCTGGAATGCGAACTTTAATGGGGAACCCCCCTCGAAATGCGATTGGGCTAGTTTTGAGTAGCAATTGGGCAGGTTTTGTTGCGAAAACCTGGCAACCCTGACAGCCCCTGAAGTGAGACACAGGAATCAGAAATACTGCAAAATAATAATAATAACGCGACTAAACGAGACGAAATAACGTTATAACATTTAGTTTCATCTCGTTTTGGTCAACGAAAATGAAGAGACATTTTAGCATAGTTTTTATTTTGTAAACCACATTTAGTCTCATTTTTATTCGTCAACAATATTGCATTATACATTTAATTATAGTCATCGTCACATGACCAGCATTTACGTTGCGTCTTGTCTCGTTTTCGTCACGTGATAAAGGTTCGTTGACGACGATATTTAGTCATAATTTTCGTTGACGAAAGCAACACTACTCCATTCCTTGTGAAGTTCACCCAAATTCTTGAATCGATTTTGCTTGACAATCCTCATTAGGCTGCGGTTCTCTCGGTTGGTTGTGCATCTTTTTCTTCCACACTTTTTCCTTCCACTCAACTTTCTGTTAACATGCTTGGATACAGCACTCTGTGAACAGCCAGCTTCTTTGGCAATGAATGTTTGTGGCTTACCCTCCTTGTGAAGGGTGTCAATGATTGTCTTCTGGACAACAGTCAGATCAGTAGTCTTCCCCATGATTGTGTAGCCTAGTGAACCAAACTGAGAGACCATTTTGAAGGCTCAGGAAACCTTTGCAGGTGTTTTGAGTTGATTAGCTGATTGGCATGTCACCATATTCTAATTTGTTGAGATAGTGAATTGGTGGGTTTTTGTTAAATGTGAGCCTAAATCATCACAATTAAAAGAACCAAAGACTTAAACTACTTCAGTCTGTGTGCATTGAATTTATTTAATACACGAGTTTCACAATTTGAGTTGAATTACTGAAATAAATTAACTTTTCCACGACATTCTAATTTATTGAGATGCACCTGTACTAATATTTTGGCCTGGTAGTATTGTGACCTTGAGTCAAACGACTGTACCTTAAGATAACCAGTTAATCTCTCAGCGACATGAGATGTGTCAGTCCTCTGTTTGACATGCTACCTGTGCTGCAGGCTGCTGATGTGATCAGAAGGTGTGACCCTGCGCAGCACTTAGCTCACAGGAAGCAGTTGTTAAAGGGAGGACGTCCTCAACTGATGTGAGGTTTCTCTCTGCTAACACGACCGATTGAAACACTATCACTCTAGAGCAAGAGAAAGAAGAGAGAGAGAGAGAGAGAGAGAGAGAGAGAGAGAAAGAGTGATGAAAACCCTCATTATATCATGGAGTGTTCGGGTCACCTGTCACGTGTCAGACGTCCTGCTGGCGTTGTAAAATCTGCCTGATAGCCCATTAGTTCTGCTGTTATTTGTAGGGGAATTTACATAAATATGTAATTCTTACAGGATAGTGTTTCACATAAAGTCCTCAACAAAGGGTACTGTGCAACTAATTAGGTCTAATTTTTCATTGTTGCTGTTATGGAAACAAAAGGGGGATGAAGAAGAGAGGTGTGTGTGTGTTTCTTGATGAGGTCCAATCATTTCATTTATTCTCATTACAGTCGATGTCAGACTGTTTCCTTAACTGATTCAGGGGTCAGTGATTGAACTAGCCAGGCTTCACACACACACACACACACACACACACACACACACACACACACACACACACACACACACACACACACACACACACACACACACACACACTAACTAATGTGCAAAGCAAAACAATGGGACACATTTAGTGCATACTCGAAAGAAGAAAAAGAAAAGAAACAGGAAGGATTAGGTAATGGTTTTTGCAGGTGGACATGATTCAAGTCATATAGTTCATGGAAGAGTGAAGAAGAAGAAGTGAACGCATATCAATGCATGTCTTTCATCCATTTAACAATTTCAAAGAGAGAATCATCTGAAAGAGACTATAACGCTGCATCATATGATCCTAAAAGAAAAACACACCGTTTTCATTGAATCACAATCTAATTACATCATTCCACAAATTATGCACATTTTTCATTGACAGTAGAGAAAGGATATAAAATAATGTGTAGAAGACAGGGGAACAGGATCAGTAAATTAGGCAAGCCAGACTCACATTGCCCACATGATCACACAACTCCATATGTGAGGACAACTATGAGCAATACGTTTGTTGCCGTATTTAATAATCTTTGCAGTGGGCTTTTATTAATTTTGTCCATTAAATAATATTAACAGAAATTTTGATTTTAATAATGTACTAGCAAATATGGAAATTAACATGAACTAAAATTAATAAATGCTTTAGAAGAAGCCTATATGACTTCAGTAACTGTATGCTAACTAAATGAACCTCATTGTTAAGTGTTACCATTTATTTGTTTATTTATTTATGGTTCAATTTCGATTTCAGGCATCAATGTCAATTTTTTTCTTTTTTTGTGACATTAACATGCTTGCACTTTTTGTTTTCTGTGACATTTGGTTGTGAATTCAGCTCCTTTTCTTTCTTTCATTCTTTCTTTCTTTCTTTCTTTTTATATGTCAGATAGTTAAATTGTTTAACTGCTATAGATGAAGTTGTTGAAATTGTTAACATCAGTAAGAATGGGCTGAAAACTACAAACCAATTTGTAACGTATTGCCATTATTTTACAATAAAATGATTAATTAATTAATGACTGTCTCTAAGTATCCTTTATATTTATAATAGCATCATATAATAGTATTAGTTCACAAATGTCAAATTTGTATATACAGTATTTGTGTTGAGGCCAGTGGTTATTGTTGTGCCCTAGACAGTATGAAGGAAAAACAACAACAACAAACAGTTGCACAACACTGTATTGAAAATGATAAAGAATACAGTTAAATAAAGCAATAAGCCCCATGGAGCTGTGACTTACAGAGATTTTAAAACAGCTGATGGGAATAGGCAAAATCACTGTAAACCACAGCTTCACTGGGCTTATTAATTTAATAAAATATTTCCTAAAAATACCCAGGAAGGCATTAAAAAGTAAACATATAGTAACAAAACATTAATAATTTAATAATAACAAATCATAATTCTTCCAAACAGCAATGTAGTTCTTCAGCAATGTTCAGCATAAGGGTTGCCAAGTACACAGATGCAGTGGCGCAGTAATACTGATGTAATGAGGTCACAGGTGTGTGTTTATAGAGTATTTTACAAGGGTTTGAATGCAGCTATGTCAATCATAATATAGGACCGGATCTATAAATTAATTAAAAATACTGCAATGAAATGGTGGGCTGTATGTGATGACCATAGCTCAGTTTTCCTCTTGGATACGGGCTGAAATCTATCTTCTCATCGCTAGTGACATGCGCTAATGAGTGATATATTCTGATGATTTCTCAGTGTGAGTGGGTGAGCGCTATGGTGATGTGGGTCAGCTTCCTGTTTAACCCGTGCCGTTTCTCCCTGTCACCGAGCTTCAGCAGGCCATGTGAACCCTGTCTACTGTCAGTGTGAGGAGATGACAGGCCCAGCATTCATCACGATTAAGCCTAATTAATAAAGCCTGCAGCGATCATCAAGAGAGATCCAGGCAAAGAGTTTTAATCTATCCTTTACTAAAAGCATGGCCTGACAGCCACATCTGATTTATGCCAGGTATGTGTGTGCATGTGTGTATGTGTGCCGTATAACATAATGATAGTGGATATACGAGAATATGTCACCATATGGGCTCTTTAGCTTGTGATTGAGAGTCCTTGAGCAGGTATCCGCATGCATGTGCGCATATTTGTGTGTGCGTGCATCTGTATGTATATGTGTGTCGGCCCCGGTCCCCTCTTCGTCTGCTGGATATTGACAGTCTTGACAGCACGTTGATTATCAGACCCACAGGAAGCTGAGGCCTGTCGGCCATCAGGTATCTGCGTGAGAGACGAGTCTCCCCTCAGAGTGATGAGACAATCGAGAGAGGGAGAACGTGCACGGGAGAGAGAGAGAGAGAGAGAGGGTGGGAGGGAGGTTAAGGGTTGTCATGGCCATCATCATGACAATAAGCTGTCTGGTGTGAAAGAGACAGGCAGGTCTAGGATCAGGATCAGATTAACGATCACACTGACCTCCAGCTGGGCTGCAAGTGAAACAGGACACATTTAAACTCCACACACTGAGAGTTTACATCATTAGATGGTCCTGCACTGCCTCAAATCAGGCTCAAGAAAAAACAGATTCTCTTTCACGCTGTGTTGTTTTCATATTAATTACAGCTGCTATTTACAGTATGCTTTCTGTCTCTACTTTAATGAACTTTTTATATCGGATAATGGTGAAAGGGATTCAGGTTTAAGATGTGATGCTAATACTAGGCCTTAAAAATGCAAAATTACTTCAGACCTTGCTACAAATTTGAACAACGGGACATGAAGTCATGCTCTGGGGCTTCTGTTTTAAACAAATAATTAAATTGAAATGTTAAAATGTTTTATCTACTTTATTTTCCTCTAACGAATTATATCATGCATCTTTGGAGTATGTTTAATTTGTGTTAAGTTAAGACAAGGTTACACAGGATTCACTAACCTCACAATTGCATACTTCATAATTAAGGTAAATGCTGTGAAATAACAGTAAAATAGCTTAAAATTTGTTTTAGAAATCAATCATTTTGAGACTTAACCACCTTGTTTATGATTCCATATACAAGCATGATGTGATTCAATTCTAACAAGCAGTTCTTGGTTCACTTCACTTCAAATGTCAGATCATCATTCACTCCAGTGGCCATAGTTGAACAAACTCTTGAGTTTCAGAATAAGTTTAGAGTTGACAAAACCAAACCGATCTAATCTGGTTTAGACCAAGTTCAGTAGGTTAACAACACTCTCTAGAAATTTAAACTCAGGGATTGATCCAGAGATTATGATTCATTATGACTCTGAAGCACATGCACCTGAAATTGTACAGGCCCTATTTTAACGATCTAAGCGCATGGTCTAAAGCGCACGGCGCAAGTGCACTCAAGGCGTGTCCAAATCCAATGTAAGACCTTTTTATATTTATGTAGCCAACACAATAATATTATTTTACACTGTAATCCTTTAATTTTTAATATTTGGCATGTTTGTGCGCTGCTGCGCGTCCCTGTGTGTAATAAGCAAAGTGAACGCGCGTTGTGGACCCACCCAGAGGCGCATTTTCTACTAACGCGCTCTTTAAATAACAAAAAATATATATATTGCGCCATAGACCAGGTTTAAGTGTTCTATGGCGAAGTCTATTTTCAGTTCCTCACAATAGCAACGTGCCAACAATGCGCCTGAACACAGACCAGCACGCCCATGGCCGCACAAATGGGCACAAATGCATTTGCTATTTAAACAACGCGGCGCAGGACAGGAAAATGAGAACTGCATCGGGCTGAAACTAGCAAAAACACTTGCGCTGCGCCTTGTGCCGCATTGCGCCGGGTGTATGATAGGGCCCAGTGTCTGCAGCCAACACAATCACACAAAACATGGCGAGCATCAGTTTGATTCACTTCTCTTCTTGATGTAATGCATATATTTCATAAAAAATATTAAACATCTTCTCAAACTAAACTCAAACTTACCTGGCTAGCCACTAAAACTGCCTTTGTGAAATAGGCCACAAAATTCACACCAGCAGTTCATGACTCATTCCAGAAATTACACCAGCAGTTGTAATTCTGAGTGACTTCAATGACATACAACGCTTTTCCTGCTATAACCGAGCGATACTCTGCGATCACCCTAGATTCCGACTACGCCACCGGGGTTTATACCCACGGAAATAACTGAACACAGCAACACAAGTTCAATAGCCCATAATGAAGGAAGAACAGAGACGTGACCTTCAAGTTTAACACTTTTATTAACAAGCAGTAGGTATTGCTTAGATGAATAATCAACTTTATTAAAGTGTAAAAAAAGAAGGAGTCACAACTTTAAAAGTTCTGGACTTTAGGCCCCCTCGGCACGGACGCACTGGCACACAGCTGGCCTCGGGCTTTACGCAAGTATGCGTTTCCCCCAGTGAGCCTGCTCGCATAGACACTGTGCAAGGTGAGGGAGGATGAGGAGCAGGTCCTGCTGGTCGCGCCGTACTGACCTCCAATGCGAAAAGACAGAGCCAATATTTTATTCACAATGAACCATTGTGAGTTCGGGAACTCATTTCTGGCCCTAGGTCTCAAAGAAGTTGGCAGGGGGGCAACAAAGGAAGCAAGAAAATGAAAAAGCATTCAGCTGTAGCCTAATTAAGTTAATTGAGGTCTGACCTATAAAAGGGATGTGTTAGAGACAGGTCTCCAGAAGTAAAGATGGGAAGGCTCTATCGTGCCTTTAAGTTCCTCAACGTTCAAAGGCCAAATACATTATCACGCATAACATCATCCAAAGAAACTCTCCTGTGTGTAAGGGACAATCCTTTGTTGGATGCCTGTGGTCTTCAGGTGGCATCACTCATGCATAATTCTGTCCTGTAATACACCAGTAAACACAATCCGCCTGCACTCAGGCCAACTAAAGCTCTATCATGAGGGCCATGTGATGGTCAGAAGCGCCGTCGTGTCCTGTGGGCCCTCTCAAATGGACTTTTTCAAAGTGGAAGAGTGTTCTATGTGTCAAATTTGACCTTGTTGGTCAACGCCGTGTCCTCCAAGCTAAAGAGGAGGGAGATCCAGCGTGTCATCGCATTAGTTATCTCGTATGTGAGTGCCGGTATGGGCAGCTTGCCACATGATGCTGAAAGGTATATAAAGGTTTTAGAATGCTGACTGAGCAGACTGCAAAACCACTATTGGGTCCAACACCAAAACTCCAGCTCACCTCGCCCAGACGTTCAAACTGTTTTGAAAAGAAGAGAGAATCTACACCATGGAAATGCCCCGGTGATCAGTGCTGTTTATAATTTCTCAGTTATCACAGCTTTCCATGTGAGAAAGTTCAGTTTTCATTTTATTAAATTTAAAAAATGCACGGAATTCGGGTTGGATAGTGGACCACAAAACCATTCATAAGGGCGAAATTGAGATTTACATCATCTGAAAGCTGAATAAATAAGCTTTCCATTGATGTATGGTTTGTTAGGATCGGACAATATTTGGTCTGGTTTTGGTCCAGGGTCCACAAAAAAATAAAAAATAATAATAAAAATAAATATAAATATATATATATAAATATATATATAAATATACTGTATATTTATATATATATATATATATATATATACTGCCAAAACACAACTTACTTACACATAGTAAATGGTTATAAAAAAATGAAACAGAAGTGAAACATGTAGTAGGAAAGAGGAGAAATAAAAAGCGATACTTATATCCTTTGCCGGAGTCCCTGACCGGTGGAGTCGCACGGTAGAGTCGGTCTTTACACTCTTCGGTCTTCACACAAGGAGGGCTTCACACGACAACTGCCGTGGTAAACACACACATATTGTCTTTTATTCCTAATTTATCAACATTTGTGTTAGATCCAAACATGAACTTTGTTAAGCAGCAAAAGACATGCATCTGCTGCCATTTCTGCTCTCCTGTGTTCACATTTGTATGAATGAACATGAATAAAAAATGTAGGCTTGGGTGATCAGATGTCTCTGTTTTCCAGGGACATTAATGGTATTTGATGTCCTGTCCATGACAATTGTCCCACAAATACACAGCAAAAAGGCCCAACGACTTGTTGTACACAAAGAATGAACACTTACTCAGAGAATACCCTTGCGCTGTGAGCGTTACACTGAATGGCATCTTGCATCTTTCCAGAAGATGCCATCTACATCATTTCCGGGACACTCAGTGGTATATAGGGGATGATTTCAGATTCCAGTGCAGAAAGACCATGCCATTAGTTTCAAGATGGTGATTCCAGTTTTATTATTCCGTCTCTCTCACCCTTACCCTTTCATCTTTTCACTGTCTCTCACACTGGCTAATCACCAGTGCTAACATGATAATGCCATAACTCAGTTGCTGTCCAATCATGTGCAGAGCGCTGTGATGAGCAGCAGTTGAGCTGATGATCAGAGGGGGGTAGAAGATGGTCTGAGCGGTGTTAATCAGCAAAGTGCTGAAACCAAGAGTTAAAGATTTTGTGTCAAATGGTCTTGTACTTACAACCCATCCAAGGATCATGTATCAATCCTATCAGAGGCCTTCTTCAGCATCAGATTTTTTCCTTGATGTCCATGTCTTTAAGCATACTACAATCAGAAAAAAGGTACAAAAGCTGTCACTCAGGAGGTATCCTTTAAAAGGTTCATTAAGGTATTATAATATGTTCTCTTTAGGTACTAATATGTCCCTTTAAGATACTAATATACCCATTTAGGGATAAATAAGGTACAAAGTTGTACTGCCAAATTGTAAATATTCCTTGTCTCCAAAACAAGACAAAATCTGTGGTGTTTAGTGTTTTTTTTCCCCCCAACATTTATCCACAGTGCACGTAAACCCTTGGCACAAAGATGTGTGGTTTGATGGTTTAATCAAAGCGAAACAATGAGCTGACATTTGATTGGCTGCTGTTACAGAGGGCTCTAATTATGATTGGCTGCAGATATCAGTTTAACAGAGAAGGGCAGGCATTCTGTAATCATGCTCGCAGCTGGTCAGCACTTCTTTATCTCCATGTGTCTGTTAGTCTCTGTCCCTCACTGTCTCGCTCTTCTCTTCTCTCTGTACCGCTGAAGGGTATCAGTCGATATTCCCCTGTTCCTCTCTCTCTCTCTCTCTCTCTCTCTCTCTCTCTCTCTCCATGTCTCTTGGAGTAGGACCCCAGATGAATGATTGCCCGGGCTGAAAGTACATGTTTCTCAAGGACCTCTGATGGGCAGTGGATAATAAAAATGATGTCGCGGCAAGAGGAAGTGTTCTCTTGGCCCCTCCCCTCTCATAATCACGGTCCTCCCGGGCCATTATCCCACCCACCAGCACCGCCAAGCAGCCTGCCGGGGTGAACAGCTCTCCAGCCGTGGGAAGCATTAATGTTTTGAGGAGTGCGTTTGCAACAGGTCAAAGTGGAGTTTGAATGTACTTTATGATGGAAGAGTGTGTTTGTGTGTTTTTACAGATACATATTCTGTATTATATTGCATATAAGCAGAAATGGAACACATGAACTGCAGTTCATGAAAAGAATATGATTATTTTAATACCAACCTGTGTGTGTATCTGAAAGGGAAGTTACTGTATGGTCTGGCCTATGGCAGGAAAACATTGTAGGTATATTATAGCACCTTTTTAAAACAGTGATAAACAGTGTTGGGGAAAGTTACTTTTAAAAGTAATGCATTACAATATTGCGATACTCCCTAAAAAAGTAACTCATTAAGTTACTTAGTTACTTTTTATGGAAAGTAATGTGTTACGTTACTTTTGCCTTACTTTCGCGTTACTTTTTAAATACGAGCAGGGCTTGATTGTTTTTAATATAAGCAGTTCTATTTATAGCAAATGTAAAAGCCCTTTCACACCAAAAAGTGTCATGAATAAACCTCAGGCTGAAGGAAGAGTACATTCACGTCTGTACAGTAGAACGCAGGAGAAGAAGGCTCAACACTATTCAGCAATACAAAAACAATGAAGCACAATTGTTAGTTTATCTTAAGTCATTTTTGCTTATTAGTATGGTTGAACTGGATCAGCAAGGAAGGTCAGCATAAAATACATTGGTTAATAAAATGGGATTAGATACATTTGTGTTGTTTAACATATTTAATTATTGCAGGTTTGCGTCATATTCTGAGTTTGCATTTCACTGTTTTAATTAATTTTGATGAATACTAAATCAGTTTTTTGCGAGTGGGATGAATTAATGCACATTCACATTTAGTTCACATTTAGTCTAGAACTACAGTAACATCATGTTCACACAGCTCACACAACGCCTCTGTACTTCCGATTTCTCTCAACATGGGGACAGGAGAACTGTCAGTCAATAAATGGGGAAAAAGTAACTCAGATATTTTCTTGTAAATTAAAAAGTAATGCGTTACTTTACTAGTTCCTTGAAAAAAAGTAATCTGATTACGTAACTCGCGTTACTTGTAATGCGTTACACCAACACTGGTGATAAAACATTATAAAACAGTATAATATGTTTTACAGAGGACCTATAGACCTCAAATTTGTACATTCATTCAGAGAAAAACAAAAACAATGGAAGATCAACAGTGTGAGAGTAAAATAATTAAAAGAAAAGAGTACATTAAAATAAATAAAAGAAATAGAATTAAATGCAAAATAAAGGGAAGAACATTATTGAATATGTTTATATATGTATACTACCATTCAAATAAAAATCTACATGTTTTTGAAATTAAATCCCTTATTGTAACGTGTGGAGCGTGACAACGGGGCTGGGGATCCAAATGCAAGGCTTTATTTACAAACATGGTCAAAACAGGCAGGGTCGAACACCAGCAAACAGTACATTACAAGGCAGAGGCAAAAGAGTAATCCAATATGCAGGCGATGGTCAGGGCAGGCAGCAAAACAATCAAAAAACAAGGAAACAGTCCAACGATCAAAACACGGGTAAACTAGGAAACACGGAAAGGTAAAGTCGGAAACTATGAACAAAGAAATGGCTATTCAATAATCAGCACTCTGGAGTGAGTAGGCTTGTTCGACTTCATGTGGCGCTGCAAACATCGGCTGCCGCCTGACAAAAGCAATGCATTCTGGTTAGAACATTTGTCCGACTTTGATCAGTGCTGCAGCCGCCTTACGATCACATGTGCCATCAAAGTACCGCTTTGTATTTAGTAACCTATATGTTTATGTTGAACTTTATTCTTGAACAGACGGCGCTGTATTAAGCAGTATATAAACAGTGTTTCTGTTGCTCATAAAACATTTCTGTGTATTTGACAAATATTGCATTTAATTCACTTTATCTGTGATAAAAGTATGTAAACACCGTGAGAGTGTCACTACCGGGAGCATAAAGTGTCTGACTTGACGTCTCCGCTTTTAATTCCACCCTGACTGCAAGCGGCTACTCTCGCCAGCCGATGGCAGGCTAGTATAGTTCATCTCGAACAAGCCTATTGTGAGCATCTTTTATAGTAGACCAGGAGAACACATGACATAACCAACCAATGAGAACAAGACACATGCAACCAAGGAACCAATCAGAATATGACACATGCAACCAAGGAACCAATCAGAACATAACACACAGACAAGGGTAACACCTGACAAGATCACATGAGGGGCAAGGAACACATGGTAAATGGAGTCCAGCATACAATGTCTGGAGTCCAGGGTGGAGTGCCCTCTAATGGAGTTCATGGGCACTCCGGCTGGCGATCGTAACACTTATGCTCTCCTTGACTGCATTTATTTGATCAAAAACAAACAGTAATATTTGTGCAATATTATTACAATTTACAATAACATATTTCTATTTTAATATTTATATTTATTCCTGTGATTGCTGTAACGTGGCGACTGAGACGAGAGACGTGCGGATCCATACGCATAGCTTTATTCACAACTATGGTCAAAATACAGGCAGGGTCGAACACCAGCAAACAGGTATAGCACAGACGAGACACGAGTGATACTAAACCAGGCGTGGTTTGATCGACAGCGAACTTAATCCTGAGGGCGAGGCGAACGGGTAATCCACAAACAGAAGAGAGTCCAGGCGAGGTGCAAACACAGTCCGAAACAGCAAGGCAAAGGATAAATCCAAGACAGGCTATAAGCTACAGGGCAGGCAGAGATCAGACAGGACGAGGTAAAACATGCTAGAATCAAGACACGGGTGACACAGGTAAAAAACAGGACAGACTAGACTAAACTCAGGAAACACGGAATGGCTCCGTAATATTGCTATTGCTAGAAGAGTGATAAACGCAGACAATACTCGGTGATCCGAAAGAGGAAGTCCAAGGCTTATATAGTGTGTTTGATAGGTTGCAGCTGTGTGTGTGTAATCAGTGCAATGGATGATGGGAACTGTAGTCCGGGGTGACATGTAACAGTCTGTGTGGTGTGAATGTCTATGTAATCAGAAGGCGACCTCTGGTGGTGAGCAGATGAAAGATCACGGACAGGATTCATGACAATTGCAAAGCTGAATTTTCAGTAGCCATTATTCCAGTTAACTCAGTGTCACTTGGTTTTTCAGAAATCATTCTAATGCTGATTTGGTGCTCAAGAAACATTTATTATTATCAATGTTGAAAATAGTTGTGTTGCTTAATATTTTTTGTGGAAACTGTGATACCCCCCATCCCCCACATGTGATACTTTACTTTTGATTCTTTAACTTTATATTAAAAATGTTTTTTTTTTTCATTTTTAATTCATTTTTAAACAAAACATATCAGTTTTGTAATCTGTGATATACTGTACTAGCTCATAAAGTAAAATCAATAACAAAGTGAAACTTTTTTCTTTCTACTGGCCAATGATAATCCTCAGAGAAGTAATTAACTTTCTTGTTCAATTTGTGGCTACTTGTATTTAACTATAATAACAATACTGTTTTAAATGCTGGGAGAGTAAATTATCATGTCCTTTACATGTTATAAGAATACTATTGAAAATGTTTCTAGTCATACTGAGCTTTAATAAAAATATTTAATAAACTCTGTTCATTTCTTATCATCACATGGTCTCTGCATCTACCTCTTAGTTAGAGGTAACATGTCAAACAATTCAACACTTTTAATATAAGACATTAATGACATTCTGATAGAAAGAGATCTGGTATCTACAGTAAATTAACTGAATCTAATAAATATATGTGTGCCAGTATCCGTGTGGAGATAAGCAGATCCAGTTCTCCAGTTCTTTCCTTTGGAAGCAGGGACAGGTCAGTGTGTGGGTGGAGAAAAAGAGCCTAAAGGAGGGGAGGGATGATGGAAGTTCCGGGACCACAGAGGATTGGGTCAGCAGACATGGGGCTCTCCGTATGTCGTGTGGGATTAAACGCAAAATGCTCTTCAAATCCACTCCGCTGAGGCTGTTTTAAAAAGGGCAAAGTTATACTTAAACACTGTCACAGCCAGAGCGCTGGTGGTCTTCTCACTTTCAAACTTTCCACAACTTAATATTCTAGTTTGTTTCATAGGTTTTATTGTTGTTGTATTTAGGCCTTGACAAATATGATGACTTAATTTATCTTTTAAGAGGATGCATATATATTTCAATGACATAATGTGAGATATATATTCATTCATTCATTTATCCATATACATTTTCTGTGCATCAAAACCCCAGCTCATTTATATAACGTATCACACCATTGTGTACCAGCAAACAAGATTCACAGCACAACTTCACAAAAAAAAAAAAAAACAGGGCCCGGGAAACAAACATTTTAGTTATTAGCATTTTTTCAATTATGCATAAGACAGATATATACGCATTAAAAAGATGAAACTCAAATGCTCATTAAATTTACATAGAATGGCATCTAAACAACATGGCACCAGTGCACAAGCTCTTTTAATGGACTCTGATAAAACCGCATTAAAAATCAGGAGCTGGAGTATCTGCGCTCATAGAATCACTCTTTATCTAGCACGATCACCCTTCAAAAGCCAAATTAATATAATTGACTTTTAATTAATCCCCTTGATATTTGCATCAGCACATCTGAGCAACAGGTGTTCTGTTTTGAGCCTGTGCATTATTTAAAGCATATTAAAGCAGCGGGTGATTAAGGTGCTCACATCTACGTGCTAATGTCAAATAAAGGTGATAAAAGTGACAGCCTGTTGTGTTTTTCTTTCTTATTTATTGTTTCTTTCCCTTTGTCTCTGTGCTATTCAAGCGACTAGAAAAGATGTGGTGTGCTGCTTTGAAATATTGATTCTGTTAGTAAGAACCTAATGTTGAATGAATTACTATTTGAGGTCTAGACATTAGACAAAGATGCACCCTAGAAATTCCCAGAATTCACCATAAAACCAGTAAGCATTAGCTGCTTTCTATACACACTGAAAGTCTTTAAATGTATGTACATTATCTGTTTTATCAGCAACGTACTTAATACCAGCTATGCTTTATTGCACAAACCTGTAATTGAGTCATCAGTGTCCAATTGTTTACTCGACAAATATATACCAATGCACAACACAAGAAACTAGCGAGTGCAATGAAACAGCATTTGTTTCAGTGTCTTAAACTCTATTGCTACGGATGTGTTACCATGCCAACAAGGTCATCAGTGTTAAAAGCATCCGCGAGCAGCACTTTCGCTGTGATTGACAAGTCAGGGTCAAAAAGTCAATGTTATTATGTTATATGGGGGGGTTAATATAAATACCTCAAGTCGGCGGTGGAAGCAGACAGAACGGAAATCCTAATATCGCGCTCACGAGTGGCAAGAGCTCTTGTGCCATAGAGAGCTATATAAGTTGTCCAAATGCATTTGTATCTTCACTGTTGGTCTGTGGAGGTGATGCCACAGATGGCAGAATGAGAGAGGAGAAAGCGAGAGAGAAAGGTATAGTCGGTGCTTTGATAGGCACGTCTCATTTCTGTGCCGACAGCTTTGTCAATAGCCCTAGGACGCCTACCTCTCCCCCTCCCCTCCCTGTGATTGACAGCCAGCAGGTGGTGGCTGAATGGAGTTGTCAGGAATGCTGCTGATCAGCCGCACATTGCTGTTAACGATGGAGGAGCGGCCCAGCGCGGCTGCCCAAGGTGATCTCTTCTTTTACGAGCGACAGACGCCCGCTGTGTATCCCCACCTCACCACGGGGCTCCAGTCTAACACTGCCATTCATATCTAAGAAAGAGAGAGTCTATCTGTCCTTCATAGGACAGAAGGACTCTCGTTGTCTCGTAACAATGTTACATGATGAGAAATGAAGGAGACATTATCAGTTTATTCTGCTTAGACACAGGGAGGGAAATGTTAAAGGTGAAGTGTGTGATTTCAGCACCGCTAGTGCAGCAAACGGAACTGCAATCATAATAATTAGAATCGAACAGGTTTCCCAAATACTCTACTGGACAAACTGGTTAATGGTATTTTTTTTTTCCTTTTATTATTATTTTGGTTGATTTTGGGATATGTGAATGACCTTTAACTTTGTGAAGACCTGAAAAGAGCCAAACACTAAAATAAAAATAATTGAAACTTCATCTTTAAGAAGAAAAAAAAATCATTTTCATAACTATGAAAATCTACTACTACTTTGATCACCACGATGCTTTACCTACAGCAAAATATAGGCAAATACAGCTATGTGCGCTAAAGCTGCAAAATACAAATGTACTGTATATTTGATTCTAAACCATGAAGTGCCACACTTTTGACCTTTGACCTTTGTCAGGGACCTGAAAAGAACAAAATAACCATGAAGATATACGAGACTGAGATGTGCACACATTAACAAATTACTCAAGCGAAAACAATCAAGCATCTGTATCTTTCAGCATTAGACACTATCTTTGTTTTTATCTCTCAATTGAACAGCTTTTTTTTTGATAACGACAATGAGTGGAGCTGAAGATGTCTGCCTCTGTTAAATGTGTTAACTTGTGTCTAAATGAGTGCATAATTACATATTAATTAGCGGTACTTAAGCACGTGTTTAAGTTACATCTGTTTTAATTACCTTGGCTAATCATATGATAGCAGATTTTTCTTGCACTGTATGCAAATGGGAGTCTCTTCCTGTCTACTGAGAGTTTTCTCCTGATTAGCAAGACACCTAGAATCCCACTGCAAATTGATTTACTTAAAGAAGCAGATTCTTTTATAACTCTGCACCTTACTATCTACTACCATATTGCGATAATAAGAACCATGTAACTGTTCAACGCTGGAGTGTGTCTTGGGCCAACAAAGGACTTTGCAGTAATTATGCAAGTTTCTCCCCAATCTCATGCCCATCAACAGACTTCCTGCTTCTCCATGAAATGGTCATTATCACAGACAGAAATAGGTATATAAATTCAGCGTTAATGAAAATGTCAATTAGCAGGCTGCACTGTCAGGTGATGCTACTTTGGCCTTACACACAGTTCCCAAAATCCACAGCTCTGAAGAATGACACCAGCCCCTTCAAACACACACGCAGTCACACTTGCCTTGTATTCAGACAGCTGCTTAGAGGTGACACATTCTCCATCTCTTGTCTGCCTATATACTCTTTGTTTATAATAGAATGAGAGAGAATATTAAATGTCAAGCACTTGCACACATTCACAGGGGACTAACACAAAATGATAGTATCTGTATCTTAAATGAAATTTAAATAAAGAAAGAAAGAAAGAAAGAAACACACAAATAATTGATTGAAAATGATTTGATTTATATAATCTAGCAATCCGCCCTAACATATGTTTCTTATTAAATGTGCTTTTTTTAAAAAAAACATACAGATGTCATTATTCACTTTCTTACACTTCGTTATTCACATGTTTAGGTCATTAATCAAAATGAGACATACAGGCGAGGAGGGGACAGAACATGATACTAACATATCTTACCCAGGGCTCAGATCAGTCTAACCCTCCTCAACGCACTGACATTAGACCCAAATCACCAAAAATAGAAAAAAGAAAATTATTACCATTACCGCTCCCACTTACTGGCTTCTCGACACCCGATCAAGAAAATAAATGCTCAAAGCCTCCAAACACGCACACGTACACACGCGCTGACACCCTCAAACAAACATCTGTGGAGGCGAGCGAAATGGCAGAAATAAAACAGACAGATTTGCACCAAAACGTCAATAAAAGGAGGATGTATTAAAAGCACATTTGAAATTCTTAGCAGCGTTGGGCCTCATTTGGAGGAGTCTGGGTCCTGCACTTTTAAAAGCACAGGATATAAATCAATTTTGGTGGCTGCTCATACTGAGACCTCAATAAAAATGAATAGATGAATGTAGCTCACCCTGGACACATTTTTCAAGTCTCTGAGCCATTCTGTAGCCATAATTATGATTTTGATTGTTCCTGACCACTTGGCACACAAGGACTGGAGGAATGAGCTCGAGTTTGCATGAAATCACAACTACCTTTTTATGTCCACAAATCACAGTCACGTCAACATGGGTGTGTCAAACAAAAATGACTTTATTTGTGTGACAAATGAGTATTTAACATGCAATAAACACTAAACGAAAAACAAAACTGTGACAAGAGAGGGCATGATTGATCTTCACACCTATTCTTGCTCTCTCTCTCCTCTTCTCTTCCTCTTTCTGGTCAATAACCCATCAGACAGATGACAGGTGGAATTGTCTGTTGACTCTTTAAGTGATTGGAGCCCTTCAGCACCGTCCGCACACCCCGAACAGAGCCTTAATGATGGACACCTGCACAATTTCACACAAGCTGGTCGATGTGGAAAAGAGTAAACACATCTATACAGTCACAACTCGACTGCCCCTTTAAAGACACTCGTAACACTCCACTAACGCCGATGCATTTCATTTGCAACTCGCCTGTGTTACAGACTCTCCCGTAATCACGCAGTGTTCGACGGATCTGTTTATTAAGCTTTGGTTTTTACCGCTAGCGTGGAAGGCTAGCATATTAATGGGGTATAATTATAAATCTCAGACTGCTGTTCCCCTGTGCAGTATACAGACTGCATGCCAGTGAAGCCACAAACTGCAGCATTCTACCCCATTACATCTGCAATGATTAGAAATGGAGGAGAACATCTGGCGTCTGTGCTGTGATAGAAAAGAGCATTCTGTCCTTTAATGGATATCTGCAGGCCAAACAGATCTTATATTTTATCTTGCAGAGTTAACTCTTCACACACCAGCTGCTCGGCTGAGTACAAAATGCTGGAGAAAGGGAGCGAGTGGCGGTCTCTTTAACTATGTTGTCGTTTTATAGGGTCCAGAGCACATGCTCCACGGGGTGACATTTTAGGGTTCTGAAAAGCAAGAAATGCAGATAATTATTTAACATTATACATGGAGCGTTACAATAAACGTCTGGATTTGGTTTAGCTTAAACTTACTATGCCTGCGCATATTAATAAAATATTCTGAAAAACCCATTACGCATGCAAAATACAATTAAACATTTTCACTTTAGAACTATATGGAGAATTTCTGTGTTTTAAACGCTCAGAAAATAAGTACATGGCTATTATTTGGGCCGTAACCTTTCAAAAGGTTCTAATATGTACACTTTAGGTACTATATCGTACTTTTAAAGCACTAATGTGTACCATGCATGAGTAAATATGGTACAAAGATGTACCTTTTAGCTTTTATACCTTTTTTCCTGTGAGTGTTGTATCAATTGTAGCGTCTCCTCATGCCCATTAGTTCAGTGAGGGTGAGTGAGCATGTTTTCTGGACTCTCTCGCCGATGTAATCTGAGCATGCTCAGACCATGCTCACCAAAGCAAATGCTGCAAGCCTGTGTGAGAATATTTTCACTGCCGAAAAAGCAAAGATCTTCACAGAGCTAAAAAAGATGTGCAAATATAAACAGAGACACACGTGCACTGAATTTAGACTCAAAACCATCTGTACAAAGGCACACAGAAACACAAATTGTAAGCAATTATGGGAATTGTAATGCAAGATGGTAATTAGACACAAAACCACACCTGATTCATGTGATGGCTATCACACTAACACCTCACGTGTAGGGCTTTGACATTATCTTTTGCAACCACACCCAATGCATGAATATTACGCGATGTCTGCCATATGAATGAATCGTTGTTTTTTTTTGGTCCTACTGGTGCTAATTATGGGGAGCTGATGGAAGTCTACTTATAAGACGAAGGCGCCTTAATGAACATGAGCGGTAATTAAACAGGCTAGTAACACGACCCTCTCCTGCTGAGGGAGTTTCAATAATGACAGGGGAGCTTGGATATGGAAAATGGCCGTCTTTGCCTGCAATTCGTAAAAAAGAATATAATTGGGCGACCGCAGGCTCAAATGATGGCCTTTGCCAACTCCTGACAAAACAGGCATAATTAAGATCTTGCAGCCTCAGGAGGGGCCTGCAGGGGCTGATCTCTGAACAGCAGTGGAGGATTAGAGCAATGAGAGACCTGCCCCTACACTAACACTAACATCACAGATCACCTGTTTAAACTCACAGAGCTGGCTTGAATACAGTTACATGAGGTCACGTTAAGATGAGAACGTTGAACACTGTATTTATTGTACTATATATAATATTTAAATAAAAAAAGCAATGAAAAGAAAAATGTTCTGTTGATACAGTAAGTCATTATAAAAGGTATGCTGCACATTGTATATACACTGTAGAAAAATTCAAAGTTGTAAATAAAGATCACTGGAGTACATTTTACAATAAAATGCTATTTACGTTTTAAACAGTCTACTTCAGAATTTCACATTTAATTCGTTGTTACTTGCCATTTATTTACTGTTTGTGAAATTAACTTGCAATTTCTGAGTAACAATTTTTCTACACCTAATATTACACTAAATATATGCACATAGATAGATACAAACACATAATGCTTCAATAATCAATTAATACATTTTAAAGAGAAAAGTAAAAATCTCCCTAAATTACACTGTATGCCTTGTGACTGACATCAACAACCCAGTAATCCAACGGTGATTTAAATACATTTTGACTTAACTTTCTGTGAAATTTCAGTACATTTGAAAGAGCCAGAATCATAATATTCACATTTTTCCCTCCTTGTTTTTTAGAATGACCTATAAATTAATAAAATACGACTGGAAGGTTTTATTAGTTGTGATGCAGACCTCCCAACTTTGTGCTAGGAGAGGGAAAATATGAAGGGTTATAGAGCGAACAATCTCTCGATAATTAACAGGAGGATAAACAAAACATAAATTTGGATATTGCGTTTATTTGGACTACCACTCAAATATGCGTGAACCACGCAATTTTAATTAAAAGATAAATCTATGTGACACTCTGCCTCAGAGTTAATTATTCAGTGTTGTATAATAAAAATAAAGCCTATTAAACATGCCACACACTGTATTTCTCCATTAACAGTAAAACGAGCATGCATTGGGGACGTTTTAGATTCAAGGGCTGCGTGTTGTGTTTTCTCTTGTTTTCCATCGTTTTCAGCTCTGGGTTATCTTATGTGTTTTCTATAAGAAATAGGACAAAAATATAAATACATACAGTGAGAGTCTGCATATATATACATACATACATACACGTGCATACAAAACATGATGCATTGGAGGAGGCACAAAGCCAGATAATTATATAATTTACTGTATGTCAGTGTTTAATTTTAACGATCATATGTTTGCATGTGGCTGGTGTTGATGACTTTGCTGGTCTCAGTGTTACAGGTGGTGCTCATTACGGTTTATGAAAGCCATTTGATTTCATTTCATTTCACAGCTCTCTTTGGTGCCACACATCAACAGACTATTTTTCAGATTCATTATCTGTAAATGTTATGGCCAGCAGCAGCCATGAAGGAACGTAAATGCTTCTAAATGTTTTTTGACAAAGATCAGTTTTTTTTTTTTTTTTTTTTTCTGCAAGTGTGTTTTATGCATTTTATTTTATGCAGTGGTCTGCAACTTCATTCATAAGAATTATCAACAAACACTCAACAAACTCTCAATAGCTCTTACTGTTAAAGGAAGTTTATACATTCAACATATGCACTTATTTCAAGCCAGATTACTTAAATTTAATCAGTTAAATGCTTGCATGTTGAAAGCTTTCAAGACAATTCACACACACACACAAAAAAATATATCGAATTGAATTAGACAGACACAAATGAGTAAGAGAACGTCATTGTTTTAAGAGGTAGAGGTTTTATTGCGTAAAACACTGGATAAAACTGTACTGCTTCAAATACATTAGAACTTCTAAACAGCAGAAAGAAAACAGCCATTGCTGAAATAAAAACAACTT
The DNA here is from genome assembly GCA_027422415.1 of Schizothorax lantsangensis. Taxonomy (NCBI): domain Eukaryota; kingdom Metazoa; phylum Chordata; class Actinopteri; order Cypriniformes; family Cyprinidae; genus Schizothorax; species Schizothorax lantsangensis. The sequence continues at coordinate 29,177,741 of CM049839.1, read as the reverse complement.
CTTGATAGTTCATCAGAATACTTATTTTCTCTTCTTTTATCAGACAGATGTATGACAATAAATAATGACTAGGAATAGTCCTTAAATACAATAACAAGTCATCTACTTGTTAAAAGCATATAAGTAGCTATATAATCCTCTAGCCTCCTGTGCACCTCCTCTGATATAGAAATATTCTTCATTTCGGAATGTTGGACAGTATAATGTTCATGATCACTGTAGAATATTATAGAGAGAAAGAAAACTGACTTTTTTTTTTCTTTTCCCAAGAAGCACAATATTGTAGAGCTCTAAAATATGCAAGTGACTGTACCAGTAAAATGACATGGTTACAGGTACTTTTGGAGGAATAGTGTCGATTGTTTTTATTTATTTTCTTTCCGGTAGGGGATGTAATGTGAACACATTAGCACCTCAACTTAAGGGACTAACAATCACTATACAAAAAAATGGCAAGGAATTAAAAAAAAAAATTCCAGTGTCACTAAAAGAATTATTGCCTGTCTCAGAGCTCCAAACATGATCCAATAGGACAGATTACTGGAAAAAGCAAAGAAAAAGTGCTATAAATGGAATGTGTGTGTTTTTTTTTTTTTTGTTTATTTACTCTAATATACTTGGAGTGTGCACACTTACATACATACAAGAAAAGCAAGCGGCTGACAGTCACCAGAAAACACAGTAGTGCGTTGAAACCTCTAAAGCTCAATGCAGTCACAAAGTATGTCTTTAATTTCAAACGTTGCCCCCCCAGTAGAGCTTATACAAATATTTGTATTAAATTCATCAACTTGATTTAAGGCAGTGAGAACTATCCTAATAAAAATAAAAAGAAGAAAACAACAACAACAAAGAACAGACCAAAAATAAAAGACTTAAGTATCTTTGTGAGTTTTGGTGAATTAAAGAACACTTGCTTGGAAACTTACAGTTTGTTTGAACGTAAAATCTCTGTGCACCACTTCTAGACCAATTCTATCATCTTTTTTCAACCTCTTTCTATCTTTCCTTTTTTTTTTTGTCAAGATGTTGTGGTCTTAGGGCTGTGATAAGGGTTTATGTTTTTATTTACTGCTTAGTGAGGAGTGTGGCGGGTATTTGTGAGTCCTCTAAACTCCTCTTGGCGTGAATAGAGCAGCCGTAAGGCCCTGGGGTTTAAGTGCTGAGCTTCCCTGTGCTGAGCGGGAAGATATTGACTTTCTTAAAGTCTGGATCATTTCTGTTTATCACAAAACATTAATATCCACCCCCCCCCCCCCCCCCCATCCATGCATCTTTAACCCCCTACCATACTTATTTACCTTCTAACCCCTGCTAGCCTTCAATAAAAGGAAGTACAATGAAAGTTGATACACTTTATTTTGTTCTTTAAGAGGCTTGATTTCATAGGATCCAAACTGCCTGTGTTGTTAATCTCTTTTAGTAGAGGAACATTCAGGACAACAAACACACAAAAAATGGGGCCATGATGATGCATATTCAAACATAAAAAATAAAATTTGTACAAAATCCATTTGATTTTTTTTAGGAGATAAACGAACATACAAAAAACAAACAAACCCATAAATGCCATCCTGAAGTTTAAATTACAGACAGGTAGCGGAGAAGTGATTATCTATATACTTCATATCTACAGTGCCTTCATAGTGCTACTTTTTCAAGAGCTCCATAAAGAAGGTAGTCCCACTGTGGGTCAATAAACCCCACAAAAGAGCTAAGGTTCCTTCATATTATTTCCAAGTTACATTTAACAAATAACATATTCAGCCTCTTGGTTACACACGGTCAGTATTTTCCCAAAGTCCACCAGTTAGAAGGGAAGCAGCACCTTCTTCAAGAACAACAAAAATACTTTTTCGTTAAGAAGCGCTGAATGGAAATCACATTTAATGTGTCTCTGCCACTATGTTGTGTCACTTTATGTGATATACAAATTACATCCTAAAACTGCACAACAATGAAAAAGGAGGAAAAATACTATTCACTGATTATTATACAATATTATTGGCTGGCTTTTTTCTCTTTTTTGATAGGAGAAAGACTAGAAGGGAGGGAGGAGGGGAATCAAAGAGGCTGATAGGAAGTGCTACTAGTCGTCAGACAGGTCTGAGGCTGACCCTTCTGCGGCCCGGCTGTACAGGCGACTAAGGTTTCTCTTGACGTGTTCTGAAAGAGTGAGGAGAGGCGGAATGGGGAAGGAGTGGGGGAGTGAATGGAAATAGCGTGGGAGGGGGTTGAATTGATTTCCTCTGTGATGACAGCTCCAGTCAGGCTGGCACCAAACTCCCCAACCCCCCCATTTCACCATCCACATCCCTCCGTCCGCTCACTCCATCCCTGTGCGTCAGTGGCGCTGGGCAAATGGCCACTGGTGGTGTCATGTTCTTGAAGGGTGCGCTCAACAGCTCCCCTCCATCTTTCTTTCCCTTCCAACTGTCGCGAAATCGTTGGCGCGGATCGTTTTTCTGATAAAAGCATTATTTTTGGGACAAAAGTCACTCTGAGGAATTTAATGACAGCCTTTTTTTTAACGTTGTCATTTTTTTCCTCTTCAGTAATGTCTCTTCAACGCTCAATTCAGGCAACTCCAATAAGAGCCGTGTATTTAGTTTCAGACTCATCAGAAAAAGGGTTCAGGTTTCTCTACTTCATCATCTCTATCCTGCGCTTCACAGAATATTACTGAGACTGAAATGTTTCAGTTTGGGAGTTAATGATCCCCAACTTAAGGAGTACCAGTTTTTTTTTTTTTTTGGGGGGGGGTTATTTCTTCATGTTTCTTTTACAATGATTTGATGGGAATGCTTGTATGAGGTGGTTTCATTATCACTTCAAACCCATGAAGGTCCTTAGAAATCCCTGGATTGAGTTGTACGCTGCTTCACTCAAGAGTGTGAGGAGTATCACCAGAAATACCTTCTCCTGTGTTCACCTGGCCGGAGGAGGAAAGATTCCCATCCTCGGAGTTAACGGAGACATCAGAGTCTATGCGGGAGCGTTTGAAGCGCCGGTCGGGGTACTGGCTGTTGTCAAAGGGCATGCGGTGAACACACAACACGTGGGTCTTCAGGTTACCTTTCTGAGAGGCGCTGTAGGGGCAGTAGCGGCACTGGAATGGCCTCTGACCTCCATGACCTGGGAAAGAAACCGACAACATTATCATCCTGTACAATGTCAATAAAGCCTGTTACACATGCCACACACTTTACATCAAAATAATTCAACATTCTGTGCCTGAGTTTAATCAGAGGGCCCAGATAACACTTGTGTGTAGTATTTAGTTACAATCAGCACAAAATGGACGTCTAATCATCTGATTCATCAGTATGTATCAAAAGCATTTCCTCGATCCATCCGTGGACAATCTCTGCTGTTCAGATGAAGACGTTTTCTTTGTGTAGTATCCTACAGAAGTTTGAAAGTGCTCTTTTCAGCTTAGAGCAAGTACAACTGTTTAAGAGATTGGATCTGATCATCGGTGCATTGTACACAATGGCCCTTAATAGCCCACACAAGTCTGTTTGAGGAATGCAGATTACGTGCCTATCATATCTGGCTCTCTTATCAGGCCCATCCACTTAGAGCAAAGCCAGGCACTTTCAGCTACACGCTACTTTAGAACATTAATAACAGTACATTTGCTCTCCATTTTTCTCAATTCAATTTGAAAAGCACTAAATCAAATTAACATGGCGGTTTAAAATAGCAGCCGCATTGGTGCGGAGAATGTAAAGCGGCTGCATTAAAGGTGTAGCCGTGACGCAACGTGAAAAATGGATGCATCCTCAAAGTAAGTGTGCGTACTGTCGTCTGCTTGCATATGCGTGTGTGGCACAAAAAAAGAAGGATTTATAAGCACTTTGTGTTTGGCTTTGGAGTCTCAGTGGCTTTCGAATACTACAATGTCTGCTGAGGCCTCGCTACAAAGGGGATTGCTACAAGTTTTAGAGCTTTCGATGTTCCAGTTGTCTGATAAGCAAGCCGGCAACGCACAATCCCGGCCGTTTCATTCATACGCACTTTAATTTCACACTCCCTTACATTGCGCTAAGTCTGAGAGGCAGCATATTCTCATGCCACTTTATACTTAGAGTGAACTAGCATCACCAACTGTAAGTCTGCTTTCTTTCTCTTTTCTTCTCCTCTCTTTTCTTTTCCCCTATCTCGTCTCTTTTCCTGAAGCAGCAAAAGTTTAGGCAAATGTAAAGGGAGCTGGGAGCTGTCACAGATTGGTCCAAGTGGTTAGAGAATGGAGTGGTTTTCAATCAATTTTCAGGATAAACAGAAAGAGATCGACAAAAATAAGGAGGAATATGGAGAGGAGAGCATCGTGCTCACTGTGGCCGTGACAGGACCACAGGTAAATGATTAACAGGGCTCAGAAAGAAACACAAAAGAAGAAAGCCTATTGACATGTAACCTCCGTCACAGCACTCCGTATTCATCCAGAAAGCTTCCTCCAGCTTCCCCTTTCAAAGTGAGATAATACTGCCCCTTCAGGGTGCCTATTTGGTGGTCAAAATAATTGGCAACAATGAATCATATTTCGAGGGGTGTTCTGTGGCAGGGCACATTTTTCTTATATCAAAAAGGCCTTACACATTGAATCTCTCTCAAAATGTTTCCCATAATAGTTGCCCCGATTACTTAGAAACTAATTGGGGCAATTTTGGCTTGTTGCTGCTAGTTTCTAAATGACAAGAGAAGAAGGAGCAGAGCTGGAGATTTTATGTACAAAGATTACAGTGTGTCATAGTGTGGGTGCCATGCTAGAACACTACGGCATGTTTGTTTTTGAGTGCTCATAGCAAAGCATGCAAACATCTTCCTCAAATTCATCTCTCTTTCTCATTTTAGTGCTATCAGGCCTATAAAAAATACACACAAACATTAATATTTCTGTCTATATTACAGGGTTAACATTAAAAAATCTGTACAAAAGAGAGAGAAAGGGTTAACAATGGGTTAAATATTGTCTTGATTTAAATCTAAAAATGGCAAAAGTTGTCAATAAGTGATAGCATGTACTAATTATAATGTTAAATAGACATTAATGAGAAATATGTATGTGAGTACAAGCCAGTGTATACAGTATGTGTATTCATACTTCCAGGACATCCAGGGACAATAAAGGTAGAAATTATTTATTAATACAGTATATAGATATTATAAGCCGCTATATATATCGACAGTGATGGCATCTTTCTTTTTCTTTCTTGTTCGCTTTCTTTCTCTCATTCTTCTTTTCAAAGCTCTCCAGTGATTCACATCTACTGCAATTGAGGTGCCAAGTGACATGAACTAAGAATTTTATTTCTCCCTTCTCCTTCTCTTCCTCTCCAGTATGTGTCAATCCTTTCCACATTTTTTTTCACTCTGTTTCCTGAAACTGTGAGTCCTGAGTGAGTAAAAATTCCAATGTACTTGTTACCAATGGCCAATAAATCTTTTGAATGTTTCGTGGCCAAAAACCACACAAGAACACATTTGTACCCCTATAGGTACTAAGATTTGTAAAACAACATATGGAAATGACAGGTGATTTTTATCTTTTCCCTTCTTTTTTTCTTACCCCTTTCCATCATTTTCTAACATTGTCTCAAAATAGAGAGAGAAAAAGAGTTTTCAGCAGTGTGCCATTATCACGCCTGCCTAATTAACCCCTGAAGGCCTCATATGTGGAGATCAGAGGGCGAAGGAGAAGAGGAGGAGGGAGAACCGATGACAACACCCACTTCCTGCAAATTCCCCAATATCACTCCATCATTGTCCTTCCCGCCGTCCATCATTCCAAAATAAAAAAGAACAAAAATAAACAAAGGACTGCATTTATTCAATCAGTTCACTTGTTTTCTCTGTTCTAGATACACTTTCTTAACATCCATTGTATCTAGTCTGTAGATTTTTCATCTTCATCCTCTCTGAAGACACATCTAATGCTCCCTCTTGTGGCGCCTCCTGTTCTTGCTCTCTCACACTCTTCTTTTCATTCTCCTTTTCTTATCTCGTGATTCACACACACATACATTGTAAAAAAAACTACAAGATGCGTTTGAACAGTACGCTTGTGGTATGTAAGCAAGCAGACACAAGCTCCTCCACACAAACACACTCACGCAGACATGAAGGTGCTTTGGCATGTAATCAAAATCAGTCTTATATAAATTCCATCTGATGCCAGAGCTACCATCTGTGAAAGAGTGCTGCCTCTCACCTCTGTCTGTCTGTGAGAAGTCACCCTCTCCAACGCTCAGCAACAAAGAGTGTGTATGTGTGTGTGACAGAGAAAGAGCGGGAGAAGGGTGTTGAGGAGGAAAAATGATTAATTTGCAGAATGCTTGTGATTTGCTCATATATTATTATAACAGCTCATCAGCACATGACAAATCCCTTGCCCCACGCAGCAGAAAGAACCTGCAGGGCTTCAGCACTTTTACTGTGTGTGTGTGTTTACACACTCGAGCATGTGTCCCTGTGTATGTGTGGCATGTCTTTGAAAAAATAATAGCTCATGAGCATGTCATCAATGTCTGTTTCTGCATGTGTGTGGCTTTGTGTGAGGGTGATACTGCATGTATAGCATGTTGGGACGTATGTGTGCATGTGTGTATGTGTGTGTATGTGTGTGTGTGCGTGTGTGTGTGCGTTTGCGTGTGCGTGTGTGTGTGTGTGTGTGTGTATGGGCTGGCACCTGACAGACTGCAGAGCCTCTAATGACTTTCAGATGCTCACTGTGAGTAACTCAAACCTGAGAACGAGCGAGATAGGAATACTGAAGGAGAGAGAGAGACTTCCGCTCTACGGGTGATTAAGAGTTTAAACACTCATATCCTTTTAACTCACACTGCAGATATGAACAAGGTCACCATTTAAACACTTCCGCTCCATGTCAGTGTCACACGAGCAAAAGTGCATCATTGTATTTACAAGAATGCATGTCATATTGCTTTTATACAACAGATCAACAAACAGGAGTTAATATTGAGTTACATTTTAAGACTTTTAATTTTGGGTCGGGAACAAAAATAGTTCCAAATGACACCACAGTGGTACTCCTGAGCAAATCAGTGTTTTTTGAACATACCAGCTCAATGAATGATTCAGTGACTCACTCATAAAGAATTAAATCAGGGATTTTAAATAAATCTGTTATACAAATCATTCAATGAGTCTCTCATAAAGACACTGACTATGACCTAAATTGCATAATATTGTGATTTTGGAGATACTTCTTTTTTCACCTACTATATAGTAGGGAAGTAGGTGCATTCTGAGGCAACCAGTCACTTGTTTTTTTGTTTTTTTTTGTTCTCGAATGAATCAGGATTTTCAAATGAATTGGTTAAATTAATCATTCAATGACTGCCACATAAAGAGAGTCACTTCTTGAGTGAATCAGTGTTTTGAACAAATCGAATCAATAAATTAATTAATTAATGACTCACTTATAGTCACCTGTTGCCACCTACTGGCATAATGATGTAACATGCAGAAAGAGTCACTGGAAAAACCTCACCACTTATACACAGACTGACAGTCCGTCTAAAAACAGAGACAAGTGGTATTATATAGACAGTGAAAAGTCTGCAGTAAGTGCTGTTGGACTGCTCTCAACCAATCAGATCCCAGGACTGGAACAGTTGTATAAGTGTTAAATGCATAACTGTGGAGAGTCAACTGGCTCAAAGATCACCTACATCTGACTCATATACTCTCCCTGGGAAATATTGATTTCTGTATTTCAAATGTTTTTGAACAACACATAATGTGCTTCTGTAAGCAAAACCATGTCTGCCTATAAGGTAAAAAAAATATACTCTAAGCCATTGTGATATTTCAAAGAATATCTATAATGAATCTGTATCTGTACAGGGATTACACAATGCTCTGCACATGTATGTTTTGGGACCAGGTTTTTCTGCTCTGTGCAGCAAGTGTTGCATTTCCATTTGCTTATATCTTATATCTGGAAACTTTCCTTCTGTGTGTGTGTATCTGTGTTTGAGTGTCACCTATATAGAAGAGAAGGAAAAGATAAAGAAAAACAGAGGGAGTGTGTGTCTGGGGAGAGCGCAAGCCACAGAAGGTGTGAGCAGTAAAAAGTGATGTACCATCTGTCGGCCAGTAATAACCTGCATGTTGTAAAGGCTGGGAGATTACTCAGCAAAGAGAGCTTCCAAACACCCAAATCCCTCCACAACGTTAGTGCGCCACGCACTATCTCTCCCCACCTGCTCCCAAAACCCTGCTGAGGAAGATTCCACACTAAAACCACATCACACCTACAGATCCACTCGCTCTGATTCAGTAAACACAAAACAAGTAAAGACACCGCTACAATAGACAGACATCAAGCTGAACATCTTTACACCTGCACTGTGCTCAGTTATAATATCTACTGTAGATAAGTTTGATCATTATAAACTTTAAATGCATTCACATAAATATCAAGAGATTTCCACACAGAAAAAAGGAACAGTTTGGATTGTTAATGAGCGTCTAGTCAAAATATTTCTCAGACTGAAAGAGAGTTTTTATACGACCAAATGCAGCTCTAATGGAAATTGGTTCGTAGTTTGGAGAACTGATGCAGTAGTCTGGCTCTCTGGGAAAAAAAACAATACGGAAAAACTTGGATTTGTATGTATCAAAAGCAAACTCTAAAAGCTCCACCGGGGAAGCAGTTCCCATGTTATACACTGAACTAGATTACAAACTTCTGCAGCAGACGTACCTCTTAATACTCTCTCTGTTTCTCAGCTATACATTTCCCAGTCTGCCTGCCACTATATCGCTTTTCAATCTTCCTTACTTGGCTTCATTTCTCTTTTCTGAACAAATGGAATTCTTTGATGTGTTCCAGAGCATTTCGTTTTGTTTTTCCACATGGACATGTCTGAGTAACTGTGTGCAGAAAGTTTCATGGAAGGATTTTTGGGATAATATACCACTTCCTTCACTGACAGTGCCTGAGAGGTGCTGGCAAGGGCCTGCATGGAGCCCCGCGATTGGTCAAGAGTTAGAAAGGCTCATGGGTAAAATGCAGTATATACATCATGTGATGAGAGCGATGTGTCAGGCAGTCTCAGCAGGACTGTGTGTCTATGTGTGGGTATCTGTGTGGCCAGGGGAGGAAGAGTTCATGAGTACTCATCTTCAGTACTGCTCACTTCTCTCCTTCTCTCTCTCCCTATAGAGCATATTGCTGCACATTCTAGTGCTGAGCTGTCACGACAGACACATAATAAATGTCTCCGAGTGTGTGCAAGTGTGCCGTGTGTGTGTTTGTGCAAAGGAGAGAGAAAAGAGACCATCTCGTACCTGACTACTTTCACTCTGAAAGTGGTCACATTGAATAAAAAGCAGAATTGCCCCTTACAAAAAAAGGACTGTGGCATGGCTGAGTGAAGGAATCAGCACTTTGATATGTACGGGAGAGCAGGGATAATAATAACACTCAATATATGGAGCGTTGTTAATAATGTCCAAAGCTTTAAAATGCAGTCCTCTAATTTCTCCCAAAATAAAAGAGTATTTGTTTAACAGTTTAGAATGATGTAAAATTGTCTTGTTTAATTTTAGGGTTTAATTGTATTCATAATAAATCATTTTAAACAGTCATCTTCCCTTTAAAAGTTACATTTGCTTTTGTGTTGTTTGTGAGTCAGCAACGATCATGTCTATATGAAAAAAGGAATAAAAATAAACAAATAAAATAAAATGTATAAAAAATAGCTGTCTCAAAGCAAGTAGAAATGAAAGTCTAATGCTTGAAGAACACAGAGAACCAAAACTTGCATTTGCCATAACCGTATAGCCTATATTACAATATATTCATTCTTTAAAAAATAATTAAAATACGTACTTCCATTTCAGAACATAGTCTGATGTCAGATGTGTATTAATGTTCATCCTTCACAATCTTAAAATTTGGCCGTGTCTGAGCATGTGTTGTACATCATTAAATATAATTGTTCACATTATAAAGCTTTATCATTTGTTTATATTCATCACATACTGTACTACCCTAACAATGAGATATAAAATCAGCCTAAAATAAAATAATGTGATTTAATTGCATCTGACTCAGTTAAGTTAATGAATAAATGTAATTGAAAAGGTAATGACGGCTGCAATGTCAAAGATATCTGAGATAAAATTTCAAAGATGTAGGTTAAACCTTTTAGAAATAAATGAGCAAAACCCCCAAAAGTGGGGATGAGTGTTTAATCTTTCCTCTGCCATAATTTTGTGATTACCATATTCTTGCTATTCTCATTGTACTGTATCACTGTATTATCATAGTGATAGTCTCCAAAAAAGACATGGGATATTTTGTGGTATTAATATAGCATTAATATATTGAGTAAAAAATACTACAGTCACAAAAATGTAACTAAATACAATATACAAACAAAAATAAAATATTAATAGAAGAAAACAGTTTGCCCCTAAAGTTCACATTTTTATCATCTTTGCTTGAGAAAACACTGTTGCTTTCAAATGCAATGATTGTTTCTTAAGAACTATTAACATTTTACAATAAGATTACATTTCTATATATTTAATGAAAGTTGGATGTAACATTTGAAGCAAAGCAAGCAGTCGTTAATATAACACTGTATCGTGCTTGATAAGATTAAATGATCATGCGCCTTCCAAGCTTTTATTTACAACTTTGTGTCTAAGGAATAATAGCTAGAATACCATGATCTATCAGACCACTGCTCCTCAAGGCCTCCACATTAAAAGACAATCCAAACATTCCCTTTCCCACAAGCCCAGGACTAAGCAGACAGATATACACGGATAGGAACCAAGCCAGAGGATGAAGGTGTGTGTGTAGATGAAGCTCCAGCACAGGGTCAGCAGGTGTTGTTCTGCTGGCTATAACATGATCCATGGCTTTCTAATGGCTGAGGAGCAGGGCTGGACCTAAGTGCTCATCTGCACAGGTATCAATAACATTTCCAGTCAGCTTTTATATACACCAATACTGATCTATTCCCATGCAGACATAGAAATATCGATGAAGGCGACTCAATGCAGACATAATATGTGACTGTTGGCATGTAAGCTACCTGGAAGTACATATAAAATCAAATAAATTAGCTCGCTCTTGTGTTACAACTCTTTCCATCTCTTTCTCTTGAATTTTCTCTTCTCATCCCTTCCTTTCTATTTTGTCCCCAGGACCTATTTGTCTGCCGTATGAGAAATCCCTCAGTTCAGAGGAGTCAGTGGAGAAGGCTTTGGCAGGGGGGGAGGGCCAGGAAGGGCCACCTCCAAATAAGTTCCATTAATCACCCAACACACTCTAATGTAACTAATATTTTACAATTAGAGGAGACAAGACGGAGCTCCAAGCCATCTATCTCTCTTATACCACATGATCATCGATTCATAAGACCCTGCCTGAGAGCTGAGCAAACACACATACACAGACGCACACTCTTAAGTTGCATGTGTATGTGTGTGAGACTGTATGATGAGCATTATGACACGGTGTATCCAGACGCACAGAGAGCTCTCGAATGGTGACAGATGACTGTTGTCTGCGTGCGTGTAAATGAGAGAGGAAGAGTGCGTAAAAATGTGTAAAAATGTGAAAAGCCTGTCAAAGAACGTCTGATAAGATTGATTACGGATTGACTGCAGATTGAAAATGGAAATAGAGTGCAATTCTCTCTGCAGACAATGCTTTTCTCTTTCAGATATCATTTAGTTGGCCCTAATGACAAGATATGCTACTGTATAAACAGGCTATAACCATGTGACTGACTTAATGGCAGAACAAAAATATAAGGTTTGAGTATTAAAATGTGTGCCACAAACTCTCACATCATTTCTATCAAGATTTACTGTGGTAATATCCATTTCTTGAGTGTAATCTTTTATCTGGCGTGTGTTGGTGTTCAAAGATCAGTGTGTTAAGCCTCCATCGGCAGCAATGGCGCTATAAGTTGATATACAGCGCCATCTGGTGGTCTGAATGAAGAATTGCGTTTGCTATAGTATGCAGCCAGCATGCTGGCCAAATAAAAGCCAGCTGAACAAATGAGAGAGAAGAGAGGTTCAAGCGCAGGTCACCATCTGCCTGGCTACAAGTGCTGGCACACAGCAACCAAACCGCGCTGCCTTCTTAAACACAGCTACATATACACACTTGCACAAATATGACACCATGACGAGATGTAGTGACACTAATGCGGTGAAATATTTTTTACAGTAAGGGTACAATTTGATATACACATGTAAACACTGTTATTACATATCAGTATATCTTATATAAATACTAATGCGATCACTATATTCATTCTGATAATATACATTTGATATACAAAAAAAAAAAAAAACATGTCTTCCCCCCCCCTCAATTTATTTTTTTCTGACTTTTTCTGTTTTTTTTTTCAGTCAAGACATTTTACTGTATGTGGCATAAATGAGCCTAAATGTATTTTTATTTTCTACCTCCTCTTCTTCTTTTTTAACTTTCCAAGCAGTCATTCTAGTAAAAAAAATACATGAGGAAAAAAAAAAACACTTAGAATAATGATCAATTAAAAATATGCATATATATATATACTTACACATGTTTATATATACAGTATACCACACTTCACAGTATATACAGTATATATATATATATATTAGGGGTGGCACGGTACACAGATGTCACGGTTCGGTACGTACCTTGGTACAACAGAAAAAAAAAAACAAATCTTCTATGCTCGGTTTCTTTTCATTTATTTTGAACAGAGAGTAGTACAGTAGTAATACTAAATATTATATTACATTATATATATAATCTGCAGTACATATATGCATACATGGAATAAATTCTTGAAATATATTTGATTTAGTTAACAGATAAACAAGGGGAAAAAAACAGTGTGACACGTAACAGCCTATATATGCTGAGTTTCAGTAAATTTTTGTGACAGACTTAATTTGTTCACAGAAAGGAAACTCAAATGGCAGAAAGCAACATCCTATTTTTTTTATTTTTTTTATAAAAGCACAATGTTTTGTTTTCATTGTGAGTGTACACAAATAAAAGCAGACCTTTATACAGTGATGCATTATTAAGACGATAAGTGTTTAAAGTTGATTCTGCTGGTATGAGGAAACAGTTGAAGTGATCGCGTCACGCACACACACACACACACACACACACACACACACACACACATCAGTTCCAGCATTGCTAAAGTTGGTACTTTATCAAAATAAAATACAAACATCAGCGCACCCACCTCTGTGTCAAAGCCTATAATTTACATAATAAATAATAGTTTAGCATTCAGATACGTTACATCGCAAATATGGAAATATTATGGAATATTTGGATTTGTGCCGAATGAGAGAAGTAGGATACACGAGCACAAAGCTCCATTTCGCAAACAGTTGAGTGCACAAGCCTTTAAAGTATACTCCATTGTCAGTCTATGTGAGAGACACGTTCAGAATCAGCACATGGTCACTGTCTAGTGGGCTTTGTTTTCAAGTGTGCAACTCACAGCATTCGCTGTTCTTCTGCTGGCGGTTATCAAACAGCGTTGCACTGCTGCGTCGCCCCATTCTGGATTGGGGGTGAATTGCCTGTATTCGTTGTAAGGCCTCATGCACCGAACCGAGATGCCTGTACCGTGACGGTTCGGTAAGAATACATGTACGTGCCACCCCTAATATACACTATATATGCCATATATATTCTGTATTGGGTATATACATACACACACACACACACACACACACACACACACACTTCTATATGAACAGGTTTGACTACTAATTAGTAATTTCATCAAAAAGTTGATGTATTTCACTAATTCCATTCAAAAAGTGTTAAACGTGCATATAATGTATACATTCATTCCACACAGACTGATATATTTCAAGTGTTTATTTCTTCTATTTTGATGATTATAACTGACAACTAAGTTTGGAACAACCCAAATTCAGTATTCTCAGAAACATTGACAATGTCTACTGTGTATAAGACCAAGGTTCAAAGAAAGGATTTTTAGAAATCAGATAAACTGATGTGCAGGTGCCAAGTCCTGTTGGAAGAACTTGAAATCTGCATCTGCATAAAAGCAGCAGGAAGTCCTAATCCCAGTGCTTAACACCTCTGGTGTGACTGTAAATGCAGACCTTGGAGCTCAAAAACTCAGTGGACCAAACACCAGCATAACTTGTACATATGGGTACAGTCACTGACTGTGGAAACTTTACACTGGACACTTCCAAGCAACGTGGATTCTGTGCCTCTCCTCTCTTCCTCAACAGACTCTGGGACCCTGATTTCCAAAGGAAATACAAAATACTTTCATCAGAGATACATGAACTTATGGACCACTTCCAGGCGAGACGCTTCTGACGCTGTCTGTTGTTGCCACAGAGTGGCTTGACAAAAGGAATGCGACAGCTGAAACCCATGTCTTGCATACGTCTGTGCGTAGTGGTTCTTAAAGAAGGGGCAGCGACCCAATACTTTTGGCAATGGGTTTTGTTTATCCTCTCCAGTGCGGTATATCCCTATTGCTTGTACAGAGCCGATCTTTTCCTTCCTCTCTCTATTAATGTGCAGAATGGACACAGAGCTGCTGTAGGGCCCCCGAAACAGCCAGCCTCTTTTGCAATGACCTTTTGTGTCTTGCCCTCCTTGTGCAAGGTCTCAAAGATGTTTTGGACAATCTGTCAAGTTTCAGCAGTTTTCCCCATGAATTGTGTAGCCAGTGGTTACAGAACTAGACATGAGATGATCATTTAAAGGCCTTTGCAGGTGTTTTGAGTTAATTAGCTGATTAGAGTGCACTATGGCACCAGGTGTCTCTCAATACGTGAACCTTTTCACAATCAGTCAAATTTTCATGAGATAACGTGAATGTCGTGCAGTTTCTCATTAGTTGCTCGAGTTATAATCATCAAAATTAAAAGAAATAAACGAGTTGAAATATATCAGTCTGAGCTGGAATGAGATGTATACATTATACAAGTTTCTCGAGCACTTTCTGTGAGCGCGATTCGAGACGGAGTAAAACACGGATCAAATGCGTTTCATTCATTCTAATTATATGACCCAATCCCCCTGTATGTGTGTATGTATATATATATATATATATATATATATATATACATACATACATACATGGACCACAAAACCAAACACAATTTATTGAAATTGAGATTTGTACATCACTGAAACACATTGATGTGTGGTTTGTTAGGATAGGAACATATTTACACATACAACTATGAAAATCTGGAATCTGAGGGTGCAAAAAAAATCAAAATATTGAGAAAATCGCCTTTAAAGTTGTCCAAATGAAGTTCTTAGCAATGCAAATTACTAATCAAAAATTAAGTTTTGATATATTTACAGTAGGAAATTTACAAAATATCTTCATGGGACATGATCTTTACTTAATGTCCTAATGATTTTTGGCAAAAAAGAAAAATCAATAATTTTGACCCATACAGTGTATTTTTGGCTATTGCTACAAATACAACCCCAAATCAGAAAAAGTTGGGACAGTATGGAAAACGCAAATAAAAAAAGAAAGTAGTGATTTCTAAATTTACTTTGACTTGTATTTCATTGCAGACAATATGAACACAAAATATTTCATGTTTTGTCTGGTCAACTTCATGTCATTTGTAAATATACATCCTTTCCTGTCATTCAGACCTGCAACACACAAAAAAAGTTGGGACAGGAGAAATTTAGGGCTAGTAATGAGGTAAATTGGTTAAATAATTATGTGATTTGAGTTGAGTCAACTGTAATTATGATTTGGTACAAAAGCAGCATCCAAGAAAGGTCTAGTCCTAGGAGCAAAGATTCCATTGATGTATGAAATGTTTGTCAAAGAAAGATAGGAAGAGAGGATCAACAGTGCATAACATAATTAAAAGAAAATGGAGGAATTTGGACCGCAAGCCTAATGAACAAATCTCCGATCAGGCGGCACTTGAATCGTCATTCATCTATAAGCGAATCTCAGGACTGGCAAACCTTTGTCAAGTACCACAAAAAAAAATGCCAGTTAAAACTGTACTGTGCCAAAAGGAAGCCCTTGTTAACAGTGTCCAGAAGCGCCGTCGACTTCTCTGGGCTCGGAGGCATCTGGGATGGACCATCACACAGTGGAAACGTGTACTTGGTCAGATGAATCAATGGACGCCGTGTGCTCCGGACCAAAGAAGAAGATCATCCAGACTTAGCATGGATGTCATATTACTTAATCAAAAATTAGAGATTTTGGAGCACAATATGCTGCCTTCAAGAAGACATCTTTTCCAGGGACATGCATATTTCAACAAGACAATGCAAAACCACATTCTGCACACATTACAAAGTCCTGGCTGCGGAGGAAGAGGGTACGGGTACTTGACTGGCCTGCCTGCAGTCCCGACCTGTCTCCAATAGAGAATGTGTGGCGCATTTTGAAGCGCAAAATGCAACAACGAAGATACTGTTGCCCACCTTAAGACTTGTTTGCAGGAAGAATGGGACAAAATTACACCTGAAACACTTAATCACTTGGTGTCTTCAGTCCCTAAACGTCTTTTAAGTGTTGTGAAAAGGAATGGCAACATTACAAAGTGGTAAATGCTTTACTGTCCCAACTTTTTTTGGAATGTGTTGCAGGTCTGAATGACAGGAAAGGTTGTATATTTACAAATGACATGAAGTTGACCAGACAAAACATGAAATATTTTGTGTTCATATTGTCTGCAATGAAATACTAGCCAAAGTAAATTTAGAAATCACTACTTTCTTTTTTTATTTGCGTTTTCCATACTGTCCCAACTTTTTCTGATTTGGGGTTGTATACCCCAGCGACTTAAGACTGGTTTTGTGGTCCAGGGTCACATATATACTGTATATACTGTGAAGTGTGGTAACTGTGGTTAGTGCACAGTGTCCTTGTTACTATATTAAACAGTAAATTATGCATAATTACATGCAACAATCCCTAAACCAAACTCTAACCCAATAGTAAATTACAT
This sequence comes from Schizothorax lantsangensis, assembly GCA_027422415.1. Classification (NCBI taxonomy): domain Eukaryota; kingdom Metazoa; phylum Chordata; class Actinopteri; order Cypriniformes; family Cyprinidae; genus Schizothorax; species Schizothorax lantsangensis. The sequence continues at coordinate 29,160,722 of CM049839.1, read as the reverse complement.
GATGTACACAATAAAATAAAGTGTAACCTAAAGTGTTGCTCATATCATTACATTTGAAAGGACTAATGCAATATTAACTAGAAATGTTACCATTTTAATTTAGGTAGGTCATTTTCATCTATCTATCTATCTATCTATCTATCTATCTATCCTGTATACACTGTATTTAAAAAAAAATGGCTTGACTTTCATCAGTGCTCCACAGCGCTCAACAACTCCAGACAAGCTACACACATGGAGGGGGGCAGGGAAAAAGAAATGGTTACTTTTTCAGGATGTGAGTTTTATTAGGTCCAGGCCTTTCTCCATCTGGTCTAGTGTAGCTGATCCATTTAAAAATTAGTCAGGCGTTGACCTCAGACACCTCCCCTCAACAGGGTCTCGACGGCAGGATTAACACAAATATGGATCCCATCAGACTAAAGGAGATCGGGTTTCCCTCCACTGAGACCCCGCTAACTCACAGGAAAAGGTTAAGAAAAACATGAAATACGGACCTGTAATGGGAAAATGTTCTCTCAGTCTGCGGTGGAAGCGGTGCTCGTGTGTATATGTGTGAGTGAGGATGGTTTTCATGTGTTTGGAGAGCAGGCTCTTATCTCTCTGAGGTATTGACACAACAGGCCCCTGTGCCAAAGGGTGTCAGTTATCGCTTGTCATTGGCCTACGATGAGAGTGTGTGACGGGGCAAATCCATCTTTAAAAGAGAGCTGGAGAGAGGGAACGTCCTTGAAAGACATGTCCTGTGTTTATATGTGTTTCTTTGATACAGTTAATGACATCAGAGAAACAACTGACAAGTCTGCTTATTGTATTTAGATCACATGACTGCTTGGAAAAAAGGTCATTTAATCTCATTTATGCCACATACACTGAATTGAATGTTCACATGGACTATAGAAATGATTGTCTTGACAGAAAAGTAAAAAAAGGCAGAGAGAAAATTGAAAAAGAATGGATGAGCATCAATTGGCACACTAGTCTCCAGCTCTCACAGGTTTGGGGAATTAACACGGCTATAGCCCAAGGGTAGAAAGCCACAGTTAGCAGGAACACAGCCGGTAATGCGAGCTGTCATAATCCACACTGCTCCCAAGTCAGACACACACACACACACACACACACAGCCCTGTAGCCCTGCAGCTAACACCATGTACTACACTTAACATGGGAGTCGGGGTGGAGAGAAACAGCAGGATAGAAAAATGTATCATTTCTGCTGTCTATCGTACAAGTCCTCAGCTCACAATAGTATGTTGAAATGTTGCCCTGTGTGTGTCTGTGCAATTCTGTTTGAAAGAGGGTTGGGTTTATAATTATTTAGTTGGACAATAGATTAATTTATGTATTTTATCGTTCCAGTAAAATGTCAACAGTTGTTTTTGTTTTTTACTCAAAAAGCTTTGTTACAAAGGATGTCACTGACTTATATTACTGAATATATCTTCAGTGTGTATTTGTCTTGTTTGTGGCAGATGTTCCACTATTTTAAATGCAAACCTTATAAATGTGAGAGTAAATGTAATGTATTATGTCTGTAAAAGAAAATGCTCAGCAAGGCTACATTTATTCGATCAAAAATACAGTAAAATTGTAAATTATATTATTTCATTTTAAAATAACTTTTCTATTTTAAAATATATTAAAATATAATTTATTAATGTGATGTAAAAGTTGAATTTTCAGCAGCCATTACTCCAGTCTTCAGAAATCATTCTAATATGTTGATTTTGTGCACAAGAAACATTTCTTATCATTATTATTATAAATACTGAAAACAGCTGTGCTGCTTATATTTTAGTGGAAACGGTAAAACAACCCCCCCCCCCCCCCCTTATTTTAGAAATATCAAAAGGACAACATCTGACAAATAAATATTTTGTAACATTATAAACTCATTTTCTGAATTTAATGTTTAATGGTCTTCGCTGAACGAAAGTATCAATTTCTTAAAAAAAGTGTATCAGAATACTTTTTTTTCTATATTTAGTAAAGAAAGGGATAAATTGAAAAAAATGTATAACTATATATTTTTTTTTAGTATAGTGCTAAATACAAAATCATACATGGTACGTTAACATTTATTGCATTTCATTTTCACACAAAACATTTTGTAAGATCAAATTTAAAATTGCAAATATCTGGTCAAATGGCACAAAAATGCTCAGTTGTTCACGCTGGTGTTTCATAGTTTGAATACATTTTATTTCTCATTATAAGTACAGTTCAGTAGTTACAAAACAAAGCATCTGCCATGAGGATACAGCAACCAAATGAAAATCATACAGTCCACAAGACAGCTCAGAGGTGTGGAATGCTCATATATTAGTCCAGAACGACTGAAAGAGAGATAGATGCTCAGTTATACTACACAGAGGAGGGAGCCAGAAGTGTGCTCATCTATAACCAGTGTATATAGGGATTGGTCAATACATATCCTATCACTGACCCTCCCTGTCATAATTCCTTTACCTTACGTAACCTGTACTAGTTTACTGAAACTAGTTCACTAAACAGCTTCACTTTGAGACTTGTTATTCTTTTCTTTTTTTTAATTGTAGCATTTAAGAGAGGACATAACTTTGCATGGAAACTATAAAAACATTTTTATTTTGAAATATTTTGTGGAAAGAGGACAACTAAAGAATACATCTGAAGAGCACAGACTCGAACGCATTGGAGTCTACACACAATGACTTCCTGGGAAGTTCATTGAATTGATTCTCAAAGCAACAGAGATGACCATCATAAGATGAGATAGTTTGAACTACACAGACCAAATCAGCAGAGTTCACAAAAGAATAGAGAGAATATCAGTTCACAACGTCAAGGGACGCACAAACACGCACGCACACACGCACCTTCATTTTCCATTAGCGATCTGCGTACTGTATAGACTGGTTTTTCATTTACTATCACAGTGCAAAATACTTCAGGGGGGAAACCTCAGTTTGTATTTGCTTGCATGAGGCATGGGTATATATACTGTATGGATTTATACGCTTGCAGCAACAGAAGAAGATTGTCAATCTTTCTTTTTTTTCCTTTTCTTTTAATGTTATTGGTATTTTACAAAGGTGAAAGGCAAAAATTACAGTACTAGAGAAGAAAACTCCAATCTAATACCTACACTCTAAAACAGCTAGCTTTGTAAATGCAACAACGCATGACTGTATCTATGGCTAGACAATACTTGTTTCTTGTTTGCATGTTTCTTTTCTTTTTTTCTTTTTCTTTAATAATTGAATACATCAAACCATTTCAGTAGTCAGTAACACTTTGCAACACTGATTGGTGGCAGTATATTACAAACACAATCTCATAACCAGAGTACTTGAAGTGAGCAAGACTGAGATCAAAGCATGAAGGGTTATGGGCCGCGTTTCTGTTTGATTTCTGCAGGCTGCACGTTCACAGTCTCCTTGGCTCGTGGCGTCTCATCAGACACGCTCGGTGTAAACTAGTTCTTCTGTCACCTCGGCTGGTTTTCGTCTCGAATGCTACGGCGGAGTTAAACTCTGAACGTCTCACAAACACATTGTGAAATCACGTCGCCAGTTCTCAAAGAAAAAGGCGTAGCTTCCCTTTTTTTTTTTTTTAAACGCAGCGTTCTCGTTTCCTGAAAGTACTGGATTGTCGTTCTTCTGCTTTGACGTCCAGGCACTGACTGCTGAGTGTGTGCTGATTACAAAGGAGTGTGCTTGGTCTCCAAACGTGTAGTGGGTTGGTCCAAACGTCCAGAGGAACGGGAGCCTCAGACAGATAACACTGGTGAAGTTTCAGTGGGCAGTGAGAAACACCGACAGAGAGAGAGAGAGGAAGAGAAGTGTTCAGTTTCTCGCTCTCTCATTCTGAGACTGGCAACTGGCCGCCATCTTGGTTCAAGGAATGTGTTGCTCTGAGGGACAAGCACTTCAAAGTTTCCTCACTAGGTCAAAGTCAAAAAAGCAATTAAAAACACAGAAAGGATTTATCAGCTACACAAGGGAGGTTTCAAGACACATAAAACACAGGAAGCAAAAAATCTTTTTTTTTTCCTTGTTTCCAGCTCGCTAAACATCAACAAATCTTCTCTCCTTCATCCAGCGAGAACGCTCGTGCAGGAAACCATCTGAGCTGTCCATTTTATTAGTCTTTTTTTTCTCTCTCTTGAAGTCTTTATGTTAAATAATGCTTTTGATAAGATAATGTCCTTCATAGTCACAGTCCTCTTCCTCTTTTTCCGCCGCCTGCTCTTGGCCGCTCAGTCCAGTAGGGGGAGGTGATGTTAGTTTCTGATTAGTCCTGCATCTCTGTGTCAGTTAGGCTATGTTCAGGGGTAAGAGCAGGACCAAACCGTCGGGACGCCTCTTCCTCCGCCCACAGATGAACTACGGTTAAGAGAACAAACGCAGATTAACACCACCACCTGTGTCCTTCCTCTCTCTCTCTCTCTCTCTTTCACACAAATGCATACAACTTTGACAGACCATTATTAACAGAAAAAAGAACGAGAGTCGAATCAAATCATATTATTATGTTTGTTGTGATTCATTTTAAATTGGCATCTGGGATTTTGGTAACACTTCAAGGACATGAAATTCAAAGAACTCTCATGGTTATTAGCCTGTGATGATGACTATGACCATCAGTAATGCATAAAACATGTTTTATAAAGAGTCCCGGTGATTTAAGGTCCATTTAAGTGTTAGCAAAATGTACATACTTTGATGTCCTTGAACAACAAAAGGTTTTTTAACAACAATAATTATTAAAAACACATTTTGCTTTTGATCAGTTAATTATGATTTCAAAGCAGTTATTATTATAAACAAAATTATATGATATAAGGTGCATTTGTAAAGAAATGTACGACCACTGTAATGCCTTTGTGTTTGTGTGTGTGATTAAACGTCGACTATAAACCTCTCCATTCATAAGTACCGTTCACCTCTAATGGCACTAAAGAAAACACATCTTGTGAATTATTAGATAAAACGTTAGATATGGGAGGAGGGTAATTTGAATACTTTCAGACTTCTTCCAGCTCTAATATAAAGATATAAATATATAAAGTCTTCTAATATAAAGACAATAACTCTCTGAACATTGCACTTGTGCAATTACTGCTGAAGTTTGAATCCGGTGAAAATGCTTACTGCTTTTTTTTTTTTCCTATTTATGTGCTATCGCCGTTTGAACTAAATAATATAAATGTTGTTTAATTCCCTCTACAACCCCTAAGAAAATTATTTGGCAATAAAATCTACAGAGTGCATTTCTGAGTCGTGTTCTTTTTTAAAGTGCCTCTATGAAAATGACAAAATGAAATTAAAACATGCATTTATTTGAGTGTGCTCTCGCAAGAAATGTTATGGAAATGAAACGAGGAGTCAGTTCCCCGCTAATAATGGAATAAAACATCGTCATTTAGATTTACCAAAGAGCAATAACGCTGACGCCCACTCGCTTTGCATTATGTGCACATCTGAGGCGTGCACTTCTTTAACAGACACACTTTCCACTCAGATGTCAGACGCTTCTGAAATTGCTGATAGACATTAAGAAAAAGAATTAACCATTTTTACATTCTCAGATACAAATTATTCTTGCACAAATAAAAGAAAAAAACAACTATATATATATATTTGTCTCACACATGCCACTGCTCTACACTGAAAAAAAAGATAAAATTTTTTTTAAGGTAAGTGGTTGCAAACAATTCATTTTAGCTACATAAAAGAAAAAAAAAGTTGAAATGTAGTCAACTAAATTTGTTTATTTAAATGTAGCTAAAATAAATTGATTGCAACCACTTACCTTAAAAAATAGTAAATTCAATTAATCTTTTTTTTCAGTGTACTATTTGAGAAATTGCAAGAGAAATATTTATAAATATAAGAAAATAAAATTATTTATTTATTTGTTTGTTTGTTTACGGTCATCTTGAATTTATACTGATAGCAAATGTGGCTAAAACATTTTCAGTTACTGATGCCATTACAGAAATACCTACCCATAATGTATTTATTTCTCAAACAAAAAAGGGCCCAATAAACAGGATAGAATTTGACTGCTCCCTATAAAATAAAACAGTTTTTACTAGGCTACTTGTGTCTGGAGTCCTCATCTCATGTCTACACCATTAAAACTTATATTTTAACATTTGTAAAATGTACTATTCACTTCTTTGTGCTTAAAAAAAATTAAGTGCATCTTTAAAATTAATACCAGACCAGAATAAGCAAATCAAACCAATGGTTTCTCTCAACTGCTCAGACTGAAGGAAGCAGTGCACAGTTTGTCCAGGAGATGACAGTATAAGCCCCCGAATTAGCAATCCACCCAAATTCATGTTGAAAATAAGATCTTGTTACTCAATGTCATTTTCCTTTAACCTGCTGATATTTCATGTTAATTCACAGATAAAGTGGTTGTTATTTATCAAATCTGAAGTGATTGGCAGTGTTTTTAAAGACTATACCGCGGTCACAGCTCTACAGCTGTCTGATGGCTTTTTTTTGTGTCCGTGAGGAAATTAAGATAATCATAACCATAATGATAATAAATTACATTCTCGAGTTTTAAAAACGCCTGGTCTCCCAGGGGCCAGTGCTCTTCGTGACTTCCTCTTAAAGAAAGTTCTGGTAATGAGTTACAGATTCCGCCCCATATTTGATTTTCACTCTTCATTAACTAAGCCACCTGGAATGTTATTATTTAAGGACGCCATTTCTTTTCCCCAAACAACTGCCACTGCGATCTGGAGACTAGCACACCAACTTTATGATCCTCACAACTTTTTTTTCTCCTCCTGTTCTGATCAATTTTGAAGTCTCCCTGTCCGCATGTGGAGTGATTGCTTAATTATTTCAAAACCCAAGAAATCTTTATCATACTCTGGCCTGTCAAATTATGTTGTTATCGGTCTGTTTTCTCACAGGCTGAATCATGAGCCTTTGTTTGTCCAAGCATTAGTTTTCCTTGCTTTCAGGCTCAATTATTTTTTGCATGATCAATATTATTACTTCATGACCTTAGAAAGTTACTCAGTTTAAAACGGTAATGAAAATGGCATGCCAGTCCACCACTGAATAAGAAGCAAGAACATATGGCGCCCTCTACTGCTCAAGCCTGATAATACACGCTCACTGTAAGACAAGAGAGGGCCCTGGAAAGTAATACAAGACATATGGTAAGAGGACACATAGCTCCAGGATCCATCTTATGTTAATACATGTGTCATGCTTAACAGAACGGCTAAATGAAAAGGCAGACAGAACAATAGCACAGCACAAGGCTGGAAGCAAGCTCAGTTAACAAGGGCCAGCACACTCGGGGAAAAGAGGGGCTGTCTGGAGTCAAAGTCCTGACATTTCCTAACTGCTTCTTATTATTCCCGGACCTCAGAGTTAAGGCAAAGAGCGTTCCCATCTAAAACACTGGGCTGCTTTATACCCTGACCTCCCTCAGGTATTCTATTTTTACCATGAAATCTACTTAGTGTATATTTGTGTTTCAAAGGCCCGCTCGTTTTAGGTTTCCTGAGAACAGGGGTCATTTAATTGGAGGAAAATGTGAGGATATGAATTTCTGAACTATTGAATACATGTTTAAGCAATCAGATAAGGCAGAACATGCATTATGGAAAGGAGTAGGGAACATTTATTTTGCACATGGTCTCTTGACTGATACTTTTACCACATTATAGCTACTAAGTGCTTAGCCCATTTGCAATATCCTCTGTTTAAAAGAAAACTTGAGTTCAGCTGTTTTTGGTAGTCTGAAAGTCTCTGTTTTTCGATATGAATGAAGTCTAGATGTAAGTGATGTGGTTCGCCATCATCTCCTGCTGAACACAAACACAACACACACTGCACATTCTGCCACGGAGGGTGGCTTTGTTCTCTCCCAGGCATCCGGTGCTGCTGGAAAAGAGTTGTTTTTGGCAAAGGTAGACCTCATTGTACAGCCCAGTATTTATAAATATGTAAATACGAGTCAGCGTGCGAATACACACACACACGCAAACACACATATAAGCGGGCCGAATGCAAGGAAGTGCACCCAAATCATATTTTTAGAAGGTTTTAATGAATACAGGATGTTTATGAATACCATTTGTAGTGATTCACAAAGACTAGAAGAATCCTCGCACACCACCCCCTCCTTCTCCCCTCAAAGCGTAAAAGAAACCCAATGTTTCTGGAGGAAACAGCAGAATTGTGTGTTCGGTGCTTGTGTGGGTTCAGATTGCCTTTAGATAAGTATACAGAGGAGCACAAAGAAGCAGGAGACCTCGTGCATGTGGCACACTTGAAAAAGTCCTCTGCTTTTTTCATGTTAAAATGCACCGCGAGGAAAGGACGACTGTGAAGGTAAAACAAACAGCGTGTTTGTTACTCCGCCAGATGACTAGGCAGCGAGTAAACCTGCCTCAGATGATAGAGAACGACACCAAAACTGTTTGTCTTGCACGTATTAACCAGAATGAGAGAAACATCCACACGCAAACCAGAATCAAGAAGAGGAAACGAGGCAGTAGCTCTCAATTCCTGAGAAAACGGAGGGCTGGGATGTGGATGTGTCTTGCTCTCTGACTCAGTCTATTTCTGGGGCAGAGATTCTTACACTGATAGTACCTCCACTGAGCAATTTAAAGCCAAACACTGATGTTGCAATCTGTCTTCTGTGCCTGATAGCGCTTTTCTCCCTCTCTAACCCAAATTACTTTCTTTTCATATCTAATTATATTTGCTAATGATCTTATAAGGGGATAATGGAATGTGCTTGATCTATTACCTTTTTTTGCAATACATAAATACAATACAAATGGCTATGCAGCACTTTGAAATTTTCCATCATCCATTTCAAGCAAAGCGAAGAGAGGATATTTAAACAATATCTAAATTTTTACCACTACCGCAATACAAATCTCTTTGCTCGTTCAAAGCTACTGAAGGGGATTCAGAGGAGCAATTTGTCCGACTACACTGTGGTCTTTTCATGGCTGCTCACTTGTGTGCTCATTCACTAACAGGTTGTGAGGGGGCGACCGTCGGGCCATGACCTCCGCCCCGGCACGTGAGGCATATTGAGTGCGGACAACCGCGGCTAAGTAAATGAAAAGACACGTTTTAGGAACATATACGAGTGCTTTAACCAGCATCCAAGCAGATTTGAATGTTTCTTCTGGACTCCTGTGCACTGTTGTTATGAATATTCCCGTCGGCCAAGCCCCGCCCCGGTCTAAGCCTCTCCCCATTCTTCCCTCAGTCTTTTTCCCACAGGCCCGGCGATGGCCACGGCATGACAGCCGCACTAAACCCCCCGCATTAATGGAAGGAAATGGCATTCGATCTCCATTTGATCTCCTAATCATTTCTGCTGAAATGATAATTAGCGTCCTCACAATCCTCCGACTGTGAGAGAACAGTGTAAAATAAAACAGCGCTCTTGTAGCAGAAATTACACTTCACTCAACAACCGCTAGTATTCAATAACAAATACGTTCTTCTCGTACGTATATTTACGTAGGCTCCGAAACGCGCACACACTCGGGCCTGGTCCGCTGGCGACTGCTGTCTGTGATTCTTTTCAACTGACATAATCCTGATTGATTCGTTCAGCAGATAAAAACTCAGTCCACTTGTGCCCTTTACTGCTGGAACATAATACGGCTCTTTATTCTGCAACAATGTAACATAATGGCGTCGGAATGTGAGGAGGAAAAAAACGTTAGGGCTGCGTCTTAAATGACTGTGACACTCTGCGGTTCAAGCTCAAGCTGTGGTCTAATGTAAAAGAGAGAAAGGAGGAAGAATGAGGGAGAGGTGAAGGGAGGGCGAAGGGGAAAAGAGGAAAATCATTAAGCACAGATTACCAGAGTGCCCCACTAACAAGGTCGAGACAGGGCTGCTGGTAAAAGTTGTCATTGTCTGTTTCTCTTAAATGTGTGCGCCTCACATTTCCCTCTGATGAGATTTGGGTTACGTTGTTTTAAATTCTTTGCTTCATGTCCGACCCCCTCTCGTGCGTTTCTTAAAAAGGAATCTTTTGTTTGACAACAGGAAGACATGAGGTCATTTTTTGTTCATCAGGACGATTGGAGAATGAATCATGCTTTTTATTTTGCAGGGCTTGCTTAAATAGGCCAAACACACACACACTCGCAGCATAGGGTTTGTGTGCCATTTCAATTAGGAAAATGTACATTTCCGAGGGAAAATTTTAAATATTTAGAAATGTAGAAATTTAAATTTAACTTAGAATTTAAATTCAAATTCCTGAGTTTGGATTGAGGTAGCAAACTTGGCTGCAGAATGCAACTGCAGTTTGATTTTGAAAGTAAGGAATTTAAATTAAATCAAATTCAAAGAAATTCATATGGTTGTAATTTTTAATTAGAAAAGCAAAGTTCAAGATAAATCTTAAAAATGTTTTGAAAAAGTGTTTCAGAATGTTTTCAGACAGACAGATAGATAGATAGATCGATAGATAGAATTTATTAAAGATTATATAACTATATGTGCCCCTGGACCACAAAACCATTCTTAAGTCGCTGAGGTATATTTGTAGCAATCGCCAAAAATACATTGTTTGGTTTAAAATTATTGATTTTTCTTGTATGCCAAAAATCATTAGGACATTAAGTAAAGATCATGTTCCATGAAGATACTGTGTAAATTTCCTACTGTAAATATATCAAAACTTAATTTTTGATTAGTAATATGCATTGCTAAGGACTTCATTTGGACAATTTTAAAGGCGATTTTCTCAATATTTTGATTTTTTTTGCACCCTCAGATTCCATATTTTCAAATAGTTGTATCTCGGCCAAATATTGTTCAATCCTAACAAACCATACATCAATGGAAAGCTTAGATGATGTATAAATCTAAATTTAAAAAATATTACCCTTATGACTGGTTTTGTGGCCCATGGTCACATATAATATAATGCAATAGTTCATTAAATATTGTATAAACGTAAATATATATATATATAAAACTTTCGACTAGGGTGGAAGAATACTTAATTTCTCAGAATGCATTACTCGTGCTTATATTTTTTGAATTACAATTCAGTAAATTCAATTTATTCAATTTCCTGTGGGGTGTGGCCATTTCAACTAAAAACCACACTCATGAATTCAAAGGCAGCCAATTCTTCAGTTCTGAATTTCACACGACCCAGACATACACTTGAATGCAAAGTTTTGCTTTTGTCGCAACCGCTTCCTACATGGCATACACAAAAACAATGAGTAGCAGGAAACAAACAGAGCATTTTATGTGCTGTAAGAAAATGAGAAAAAAAACTTAAGCTCATCACAAAGGAGACCAACAGACGCAGCCTCATTCATAAACATTCAGTGTCTGAGATGTTCCTATAGGATCGTGTTCAGCAGGCCTCTCTCTCTCTCTCTCTGTCTCGCGTATGTGTTGTATTAATTGTGAGTCCTAATCTAGAAGAGTCGGGGGTCCCTGGAGCTAGTGGCGCTATTATTCGCGCAAGCATCGTGCACCGCACCGCTCTCGGTTACTAATTTTGTGCGACGTCGCACCGCTCAGCTGAGGGAACGCACCGCCGAACGCTGCGTCTGAGTCAGTCAGACAGCTCCAGACGAGGTCCCTTTAGTGCCACGCTGTCAGTCACTTTATATGTTGTGAAATAGAGAGAATGGAAAGAGAAAGGGAGAGAACGAACGAGAGAGAGAATGTAGAAACAGAACAAGTCCTTTTATCCTGCTCGGCGGGACCTGTCAGTGCCACCTTCTCTCTGGTTTCCCAGCAGTCCCAACACAGCAGCTATCAGAGGGAACCTGACATCCACACACCGCGTTTTCCAGGGGGGAAGGAAATCATGAGAGCGGTCCCACACAAGTGAGCAGCTACTACATACTCTCCTCAGATCAAGCAGCAGTCTCTCGTAAGAGAAGAAAAGAGAGAGATTTGGATGTTTTAAGTGGGAATGTAGGCTGACAGGCTTTTGCTGCTTCTGACATGTGATAGAAACTAGGTTTGCGTCTCTCTCTGTGTTCATTTTGGAGTTTGGATGGAGATGAGAGAGCGAGAGTGTGTTGCAGCTTAAGCGCTGATAGTTCTGTCTTAACAGCTCTTTATTCTCGCACACACGTCGCAGTTTTGACTCCAGGCACCTCCGGAGTCACTTCTATTTTTCTCCACATTTGCAGGCCTTTTTTGTTTGTTTTTAGAGGAAGGAAACGGCTCCTAATCCATACGTGACACACACATCCATGCATGCGCGGCACATTTCATGGATTGCAGTGCGGGAAAATCACCAGCACCTGGCTGAGTTTTTTTTTTTTTTTTAAATATGATTTTGCCTGCTTCCCCACCAGTCTCTGATGATTCAACAGTTCCTGCTCTAACATCTGCTACTTACTCTTACTGGGTCTCAATTAAGACAGCAGTATTTATGAATCTGCTCTTATTTACATTTCTATGTTTCTGCATATGTGCACGAGCGGCGGCCAAAACAGCCCCTCTGCCCCACACAGCACGCAGATGTTTCTTCAGCAAGGCCAAGAGGTGAGCGCTCGGTTTGAGAAGAGCAAAGCAAGAGTGCGAGCTAAACAGAGAGAGATTTAGAGCTGCAAGATTTGCAGCTTCACTGTCACACAGATGAGAGCTCCTACTCTCAGGTGATTGTAAAATATGGGAGTTTGATTGAGGGATTGTGGAATTGGTGAAAGCCATTATCCCCTGTTAAAAAGAGGTGGTTGGTGTTGAAAAAGCCCACCTTTGTGTGTATGTGTGCGAGAGAGGAGCGTGTAAGAATTTGTGAGCCGAGGGATTGCTTTAATTAACTACAGTCCTTTTTTAGTTTTTAAGTGTTTGTGTTTGCTTTCAAGTCAAGGTGTTTTTAATTAAACCATCATGTTCCTCCTATTTGGCAATCACAATGTCCTTCAAAAAGCAAGACTTGTTTTCTTTTTTTTTCCCCAGACATACATTACATGTCCTAAAGTATGGAGAGGCCCAAACAATACATACATACGTATACACACACACACACACACAACCATTTCAAAGTTTAGGGTCAGTAAGATTGTTTTATGTTTTTGAAAGCAGGCTCTTATGCTCAAGGCTTCAGTGTCACATGATCCTTCAGAAATCATTCTGATTGCTTTTTTGTGCTCAAGTATAATTTATACAGTAATCTATGTGCTCGTCATAATTCATTTCAAAACCTTAAGCATTAATGAGTTGGTCATTCATTTTACACTCTACTTTCAAAGCTTTCCACTATATGCTGGAACATGGAAACAGGGATTTGATCCCATTCAGACCTAGTGACGTCAGGTGCAATTGCTTGCAGTCGCCGTTCCAATTCATGCCAATGGTGTTCAATGGGATTTATGCTGTGTGCAGTTAAATCAAGTTCTTTCACACCAGACTTTTCCCCAAAGAGAGTCTGTTTGTCAGAGGAGATTGCATGGCTGTATCCTGGATTCTGTGCACCTGCTAGTAATGAGTGTAACTGAAACAACCAAACATGTTCATTTGAAGAGGGTGTTCACATACTTTTGCCCGGTACTACATAAATCTTCTACATAAAATGTACAGCTTTATATGGTTAGTCACAACTATGTGAGTATGATCATGTAGGAATACTAACTATAAATGACTATAATATATTATGGTGTGCAAATGATTAACTAATTAAACATAATTTTTCTAACATCTGTAACCCCCTTTGATTCTTAAGTAATTTAATTACACATTTTTTTCTGTAACTGTAACTGCCTTTTATTTTGTAATTAAATGTAATTCATTACATGTAACTAGACTCTAAGAGTATATACTTGAATAAAGAGCCAGATTTATGTTAAATAAATTCATACACACCTCACAAAGGCTAACAGTTAGAAGTGTCAGTGTGTTGGTTTCAACAGACCACTCATGTCTTTAATAAACAGTAATGTGTTTCCGTCACACACAAGTGCCTAATCATGCCAACCTAATGATGCCAGTAGAAGAAACAAACACGAATGACATCAGAATGACATAAAAGCCTGGTATTATTCCATCTAATAGATATATAATCATGGGAATTCAATGCAAAAATACACCTGAGATCATTAAACACAGAACACGAGAGTATCGAGATCCAGGGTTATATGCACACCAGAAACGAAGCCTTTGTTTACCTTTTATTTATTTACTAGCACAAGTAAAGCGCTGTTGAATATGAAATGTCAAACTATTTATGTGCAGCGTAAGCACTTAAGGCAAGGCTTTTTAGTTTTTGACACAACCTGTAAACAACAGAAGATCTAACGTTCTCTGTAAAGACCAAACATGAGCTGGCAGATATGAAAGCATTTATCCATGGAAACAAGAATATGACTATTTATGCAGACAATAGCAGAGGGGGGAAAAAAAAACAGTACTTTCGCTTCTCGAAATCCACTTCACACTCTTAAAGACCTCTTCTGTTTAGATACAGCAATTTTATCAATTACAAATGCTTTTTAGTCTATTTCAACCTAAATAGCTGCTTACATGGGCAGTCAAGGAACAGTAAGTCTCTCAAATGTGTTATTAATAATTCATCTGAGAATGCTGTTTATGAAGTTCGGGAGGCAGGTCTAATAAGCATGGACAGCATCTAATACGCCATGTGCTGGACAAAGCGCTTTTGAGAATCATTACTTTGTGTGCTTGTCTAATTGAGACTTCATAAATTACCCAGTAGGCCTCGACTCGCTGCAGATTGCTCCCTGTCTTCGCTTGAACGATACGCCGCGTGTTTTCTCCAGAGCCACATCATTGTTGAGTGCACATAAATGCGGGCACGTGAAAACAGTAATGGCAAATACGTAAATAATAATAATAATACAACTGTATCAAGTAAAATAAGCCAAAACGGCGAGCGAATAAAGGTCCTTTCTGTTTAACATTTCAGTACAATCGCAACAATTATCTGCTTTTCCTGACTTTTCTCTGCTCTCATTGTTTTTGGCAGGCAGATCCATAACATTCTTTTTGTTCCACTTTGGTCTCCTCCTTTTTCCCAAGCCTGAGAAACTTCAGACATGAGAACCCTTAGCCGCCTCTAATATAAAACCAGTGAAATTTACCTAGGATTATAAGTCATTGACAAATAACCTTGCTGATAGATGCGAACTAGATTTTGTTCAAAGCACTCTGACAGCCTCAAAAGAGATTAGTGGAGTTCTTATCAGGTCAGGGGTGTCACGGGGGAAATGTGTTTAAAGTCACATTGATTTATTGAAAGATTTTCCAATAAGAAGACTTCTCTCGACTCTCAGACGTGTGTGTGTGTGTGTGTGTGTGTGTGTGTGTGTGTGTGTGAGAGAGAAGAGAGAGAGAGACTATAGCGCAGTCATTGTGAACTCTGCTGGACTACAAAAGGGATTTTTTTTTTTAAAACAATCGTAAGACCGACACACAGACCCCAAATAAACACAAGAGGTCTTTGATGGCCGGGTAAAACTACACTGCATTTCCTTTCCCTTTCCCATCATCTACTGTGTGCTGTTCTTCCAGACAAAATAGCAATAGATGACCGATATACACATGAACGTTCACACGCACCCACAAATACACACACATACACACTGACAAGCAAGCATAATAAGATCCTTTGTTCCTACAGGCATTCATTTGACACTATTACCTTCTTAAGAGTAATTATGAATCTTTTCAGAAAGCTGGATTGTGGGAACCGTTGGGTTTGGCCCCAGATCCACCCACTAGCAGCGAATGGATGAGAGAGAAAACTCAGAGTATCACTCTGCACCCCTGTCAGAGAAATGTCATTACCCCTGTATCTCTCTCCCAGTCTCGCAGTCTTTCACGATCCCGTCTTCTTCCCCCCTCCCAAACAACCCACTCTTTCTCTCTCTCTCTCGTTCTCTCACACTCCCGCTGCTTCGTTTGATCTCTGAGGTCCACTGGAACCCTGGAAAGCTATTCCAGCATTTGCGGTCCGTCAGAGTCCTGTGGAGAACCTTCTGGATGTGTTGGTGTGTCCAGGCTGTAACCCTTCCTGCTGACATGGCTCTCCACCACACAATCTGTCAGAGACTTCAGGTTAACAGCGCACCACAAGCTCGGATAATGGACGGCGCTTCTTCAAATGCACCAAAACGACAGTCTTACAATTCTGTACCACAATTTGTGTGTCTGCATTGTATGGTGCCTTTTAAAAGACTCATGATCTGTTAGTATACTTTGTTTTTATTGTTATGTTTTTCTTTATTCTCCCTTGATTTTGCATCTACTCTATCAATATATTAAATATCATGGGATAGTGTGACACTTATTTATACTCCATTACATGGTAAAGACATAAAAGCAGCATTATAAACAGGTCACTGCCAGATTATGATACTTAACCTGGGCTTCAGGTAACACACTGATAAACAGAGCAAGGAACCTGAGAAGTCTTGAGAACTCTGAGACAAGTGTTTGTTTGTGTCTTTATCGAGTCAGAAATCAAAGCCTTGCCCCAGTTATGTGTCGAGCCATGGTATAAACTCACTCTTTACTGTACATCATCACCTGATCTATAGTCACAGTCAGGACCCACTGTCTCTGCTCTAATAGCTATTCTCAAAGGTACTATAGCAGTTGACAACAGGAGCCGGATAATATTTTTATGTTATCAGTAACACTCCCACGTTTGTTTTCGCAGCCACTCAATGGCCAGAGCTCGGGGATGACAGGAAATGACAGCGTTTGTTCTGATTTCGACCCCCCTCCCCTTCTACAATACAAGACCAAAGAATGTGGGAGGACCCACAATGCACAATGATCTCTTGTTCAGATTGAAACGCTTTGTGCATTCATCTATAACTGCCCAACATGCAAAGATAACCAGCCAGTCTGATGATCAATAAATAAATAGCAGACAGCATAAAAAAAGAAAGAGAGAAAGGGGGAAAATAATGACACAAAGGCAGACAGAGAGATGGAGGGTTCTTTGACTTCTATTTGTCTTGTTTTAATAGTGGAAAATAGAGAGGAACAAGAGGGAAATGCTAAAGGCTCTTTCCATGAATATGGTGTACTTTAGTTTCCCCTTTTATACAATAGACACAAATTCAATGAGAAAAGCTAATTTAAAATATATTAAAAATGCCTGCATTCTCCCATTTAAATTGTGATTTTGGCTAAACCTTCCCTTTTATATTTAATATTATATAAGAGCTTCATAATTTTTATATGCTATTCAAGCATACAGTATCAGTGTCATGAAAGTCATTGTAAAAAAGTACCTTAAATATTAGCTCATTTTAATTAATAAAAACACATTTTGAGTGCATTTTTACTATTACAAAAAAATTGAAATTCCCTAAAATTGTGAAATGCAAGAAGTAACATTTGCACTACTAATTTGTACTATTTTTATGTGATACAATTTTAAATAATAAAAATTGGTAAATATTGGTAAATAATATTTTCAAATCCCATATTTATTTGTTTGTTTGTTCGTCCATCCATTCATTCATACACTATTTTTGCTACATTATTATTATTTATTTTTAATAATATAACATTCATTATGAATGTATTTGTCAAGCTCAGTCATTCAAGTCTGTTAAAAAACAAAGATAATCACATAAATATTTATGTAATTTTGAAATATAAGTTCTTCATTAACCACAAATAAACATTTGGTTTTAATTTTGTATTTCTATAAAATTTTGATGTTTATTTCATGTTATTTGTAAATAAATAAATACAAAAACATACAAATCATATTTTAACTGTTTATACTAGTCCAAATTTTAGTAACATGGTTTTAAAACAAATAAATAAAATAAAATAATAATCATAATAGCAATACTTCATATAAAATGAATAAAAAAAATCTAACACCTCATATAATATTTAGAAATTAAGGTTAGAGAAAAATGAAGGTTAAGAAAATTAACAAAATAAATCAATAAACAAACAAATAAACACACAAACAAATAACAACACTTTTTAGGGTAGATTGTGTGCATTATTCATGAAAGTGCCTAAACAAGAACATAAATACTAATGCTACATGCACTATATAGATTACATTAGTACTGAATTAATTCTCACACTACTGTAAAATGCAAACAAATTTAAGAACTAAATAACTAAAGAAACTAAATAATATCCATCATATATGTCACAATGGATATTTAATCATTTCACCATTCTCAGTAAAATCAACAATCTTGAGCTCACTCTATGCTACGCTATTCCTTTATTTCAGTCAATAAATGCAGTGGTAGCTGACATAAGGTCTATGATCAGATGCTGGACATCATCCTCTCATGTTAGCTTTGTAGCAGAGATCTTAAGAGCAAACGCAAGAGCATAAGGAGTGAATGTTAAAGCTTATAAAGTGGAGTGATGGAAAGAAAGGTTCACGGTGGGGTTATCACAGCCAGGCAGCACTGGGAGCGACGTGGCTGTTTGTGGGTCTCCACTTGCGAATAGCTGTGTATCACAGAGCAAACAGCAGCTCTTTGCCTCAAAGTCTGCCAGCGCTAGAGAGCGGATCAAACGCAGTGTTTGGGTGAAACCATATCGACAGAGTGTCAAGCACAACAGGGGCTGTAAGGAGGGGCACTCCCTGTCTTTCTTTCTTTTTTCTTTCTCTCTCTCCCAGCCTCTGTTTTTCCACAAAGAGTGTGTCAGTCACATTGTGCGATGTGTGTCAATATCTAATTGCTCTGATGGCTGAAGATGGACGGACAGAAAGGAGGAGTGAGATGGCAATCAAGTAAGTCGGATAGAAGAAAAAGAGCTGTTTTATTACAATTCCATTACGGCTCTTTCAGCATTGTGACATGGATGAAGGAAAACTATTACTCAACCTGCACACGCTATGAAAAATGAAACTAGTTCTGATATACAAAACTGCTTTGTTCTTGATGAAGATAAACAGTCTGGGTATGTTTGTATTCATTATATAAAGTCCATAGCAAAACCATACCAAAATAACACGTCAAAAATAATCAAAAGGGGAAAAAAAATCTCGCCAAAGCCATTTTAAACAGTGTGTCAGTACTGGACAAATGACTCTGTGGTAACACCCACCACCCTGCCTCCATACACAGGAAGACAAATATTGAACAGGACTCCACACGCATCAAACAACACTGTGGGGCAGGGCAGAGTAGGCCTGGGTCTCGTCTGTAATCACAAATGTCCAAATCCTCTAACAAGGTCCAGAGCTCTGTCCCCCACATCAAACTATGTCTCTGCACACTGGGTTTCCATTACGTTACTCTTTGTGGTGATCAATTAATGCTGTCGGGTGTATATCATGTTTAAAGTGACAAAAATTACATCCACGTGAAAGATTGGGATAGAACAACAAATGAAAACAATATCACGTGTACCTGAGAGGTTATCTTGTTGTCCACACTGTCCTCTGCACATCTCTCACTTTAGTTTCAGTCAGTTATATTGAGTGACCTGTAGGGGGAGCTGCTCTTTTATGACTTGGGGGGTGTATTTGTGTAAGACAATAAAAACATTAATTTGCCCTGAAATCATTCCTGACGTAAATGTAAAATGGTGCCCATTGGAACCCAGTAATGAAGCATGCGGCATCTCAGCAGCTTCTAATTTGACTAGTTAAATGACTCCATTACGTGTTTAACAGACAGAGGCAAATCATTTCTGGTCAGTTGAGGCTCACTTAGCCGCGTCACAGGGCTTGGGGAGAAATCGGAAGATAACTGGTCCCGCTTCTTTCCTTTTTGCACTCTATACTATTGCAGGCCAAAAGTAAGAGGCTGAGAGAAAAGTCCATGTTATGACCTGCACATTTCCTCTCATTCTCTCTTATATCTGTCCATCTCTCTCTCTCTTTCTCCCCTTCTGTGATGGGGTTTGCATCCCTCTGTTAATTAGGTGTCCAGTGTGCATGATCAAAGTCTGTATAGTGAAATACATAAATAGATGCTCATCAGGGAGTGTGTTTTCAGCACAGGTTGTACATACTGTGGAATCATGCTTCTGTCCTGTAGCTAGACTGGGTTAAAAGTTTGACTGGTTAAGACATTACTTTTTAATGCTTTGTGGAAGCAATTATTAATTAAATAAATTAGATAGACAGACAGACAGACAGACAGACAGACAGACAGACAGACAGATAGATAGATAGATAGATAGATAGATAGATAGATAGATAGATAGATAGATAGATAGATAGATAGATAGATAGATAGATAGATAGATAGATAGATAGATAGATAGATAGATAGATAGATAGATAGATAAAGATCAGCACTTTACACAGAATCAGTACAATATTTTATATTCAATAAATGGGCATTTAAAGTAGATGCGTAACAATTAGGGAAAAAAAGGTAATCCTTTTTAGAAAAATGTTAAGCCTAAGGACTAAGCCTCAAACCAAGTCTTATATTAGCATTTATTTATTTATTTTGAGGTTTACGTTTAGAAAGAAAGAAAGAAACTATTTTTAAATTAAAATCTAATTAAATCTATTAAATTTTAATTCCTGATTTGTGTTTTACAGTTTTCTTGCAAAAATATTAAATAAACATAACAATTAAATTACATTAAAATGTAAATCAACAACAAAACTACACAACATATTTAACAGAGTTGAATATTTAACTAACAATAAAACTAAGGTAATGAGACAAAATATAGGTTTGCAGTTATTGATAAAACTTATAACTGCCAATAAATCAAAGAAAATATTAGAGTTTGATATTTTTTTCTAACAATGACCTGGGTAAGAGGACAAAACCAAACATAATGTGGGATGGTTAGTAATTAAAGTTATTTAATAATAATAAAAAAACGGTTTGAATATCATTTTAACTATTTCTATTTTATGATTTTAATTATTTTATAAAGTAGAGAAACCTCAGGCAGAAATAAACTGGGCAAAAACATTTGATGTTTTTAAATCTAGATTTTACTTTTCATTTTAGGTTAGGATAATAGTCAATATAGTAGTTTAAGTTTAATAGTTTATCTAACATGCCTAATAGTTTTCATAGGACAAAAGAAAATTTTGCACCTCCAATTTTATTTTCTTCCAAGGGACACTAAAGACCTCCATATTTATAGAAAGTGCCACACACTGAGATTGACACATGCTTTCACATATCATTCAACCATAGAATGTGAAGCCAGTGTTGAGATAGAGGGTGTGAGCATTATCAAACCCACAGGGAACAACACCAATTACTGATAGCAAGTGACCATTCCACAAACAGACTCATCAGTCTAAAAACACACACTCACAAACACAGGTGGGTAAAGACAGGCACTCTTAAGGGATATAGGGCTGATTAGAGCAGGTGCGTATGTGTGAGTCAGACAGCCCTCTCACCTCTGGCTTTAAATGGAGTGATTAGGAATGGAAAAAAGAGTTAGTGTGGATGGGCTGATTCCTAGTACACTCTCTCTGCCCTCTAGTGCGCTGCACGGAAGGACAGGAACTGAACCCCCCCGCACGTGCAGGAAGCAGGAACATCTCTGCTGATGGACTGAGAGCCAATCACAGACTGGCATCGCTCGAAAGGATCACAGCACATGCTCAAGGATTTCATCATATAATCTGTGAGGTTTAAAGTTTCTCTTTGCGTTATTAAATGAGTCACATTTTACATGACTTAATTATATTGTGTATCTCATGGAAACACAATGGGCTTCTTTCAATGAAGGACTCAACAGGAAAAAGAAAGGTCACCCAAAAATGAAAATTCTGCTTGTTGTATAACTAATATTCTTCTGAAGAATATATTTTTAAGACAGTCTCAGTGGTTTTTGTCCATATGAATGTCAGCGTCTAGAACCCATCTGGAAAAAAAAAACAGCTGAAACATTCTTCAAAATATCTTATTTAGTGTTCCACAGAATAAAGACACTCATACAGTGTGGGAATGACATAAATTATGACACCAACTTCATTTTTTGAGTGAACTATCTTTTTTTTTTTTAAAGCGCATGCCCCAGCTGTTCCTGCGCAGGTCAGTGTGAGTATGAAGGGTCCAGAGTCTCCCACTCTAATGGGATAGGTAATTATGCAGTCTGATCTCACAGACAAGGGATTTAAGAACTAAGTGTACTATGTGGCACATGTCTGGGGTTATTAATAGTCATATCTGGATGGACAGATGGACAGGCCCGAGATAATGCCATCAGATGCCATAATAATCTGCGCTGCGGGCTTCTTAAAGTACAAGCAAACCACAACGACCACAAAAAGAACTCGGTAAATGTCTCCGTACAGTAAGGTCCTCTATCTCCTCAGTGCCGGTCTCACAGCAGATGTCAAACGCTGGTAAAATGCAACGGCACGAGATCCTGAAGAGCAAAGCTCTCTTTATCCCTTTAGCGTCCGTGGCTCAACTCTTTGTAGTGCGACTGAAGTGCAGTGAAGTGGGCCATTTTCACCCCCCTTCCCAAACGTCCGAGTCCTAACAACCCCCCCCCCCCCCCCCCCCCAATCCACCCCCTCACGTCTGATTGTTGATCCTCCTGAAGAGGACAGATCAAATATTCCACTCCAGTCTGCGAGCGGGGCACAGATATGATTGGGGTTGACGGACGGGGCCCCCAGTTTGAAGTCTTAACAGACAGTGCGACTTTGATATCTGTACTCGGCGCGTATCACCAAAGACACAGGGAATGAATGAGAGTGAGGGGGAACTGAGAGAGAGGCAATGAACAAAAGCATCTGTGGAGTGGTCAGGGCCAGCGGCAGCATGTGTCAGAGGCTTTTTGAAGTTTAACCCCCTTCTCTCTCTCTCTTCTCCTCCTCCTCCTCCCCATATTCCTCCCCCCAAAGGCCCCTCTTCTCCCTCACACTTCCTGCTTTCTGGGAGAGCCCAGTGGCGACACATATATACGCATACACACCAACAGCCTCATCCAACCAATTACCAGCCCCTTGACTCGCATACGCAAGACAGCGCCGGTTCAAATAAAGGCAGGAAACTGCCGTTTATTTGCTAAAAATGAAGCGTGTTAAATTGTTCGGATTGAAATATGGATGAAAATATTATATCGAACACATGTTGAGGAAACAACATGTGTTGAACACCAAGAACGATAACTATAAAGATAATTATAACAATACTGTATATTAGCATCCAGACCAATGAATGATAATGTTCTGTTTATTATAAACACACTCTACAAATATGTAATCTGCCACTTGCTTGAGCTCTTTAAAATCAGGTGGATTCTGATTGGCTGTCAATGATTTTAGCATTCATCAGCTGGAATAAAAAAAAAATATATTTCAACAATGTGTC
Organism: Schizothorax lantsangensis; assembly: GCA_027422415.1. NCBI lineage: Eukaryota > Metazoa > Chordata > Actinopteri > Cypriniformes > Cyprinidae > Schizothorax > Schizothorax lantsangensis. Next base: position 29,137,456 of record CM049839.1, on the reverse strand, counting down.
GTTGGCATTATAGTGTGGACTATTCTCATACTCTCACTATTCTCTTGGTGTGAACGGGCCTTAATTCACAATTACAGTACTGACAGGAAGTCTTTCTGATGGCCTGCGAGCGAAAACTGAAATCCGAAAGCAGCAAAGTTCATCTAATAAGAGGAAAAGAGATAAACGTGTGCAATCATCATTTTCTTAACTTGTGTTTCCGCAGATTCAAAGCGCTGAGTTTTAGCATAAACAGCAGGCAGGAAAAGTGGGTTTTTAAAAACTCTGTCTTCCTGGGATTGAGCGTTCGGAGCAGAGGGATGAAGAAAAGACTAAACAGATGTCACAGCTTGGCGGGAACGAGGGAGTTAAATAGCTTTATTTTTTTCCTCCCTCTTTTTAAATGTCTCACGTATAAACAGATTTTGTTGCTTCTTAAAGTGGGCTCAAAATTAAAGCGTATCGTTTTACACACATATTGCATGCATATTAGTGAGCCCCAGCTGCCCGTGTCCTGTTCTTAAGAGCCATATGATTGAGTTAGGGGCCCGGGTATCAGATAAGATTTAAGCCTGCTCTCCCTGTGCGCTCCCCCTCTGCATTTTACTGCTAACTTATTAAATGGAGAGAAATGACATTATTTTTCTGAGTGTATGTGTAATTATTGTCACACACCTGTGACTCCTGCCATAGACGACAAGAGGAGGAGAGGAAGGAAGAGACGCCGGCGAGGGGAGAGATGTCGCTCGGAGCAGCGGGAGCTCTGGGTTTTTTCCTTTAAATGGTGGGTGAGAGAAAAACAGCGAGCTTGTTAATCACCGAATCTCTGTCATGGGGAGAACAAGGATATTCTAACAACTTGAACGGCAGATATCATTGTGAATTTGATCTGAAATTAAGTGTCCTTTCATGTTGTTTCCTTCAGACAATAACATTCTACATGCAGCCTGAAGTTTATGGAAAAGTTTCCCTTTTTTGTCTGCCAAACAGGCTTTCTTTCCACATACCACCAACAAACTGTTCTGTGTTGGCAGTTCGAGATGGCGAACAAAACGTCTCATCTGAAATTCTGATGCATGCGCCAAGCACACGTTTGTTCCTTTCTTTTCTTTCTTTCTTTCTTTTTTTTTTTTTTTTGAGGGGACCACCCCGTGGAAGGCAACATGTGAAATACGGCTCTGAAGACAAAGGAAATTACCTATTAGAGAGGGAGCAATGATCTTCTTTTGCCCCGACTCCAAAAAGTGACTCAGAATGTTGTAATTGTTTACCTTTGACACTGACCGTAATTCTTCTCCGCTCTGCCGTAACAGAATATTTCAGTGTCGCTTTTCAAAAGCTCTCCTTCTCACTCTCTCTCCGCACCGGCGATGCCTCAAATGTCATCGAATCACTCGGTTTAACGTATTTCTTTTCAACACCCGCTCTTTGCTTCACGGGAGGAAGGGCCGAGCGAGTGAGAAAACGACAAGAAAAGCAGCAGATCGGCTTGTTTAAGATATCCCGGCATTGTTCGCCGTCAACTAGGCCCTTAAAATGTGACCTCCGCTCCGTCTGCGACTTGTGCAAATACATCGGGTGCCACTCAAAGCCTTTTATTCTGACACTTTTGAAAGGGCCGTTGATAAAAGCTAAGCACATCAGGAGGTTTTACACTGTCAGTCTCGCTTTCCTGTGCTGATCTAAAAGCATGGAAATAGCAGCGTTTTTTGGTGTAATGTTTTAATAGAAAACAGATGGCCGCAGATGTAGGGCTGCACAGAGCTGGGTGACATGTCTTTAATATTTTAGAGTGGTCTTGCTGTAAATGTAGAAGCAGCTGTTTCCTCCCCGTTGTAAATTTGGAGTTTTTAATTTGTGATTGACAGCTATTGGATTTGCTGTAAATTACAAAAATGAATATGGAAGCGATGGAACCGACGGCCAGGAAGGGGGGCATTTGACGCCGTTCACGGATGAATAGATTTATGTGCACCGAAATGTGAGGTATTTACGTCTCTCTCTCTCTCTCTCTCTCTCTCTCCTCGGTCTGATACCGCTCAAGAACGCCACTATATACGCCGCTGATATTTAAATGTACATGCATATTAAAATATAAGTGCGGGTGGAGAGGATGCGAGTGGGGGGGGGGGTGTCACTCGCGCGTGGCGGCTGGTAACAGAGTTCTATTTCGATGTGTTTGTTTAGCTGCTGTTCGTTTAGTTTTAATGTCAGCCGCGAGTACAGCTCCCTTGACACTTATGGTAGAGGTGATTGTCATCAATTCGCATCTTGGCATTTAAACCACCTGCTTCAAATATGCGTATTTGAAATGCAAATAAACTGCATATGCCCAGACAAATTAAAAAACATGGTGAGTAAACACTTTTGAAGTCATAACTTTCTCTCTCTTTTTTTCATCAGGGACTTGCACTGTCAAATGTTCTTTTACTTGAGAAGGCAACGCCAGACAGATAATGCCTCTCAGAGCAAACCTGCATAATACTAACTGATTATATATTTATTTATGGTTTTGTTCACAAGGCATAGAGAGCGGTTATGTTTTTATCTCGGCCTCAGCTTGATTCTTATGCCTCTGGTGTGTTTTCGATTAACCGTTTCTGTCTCTTTTTTTTGTCCTTCTGAAAAACGAATGCATTATATTTTCTCTACTTATTTTCCACCTCTCTCTTCTTCATCGCCTGACACTACCGTTATTCAAACATCAATAGCTATACGTCTTCTTTAGCACTGACTCTTACTTTCATATTGATATTTATATGTGATCATTACTTTTCTTCTCCAGGCTTTGTCTCCGAGTGTCAGCTCTAAGGTGCAATATCCAATAGTGCATTCAGAGCAAAACACAGAGCAAATACGCCACATCAGGCAGGATACCTTTATAATGAACCCGGTACATAATTCTTCTTAAGGTGTCAATTGAAACATGATCATGTTGCGCATCTATTTTTTCTTTCTATCTGCTTCATCTGTTTCTGTCCAGGCCGTGTGAGCGGATACTACGATAAAGATGAGTTTTTAATCAGGCAGATGGCTGACACGCTAAACACTCTTCCTGTATGTGTGTAATCATTGCCATCACTGTCATTAATCATCATCATCATTCTGGTCATCATCATCGTCATCATGTTTTAGATGAAATAGAAACACGTTCACAATGACAATCTGTGCTTCAGCAGTGCATTATTTTTCTTCCACGAAAAGAACAAGGTGGGAAAAAACAAAACCCCACTAAAACTTCTGCACCACTGCTTCCCAGCATCTCCCTGTTTTGATAAAAGTTGCTGAATGTTGTTTCTCAAATTAACGAGCAGCCGTTTCATTTTGTCAGATGAAAATTTTGAAGTAAACAGGGAGGGAAGACACACATGAAACGGCTTCATTAGCGTTAAGGACCCCCCTTCTAAAACACACTCAAACGCCGGGTTCACTCGCCACACCTCATCGAGTATCGATTGTGCTGCCGATCGGGCTCTCAGGAAAGCACCTGTCATTCGTTTGACGAGCAGTTGTCAAGCACGCACAGTGGCCAGTGCACCACCAACGCCGCCGCCGTCGCTAACGTTCACGCACCTGTCAACTGCAGGCAGGCAGAGCCCCTGATGAGGTGTTACCTAATTGTGTTTTAGAAAGCGATGACACCTCATCTCTACCTCTCTCTCGCTCCACTATGATATGTCTCTTAATGCAATTAGGCATAATGAAAAACTAGAAATGGTGAACACTGGAGGGCTGCTGGAAGTGATGCGGGGTGGGGAGGGGGGTTGGACTTCCTGCGGAGAGCAGGCATTCAAATGAGAACATAATAGGAACATCAGAACAAGAGCAGTATTTTCTGTGAGATGACAACAACATTAAAAAATCCAGGTAATTAAAAACATACTCTGTGTTTTGTCAAAGTGGCCGTCATTGTTGAAGTTGAAGCCTCTCCCCCCTCCCTAACGATTTCGGTATAAATACGAATAATGATCTCAGGGAAGAGAAAATGAAGAAGACGGTCAGAGAAAAGCAAGAGAACAACAACAACAACAGGGAAAAAAAAATAATCAATCAAAGTATTAGACTGAAAAGTTGTTCTGTTCTCAAGGACATGGAGTTCTCGGGCATTCTGTCGGAGCTGTCCAGTAGAAAAAAATGAGACATAACTTGGATGAGACGCCAGCGAGAGGGGAGGGGGAACGGAGGGGGGGGGGGAGGAAAGAGACACAGAAATAAACCCAACTCCCATCTGATGACCAGCTTGTCTATAATACTGAATCCCTGCACCGTGCCAAGATGCAGAAACAGGATAAGTCCAGATCGGAGAGATTTGAACCGGTCTCGGGCCTGTGCGAGAGCGGCGACAACTTTCAAGCATGAACGAAACGCTGTTTCACCTGCTTAACAGTCCTTTTCGTAAGCCGATAAGAGATTTGAGCGTAAAATCGAGCGAGAGAAAGAGAGGGAAAAAAAAAAACATGATACATGGCATTCATCTTATCGTTTTCTCCCCCCAAAAAATTACAGGACAGATGATGTGGCCATCTTGAGATCATTTGTCAACTGTCAGCCTGGGTTGACCTTGCAAAAAAAAAATTACAAACAGGGAGGTGGCTGATATCATCTTTACTGAAAAAAAGGGAGAACGAGGGGAGAAAAAGAACCGTTGTTTTTGATAATAAAGAGACATTTTGCCTTCCATTTGAAGCGCCAGTTAAAAGCACATCCAACATAGAAATCCATTACAAAACGCTACTTAAAAAGTGTGACCAATCCTTGTGCAGTCAATTAGGGACTGGAGACAGACTATGATGTTTGTCGGTTAGGGTCTGGCGCGTTCTGATCAGTCAGGATTTAACGATGAGGAGGAGAGATTTGGTTAGCTTTTTATTGTTTTTTTTTCATCCCTTGTTTTTTCCATGGGGAAGGATACATAGATAGACGGATGACATGGATGGGAGGGGGCAGCCAAGCTCTGCTTATCTGTTTTCTTTCTCTCTCTCTCTGTCTTTCCATTTACAGAAGCATTAATGTGCACAGCTATGTGCTCATCCATTGTTCTGAGTTTTACAGCATGAAGAATGTGTTTGTGGAGCGGAGATTGTCAAAAAGAAAAAAAAAAGCTGTGTTCTTAAACTGAGTGCAGAAAAAAGACACAATATGTAATCTAAAGTGTGCAAAAAGAATGATTGGCCGGAATAAGTGGGGATGAGGTTTCATATTAAAAAAGATTTATCTTAAAGTATGGTGCTAATCCTCAGATTAATCCCCCCTCCTCCTATTTTTTTTGCATGCTGGCTTTCATAAAACCTATAACCCATAAAGTTCTTAAATTTTCTGGAAACAGGCACGCTAGGCCTGATTTTACAAGAATTGCTGCCCAATGAATCATGCCGAGAATTCATCCTCTAGTGGTGTGCGACTCCAGAACTGATAATTAAACAACAAAACAAGTTTTTCAAAAGGAAGTGCAAAGAAACAAAGAACTTGTTACATAAATGCAGGGAATTTCATTCACTAATCAAAAGAAAGAATAATGGCAGTTATCACGGATAAATGCAAGAATTGTTTTCAAAACTGCTGGAGCAAAATGTTTAATAAAATGTATTAATATGAATAATTATTATCATTGTCTTTCCTCTTTGTGTTCTATATAATTTGTAAATCAGTGTTCTTTGCTTCAGTGGAAACTCATCACATTAGAACTGCCTGTAAACTGCTGTTAGGCTGAAACATATGGGTGCATGCAGTCGTTAGCCCACTTCATAAATATTTCATTCATATTTCCTGTTTGTGTGCGTGGAGCTGTGTGACTGAAAGCCTATGCATGTGTGTGTGTGTGTCAGTGACTCTCTCACTCCCTCTCTCTCCTTTTTTTTCCTTTCTGTGTATAATTAAATCTCAGCAGATTTCCTTTGAAACTGCTAATCATACCAGTAAATCAAGGCTGAGATTTATCTTGATGACGGAATAGAAAATAACTTCTGAAAGTAACAGAAACACCACTCGAGAACAAACCGAAGCAGGCAAAAGGTGAGCTTGATTTCAGTCTTTGCCTCGTAACTGTCATCAGCCATCATTCAGCCTCAAACCCGCTCGAATCACAATATTCTCCACGCAGGCAGTGTGTTATAGTGTGCGAGAGAGAGCTAAAATGGGATCACAGGCCACTTATTGAGTTCTGGCGGACACAAAAGGCCTACTGTTGCAGACAGCTAAAGCTGAGGCAGTTACTGTACCTTTCAAAACTAATATGTAACCATATCTGTTTTAAAAGGACGATTCATATTACTGTGAATGCAGGAGGAAAGTTGTTCCCATCTCCCAAGCCCTAGGAAACTCGAGTCCCGACCTAATGGCCCTCAATTGGAAGGTGGCCTTTTGTGGAAGGGGCATCGCATTTGTAGAAAAAATGACAGATGAAATTTTTCCGGTGATGTAAAACATCTTCAGCTTTTTTTGACGGCACAATGGCACTTACTGTGCTTTATGGTCGCAGTGGCGACACAAAGGTCATTCCATATATGACTCAGCGGACAAGGGCAGCACTGAATGAAAATTAGGTTATATGTGATCAACCAAGTTATTAATCTGATTAAAATGGATTCTCTTTGCTTCCTATTTAGCAAGGCTTGGGAGAGAGAGAGAGAGTAACACACACATATAAGGAGAGAGAGAGAGACGAGGGGGGAGGAAGGGAAACAATAGAACATTCTGTTTATTTATCCACTGAAGAGTGGCGGTGCAAAATAAAACGTAAATTCGTTAACGCAAAACACAACATCAGTGGCGTGAAATGTGCATTTTTACTTTCCACATGCATCGGTGTCCTTGCGCTGCCGCCTCATCCAGGTAACCTTTCTAATCCTGATTAAATTACTGCAATTAGAACAGCAGCTCTCCTACCTCCCCCCATATTTCCCTAATAAACAATACGCCATCTTAAATCCATTCGATGGGATTTGCATGGAACAATGCTCGAGCTCGTGCGATTTATTTCCATCTCTACAGAGGAATTAAGTGCATTTTTTAACAGCTAATGGTATAATGTGGGCTTATTTCTCATGCAATGCTTTTCTTTTATGTCGCTCCTCCACTCCTTCTATTTGCAGGAACTTTGCTTCCACCCTGTTTATTTGAAGTCTAAATCAAATGTGGCTTATTGGACTGGCTCGTCTTTCGCGCAGCAACTAGAAGTACGTGGAAGATTCCGACAGATTCGTCTGTAATTGCTACACGACCTCTCAAAACACACCCCTGTTGCCTCTGCCTCAGCCAGACTGTGTTTTCTGTATTTGTTTTATTAACTTTAGCGCGTTGTTTGCCATTGATGTGGAATAAAGGAGCAAATAAAAGTTGACATACTTGTGCTTTTTTTCTTTTTTTAACTCCAGCGCCTGCCAGCCGGAGTCGGGGCATATTCTCTCATTACGTTTGGAGTGTATGTCATACGCTGTGTGTAAGCATGATCATTATATTGTGTGTGTGAGGTGTGCCCTTGCGCAGGCAGGAAGTGTTGTTCTGCCGGTACAATCCCTCTGAGAGCAGATCGTCACATCTGAGGGCACCTGGGGAACACATGCAGCACAGCTACGAGGAATACCTCCAATTGAACAAAGTCGGAGAAACAAAACAAAACAAAAACAAAGAAATAAGATCAAATATGTGAGGGGAGAAAAAAAAACTCTGGGTCTAGGAGCAAATCTATTAAGTATTAGCTTAAGGGTTTCTGTCATTAAATGCAAACTATAGTGGGCTACGGGGGAATAAAAATAATGGAAGCATGCCGTGATTACTGTGCCAGTGAGAACACTTCATATTCTCCTCTCCCAAGGTTTTCTCTAACAAGATCTTTCTTTCCGTCTAATATTATGAATAGCATAATTGTTTTGCTGTCATTAGCATTGAATATTTCTCTGCCTTTGTTGTCATACTGGAACCCGATCCTTTATTCAGCGACCACTCGCTCTTTTTCTCCCCGCTGGAAACGGCGAAGCCTACTGTACTGAACGTCAGCAAGGTACGAGACAGGAGTGAAAGAGAGTGAAATTACGAGGCCTTTCAAAAGCTTTCAGCTCCGCCAAAGTTGATATCGGAGTAAATTAGCGTCAGGAAAAATATTTTTAGAGATTGCACAGCTGCTGGAGGAGAGCAACAGGTACCATCCAATGGGCTTGACAACAGCTTTTACAATTAATTGCTCTTTGAAACCAGAATTTGTGTCGCTGAGTGACAAGGCGCTAATTCACCTAGGTTGAAGTTAAAATGGTAATATTGAACATGTGAAATAGCACCTCGCCTTCACCCGACGAGTCTTCATCACACTCCGCACAATGGAGTGGAGATGCACCAACACTGTCTATCACCTCAGAGACTTCCAAGGAGAGCGAAAGAGAGCGAGCAGTCTTTCATTGTGAGAGCACTTCCCTCCGGCAGTGTGCTCTGAGACAGAGAAGCGTGGGACAAGGCTCAGAGAAAGAGTCTGATGTGTCGTGTCAAGAGTCTACCTTTACTCTGTAATAAGACTGTTTGACAGCTCTTAAATGTACCACAACAGTGCGCTCGGAGGCTGACAGCATTTAAACTCCTGGTGACAGGTTAAACGTCATCTGTCAGAGATGAATGATTCGTCTCGGAGTCTTTTACAGTCGTATGTAACATCCCGGTTCGTCGCAGGTTCTCTGGCCCTGACTTCCACGGTAAGGAGCTCAAGATTACGGAGGGCCTCGGCGTTCCCGGGGGAGGGATTAAATGTGCATAAAACACGGACCGGGCGACCCTCGGGCCGAACGCATCATCAGAGTGTGACGGGATCTCCCGCCTCTCCGCGGTCGCAGAACGCAGGGGCTGCGTGGATGCTAGCAGACTAACACGAGCCATATTACTGTTAATTAGCCACCTGATGAGGACAGCATTACTGGCAATTACCAAGTTTCATCCCCGCGCCGCTTTTTGAGTGTGGAGATCTCTTTTTACCGAAAGGGAGATAAAAGTCAGGGGCAAATAGCGAGCGAAAGAAAGGGAAATCAAGTGATGTTTTGTCTGTTCTGTGTTATATTCTCTCTCATTCGCGCTCGGCGTCTCTAATAGTTCTAACTGTCCGTAAATTAGGAGACCGCAATAATTACTTAGTAGTAATTGCTATGTGGTAAACGAGCATGTCATTGAGGTGACATGCAGTCGTGTGTTTGTGTGTGGAGTAAATTGTGTTTCCTAGAAAAATATTTCATGAATTCGAAACCTGCATACTGTATGGCAGTGGTTCTTAACTGGAGGGTCGCGGGTCTGTTCTGACTGGGTCATGGGGAATAGAGATTTGCATTATTATTTTTTTTAACAATATTAAGTAAAACATATAAAACAATTTTATATTTTTATAAAATTTTATAATTTATTTAAACTATATATTTAAAATCAGATTTGTTTTATTCTTTTAATAAAATCACAAAATTATATATAGTGTACACATAATAATCGTAATTATTCATTGATATTTATTATAAATTGTATATTATTATTACTAAATAATTAATTATTATAATAATTATTATTACATTGTGAATGTAAATAATCATGAATTTAATGATCATAAACTACATGGCTCTAAATGGTGGGTCGAGACCCAAAAATAGGTCGCAAGTCTGTTCTTATTCAGTCATTGTCAGTAGAGAGAGAGAGAGAGAGAGAGAGAGAGAGAGAGAGAGAGAGAGAGATTTAATTGATAGCTCTTTCTGTATTATCTATTACTATCATACTAAATTACATTACAGATGTATACTTATTTAAATCTATGATTTTATAATAAAAATATTAAAATAAAAATATAATCTATATTATCATCATTTGAAAATATAATAATAATAATAATAACAATATCTAAACATTACATTTTAAGTTTTGTCACTTGTTGTCCATTGATGACAACCGCTGATTTATGGTATTTGAAGTCTACTGAAATATATACTTAAATTTTGTGGGAAATAAGAGCAAAGGAATATTACAATGAACAAGAAAGATCTGATCTATACTAAACATTACTACTTGGAAGTGTGATGTGTGTGCAAGCACGTGAGGACGTGTCATCATGTTCCTCGGTATGAAAGGAAAGTCACAAGTCGCGTCTGTTCCTTTACATCTGTGGGTTCACTGTGCACGTTGCAGGCACCATATGTTTTTAATTATCATAATAGAACCTGGTCAGAGAACAACACACACTCACACGAGCGCTTTATTACCACACTCACTGGAGAGAAACGGATTGAAAACAAGAGAAAGAGTGAGAGGTACAGAGGCATATAAAGTTAGAAGAAGTTAGCGAGGGGGGAAAGATGGGAAAGATGAACTTAAGGCTGACAGGAAGACAGGAAGTAGTGCACTCTCTCTGACCCGCACCAGACTGGGGTCAAGACCCGCCCAAGAGAGGGTCTGATCCTACACCCTCCTGACAGTGATAATTGGCCACTGGTGACTAAACACCATTTACATTTAACTACCCACTCCTGTCTGCTGGGCAAGATACACGCTAACATGCACACACACATGCACACACACAGGCTAGCAGACAGGCGCTAAAATTAAACAAGTAAAAATACTTAGAATTCCTAGAGTACATTCACACGTCTTAACTGCAGCATTTATAAAGGCCTTTTTTTTACTCAGAGTTTGTAAGTCTGCCATGCATGACATATTAAGGAGGACACATTGTAAATTGATAAACCCAAAGGGATTTGCATAGAAGAAGAAAAGGAAAGACATAAACCAATCCTCCCAAGCATACATCTCTTTTCTGACTAACAGTTATTCACCCAGTCCCTATTTCCTTCTATCTTTCTCTGTCTCCAATCATCTGTCATTCTCACTGAGTGGTTTGGAGTGAATGGGGACAGGGTTCACTGCTTTTCCACCAGGGGGTGTCATGGCCTTATGAACTAGGACGGTTGGGGTGAGCAGCCCCCTCTTTCAGCAGTCCTTCAAGTCTGATCTCTCTATACGTACATCATCTCTTGCTTTTTTTCTGTTCATCTCTTTCTCTGCCTGTGGCTTGAGGAATGTCTTGACTGTGTGGCAAAACTGGATTGTGGGTGGTGGCTGGACGGCTCTTAGCGGTAAACATCTGAAACCTGGGCTCCTAAGCACCATCTAGGGCCTCAGACACTCACACAGATGCACACTTTATACTATTAAGCAGGGTTAGAGATGAAAATTCACACACTTTAGACAGGCCGGGTAACTGCGCACTGTACTACAAGCATGCGCTCGCAACTGCTCCTGTGAGAAATCTAAATGTGGCCATTTTTCACGACGGCTAATGGAGACAGGGCGGGTGAATCAAGATAACTGTTTACACTGCAAGCTACGACGACCACGACAATGAAAACAACAACAAAAACTAAACGGGGTGAGGGTAGAGAGTGTGCGAAAAAAGCTTGGTGAGAGTGATGGCGGCAGACGGAAAGGACACTAATAATCTCATTTCTCTCGTTCATCCTTTTTTTCTTTGCTGTAAGTGGTGCTTCACAATAAATTAAAGCACTTTTTCTGGTGACACGTTTCAATTCTTATAGCGCACCAGCAAACATTTAAGAAATGTCGAAGGCTACATTTTTACTGTCTGCTGGCCTTAACAACATTTCGCACAGGTGCCGCAGATAACCGGGACTGATGTGTGGTTATTATAACACATGTAGCTTGTGATGACATGTTGTTAAATTAAGGGGAAGACAAAGAGGAGCAAAATAAAGACAGACAAACAACACAATGCTCAAGACATGTGCAATGTATAGATGAAGATATGCCACTAACAGACCTAGTATTGATTATATGATACACTTACACAATGGCTGCCTTGCACAATGGAACAAGACTATTAAGCAATGTGAACAATACAAAGCTAATCCACTAGACTACAGTACACACAGTCTGAGGTGTCTGATAGAACTTGGCGCTAAATCGTAGATATACTTCATGATTGATATGTGCTATGCTGTGTTTCAGGTCTTTTTTTCCTACAAATTACGATATAATAATCTTAATGCTAATCTGAGGAGATTTCCAACTAATTTCAGTAGGCTATTGAAAAAATAGCTTTTTAGCTTTCTGGTATTTGTTGTGATTGAAGGAAAATGTGCATTGTGTTTAAATATGGGAGAGGGTTGAACTACAATACTATGAATGTAAGATACTTGACATGCAAGAGAGAGTAAATGTGTTTGTGTGTCTTATAAAAGCGGTATAATAATGAGGGTGTCACTTTAAAATGACTCTCACTCATTCCATCCCGGATGTCAAGGCATACCATATTCAGCTGAGATTTCTAAATATTAATGATTTATGCACTATTTGCATACAAACCTAATGCCAAGCCACTTCAGATAATCATATTTTGCCCTGAATTGAATTTTCAGAGGGATATTTGCTTCATCTATGCCCAGCCCCAAGGAATTGTGCAGAATGTGTTTCACTCAATTTTGTACAAGAGACCCAAGCACAAAAGACTTGAGATCAGTTAGTTCCACCTGTATGGTATTTTACATCTATTTGGGTTTCAAACTGAAAAAAAGTGCTTGCGCTGTTTTTGTATTTTTGAGTCAATTTATATAGGCTATATGCACAACACTGGTGAGGTGTGAATTGTGAAAATCCATATACTGTAATACAGAGGAGATGTGTGAATGCACAAAATGCATAAAACAACAATCATATTCTTAACAACTGTGTCTGTCTTGTTTTCCAGTAAATTTTTTTAAACATCCTTAAAACAATATTTCCTGATAAAATAGATTATGTTTTGCTTTTGCAAGCATGTATGTTCCAAGCAAAAAAGTTATATATATTATATATATATTTGTTTTTGTTCTTTTTTTTACTGGAAAACAACACAAAAGTAGTAGTTAAGAATGCATTTTATTAGAGTACCTTCCACGGGTGTCGAAATCTCTCTCTCTCACACACACACACACACACACACACACACACACACACATGCACAACGTATGTAGAACAGGTTCAGCGGTAATACTAACACATTCCCTTCAGAAAAGAAAGAATAAACTGTCTGTTGAGCTCTCCTTGTGGTCATTCAATGGTTTTACTGTATGTATTACTCAAACATGCCCACACACTGTCACAGCGTATACAGAGGCACTTGGCTGCCTGTCAGCATCCACCAGCAACAAACTGATGGAGTCATGCTTTAAAAATGCCAAACAAAAAACTTTTGTTCTGTAGACAAAGCCTTATCTCTAAAGGTCAGTCCCTCTTCACAGCAGCAGGAGAGGAGGACGTCACAAGGGCACTTTTCAAATGTCTTTGATTAAAGAAGGATATTACAATACGATACATTCACTACGATGACAAAAAACTAGCATTCATTTTCAGCCAAGTGAATGACCTCCTCTAAATATTAAAAATGCAACAGGTTCCTCCATGACAGACATATTTTCCATAATTGAAAGGTCAAAAGCACCATTAATTGTTAATGTAAACCGTTTTGAAGGGGAAAGTGAAACACATGGCAGTCTTGAGACTTCACTTTTCTCTCTTTTGTATCTATTGTCTCCCTTGTATGAAAGATGGTGTAAAACTAACAGACTATGGCTTTCCTTTCTTTTTGTAACTTCAAAATATCATGGTGGAAAGATGCTTAATTCTTTAACACAGCTGCACAAATATTTGTTCATCTCTTTGACTTTTCATGTTTTTCCAAGGTTATGACTAGAGATTTAGCCTTTTTTTTCTTTCTTTTTTTTTCTCCAGATAACTGACTCACATTGCCGAATAGATCAGCTGACGTGAGTGTTAGTTGTTGACTCACTTGTAGTCAACATTATGGTGAAACAGAGATCCAAATGTCACTGGACAAAAAATACCAGATGTAGTAGCCTACCTATAGACAGCTTATATTGAAATAACTACTTAAAATAAAATGACTACTACTAAAATAACTAACTGACACCTATACAGATTTTTTTGTCATCCAAATCACTATTGATAAATTAGTGGTTACTAATCAAGCACAATACACAACACAACTAAACTGGATTGAATGAGCAATTTGCTTGTTACAAATTAAAGGAACAATAAGTATTACGATTTGTGAGAATGAAGCAGCTTAATAAAACATGTCTGTTAAAAATACTTGCAGTGCCAGTTTAAACCCCCTGGTTAATCCTACACCTATTTGCAGTAAGATTGTTTTACTGGGAGCAAAAAAATTATGTCTGCCTTGCTCCTCTGTGTTTGCAGAGTACAAGTAATAACACCAATGTAAAGCACCAAGCTAAGAACGTCTGTCTCAACTCCAGAATTGAAAATTAGTTGTCTCCTTAATGAATAATATATTAAGAACAAAAGGAAAATGTAGGTTACATACGTTTTATTACCTGACTGTTTTACTTCAGCAAAAAGAATCTCTCAACTGTAAGAAATTCCCTTAAAAAGGACATCTAAAGGCTGTGGCACCCACTTACTTTCTACTACAGCTGCCCAAACCAAACTACAAATTCAGTTCTTAGAGATTTACTCTCTTTTTTCATTCACGGTTACTCTCTTTTTCTTTTTATCACCAAATTTTCAGAAAGGGCAGTGTGAAACACAGTAGTCTCAAGGAGCACCAGTAACCTTAGCAGAATCATGAAAGCTGACAGATCATTTTTCACAAGGCCATAGATCCCGGGCTCTTATAAAGTAATGGGCTTTTGGGAGAGGCCTTTATGAAAGCTAAGATAGTTAAGTTCTGTGAGCTAGAGATGACACAGGGACCATCAGCTCCTGGTCTGTTCCAAAGCAGACACCCTTATTCCCAGAAAGAGGAGGGAAAGAGAGAGGGTGGGACTGGAGCTCTTGTAAAATGACAATATAATAAAGATTAATATGTTACTTTGTCATCCTGATGGTCTCTAAACTTGCCCGAAATAAGGTTGAAATCACTCAAAAGCAAATCTTGCTCCTTTAGAGAGTTTGTGTATTGGTGCAGCTCTGACCAATGAGGGAAGCATTGAACAAATGTCTCAATGTGTAATTGCTTCACAAATAAGAAATAGTAGATGCTGTAGTGATGATGTGTTGCTCATAATGCAGTGTATACCATGTGTTTACTTGTCTGAGAGTGTGTATGTATAACAGTAAGTCATTTTGAAAGTCACTGTTCATGGATTTATGACACTAAAACAGGGCTTTATGTTGTCATACTCACCAGAGGGGTCATTTCTGTTCATGCTGCTGGTGCCACTGCCTCCTCCACTGGAGCTGCCGCCAAGGCCTCCGTTGAAGGCTGCAAGGTTCTCTGAACTGTAGGCCCGCAGAACAGATAGCATGTTCATCTGATGCTCCAGGTGGGCCTGATCAGGCTTTACCAGGCCAGGAGGACCACCGCTTGGGGAGAGAAGACCAAGGCCTGTCTGCTGCTGCAGCCACTGCTTCTCGGGGGTGGGAGGCTGAGGAGGAGAAAGGCCAGAGCTTTTGGGGCCCATAGTCAGCTTGCATCTTTGGATGTCCTTCCCTGACAATGGAGATTCAGGAAGCATTTGCATGGATCCACGGTCCTCCTCCTCAGCGTCACCCATCTCCATCTCTTCTTCTTCCTCTGCCTCCTCTTCATCATCAGAGTGCATATGCCTCTCTGTAGCAGCGGGGTTAGGCAATGATTTGTCACGACTTACTTCATCTTCTTCAGACTGGCCGCCATGTTCTTCAGATGCCTCTATTTCGCTGCAGGACGCCTTGTCGGATAGGTCGTCCAGGGGGCCCTGACCACCCATATCACTGGGCTGAATTTGCTGCTGGTCCAGGAATCCAACAGGCCCTCTAGCAGAGCCATCATACACAGGACCAAAGGGCTTGTAGAAATCACTGGAGAACGTGCCCATGGAGGCTCCATGCGGGGGCTGCTCCAGATGGTTGGACCAGCCTGCTTGTCCCTTCAGCTCCCCAGACTCAGTCTCTCTGTCCCTGGACGGGGCTCCCTCATGGTGATGAAGAAGGCCTGGTGGTGGTGGAGCCAAGCCAGTAGCTTTTCCTGCATGGGAAGGCTCTCCCAGGAGGTGCTCCTTAGCATCTTTTGCTGGGCCATACTTGCCTTTACCCAGGTGGTTGGCTTGCAGGTGGAGGGCCATCAGCTCCACAGAGGCAGTTGTGAAGGAGCAGAAGAGGCAGCCATGCCAGGCGACATTGTCCTGGATGGTGATGGAGGCTCCAGGGAGGGACCCTGCTTCAGGTCTAACGGACAAATCCAAAGGCTCATACTGGGAGCGGCCACCCACAGCTGGCTTGACGTCACTGGTGGGATTCTCTTCCTGGTTGGCCTCACTGGCTCTTTTGGTCTTGGCATCGACAATCTCCTGGCTGAAGTGCTGGCCATGCAGCTGACTCTCTCTGATCTCTTTTTCTTTCTTCATGGAGTTGAGGACAAAGCTGTCCATGAAAGCCTGCAGGGAGCCCTGGAAGTTGACGCCGTTTCCCACCATACTCTGGTAAGCTCGGCCCAGGTCGGAGAAGCTGGCAGGACTGTCCCCTGCAGAGGCTGGCCCCTCAGGACTCTTCATGCTCTCCGAGGTGGGCTCTGACCCTGGCCCGTGGCGATCGCGTTCCCTTTCACGGTCTCTGTCTCTGGGTGAGAGCATTCCTGGTGGTACCCACTGGTGTGGGAGCATTTGACCCCCTCTGAAGTCAAGACCAGAGGGCATCACCCCTTTGAAGACCCCGCGAAGGACATCGGGGCGAGCAAAGACCCCACTGCTACTGCTGTTCTTGGCATGGTCATCCTTGTGTTCAGAAGATGGAGGGTGGTTGGCTGAGGGGCCACTTCCATTCTGTCGCTCACGGTGATGGCGCTCCAGGTGGTACTTCAGAGAAGCTGATTGAGTGCCTGCATAGTCACAATGAGGGCACCTGTAGGGCTTTTCACCTACAGTGAGAGTGATAGAAAGAAACAAAGACAGACAGGAGCTGATGTCAGTACAGCAGTAATAATAAAGGTGCCAACAAGCTCAGCAGGAACCCTGGGTTTGTTCCACCTGTCAGAAGAAGAGCAAAAAGAAAAACAACATGTAAATATTTGACAGGAATCATGTCAGGGATTACGTCAAGCTTCTCTAAATCTCACATTCTGCAGTGTTCGACCACATTTATCACTTAGTAAACAGTCCATCAGCCTTTTTGAGAGGAAGGAGGAGTTTCAATACGGGTCGATCCAGCTCAATCCAGATCCTAGGAGTGAGCCATCACTCACGTCAGCGCCATAAAAAACATATCACCATATGGTGCCTTCAGTCCACTACAGAGATCATATTTTCAACTGACAACAAAACTGTCTGGATGTTATCTCTGTTCACATGGGGAACTGCAGGCTTGTGGTGCTGCTGGTTGCTGCTGTCTTTCTTTCCCTCACTTTCTGTCTCTCTCCTGGCCTTGTCTGCTGTCAAGCCTCTACCTTGGTGGTGGAGCTGTTCTGTGGACATTCTCTATTTGCAGTTTATCATTGTGAGGATAAATAAAGCCCCACAGAAGCTCTTTATTCCCCCCCGGAGGACAACTGTGACCCCTCAGTCCAAAATGCACCCAATAAAAGGGCCTCATTTGAGAGTGAAGATAGTCTAAATGATATAAACACACCATATGTGGTGCACATGAACATTCCTCATAAGGCAGCCTCACACTGTGGATTACAAAATGCTTACCAGCATGAAATGTACTGTAAAAGAAGGCATGCAGGCAGTTTAGAAACACATGCAAATGTACAAGAATTCTTGTTAAAAGCGAAAACGGAGTAGCTTTTAACAAGAGAAAGAGTCTAAATTGCATTTGCATGATCCGATCAATATCGATATAAAATACTTTCTGACAACAATTAGAATAGGCTTGGAATGAAAGCTAGATTTATAAGATCAATAAGCAATAAACTAAATGCAAGGCTTGATTTTTGAGACCCCGTAATGTTTCAGGAATTAAATGATGACGTGTGAGGTGGAAAAAAAAAGACAGTGAGAGAGGGAGTTTCGAGAGATATGGGAAAATGAAAATAAAAGCATGTTTGTCGATGTGTGTGTGCGTGGCTATAAACGCTTAGATTATACACATGGAAAACATTTTTTAACCCAGAAAAAATGTTGCATTGTTACGCAAGACTGAATTGAATGATTTAAGTCTGGCTCTGTAGTAAATCATGGATATAATTAGCAAATGGCATAGTGCTCAAGTAATTTATCATTATTTGGAGGGCGCCATTCCAGAAAAAGAATGGAAGATCTGCAGACCCACTGCACAGCTTCCTAAATAAAGGATCACAAACATAAACTCAATACTATATTGATAAGGAACAAATATACAGAGGGACATATAGTGAAGGGCAGGAGAGAGGGTGAGGATAAAAAAGAAAGAAAGAAAGGGGCCTTTTGTTCTTTTACACAAGAGTGTTTGAAGCGCATATTCAAAAGACATCATACAAGATGAGCTTTTAACCCAATAAGTGCTTATCCTCTGAGCAGGATAACAGAGGCTTGGTGTGATTCAATAAGGAAACGTCCTTGATGCAAATGATCATTTTCAGTTCCTTTAACTGGAAGGAATGATATTCTGTACCCAAAATTAGAGTACAATTAGAGTGATCTGCTTTTCTCCACCCCATCTTGTGCATCTGCTTATGAAAATACTAATAACATTTCAATTTAATTTTACTTTAAAAAACATATTAGGACAAATATTACGCTAATAAATTATGAGATGCTAAACTATAATTCAGGCCATTCGATTATTATGCACATATAGATCATTATTTATATATACATATTTTTTGTTTGCTGGCTGTATGTTTATGTGAGCGTGTGCTCAAGTGCCTGTGTAAGTCTCTGTGCATGTGGCATGTTCTTTGTGCACCATTTGGGCTCAGTAAGACATCTGCTCCATCATACGTCAGGGGCACGTGTGACATCTGGGGAATATACAGTATCCTGCCTTGCAACATTACACACAATTTACTGCTAAAGGTCATTATGTACCCGTTAATCCACTTTTAATTGATATCCACACAAACAACACAACCTCGGGGAAACAAAATGGATCGCCAAAGCAGAGAGGTAAAGAGATTATTATTTTTCATCTTTTGAAATGAGAGAGTGCAAAACTCCCAAAAAAGTTTCCAATGCTCACTCTTATGGCTGATGGACTGTGTTAATAAAAATAGGGAGGAAAAAATACATATCAAATTGCCATCTGGTATAGTGTGACAGGCTTTATATAAATTACAGAGACCTCTCACTGTGAGTAGTACATATCCATTATCATTTCGCAAGTTCACTTTTAACAGAATGCTTTCAGTCTCAACACTTGAAGAAGTCCAGCGCAAACTGATTTCATATGGATTTGTGTGATTTGTCATGACTCCATAGTAACAGTTCAGAATAAACACCCACAGCATTTACAGAAGGGCAATTAAAATAGTTAATAGATATGACATACTTTAAGATGCATTTCCATATGGCTTTACAGAATGGTGAAAAGACAGCCTGCATTCCACAGGGGGATAGAAAGAGAGAGAGATTGACTGCGCTGGAAAAATAAATGTGTTTTGTTTTTCTTCCTTAAGCTATGCTTTATCTACGCCAAATGTAGAAACAAGAATGTCAAGGTGTTTGAGTTTTCAAGCCCTACACGTAGTACCCACAACTTCTATTTACATTTTAAATGATCCTTTACTGTATGGCCCATTACTTCAATCCTTCCATTCATCTTAAAGACTTTTAGAGAACTAACTCACCATGTAGTAAGCAAATAAGCATTACCAAAGAGAACAAAAACAAAACTAAACAAATACGAACGAAACAAAAACGAAAACCACGCATCAGGCGATACAGTAAAATTTTCTACTGGGAGTCTGCTGAGTGACCTTTGTAATTTACAATGCTTATGGTTTGGAACAGTAGCAACTGACCACAGACCTGAGTTTAATGGCTCTTTCTCCCTCTTCAAAGTAAACCTTCAAAATGTTGTTCGATACAACCATAAACCTCCATCCAGCCGTGTGAGCCAGATCTCCTCGGGCCGGTCCAAGTCTCGCTCAAGATGCGTAATGGCTCCCAATCACCAAGGTGAACTCGCATGGCCGATGCCTGTCTGTCCTCTGTCTCTCTTCAAACAAAGGTGATTCGTCAGGCGTGCTGGTTCTCCTATAGCCTCAAGTTATGCGTAGCCATTGTCAGGAGCAAGGACCTTTTTATTTTTTATCTACAGCTGCTTACTGCTAAATACTGCCTTGTCCAGAAGGGGACAATCTGTGTCTCTAATTGCTGTCACTGAAGCCTAGATTCATTATGTGACTTTCCCATTAAAATGTGAGCATTAATTTGTATAATGAAATATCACCCACTGCAGTGTTCATTAGCTGTGGCCCCACACTATACACTGCACAATGTTAGCTACCTAGAAAACTGTGCTTAATTTCACTAATGGATATTTTCCCGCTCACTGTTGGAGAGGAAATTAATACTGTAACATTAGCTCTTTAACTTTTGGAGAAATTTAAATTCACTTCATTCCTTTCAAGCCGACGTTAGAGAGTCATTAATCTAACATTGTGTCGCACAATGCCCTGGCCTCCTCAGTAAGCAACGCCATTGTGATGGGATAAAGGCATCGGGATTGAGGCCCGCTTTGTGTCATCCGCATGTCTGATTGCTTTAAATCAGGGCAGGATATTTGTTTAATGTCAACGGCATAGTTTCAGCCTGATTGGAAGGGCCTGTTGTTCCTGTAAATTATTCGAGCAGAGCTAGACCGAGACCTGCGCCGTATCTCCGATGTCTGTCAGCCAGGAATCTTTATGACAAACCTATAACCGATCAGCAAAGAGTCACACATCTTGCAAGTACATCAGGGCCAGTGTAAATTGCTGCATCGACAGAAAGCGAAGCGTCTGCGTGTAAACGCGGTCGGGCCACACCGCACACACGTGGGCCATCCCAGCAAGCGGAGTGAGTGAGTGAGTTAACGGAGGCTCGGGACGAGGGCCTCTGTTTCCTCTAGGCTGAAATACAGCCCTACTGGGGACCCTTACCCCCTGCTCTGAGCAGGCATAACTCAACCTCCCTCAGCTAGAAACATATTTCCCCACTCCATCCGCTGCTCTCCTGCTAGGAGGATATAACCAGCCTGTCTAAAGCCTTAAGCTCTCTGTTTAAATGTACGTTTGACACTCTCGTATGTGTGATATTATCTATATGCTGCATAACATTTTAAATTAAAATAAATTTTTCATTAAAAAAAAATAATAATTCTTAAGTCATTTCAAGGAAAATCATTCTTTCCAACTGCCTCCCAGTCCATATTAGATAATAACAAATGCAGATGACAGCGTTCTGCAAACTTCATATGAGTACTGTATTGAAAAGTAATAGTATTTCATGTGCTTCTGTTACGACGGAAGATGAAAATACTGCAGGCTGAGAGAGTTACACATCAGCTCCATTGTTAAGCATGCCTTATAATCAACCTTAATGCTCCAGAATAGTGCAGTTATGTGCTTCTTATTAAGTGGGACAAATACCATCTGGGTGGTCTCCGCTCTTGCTTGTATGCACATACCAAAAAAAATAACAACCATCGATTCCCTGAGCTGAGAGTGATTTCCATTTACAGTTAAGGAAAGAATCGGGACTGGCCTCACATTATTTGCTGAATATAGAAAGCTGTTTCCTTCTTTTTTCTCTCTTACTCTCTCTCTCTCTTCTTTCTATTTTTATGTCTGTCCTTTTTATGACTGAAGCTTCACTGTGAACATGTGAAGGTATTTCTGATCTGACCCATAAAAATTACTCTCATAGGTCTAGCCCAATGTATTTAGATATAATTATCATTCTTAAGAGAAGACTTGAATAAAATGGCTTACAATTCAGTTTCATATAGATGATATATATACTGTTATATTAAATGACTAAATATTCTACATACATACAATTTGATATTACTATGCATAATATTTAGTCATTTAATATAATAGTATTTATATTTACTACAAATAATATGTGTATGGAAGCATTACATTATAGCCTTTTATCATAGTTGTTGTCAAACTAATAAACTGTAAGAACTGAAAAAAATCTAACAACAACAATAATAATAATAATAACAATAATAATAATAATATGCATATTAAAATGCTGTCATTGTTTACACACTCATACACATAAACAGAGACAGCAGTGTGCTGAATCTAAGGTGTCCTCTGAGTGCTTATCCTGGTTATCCTGCATGTTAACTAGGCCAGCTGTGCCTGCTAGTGAGCCTCAGCCTTGCTCTTGGGTGGAACAGCAGGGTCTCCTGACAGCCACTGGACCAGCACTGCTCACATCATTACTCTGCTGGGCCGGGGCATCCTGCCTCACATACCTGAAGTTCATTTATGGGCTCAGAGTTTTAAATTCCACTAAAGTGGGCTGTTTAAAATGTGCATTATTAACGGCAGGAAAAAAATGTGATTAGGTTTATTAGGCACATACATCACTACATATACAGTATGTCAAATGTAAATGCCCCAAATTTGCTTCTTGGACTTCTCACTCACCTGTATGTATTCTTAGATGGACCTTCAGATGGTGGGAGGTGCGGAAAGTTTTGCCACAGTAGGGGCAGTCCTTCATGCTTGAACCCACACTCCGTTCCCGGTGCTGAGTAGTGGGGGGCTGGACAGCACTCACAGGTTTCGCCATCTCTTCCCCCACATCTAAGAAACAGAGAACCAGAGAGAGACATAATTCACAGACTGTTCTGTTTCACTTCAAACCGGCCGCACGCCAGAGAGCTTTTTCCCGTCTTGTTTCTTCTGTTGTTCTCCATCCTTTCAGCTTTTGCCACCTAAATCTGCTAACGCCACACAAAGTCAAACACATCAATGAGTTCATGTGCACCACTTTCCCCCTCCCCACCCTCCGCAACCTGACAGAACGCTGACAGTTCAGAAGCTTTCTTTAGAGATATCACCCCGACCCCCACCCAAGTACACTCACGTCCCAATGTTTTATCCAGCCTCTCATCATCTGTAGTGGGAAGCATATGGCAGATTGTGTTGAAATGAACAATACAGGGAGAAAAAAAAAGAGAAAACAGCCATGTCAGCAACAGGGTCTTCGTTTCACCGTTGCACCCTGGTTTTGACAGGTGATGTCGGCAGGGATCTTGATGGAAAAGGGTGATAACGAAGGGCCGCTCTGATTGAGCAATTGTCACACCAATAACGTCTAAGAGTGTCAACAAGTCCACACTTGGAGATAATTAGTCACTATGCTTATATGTGAGATGTCAGCAGTGATACACCATGGTGAGTTACAGGGGGATCTCATATTGTGTGAAGTGTTTGACACTCTAGAGAAGTTAATGTAACACAAGACCAGGTCAGGTCCTTTGAGAAGTTACAGTTGCCTACCACATCCTATTTTATTGCATTATTCTATTTGGTCCAACTTTATATCCAGTGGCCTACATTTAAATTAATCATTTGGTACAATGCACTTATTGTGTACATACATGTTTTTACATAGTACTTATATATAAAAAAATACCTGCATGTAATTACATCTGTAATTAATTTATGTAATTACATTTATAATTACACTGTTGACCCATCCCTTACAACTTAACCAACCCTTAAACCTACCCATACCACTACACCTGTCCCTGACCTTACCTGTATCCCACCTCAATAGCAGCAAAAGCGTTTGCAATACAATATGAACACAATAAGTACATCGTATTTATTTATTGATGTAAGTACCAAGTAGTTAAGGCCATTTTATATGAAGTGGGACCTTTATTTTATTTTTCTATTTTATTTTATTTTATTTACTCTGTAAACCCCATATCAAATAATAAAAAATAAAAAAAGATTTGGACAAAATATATACATCACACATTAATCTAACAAATAGAGAGAAAAAAAGAAAATAAAAAGATATATACTGTATATATATTATTATTATTATTATTTTATTCAATGAAATACCTACAAAAACCTACATGATTTTCTGTTAAATCTACTGCACATGCTTTACAGCAGTGCATGAGCTATGATTTTCAAATGGGCAATTTAACTCTTCATAAATTCTTCTCTAAATTTAGAAAAAAAAAATGCTTCTGTTAAAAATGAAACATTGTGTTTTATAATAAAGGGGGGAAAATCCCCCATATGCACACATTCTGACCCTAAAAACACATTTAACCCGTAACGGCAACTGGCTTTGTGCCTTAACTTCAGCTCAAGACAGCCTGCGAGCATGTGACCAGCCACAGTGCAAAAAAGCGTTTGTAAATGCTTTCTTATTTCTGTGCCTACACATGATACGGTGTGTGTGTAGGGAGAGACGTCGTCTGAATGGCGCAACCCACTTTAGCAACCATTTGCTTCAATCAAAAGCTTTTGTACGAGTAATCTTTCTTTCTTTCCATGCTTTTTTTCACCTCATTTCTCTACCCTCTTTTAAGAATCAAATGAGATTTGAGAAGTTAAAAAAGAAAGAGTGAAGTCAGCATCTCCTTCTCTCTTGTGACTGATCACATTCCTGCAATTTGCTGCCTCCGTTTTGCCTACACGCGTTACATTGTGATGTGTGCCCCCATTTTCTGACCCAAACATATACTCACAACGAAACAAACACAAACACTGACTCTGACCCACTTTAGCCTGGTACCCAGACACTTACAAATATTACTCCTATTGGCAAATTTTACAGGCTTTTAGCGAAAAGAGAGGACGTTATTGTCCCACAACCACACACACATACACACCATATATTGTATATGTAAGTGTGAATGTGGCATTTGAGTGCCAATCATTACTCACACAATATTAAACATTCCTTTAGATCCAGATTTTAACGTAAACCATCCGGCAAGTCGCTCTCATTCTTACTTACATACTGGAACATCAGACAGACAGATACATGAGCATACAAAGCCTTTACAGGTAATACTGTTCTTTCATCTCTCTCTCTCAGTTTCACTCGCTCTCTCTCTCCACACACACACACACACACACACACACACACACACACACACAGGCCAGCAGGGCCGTCTTTAATCAGCTGACTGCTCCCCAGCTTTTAATACGGCTGTTCCAATTACTGTAAAAGTCATCCTGCACCAAATAACCACAAATATTGACAGTTTATTGCACAACACATTTATGACATTTGAAGGTCACCCCATATATTACGCATCATCTCTCGGCCCAGGGTGTCTGGAACAGAGAGATTCTCGATAACCCGCCACCTATAACTATTTTCTGCATATTGATTTTCCATTTCTCAGCCCTTTTTTATGCAAAAGAAAAATCTGTAAGAGACACAGCATTAAAACGATTGTCACGAGCAAGCCACGGCCTTCATATATTATCCTGTTAAGCCTGAAAACAATAACTCTTTAGTCCAGGGCCTAGACAATACAGCAAAACATTATGAAATGCTACAGTGTTCTTTTATAGATGTTTACAGTCTGACTAATTAGACATGGGGATAATGAAGTTACATCTGTAATTTATGATTAACTTGCTTATTGAAACTACGCTGGTATCAATCATCTCCATCTCCATAAATATTTCATCGACCGCTGGATTCGCTTATGGGGTTTTTGCTGCCGTAACCAATAATAAAGAGCATCTCCAAGCGCGTGACACGACATATCAATATCCATATCTCATTGTCCATTGAGTTTGTCGCAACAAACCGCGGTGGTTAATGGCACATACGTGTAAAGTGAGGTGTTTAGGGCGATTTACTGGACTGGCGTTATAGAACATGCCAGAACAATAGACTGGAAGCGGACAGGAGGCCACTGGGAAAAGCCATCTGGGAGGAGGTGTGTCGCTCACCCTGCTGTCTGCTCGGTCTCTTTGACATACACACACGATTATGGAAGCTGCTAAGTTGCTGTGTGCGTGCGTGTCTATAAAAGAGAGGTAAAGGAAAATATGTTTGTCTCAGTGACATTAAATGCATGCGTGTGTGTGTACAAGCTCTCAAATCTCTCCAGATGGACCACACCCTGTTCCCACTAATAAAAAAGAAACAACAACAAAGGCCCACTATGACAACCCCCCCACACACACACACACACCTTTAATGGATCTCTCACAATCACACTTCCACTCTAAATCAGTCTGTGGTTCTGATTACTCGCATATCACTTTCAGAGGGAAAAAAGAGAAAAGAAGCAATCATAAAAACACAAGATGTCTCCTCTATCCATTAGAATAATGTGTCACGTGCCACAGTCAGTCATTGACCTTCCTTCCTCTGTAGCACCCGAGGAAAATGTGAGAGAAACATTTGGATTTAGATAGTAAAAAGCAGAGAGAGAGAGAGAGAGAGAGAGAAGGTAAAATGTGATGACATCATTTGAAAGGCATTAGGCTTTTAAAAATGCGCCCGGGGGGAGCTGATTTCCTTACGCTGGAGCAACACAACACCATCCGGCTGATGCGCACACTGCACTCTCTCTTTTTTGATTTGGACCGGTGCCATCTTTGTGAACAGTCTGGTTCAGGCGAGTTAATCAATTTGAGGTTTAGTTACACTGCTGAGGCTAGCATTCCACCGACTGCTAGAAAGTAATCGGAACTCGCAGAATTTATTAACCAAACACCAATTATCATTAAACACCACTGCATTATCCCCTTCTTTTACTACCTGACAAGGACTACTTAATGAAATTTTAGATTAAAGTTATTTAGCCTGCTGATTTATGGTGGCTAAAACTCCTAATGCAGCCCCTTGGCACAGATGCTCGCACAAGCAGTTATTTATTTATTTATTTTTTTAGGAGTACACCAGGGACCCTGAACCCTCTGTGGTACCACCGCAAGTCCTGCCCATGAATACAGAGGGGGAAAAGAAAGAAAGAAAAAAAAAAACTGTCCAAACGTTTGTAAGATTCACTGGACATGAGAGCAAGCCCTATCGCTTGCAGGCGGTACACGCTGACCTGCGTGTCAATGAGGTAATAAATTCATGGAGGCAAACTAGAATTTAAATAAATAAATAAATAAACATTAAATTCAAAAAGTGTTTACCCCCTTTCTGTTTGTGAGATGAAACAGCCGCAAAATGTGCTACATATAAGGCATGTGGGTAAACAGGGGCACCAGATGTTCTTTGATGTTAATAATGGCATTTATTATTAATATTAATTAGACTGCATTCAGCAATACATTTGGGCCATTTCCAAGTCAATTAAGCAAAATGGCATTCGGGAGATGTTGAAACGACATTTTAAGGCAGGTGTTCGGCGGTCCCCTAATAAAACATTTTTGCTGTGACTGAAAAACAACCCATTTTCAACAGATTCTGTTTTTTTCTTGGGCTGTAGTAAAGCAGCATTTTCTCGCTCCGAGCGCTGTCGTTTTTTTAAAACAGTTGTAGTTAAACATGAACAGCCTTGCTCTGGAAATGTTTTCGTGTACACCATAAATGATGCTAAACAGCTTGAAAATGTTGTAATTCTCTTTATCTCTGTGCATTTTTATATATAAATATGTAAATATATATGTATAGAAAATATATGTAGATATTAAATGTACAACCTACTAAATTTAGTTCAGCTTGTTAGCAAATGCCAAACCAGATAACAGGTTATCCATCTAACCATCCATCCACACAGCAAAGAGCCAAACTCCACAGTAAATATCAGTCTAAAAAAAACCCACAAAAAACTAATTACTGCCCACATGACGGTGAAAGATCAGATGGGAAGGCGAGTGTGGGGGGAGGCTATGTTGTTGTCTATATAATCCTTACTATATCCTATGTGTAAGTATAATCACACACACTCAGGCACACAAAACGCAGTTTTAAAGCTCCATTCTCTGTAATCTGGACCATGAAAAAGGGGGCCGCTAGCACATTACCTCCAGCTAGCACTGATTTGGCAAGAGGGCCCAGTGTTTTTTTTTTAAAGCTTGTGGAGGCTCAGCCATACAATGGTACATTAACAATCTGTGCGTTCATTTATCAGCCCATGCGTTTTTGGACTCTGTGTTTATGGCGCAGTGCACTTTTCATCGCTGAAAATTAATGAACATGCCTCTCCTCGCAACAAACATGCACCTGTGCCGCCGTGATGCTAATCACAAACATTTATATTTATTAGCGGCAGCCTGAGTGAAAGTAGGATTACAAGAAGAGGAGGAAAGATTGTCCTTTTTCTGCTTTGTGAACAGAATGCTGCATTTCTCTCTCTCTCTCTCTCTCTCTCTCTCTTTTTTAGAGCACATTTGTTATGCCTGCTGGCGGAAGGGTCAGGTGAAATTAAGCTTTAAGTATTCTCCCTCCGACTGTAAGAAGTTAGAAATCTTCCTCGACTTAACATGCTTGACTAAATCCTCTCCACCAATAACATCAATAGTTCAATAGTTTAATGGGCGACATAAAGCACAAGAAATTCGACATGAATCTAGGATCTCGGCCAAGTCACACGTGGCTCCGTCACAACTGAAATCTGATGAGTGCATCTCGGGTTCTTGAAGACGTGCCCTTCACAAACACCGAGCATCATGCACCAACACAACAACACGATAGAGTCTCAGGAGGTCAGGGAGGTGAAAGTGGCAGAATTGTGCAAATGAGCCACATTGACAGCACTCTTGACTGGAGAAACCCTCTCCCTCCCTCCCTTTCTATCTTTCTCTCTCTTTTCCTCTCTATCTCTCTTTCCCTCCCACCATCAGTGACAGAAGGTGCGCCTCTCCCTCTTTAAAGGCTATGCCTCTGTCGAGCTGAGGGAACAGGAATGGTGCCATAAGTTTCCGCCTGGCACTCGCCCATCTTTGTTTGCTCCTCTCGAGTTGCTTTCAGGCTTCAAAGAGCAGCAAATTAAAAAAACAAGGAAAAAGAAGAACGAAAGAAAAGAAAATTAAGATAAATAAATTAATAAATACGCACTGAAAAGAAAGTGAAACCCGGGCTGCTGAGGAGGCAGTGAGGTCTCACTAACTTTATTATTCTGCAAGGTGATCACAGCATGCAGAGGATCGGAGAGGGACCGCCGTGACCACTGCTGGCCTGACGCATGAGAGGAGACGTTCTGCCATGATCAGAAGCCATAGTGAGCTTGCGAGGGCCCTGAGGGTGGGCATCTTATTACAAGCCCCACTTCAGTAAGGCTGGCTGCTCTTAATCGTGGTAAATATTCATTGGACGCCCACTTTTTCTTGTAAAATGGGCAACTTTATCATTAGTGAAGCCTGGGTGGATGCTGTCTGTTCAGGGCTACTGCGTTCTCTATGGTTAAACCGTAAGAATGAGGACAGTACGATGCAGAAATCATACAATATGATCTTAAAGAGATAGTTCATCCAAAAATGTAAACGCTGTTGTATTTTACTCACCCTCACATCAAAAGATTATATTTTGAAAAAAGAAAAAAAAAAGTCTCAGTGTTTGGACCCCAATGACTTTCATTGTATGGGCAAAACTGAGGCATTTTTCTAAATATCTTCTCTGTTCCACACAAGAAAGTCATGCATTGCGGTGAGTTAATATTTGGGATCTTGTAGTTACTATTTCAAAAAAAAGAAAGAAAGAAAGAAAGAAAGAAAAAGAAAGAAAGAAAGAAAGAAAGAGTGGAGCTAAACAGCATTTCATGCATTACTTAAGCATGGCGCTGTACCTTTAAAACTCTTTCAGGGTGGGAAAAAAAACCTCCTCGCCTGACATTGATTTCCTATTCATTTTTCCACCCGACCAAATCAACAACAAGTACACCAGGCAATCATAAAGCTGACTTACACATCCCTTTACAGCACCTTCTAAATCCATTAGCATCCCTCTAAAGCCATGCGCTTTGAAAAGCCATCCCTCTATCGCTTTCATTAATGAGAATTAAAACAATACTGATGTACTTGAAGATATTAGGGAAATTACCATATGGATGGTCTGATCAATAACAACATTACCAAACTAGACATCCACAAAGACTGACACTATAATGTGATGATGATGAATTACACGCAGGACAACATTAACGGATCTTCCCATCCTCACGTATCACCTTAACCAAAAACCTGTGTCTTGACAGGAACTGTAAAACGTGGCTTTTTCGCCTCAGCCACATGGACTATAAATTGTGCGGTCAAGGACATCCCCAGTTTTACTCTTATATGCACTTGTCCAGTGTCTTGGAAAATGAAATAAAAAGATTTATCATGCCGCCCTAAACACAGGAGAGTCTCATGACTGAGCAACTCCATCAGAATACATTTCAAGATGCTGAGAGCTGGGCAGAGAAGCTTTAAAACTGTCCCTCCTCCTCAAGGTTATATCATCCATCAAAAATAGCATTGGACATCTTTTATTTAACCCACATTAATCTGAGTGAGATGTCTGAATGAAGTCTGATAGAGTAATTTTAGAACAAAACATATCTACAAACATCCAGGCAGGATGAGAAATGTTGGAACACAGACTGTGGAGCAAGACTGATATTAACAGGGTCAATTATGTGCTGTTCTTTTTTTTTTCTTCCTTTTTCCCCCCCACTAACTTTTCAAAGTAAATAAATAAATTGCATCACTTGAATACGCATCTTCTATAACGAGCAGCTTTATCATTTCTAAATTAAAATTAATTTTGATATGGGATAAAAAGTAAAAGAAAATAGTCTTGGTGAAGAGAAAAGTATTGAAAGAAAAGAAAACCTTATTAAGCATAATTATCTATTATTATATTTAGGAAAATTGCCTCATCACTGCTAAAATTTAATTATAAAAGAATCAAAAATGTTTTGTAAGCAAAATCAAGACTTATAAAGAAAGAAAGAAAGAAAGAAAGAAAGAAAGAAAGAAAGAAAGAAAGAAAGAAAGAAAGAAAGAAAAAAAATATATTGCAGATCTTCATGACTGTATCAAGGTTAAAAAGTATCTTAAAATAATAATTTGACCTTTTTATGACAAGACAAGTTTACTTCAGGTTGTAAAACGTCATGGTCCAACACCTTAATTATATTTATGAAATAATAATTTATCTATTTTTAGAAAGAAATAATAATAATAATAATAATAATAATAGTAATATTTGTTTCCTTTGAAATGAGATGTTACATAAAATCCAAAAAAAAAAAAAAAAGATTAACATGCCATATGTTAACACGGTCAGAAAGCTTTAACACAAGTCTAACATCATCAAATGCCTAATTTTGATTTACGCCTTATTTCTTTCTCTCTTCTTCATCATCCTTTCACTGTTGACTCTTTCTACAACTCCAATCCTTCCAGTTGACGGTGCGTCACCCCTCACACATGTCAGTGAGAAAGCCTGCTCCTATCTCCTCCACAGACCAAATGTTCATTTGTTATGAAGGTCATTGACAGAGAGCAAGAATCACCATTGAGGAGCTAACAATTTGCCATTTCAGAACACTGCTGCGCTGATGACTGAACTATTAATAGACTTCCCCCTCTTATATGACTAAAGCTATTCTGCCGATTGCACGGGCCACAGAAAAAAATGGAGCCTTATGTCTTTATTTCTCTGTCTGTTTTATCTGAGGAGAGATATCTGACATTTGGAGCAAATTAATGTGAACCTAAGCCCGACGAAAAGTGCTGCATGACAGGATATTGAAAATTAAATCACAATGTTACTGAGAGAAGGGCTTCAGATGCCTTGCTGCCCTATTCTTGAGGTTTTTTTCTTCCCTTCTCCTTTTTTTCCCATCCACACTCGCATCTTTAAAAGACTGTTTGTACAATACCACCAACACGCTGTCACTTAAGCACGACCCTAGATTCCATTACAAGGATTCGATGTTTACAACTAAACAATAACAGTTTATTTCAAAACTCATTTACTGGCAAGCTCGCTGTTGCCAGGGCATTCAGACATACGTGTCTGTATTTGTCTGAGCGCACAATCATTTAGGCTTATGCTATTTTAGTCCAGCTACCAGCATTCACTTTTTTTTCTCTCTCTCTCTCTCTTTTTTTTAAAGATCCGTGTTTCTGGAATGAAGCATAGACTTTGGAATCCTTTATCTACAGAGGCTCAAAATCTCAAGACTAATTACAAATTAATCTGAATCTGTACATCTGAAATAAGAGGGCAATAACTCAGCGTAATAAGATCTATCTTTTATATATTTATAAATAGCTTCACATAGTTTGGTCCGAAGAGCGAGAAGCATGACATAATTGCTTGTCGTCTACACCCATATGGGGACATTGGGGCTAGAGATTGTGAATATTAATAATTGATCATTAGCTTGATATGTGTGAGTGAGCTCAAGTTTGGTTTTCAGAGTTGACTAGCTCCATTAGGACTCACTCCTGGGGCCGCAACAACTGCGCTAGAAGGTCACCGAAGTCATTGCGGCATCTCTGGTCTGCTACCGCTATTAGAACGAAAGCATTTTAAGCGTTAACTACAAGGTTAACCTTTCCATATATCACTGTACATCAGGTTGACATAAAAAAAAAAAAAAAACGCTGAGATATTTCCAAGCACACTGACAAAAATCCTCCAAAATATCCCCCCCGCCCCACCTTCAGCCAGTATCTGGCGTGCTCCCCCAGCAGGGGAACCTCTGGGCACCTTGACTTTTGTTAACTGCTTGTGGCACGAGCTGAGGAAATGGGTCATTAAATGAAACGAGCCAGGGCCAACCTCCCAGACTCCCAGAACTGTTTCCAATCAGATTGCTTCCTTTAACAGGAGCCAGAATCTCACACAGCATTAGCGTCATTAGAGCCACCCCATCTCCTGCCCCCCTCTCTCCCAGACTACCTCTGCTCCGAAGGCACTAACACGGATCTCCTCGCTTTGGTAAAGGGCAGGCACCTTGTTGTTGGTGCAAATGCTTCAAATGCTATCCGCAGCTCACAGGCACGGCGGGATGTCAGACACTCGATTGACATCCCCTCATCTCTCTTTCTCTCACTCCCACCCATTCACAAGCAGGTCTTCGCAAACAAATCTTAGACACACTGAAAGCTTGCATGCCAAAGCTTTTCTGATGAGGCCCTATATTTACACACCTCAAAATAGAATTAGCCAGAGCTGCCAATCAAAGTATAAAATATGTAACCGAGAAGCACATTATTTACGGTGCTCGAACTCGCCGCGCACTTGTTGCCTCCCAGTCTGTGTATTGCGCTTCTCCCCTTCATTCCGGGAAACAAGATAAATGAGCGACGCGCATCTCCCGCACCTGTCCCAGCATCCTGCTCCTCTCCAGGGTGATAAGGGATTTCATTAATGGCAGAGCATTTGGTCTGAAGGAAACATAATTGCTCGGCTGCTGCCGTCGCTGCCTCTGATGACGCCCTTATTTCCCATCATCCTTTGCTCTTGACTGTTAAGTGATCATCATATCAACAGAGAAGTGGGTGCAAGGTTGAGATATCGACACTCTGTGGTCATGTTGAAAAGCAAACACGGGTGTGGTGCAGAGAGAGAGAGAGCGCTGAAAGGGGAGGAAGGGGAGGGGGAGAAATGGACGGATGAAGTGTGGTAACAGAATGACAGTGGATGTGAGCGATAAGATCAATCGGGAAAGATCACAGCATTCGGTAATGATTTAAGCGCCTGGACCGCTCCCTCTAATAGTCCTTGATGGATAACTGTATGAGAGATACATAATTTTTTGACTTGCCATTTACACAGCATTGCACCTGAAAGCCGGGTGGAATAATAGACAGTTTAAAATGTCAGGGAACTAACTAAGAAAGAGAGACGGATCGGCCGGCGGAATCTTAATTAGGAAACCCGGCTAATGGCCCTGGCAGCTCGAGGGGGGGGGGGGGGGTGAAGGGAGGAGGGGGCAGAGGAAGTGCCGCTCTGAAACAGACAACACTTCCCAGCAATGCTTTGGTTCAATTAGCCGAGGCCTCTCCTTCTCGTTTGTAGTCCTCCTTTTCCGCCATTTCTCGCCTCGATAGGCTGACCAGTCACATTGCAAATATATATCTAGTAGCGAAGCCCATCAAGAATATGCTCTGTCTGGAAAGGCATGTATAGGATTTACCTATCTGTCCCAGAGCAGACCTGCGTGTTGAGCTGAAGCCAGCAGCACATGATTGTGTTAATTAATCTGCCATTGTAAGCAGGGGGAACAGCTGCAGAGGCTCTCGTGGCCGCGTTGTCAAAGCAAAACAATGCCGTGTTAAGCTTCCCCCACTGAATCTTCCCATTACAAAAGCGGCTCCAACACAGGGGCTAAATTCATAAAACCCACAGATCAATTTTTACCAGCACTAATGTCTGACCTTTAAAGGGAAAAGGGTTTTAACATGCTTAATTTCGGCTTGAAATATGGTCAGATATGTGATACCTAGGATTTGGGCCAATTCCCTGGGCTTTGAAAACAAACAGATTGAGAGAAAAGGGTGAGCCGAGAAAGAGGGGTTGAGAGAAAGAGAGAGAGAGAGAGAGAGAGAGAGAGAGGAAGGTGAGAGCTAAAGGGGTCTGATCTCTTAAACAGGGACAAACAGAAGAGCACCAGGATTCACCAGCTGAGCGCTGGTATTTTAAAACAATACGTCTAACGCGATTAGGAGGCAGCCATCGATCTCTGTTATGTGGATTTAATTTACAAGTGAGGGGGAAGGGGTGGGTGGAGGGTGAGGAAGGGCTGTGTTTGCACACAAATTCCGTGACAGAACCGGATGTATCCCTAAAAGGCGAGCGTGCAGTGTGAGTGGAGATCAGGAGAGGTGATGCCACTGAAAGAGGCCATCGAAAAGCTCAGACAGGTCAAACGCTGCAACAATGATGCCCATATAACATTTACCCTTCATGATAATAATGGATGGCTTCATGGTTCATGGATGGCTTGCAATATATTTTGGGGGTAGATCACCCCAAAAACGAAAATGCTGCCATCATTTACTCACCCTCATGTCTTACAAACCTTCATGACCTTTCCTCTACGGAACACAAAATATTTTTTTTTTGATTTTTATTTATAATTTTTTTTTTGTCCATACAATGAAAGCCAATGGCATCAGCCATATGTTTTTCCATGTTCATTTGTATAAAATAATGGTTATTTTTTTTTTTTTTTTTGCATTATTACATGGATGTTAAAGTTTCCTCATGAAACCATAGATGCCAATAAAGAATGTCATACAGGTTTTTAAAATGTGAACTATTCTTTTAACCTTAATCCTTAAAAAAAAAAATATTTATTTGTCAAGAAGTAATGTTACATCCTGCCCCATGACATGATTATTATTATTTTTATTTTTTTTGCAGCCATGTTATAGAAGAACCATTTGGTTTCAGAAAAAACATGTTGCAATTCTCAAAATAACCATTAAGTTTTATGGTGAAAAAAATTTTGCACATTGAAGGTTACATGGATGTTAAAGTTTCCTCATGAAACAACAGATGCCAATAAAGACTGCCATACAGGTTTTTGGGTGAACTATCCCTTTAACAAAAAAATATATATATTTTTTTTTTACAAAAAAAAAAAAAAAAAAAACTTTATTCATCAAGATGTAGTGTTACATCCTGCACCATGACATGATTTATATATACAAAAATTGTCATGTCAACTAAAAACTTTGTTGAAACTTTTACCAGTTCAGTCATTTATCTTATTAAATGACTTTAGTCATTAATCTAAACAAATCAAATTATAACCAAGAATTGAAATGTTGAATTTGGTCAGTGGTCATGCTCGGTTTTACAGCTGACCATGTGTTACAACCATACAAAGTCTTCACTACTCCTGTAAGAGAAACATGATTAAGTGCTGGATTCAGAGCACTGCAAAGAGAGCTGTGCATTCATTAACATACCTTTTTTTCCCCTCATCATTAGGAGATCATTTCATGAAAGGTTGTGTTAGGGCCAGATAAACAGAATGAGATACATGAAAAAAAAGTACACTGAGCGCGAGAGACATTACATATGTGTGTATGGCGGAA
This sequence comes from Schizothorax lantsangensis, assembly GCA_027422415.1. NCBI lineage: Eukaryota > Metazoa > Chordata > Actinopteri > Cypriniformes > Cyprinidae > Schizothorax > Schizothorax lantsangensis. The sequence goes on along the minus strand of CM049839.1, from coordinate 29,101,596 downwards.
GGAACGAGGACTCTGTGGGCTATTTCTGTCAGGGACACCGAAGGGGTTAGACAAACAAAGTATGTGAGGGGAAGATTGTGGCGAGATTCTCTGGAAGCTCTGTAGGGGGGAAAGATGGCACTCTACTGCTTTCTGGTTTCCAAAGAGATGGGGATACGACGCAAAAAAACTCATGGTGCTCCCTGGACCTCAACCCACTCTGCAGTGGGAGACCGTCTGTTTCTGCAAAGCTCCTCCAAAAAGCCCACCAAGTGTGTCCTGCTTTTAAAGGGATAATACTTCATAGAGAAAGTCTGATGGTGATGCTATCGCTTTCACCGACCTGCCCTCAAGGTTTAGTGTGGTGAGAGGGTGAACCTGTTCGAGAAGCAGACACATTGAAGGTCTGAGAGAGAATATGCCCATAAAGCTGATGCAGACGTGGCTGTAACCTTAGTCTCTTGTGCAACTATCAGCGTAACGGGATTGATTACGATTTAATTTCATATTTCCATATTGCTTCGTTTGAAATTGCAATTAAATGAAATATTAAAAAAGAGCTATTCAAACGGAGCCGACAGATATTCAAAGTTAGATAACGGCTGTTTGATGTTGCTACAGTGAATTCTTAACTAAACACTGATATTTGTCTCACAGCGTAAGAGAGAAACAATACTAGTGAACAGTGGCTGATAAATGAAAGCAGAATGTGTGGCAGCTCTTGTGAGTGTGTGAGCTTGGCAGAGACACACTAAAGGGAAATTTTTCTGAAGGCTTGCAGATGGAGAACGGTGACATGGTGTGAACACGCGTCTCCAAAGTGTCGCTCGCTCACGCATCTCACCTGTCCGCCACGCTGCATCACAGAGAGCCATCAGATGTTCAACTTACCGCTACAGTAAGCATGAGATAAGAAAAGCCTGTCTGTTAGCGCTAACGGCACGCCATACTTTTCAACACTGTTAGCTACGTTTAGGCAACGTTGGGCAACCTTTCGGCGATGATTCATTATCGTGTCTCGTGCAAAGAGGATGGAGACTTGACGTCGGGATGGTGCTCTCTCAAGCGCTGTGCGCAGAAGAACGGGTTTTTCACAATGCTAGCTGTCAGAAATATTTGGAATGAGGATGCGTCGACTTAAGATTCCTGCCTACATCCATTTAGTTGTTGATGGTGCTGGTGTCTTACTGTGCTGAGCTTTGCAGGGTGTAAAAATAAACTTTATGGAAATAGACATGCATTGACATAGTGCCATGTTCAGACTGCGAGCAGCTTGTGTCTCATGAACATAATCCAGAAATGTCCTCCAAACTTTTTCTATTTCTAAAGTTCAAGTTGCTCCTCTTCATCCCCTCTTCTTCTTGTTCTGCACCACAATAGACTAAACTGGTCTTCTCGAGCACCGCTAGATACCCATGAAATGTGAGGATCAGAGAGGCAAAGATGAAGACGAAACGAGAGAAAACCAGCTTTGACATTCTTTCCTGAATCCCCATCTCTGAGTCTTACAGGAAATACCTGTTTCTGGCAGAGGAAGTGCTTCAGTGGCAAGATTACACCTCACCTGCACCCGGAGCCAGGAGAGGTGGCATTTGGGCGATCCGTCCCCAGTGAGGGGCTCGCAGGGGCTCAGCCATGGTTTAGCCACGCTGAGGGAGCGCACACTCAAAACCAGCGCTAAACCTGCGTCCTGAGGGGAACGACGGCACAACTTTGCACGCACGAGGCCTGCGTGATGTCAAATGAATCTCTAAGCCTGCGGTACTAAATCACGAGCTGATATTGTTTTTTCTTATTTTGTTATCTGTAATATGTCAAATCTGTCACAATGCCCAGAGTCTGTTCACAACATCACATCTTTTCCATAACGTCTCGAGTGAGAATCCCCAGGGAAAAGTTTGCTGAATCGTAAAAAGGATATTATGCGCTTTGGAGAGAATGAAGGGACATGTGATGGAAGCCAAATGCAGACTGATACGAGCACCTTTAGCAATATAACAACATACAAGAAACTTGTTTAAAGAGATAGTTCACCTAAAAATTGTGTTGTCGTTTACTCACCCTCATATTGTTCCAAACCTGTTTGACTTTCTTTGTTCTGTGGAACACAAAAGAAGAACTGCTTTTGTCCGTACAATGAGAGTCAAATCCAAAAGAACACTGAACCCCATTGACTTTCAATGTATGAGGGAGGAGAAAAATAAATAAATAAATAAAAAGAGATTTTTTTTTTGAATAATGAAATAATTTTGTGTTATACTTTATTTTAAGGTGTCCTCGTTACAGTGTAATTACACATTTAAGTACTGAGTAATATTAATTAAATACATGCATTTACTATATGATGAGGGTTAGGATTAGGGTTTGGTTTAGGGTTACTTGAATGATATGTATGCATATTTAAGTGCTATTATAATAGTAACTACATGTAACGTGTAACAAGGACACCTTAAAATAAAGTGTTACCCAATTTTTTTTTAGATGAATTCTGAACAGACAGCAAAAATCTGAAAGGAAAATAAAAAATAAAATAAAATAAAAGTCTATCTAAAATAGGATAAAAAGTAAAATTATGACGACCTTGGTAAACACGAAATCAGGTCTAAATGATTGTGAAAGTGTGAGGTTAATGATGCCCATGTGTTCCCTCATGTTTGATAGAGAGCAGGAAAATCACAGATGTAAGGTTTTGCACTGTTCTTTAGTTCCTCTACCGTGAATTAAGAGTGTTTGCTAGTTTGTAAACAAACTGTGCTAACAGCTCTTTTCACATGAAAGTTAAACTCAAATAACATATGTTCTTAACAAAAACAATAGGTGTTAACCATCTAAATTGCAATTGGGGTAGATCTTACACAAACAAACACCAAGCTTTGTTTCCAAGACAACTAAAACAATACGAATCCTGTGGCATGCTCGATGCTGCCACTTCTTGCTTGCTGTGCGTGAAGCGCCGTTACGAGACTGTGGGAGTCTGCGAGCAAACGCCGTCCTTTGTGGCAAGCTGCATTCGGTCAAATCGATATAAAAAAGCATGTACTGAGGGGTAATCAAACTAGTTTCCTATGTAGTACGAACAATTGAACTTTCGCTTTGCCTAGTTTTATTTTCTTCTCCCTTTTTTAATCTCTCCAGTTCTCTCTCTCTCTCTCCTTCTTGTTGTATTCCCGAGCAGCAAAATGAATTCAACTCCAAACCTAATTAATCCACAAAGGTTTCATGTCTTAATCCCCAAAGTCAAGGGGGTTATTGTCCTCACAAATGAGGTCAATGTTTCTCCCAGTGGAAATACAGGAACAGCAGTGAGACTGATAGAGACGAAAGGAAAGAGAATAAGAGTGAGAAAGCCAGAGCGCTCTCTTGGTGAAACTTACAGTAGGTGTTCTGAAGAGGGTGACAAGGGCTGTACAAATAGAGTTAGAGGTGCTGGATTGTGTTTTTAATCATCTCAGTTTGGCCCAGAAACTGCTTAAGATGAAGGATAACTGATAATTCAATCATTTCAATCACCTTTATACCCAATGTCAGTTTTAAACAGACAACACTATGAGTGCTGCGATTACAAAGTTAGCATTAGCAGCGTAGATCAATTAGAAAATTGAACTCTAGTCTCTAATGCATTCGCTTAGAGATGAATATGCAAAACAACAAAATGGAGAGTTCATGACCTCCTCTATCAAGGAAAACATGAAGACCAGCGAGGAACCAAAAGGAACCATCTGCTATCGAATGCTAAGTATGATACAGTAAAGAAAGAATCTAACAATAAAAAGATAAGAAATAAAACATAACGTAAAGGCACAGTTTCAAATTGGTGGAAAAAAAATGAAAAAGGACCACCACACGCAGAACAAAGAGCTGCTTCTTCTACCCACACTGGTTGCAGTGAAGAGGGGGCTCTGTATGAACCCAACATACAACACAGGCTCATTAGCAGGAGCTCCGCTGTTTATGATTACCCATAATTACCAGCACTCGAACGAGACCTAAGAAAAAAAAAAGTAGAGGAAGGAAGAGAAAAAAAATAAAAAGCGAAAGAGAGAAAAACAATGTGACTGTAGCCTTGTTACAGGCATTTTCATTTCAAAGTTCTTTTAAGCTGAAGAAATGAAAGCGGTTTACATTGTCATCCCTACCGCTGTGCTTGACACTTTAGTTTAAACTGACAGTGGGAATTAAAATCTGTAAATGGCTTTTATTTTTGATGCACAATGTATGAATCAGCTGTCAAACTCAGTGTTTGTTGATTTTTATCGGGAGGGTTATTACATTTTGAGAATGTGACAATTAAAAAGCCCTCGATCATTCCATAACTTTGCCTCAGGGTGCTAATCTACAGAGTAGGAGTAGGGAGAGAAGGAGGCACATACGCTGTGGTGTAAAACTGATTCCCAATCAATCGCAGAAAAACAAACAGACCTTTTAAAACACACATTGTTTAAGCGTATTTGATTAAAAAAATGAAAAAGAAGGATTTTGACAGCAGAGACGCTGACGTGCAGCTGCCACGGGAGTAGCGTGATGGTTGAATGCAGTTATGATGGGAGCGGGTCTCAGGTTAACGCTGCAGGATTGGATATAACTGGATAATGACACAGGACACAACAGATCATGACGCTTGTGCACTAAATTGAGTGTGTGTTCACAGACAGGTCACATCGCCGGTACCTGCTGCTGCCACAGCTGTGAAAGAGAGAAAAAAGTCTGATATCTGTTTCTCCTCTCCGATTGCAGAGGATATACAGAGGAGAAAAAAGATTTAAAGGGGAAAAAGGCGCAATTGTTTATTGATTTTATAATAGGCTTAATGCCAGAGAAATAAAGTGGAGGTCAGTAAAAGAGCTCAAATGTGAGGAAATGACATGACAAACACCAGCCTGCTGGAGCTTACAACACTTCTGCTCTGACAAAACATTCTTTCTTTCTCTTTCCCGTTCTTTCTTCTTCTTATCTCTCTTTCTTCCTTGTTCTTTCATTTATTCTTTCATTCTCATTTCCTTCCTTCCTTCCTTCATTCATTCCTTCTTCTTTCATTCTCATTTCCTTCCTTCCTTTATTCCTTCTTTTTCTTTTTTTTTACTTCCTTTTTCTTTTTTTCCTCATTAATTTTTCCTTATTCATATTCTTTTGTTTTTCTTGCATTCCTATTTATTCATCTTCTTTCCTTCTTTCATTCTTTCCTTATTCTTTTCCATTTTCGTTCCTACCTCTTTTTCCTTGCTTATTTTTCTTTCCTCACTTTTTATCTTATTTCCTTCTTGTTCTTTTACTTAATTTTCCCTTTCTTGATATTTTTATTAAATTTGTTATTCTTTCACCCCTTTTTTTCTTCTTCCTCTCTTCCTCTTCCTTATTGTAATCCTTTTTTCCTTCATTTGTCATTATTTTCCTTCCTTTTTTCTTTACTTCCTCACTTTCTTTTTTCTCCTACCTTCCTTACTTTATTCTTTCCTCATTTTTCCTTCCTTTTTATTTCTCAAATTTCAATTTAATTTTTCTCAGTTTTCTGTTCTTTTCTTCCTTTCGTTTTCTTTCTTTATTGCTTTTCCATTAATCCTTCCATTCTACCAACCTTCCTTTCTTTCTCATTCATTTTCTTTATTTCCTTCTGTCCTTTCCTACATTTGTTCTTGTTTCTTTTCCTCCGTTCAGAGATATGTTCATCACTCCTGTACTCTTTTAATAGCTTTAGGAATGATCCCTATAGACATTTAAGGCACTTTAAGAACAATATCATATATCTAGGCTGTTTGTGCCGAGAGACATAAAAGGAAACCTGATCGTATTTTCCAGTGTGTGAGCTATAATTTTACAGTTTGTGGCTGTATGTATCAGAGTGTCAAAACATTACATGTGAATTTGAGTCGTTCTGTGTGGCAAAAGTCAAGGCAACAAAAGGTAAATAAAGATAATATCTAAATTCTATATAATTCCATAAGTCAACTACACCTCAATCACAAGTGATTGCAGAAAATGGGAAGGATTCTAAAGACAGGGTCATTTCTTGAACTGAAGTGCCCTGTAATGTTAGGGCACAACAAAGCCCTGATCAGATTCTCCTATGATGGAGGAGCAGCATGATGCTCTGTGTGTGTGTGTGTGTGTGTGTGTGTGTTTGAGTGTAGATCAGTGTGTATGCGTATGGCCTGATATATGGATGATAACACTAATTAGCTCATTTTGTTTGGGGCACAACACTCATTAAAAACCCAGTGGGACCATTAACGTTACCGTCCCTCCAAAATGCTGCAACCGCCATATTAATCTCCCCAGCTCTCACTCCTAATGGCGACCGCTTCAGGTTGGGTTGCGGAATAAAATAAATAAGCGAATAAAGAAATATTTGCGAGTGCACATTTCTTGCATTTCTCTTTTCTTCTGCAAGATACACCCCCCTCCTTTCGTCGTCAATTAATATCCATTAATAGTGAAATTCACAAACACATTCTCTCCCAGCACCAATTACTCTATGTACCTTCTGCTCAAGGCTAAACTCCGAAACGGTGTACGCATAAGGATGCGGGATTCACCCGCGCCGCTTTTGACAGTGTTTTCAGCCTTACGCGGTAATGTACCCATAATTCCAGTGCTTCGCCGCAGCTTGCGCTGCCATAAGGCACCACTTACGGCGAGACAGCGGAGTCTGATATCTCAGGCCTGTTAGGATTAGGAGAGTAGACGTAGCATCCTGCTAATAGACCAAACGCGGAAGCCGAACTCTCGAGGGTCGGTCACGCAGAATCTTTAATGTGTCTGCTTTTCGCACCATTTTTCAAACAGCACAACCTGTTCAGGGATTTTCGTTCAGCTGTGCTTTGCGCGAGACCCGCGATGCGAGCTATCAAAAATCAAGTCACAGTGCATGGCAAGCATCCATTCTTAAATGCCTTCCAGAAACGTGCTCTCCCCTTTCGGCCAGCGAAGAGGAAGCGGCAGTTCGCGCTAACCGGGAACCCGCTCCTCGACCGAGTCGGGCCTGGATGGAGGAGGGTGAAAAGGCTAATATTCTCCATCTCCAAGCTGGATATTAGGAGTGTTGATGAGATCTATGAGTTTGCCATTTGCCCGTGGAGCGGCGAGGCTGCGGCAGAGCCGGGTACCATATGGCTGGTGAGAGATTTCCTCCCTCTTTTCCCCCTCTCTGCGCCTGACAGCTGGATGCCTGCTAACAGGGGACGAGGAGCTTGGCAGCTGCAAGCTGAGAGCAATGCTTTGATGCCGTGCCGCGCAACTAACGCAAACTTTCTACAGGTAGGTGAGGGGAGGATAAGACGTATAGACGGTGAGTGTGAGAAAGGGGCAAGAGGGAGATGGTGTGCCAAGAGAACGGGGAGGAGTGAAAATGCTTCTGGGAGCACATTAAAACGTACAGCTGGCAAGTACAAAAGTGAGAGAGCTGCTTTTTTTATATTTTTCTCTTTTTTTCTTTGAGTCAAAGGGGCTTTCATCATCTGAAAAAAGCTTCCTTTGGAAACAATGATGCAGGTATGAGGATGTTTTGAAGAGAATGAATAAAACACTTCATCTCCTCTTTTGCTGTTTTAATCAATGCAGAATAAAAGGCAGCTGGTAGAACATCAAATTTCACACGATAGAGAAGCTACGTAGACATCTGAATTGCTAGATTAAAGAGCGAATGCAATGGTGTTTTTTTTTTGGGGGGGGGGGGGGGGGGGGGTTGGGAATGGTGGTGATGATTCAAGTGTCTCTGCGTGGAAGGAAATGGATAGCGCCACCATGCTGATGAGTCAAATGTCCCTCCTTTGGGGGAGCTTGTCAGCCCTCTCCTGTGAGAATGGAGAGGGGTAAAGCATAGACATACTCCAGTGAAGATGCCACAGTGCCCTCCACTCCAGATCAAATAACTCACCTCTTATTAATCATGAACCGCTCACTCTAAACAGGAGGTAGTCATCTTCAAAGTGCCACTTATTGTCACTGTCAGCGGTCACAAAACAATGTGGTGGCCCGCTTTAGTTTGTGAGAAACTAAACTAAACTACTCTGGAACATTAAGTATCTAAAAATGTGGGATGAACACTGCAGAAAGGAGGGAAAAAATCCTTCTCTAGACACAAGAAGGCACAGATTGGCTGCTGTCAAGTAGTCCAGGTGGTTGTGGCATATTGGTGTTGGTTAAGGAGTGTCCCAAACCTGCGCCTTTTTCTAGAAGAGTGCTAAACATAGAAAATAATTAATTTAGTCCTTCATTCATAGTCAGTTCAACATTCATTCAAACTTTACTTGAGAATAAAGACAGGAGAGGTGTTTAACAAAAAAAAAAAAAAAAACAGAAAATGTTTTACCAGCTAAAAAAAAGTGCCTTATTTGGTAACATCTAAATTAACTGTTTTATTCAAAATATTATTTAATTTAACTGAATTAAACTGACTATTATATTATAACAAGTAATTTTTAATGGTTAGATCAAATAAAAAAATGACACTTTAAGGTAATTACGGCACATTTTCATTTTTACAGTGTATAAATAAACCTGATAATAATTATTCCAAATAAAAATTACTTTTGTTAGTGTAACCTAATTTGTCAGCTTGATGTAGACAGTTTAAATAACATTTTTGACTTAATTTACATGTAACCACATGAAGCTAAATTTCTAGGTTACCTTAAAAAACACTTTTTACAAAGTAGCCAGGAGGGGGAAAAAAAAGATTTAAACAGTTTGGCTGCTGATTAAAGATGAAAATTCACCTTATCCATTTCAGAAATGCATGTTTTAGATTTTTTTTTTCCTTTTTCATAATCTCTTACGCAGATGTACATCACAGTACTTTCAAATATTTTAGAATTTAACATTTAAGTGCAATAAGAAGTAAACTTGTTTAAACTCATTTAAAACATCCATTATGTAAGTAATTTGGCCCCGCTTTAATAACCTGGCGGAAGAGCATGCAAACAGCATGATGCAATCTAAACTCGTCCTAATGGAATGTGAACAACGATGAGAACTAAAGTTTTTCAGTGAGCAAGAAAAAGATGTGCTGGATATGCTGCAGTCAGATGCAATTAATAAAAACTGTATTATTACATATACAAGCGTGATGTATATTTCTCCCCTTTTTTCAGTCCTCGTGTTTTCCCTTCCGTTGTTCTCGCGTTTCTTTCACATATACTCTCTACACTCCCTCGTTCACCATCATTATTTTAGACATTCATGAGCTTTCCTTCCTCATAACACATACAGTGTTTTCACTCATTTAGAACTGCATTCATTTTCACCCCTGCCTCACTTCCACCATGTGTTCATCTCTCTCTCATTGTAGTTACTCTACAGCAGACAGGATGGCTTCGCTGGGGCTGCTCTCTCTTGCCCCTGCCTGCCAGTACAGGGGTCTGTTGGGGGAGAGGTTTGCCCAACCAGAGCAGTATGTCATTCTGGATCTTTATTTCCCCGAGTTACATTACCATCCAAATCTTTTGCCTTCATAATCTCAGCGTTCAGCGTTCGGCTCCAAGAAGCGTATGACTGATTTTTTAATTCCCTCCAAGCGCCGTGTTTCTTTCCTTCTGTTTCTCCATCCCTTCGCTCTCTTGTTCTTTATCCCTGTTTCTTCCTCTCTAATTTCATCACGCGGCGTAGCTGTCTTTTTCAATATTTCTCTTTAGGCTTTATTAGCGTGATCTGACCATCATTTGCTCGTCTCGGCCCTCCCAACCATCCACACTTTTTCTTTAGCATGCTACCTCTCTCTTTCTCTCTCATGCCAGCCCTCCCTTCTTTCCCTCCATCTCTCTCTCTCTCTCTCCAGGCCCCCTGTTGCTGCCTGCTACCAGAGCCGTGGTGTGGAGTTTGGCTGAAGCCGAGAGGAGCAGCTGGGCCAGGCTAACGGGGAATGATAATGACCTCAGAAATCTGCTCCTCGCTCCACAACAATAGGGTGCTCAGTCTAGTGGAAAATTGTGTTCATCAGCTAGCTCTGCTCACTTACTAATTGACATTGCCAAATATTTTAAGAACAATTGGAATGCACAGGCTAAAAAAAAGAAAGAAAACGAGAGAAAATGAAGATCTTAATCCGTGGACTTTTTTGCCCAGTTTTCTTTTTTTTACCCTTCTTTCGCCTTTGATTAGAAGATAACTATCGCTAAAATGAAGATGGGGGTGCGGAGAAGAAGAGGCAAACTTTTCATGTCATTATCTGCCTCATGTCAGTGCCGTGATGTTGACACAAAGGCTTTTTTATGTGGCCTGTCAATGGGGTTAGGAGGGAGAGAGGGAAAGACGAGGGGAGAGATACTCATCAGTGCATGATGAATGCCCGTAAAGCCCCCCCATCCCGCCGCAGCATGGCTGGGACTTTGACACATGTGTCTTTCTCTCTAAATACTGCTTTTAATCTACATAATGTTCTTGCTTTACACCTCTGTAACTTGTGTTTACGCAACTGCGCGAGAGAAAGACGGGTAAACGAGAGAAAGAGAGAGCGAGACAGCGAGAAGGGAAGGCAAATGGAGAAGGATTCTTCTGTCATGGTATCATATGGCTGGTCCTCCATATTTAATGAGACAAAGGTCAATGTATTCACTTGCTCTTTCACACGGGAGGCACCCCAATCATGCCAAAGTTAACTTGTTCAAACAAAGCGCCCTCCCACCCAGATATGCCATTTGTATGCGCTGGATTGAGAGAGAGAGAGAGAGAGAGAGAGAGAGAGAGAGAGAGAGAGGCGGTTTCATTCCAGAGGAATTCAGCTCTGACAGAGTAAGACAGCTGTCGCCCTCCACTCACAAAAACCGCAGCACCATCCAACCTTTCAGCAAATAAACTTTTTTGTTTTCTCCAGTAAAGAATGTGATTGTCAATAATGACACTTTGCATCTACTTTAGTGCGTACTAATTCAAAACTCTTCGATTTAAGAAATGAAAAGTGATTTTTTTTCCTTCCTGTTTTCCTCAGCAGCCTGATGATGATATTTTCATATGCCTCAGTCAAGATTGCTCTTTTTTTTCTAACAAGTACATTTAATAGTATACAAGACCCCATTATCTCATTTAAAGTGATGACACCTTTCCAGTCGGCTGAAAGACGTCGTATTGATGCATTTAAAATATTAATATTCAAACTCTCTGCCTCCCCCAGTACGACAGCCTTCTGTTGGGGAAAGATAAATATTATGTTTTAATTATAAAAACATAAAACAGAAAATGAAGAGACTGATGAAAAAGCACGGCCCTGCCAAGGAGGCTTGTATGCAAAGGTAAGCAATGTTTTGGCAAAGACACGGAATTAAAATCTGGTATACTGCATGCAGCTTATGCTCCCTCTCTCTCTCTCTCTCTCTCTCTCTCTTCTTTCTCTCTTTCTCCGAGCGGTACATAGCTCGCCGTTGTCTCCATAACCAAGCGGGGAATCCTAACAGGATCATTAAGACATAAAACAGACTGATAAATGTTTCATAAGGACTGCCCGTTGATAGCCTCACAGGGGTACGGTGAGCACAGAGAGACGACACTCACGGAAGCTCTTTCATATACACTTCGGAATACAATTGGAATTTTAAATATAGTGGAAAAAAGCAATGCTAATTCCCACTATGGGTAATATTTCCAAATTGAGAGAAAGGGAGGAAAAAGGCGAGAAAAGGCGAGCGAGAGTATAACAAGGGAAAGAGAGAAAAAGTGAGCATGCGAAACAGAGAAATCAAATGAGCTGCTGCTAAGGGGAAATAAATTGCCCTTTTATTGTTCAAGCGTGCACAAAAATACTAAGTCTACATTTATCTAAGACACGTCAATCAACAGAGCACACTGACAATTAGCACGTTGAATAGAACTTTTATCATTTAAAGACACCAGAGTCCTGACCCACTGTACTGAAATAAAGCAGTATAATAACATTTTTCTCACACACCATGAAGTTTTTTTTTAATTATTACACTTCAAAAAGAGATGACAGATTTAAGAGAAAGAACACAGAGCTGCAGAATATGCATAGGAAGACTGAATGCAACATTCAAATAAAATACGAGAAGTGTGGGGGGGGGGAAGTGTGAGAGAGAGATGCATGCTGGGTGAGAGGGCAGAGGGCGCGAACTGTAATGAAGGTGAATGATAGGAATAAACATTGACATAATTCTTCCAAGGTCTACAGTTCCTAATTAGCACATGAGAGAGAAATGTAGTCTGTCCTCATTTTAAAGATTTGGGAGAGCAAAAGAGAAAATTAAAGACAGAGAAAGAGAGAGGAGGAGGAGGAAGACAGAGAGAATATGACAGAGATGCCGTTAATGATAAGGAATACTCTTTTTGTCTCATAAAAGCTATTTCATGCCATTTCAACATATTTTCAGCCACAACAGACTTAATCAGATGCGTGGACATTTAGAAGTACAATCTCAAATATAATGAGTTCCTGACCACTCAAACATACAGTAGTTTGCAAACTAAAAACTAAATTCGACCGAACTTGAGCAGCATCATTTTTCCTTCTCTAAATTGAACAAGTAACGTAATAAACGTCTGAATGAAACTGATGCCATAGGTCAGAAAGGATGAACAGGTCTGCGTCTCTGTGGACAGTCGTGCATTTTGCATAGCAGTTTGGGTTATTTCGACTTTAATTACACCACAATTACATTGTACAGCAAGTCTGCATATGTAATTACTCCAATTTGTAATTGTGTAATTAGATGAATATCCATGCTTTATAACCTAAGGCATCCATTGGCAAATCCAATTTCAATTTGTATGGAGCAAGTGTTTCGCCCAAAACGGCGGCAAGCTGTAAAGACCTGGGGATATACTGATAATCCTTGCCATGTTAAAATGCTCTTCCTCTTAACAATATTTAGACATGGGGGATTCTCAACTGGAGGAAAAAGACAAGGCAGGTTTGAAGCCTTAAGCAACAGAGATCCGGCAGTAGAAAGACAAAATGCTTTTCACTTAGTTTTCTCAAGTTAGTAGTAAATTAATCATGTTCAAGAATAAAAACAAGGGAGGAGTATGATCCTTAATAAGCAACCATGGGTGCCACACAGGGCCTGATATGAGAAATGTCAGTGTACTAACTTTATAAATACACACTGTAAAATAATGATTTTTGAAGTTGTAAATAAAACTTGAGTATGTTTTACAACACTGTTTCAGTTTTTAGTATCAGTATTAGTATAGGAGTGCAGTATTTGTTTTACAGTCAATCTATATTCAGTGTCAAGCTATGTAAATATTAAGCTATATATATATATATATATATATACGCACACAGACACACACAAATTGAGACAAGTATGTGTGTGTGTGATGTGTTTTGCCATTCATTGTACGCTTCTGTTAAAGACTTCCTTTTCTCTCTCCATTGCTCTCTCTCTCTCTCTCTCTCTCTCTCAGCTGTCACTCAAAGTCCCACAATAATGAATTCAGAAACACTATCAGGAATGAACCCCCCTTGTTTATGAAGCCCAATTCAGACTGCAGAATCTGAAATAACAATAGATCCCCTCCTCAGTCAAGCCAATCTTGTAATGGTAATAAGAAATAAAAGAGAATAGGGAAAAATGTAATAAACTAAAAAAAAACGAGAGAGAGAGAGAAGGAAAGAGGTGGAAGAGATGTACAGAGGCTGGAAATTCTATTGCACAAGAAGCATATTTAAGGTTGATTATTGAGAGGAGAGTAGAAAGGCCTTTAGAGGACATTTCTGAGGCAACTTTTTTTTCTGTCTTTAAACAAGTGCAGTGTCAAAGACAAAAGCGATTGTGTCGACCTTCTTTCACAGTTGAGATGTTATTGTTGATTACTGTAATTCAAGTTTAACTCAAAATTGCAGTGGGTAGGTGGTTTAGAGGTTGGGTGAGCTTGCTGAAGGGAGACAGCAGATGAATCTGCCGTACGTTAAAGAGAAGGTAAAGAAAAAAGAAAATAAAATCAACACATGATAAAGGAAGTCTGTTCTCTTTGGGTTAGAGGAACTTGCAAGATATTAAAAGTAAAACAGAGGTATGACATGCCACATCCTGTTGCATACTACATAAACATACACCCTTCCTCCCCCCAAAATGAAAACAAAAAACACATGTGTATATATATATATATACATATATAATAAAAAACAGGCCATGGCATGTATTGTCTTGTTTTATCCTTGCTAATTAAAATAAATGAAATCATCTTGATGAGAAGAGAAATATTTTCTCCACCTTAAATGCTGGGCTAATAAAGATATGCTGCATTAAACATTAAAGCACCAGTAGGTAAACAGACAGTGTAACACTTCCTTCCCTGTACATCACACCTTTAGTTTGTAAGGGTTTGTAAAGTACATGTTTTGTGTCATGGCCTGAAAGCACAGCCCTGAGCATGTGCATGCATACTTTTAAATAAGTATCATGTCAGAGAATCTGCCAAACTGCCTGCCCCTTACTATGGGATCATTCCCCCATAAACACACGCACCTCCCTGTGCTTGCAAGCAAAGAGACCTGAAGGTCAATCTCAAGACAAGAGGGGGGGCTGGCATTATGCCCACTTCACTGTGAGAGCTCCCTGCCTGCTCCAACTGAGCTGGGCAGCGACGTGGGATTTCAGCTGGTGATCACACTCTACCTTGACACTACCTCACACGCACAGGGAAGAGGGGGGAGGGAAGGAGGGAGAGGGAATATATATGAAAAAAACATGTGTATATATAGTGGGCATTACAAGTAAAACTGTGCAAACCAGAATGCAATCTACAGAGCTACAGAGTTTCAGTCCACAAAGTTCTGAAGCTGAAAACTGATTATACTGTAGGTTCAACAATCACTCACATTATGAGCTCAGCTACCTCTGGGTGGCACATACTGTATCTGGGAGGGGGGGCACAAAAGAAGTCAGACTCAAGAATCATGTGAGAGGATGTTTGGACTTTGCCAAAAAAGCCAAGATTTTCAGCCAAGAATGTAAAACAATATGTGAGGCATGAATGTAACACTGCCCACACCTCAAAACACCATACCTACAGTGAAGTATGGTAGCATGGCATCATGCTGTGAAACTGCTGTAGGCATTGAGTGTCTTGTTAAAATATAAGTAACAGAGGATGGGCCACAATATTGGGAAATTCTGCTAGGGAACCTGTTTCAGCCTGTTAAAAATACTTGGGTGAGAGTTAATCTTTCAGCAAGATGAAATTATCCAAAACATATGGCCATATCTGAGATTTCAAACCAACTGAGAATCTGTATCATTATTAAAATAAATAATAATTTATCAATAAATACATATATTATATTAATTATGTCATTATTTATACATTTTTAAAATAATAACAGTTTTCAAAAATGTCCATAAATGCCATCAGACAAGCTAGAGGAAACCTCAGACAGAAAGAGAGAGAATAAATTATAGCAAAAGAGCATGCAAATGGTAAAATGGTAAAAGAGGGAGATAAAAAAATAAGTAATGGTGACATTGGCAAAACATCACATAACCAATTTTTCAGATTTGTGTTTATTAAAACTGGTCTACTTATGTACAATAAAAGCTATGAGACTGCCAAAGAATCAATAAATAAATTGTATTTTCATTCTCTGTCCCATGATTCAGTTAGTGCTTAACATTTTTATTATTAAACACTAATCACTTTAATTCCAAATACCCTGCCAATCTAACAAAAGCTTGAGAAGAGTTTATAAAATGCCATGAGCTAAATCTCAAAGTAGTAGTAAGAGAGATGCAAAAGAAAGAAAACTTCCTGCATTAAAATTCACTGGATAATTACTTCCGTAACATACCCTCCTTTCTGTTGAGGAGTGTTTAGGTTTAATAGTCTCTGTAAAGAAAATAGGTTTTATCTTCTTCTCATTTTCATTAATTCTTAATTGGGGTGGGGGTTGTCTGTTATTATTCCTTAGATTAAAATAAACATAGCCCACTGCATGTTCAAACTCATCTCACTACATGAGGGTGATAAGGACTGGGAATAAATAAACAATTTCTTCTTTGCTGTTGAAATTAAGTTGCTTAGAGCCTTAAGCTAAGCCACTTTTTTCCTTTTTTTTTTGATGACTTAAAAGCACATTTTACCCAGCAAATGAAGTTCATTTTTTTGACCTGCTTTATATGTATATCTTTAATTAGTGTCTTGTTTAGCTTAAGCTAACTGATTATCACATAGACGTGACCTAATTAACAGCCAGGCTGCTTAACAGTGGTGTACCACCCCAAGGAATGAGAAAGTTACCTTTAAAACTTCTGTAATCATTAGCTGCAGCTTCACTTAATCCCACTAAACATACATTTTATCTCACAAGCTCTGAGTTCCACAGATGGGGCGGGGTTTGCTGTCCCTCTCCCTTGCAGCAGGATGTTTTAATCACTCGTAACATGTCCGTACATCCACATAGGCTATCCATTGTGAGAATGGAATATGGATGTTGTTTTTATATAGTTCATAGTTAACAGAGAATTTAATGGATGCCAAAGGATAGCCAAAGTACGGAAACCTCATTAATGAATTAGATTAAGTTCACAGTAAATAAAGACACTAACTCCTAAGGCTGTTTGATAGCTATTTGAACTGTGACATTACTTGTCAAAGTTATGCACTGAATGTGCTGCTCAGATTTACGTTGGCATTGCTACATTGCTAGCGCATTGGATCACCTACCCACCACCTAACAGCAACATCACAATCAGCCATTTTCTGTAAACTGAAAGAACTAAATGTGAAGAATACCAAAGCACAACTGCATTCACTTCCTTTTCATTGGTTTCAGTGGTGGTTTTACTGCATTAGCTGTCTATTGTCAACTATCTCTAAATTCAACAGATAACTTTCAAAGCTTTAAAAGGCCTACTGTCACATATTCTGAAATACCTTAGCATTTCCTTTACGCAGAGAATATAGGCATCGTGCTAAGGCTTGAGGATCAGTGTCTCACTGAGCCTCATTGGTAGACACAACTAGCATGCTAGTGCTATGCATGGATCTAAACCCCTAAATATGGCCATCACACCAATTTGCATCCCACAGGTTCTTCTTTCTTACCCACTGTGAAATTGCTCTCTTAGGGTTGTAATTTTGCTACTTTGGAAAGCTTCCTTTAGATAATTGCAATTTAAATGTACTGATTTAACAGAACTGAATCCTGTGAGCATCACACGAGTTTTATTACTGTAATGACAGACAGTTGACCGAAAAGCATTAAGGCATTTAAATATATACAGCATGTGCAATACTGTGGGCTTATATATATATATATATATATATATATATATATATTTAAATACCTTAATTCCTAGATTTGCTTTTAAGTCACTCAAGTTGACTGATACTTTTCTTACCTGAAGATGGAGAAGAAGGGTGGGGACTGTCATCCTGCACACTGCCTGTTTGGGAGTGTCCACCTCCAGCACCGCTTTCCTCCGTCACATTGGAGGAGCCTGGGGTGGTGGATCGGCTGATGGACTGAGATTCAGGGTCGCTAGCTGAGCCACGCCTTTCATCCAGACCATGCTGGGAGCTGTCCTCTAGGGTTCGACGGTCCTTGTTGTGTACCCGGGAGTGGACCACCATCTGGTGGTAGGTTCTAAAAACTCTGCCGCAGTCAGGACACTCAGTTGTTTTCTCTTTCAGGCCAGCCAGGCTGTACTCAAGCCCTTGGCCCAGGCCCAGACCCCCATGGTAAGGCAAGAACTCACGGTGGCTATCAAAACTTACACCCTCATCTTTCAAGGGCATCATGCCTCCACTTGTCTTCACTCCATGAAGGACATCAGGGTGTTGCTTCTGCTTGGAACCATCACTAGAACCTAAGGTTGGGTGATCAAGCTTGTCTTTTCCAAAGTGAACAATCCCAGCTGCACTGGCAAGTTCATCTTCTTGTCCATGCCCCTCATGGTGCTGCTCTTTTGGCATGAAGGAGCGTTCCATAGCCATTCCACGTGCCATGATTTGCCAGGCTTGATAGCTGTTCAGGGGGTCCATCTCTGCCACCTTAGCTGCGGCTTGCAAGCGCTCCATACAGCTTGACTTCAGAGGGGGCACCAGGTTCAGGCAACCCAAGAGTGAGCGCTTTTCATTTTCTCCTAAGCCATGGCCCATGCTGGCCATTGGGCTCAGGAGCTTTCCAAGCATCTCCTTCTCCTTCATAGCTATACCGGCCTTGGCCAGCATCTGGTGTTGCTGTTCAGCCAGGCCTTGCTTGTCGGGTGTGAGGAAGCCACTTTGTAGACAAGAAATGTAACGTGAATACAGGTTGGCGTGGGCTTCTTGAGCCAGGCTGCTCATGCTGTTCACAGAGGGTCTATCTTCACCAGCTCCTCCACCAACAGGGGGCTTGCTCTTGATAGCCAGCTTGTTGAGATGCACCTTCATGTGATTCTTAAGGAACCAGGGCTCCTTGAAACGGCGTCCACAAATCTGGCAGGAATGTTCAAAGGAGTCCTTGTGTTTCCGCATGTGGCCTTTCAGAAACCAAGATTGACTGAAGACCTGGCCACAAACCTCACAGCGAAATTCATTGTTGGGCTTCTCTCCATTACCAGCTCCTGTGCCTTGTCCCTGGGCTGATTCAGCTGTGATGTGGGTTTTCTCCACATGGGAGATGAGGTCCTCCTCCTGGGAAGAAGCAAATTCACACAGGGTACACTTGTAGGGCTTGTGGAGAATGCGAATGTGGCGCTCTAGCTCCTCACGCTTCTTAAATTTACCCTTGCAAAAAGTGCAGCGAAATCCTTGGGGTGGGTTGAGGGCTTGCTCATCTTGCAGGTTGGTACCCGCAGGCTTAGGTGAGGCAGACGGCTGGCTCAGTCCATCAGGCGAGGCACCGATACTGGTTGGAGTGAGCAGGCCACAGGCAGAGCCAGGCTGTTGCTGGTTGTGACTCTGGATACCCAAGTGGGGTGGAAGAGGTTGAGAGGGTTGCAGCAAGCTGCTCCTCATTTGCTTATCACGTAGAATGGCCCTCTCTTCAAGTTCATGAAGCAGCCGGTTTTCCTCACGTACGCGACCCCGGCCCTTACCGAGATTTCCCAGCTTATGGGTGCGGAGGTGGATCTTCAAGTTACCCTTTTGAGCAGCTCTGTGGTCACAATAGGGGCATTTGAAGGGCTTCTCTCCAGTGTGTGTACGCATATGAAGAGACAGAATGCTGTTAAAGCGGAAGCGCTTGCCACATAGCGGACAGGGGTATTTGCGGTTCTTGCGGGCATCATCTTCTATGTCGTTCATCTGGGACATGATTCCCAAGTTCTGCCCATTGAGAAATTGTTGCAAATCAACACGGCCATTGAGACCACTCAGGGCACCCACATCCATGTCACGATTAAGCTGGTTGGCCAGTAAGGCCATCTGACTGCTGATTGGCTGACTAGCTAAGGCAGCGTGGGTTTTATCATCCAGCGGGGTGGCTGCCTTTTCCTCTGGGATCTGTTGGCGACTCTGTAATTCAGGAAAGGCATGACCCAGCTGAGCAGTCAGCTGATGAAGTTTCTGACTGATTGGGTAGTGGCCATTAAGTACTGCATTGCTGAGATGGGTGTCAGCTTCCGGGACCACCGAGGATACACCAAGGCACAAACTAGAGTCCTCCATCCTAAAGGACAAAAGACAGAAAACAGGCATTAAGTAGACTGTTACAAGGCATAGAACAGCTGGTACGCAGTGAATACACACCTCCTTATAGCCTTAAGGCAACACTAGTAAATGTATTGTATTATAACTGTGTACAATCAACAGGAAATACTGCACAATATATCAATGAAAGTAAAACGATATGCGGAACATCACGTACATAGTAACAAACATTCATAATAGGAGTAAACGTGCAACAATTTGAACAGAACAGGTCACAGCAGACTATCTTAACTTTACCATTGTCTGAGAACTGTTCGTGAAGAACACCCACTCTGCTCTCAGATTTCATGAAAAAATAAAGACCTTTTCTCTTAGACCTTTAGAAATACTGTATAGTGTGGTGAAGGTCATATTTCCAAGTTAAATAGCATCACAGCGTCAAGTCTGTCTTAGGCATTAGCACAAACACAAAGGTGTTTCATTTTTTGGGTGAGTGGGTGTAGGGGTGGAAACAAAACAGTAGATATAGTCTTTTGTGTGGAGCTACATCTCCGATTATATACTGCATTATCTGGCAAAGGAAATCACACCATACGGCAGTTAATTCAGTACATTCTTGAGTACCCCTTTGTGTGTCAGCAGTCTGAATACGGTGTGAGGAAATGGTTAACAACGATGACTGCACTTCAGTGACAAGTGTGAAGAAAAAAAAGAGTGAGTTCATCTCCCTCTGATTTATGAAGTACTACATGTACTCTCACACTTGGGGAGAGAAGCTGCAACTCTCAGAACTTTTTCTCAAACAGTAACACAATTTTGGAGGCAATAATTACCCAGTAAACACGGCAAGGCGCCGCATAATTAAGCTACTTGGTCCCATCCTATCAGAATCCCTCCAATTACACGCCTTAATGAAACGGAGCAATGGTATTGTCATGAAGCCGCCGCAATACTACAATTATGATATTAACAATAGCACTTAAAACCAAGGGGTTACTCCAGTAAACACAAGCCCTTATCTCACTGCTGCGACACTTGTCTTGGTGTAATTTTCCATTAAGAGGCACATTACGTTTGATGCAAATCATTCTGTGTTCACCTTTTTTTTTCCCCTCTCTCTGTTCTCTCACTCTCGTATGGCTTCCGATGAGAAGAAAACAACAGTTGGCATTATTGAAAGGGTTCCCAAAGTATCAGAGGCTTCCCAGTCATTTAAAATGGCCACAGAGTGGCCCAATGAACTGTCTTTGCCTAAAACGAATACATGAGCAGTGTATGTTGTCATCTGGATAGCTTGTGCTTATTTAGCATGCTACTCACCATCTTAAGGAAGGATAATGATGTTGCTGCATTCCCCTGCAACTGACAGGGTCAAGCTTCAGAAACAATAAAGTGAGTTTTGCTTTGGTCAACAAAATATTGTATAATATCTCATTAAGCTGATTAGTATGCTGCCTGGTAACGGTGGGTATGCGCTTTAACACATGATTATGAATGTGAAATAAATGCACTGTGGTCATTTTAACAAAGACAATGGCAAGAGCAGGTGTTCAGGAAACTGCGTCCAGAATAATGGAGATGAGAGCTTTCTCTTCTCTCCACATTATTTGGAAACACATGCTGGTTTGTCTCTCACACACTCATCGCCTGAGGAAGGGTAAAGTGTTCTGGGCCAGGAACCCACACCCTTTGGTCATTAATAAACCTTTTAAATGGTGCAGATTGACCCAGTTTACTTATTAGAGAGGGACTACCTAATGACTCAGCACCTGGGCTGCTGACACATTATATTTCCCTTTTCCTCATGGCAGTATGACAGCTCCTGTACATGGTTTTCACATGACCCAATGCACAGGAAAACAAATAACTGATTTCTTTGTTGACAGGCAGCAGCAATTCCGACAACCAGTTGAAGGAACCTACTGGTCTGGTACAAAAAAGCGCATTTCTGGAGACAAATACACAAAGGCTAACAAACCAGCACACACACACACACACACACACACACACACACACACACACAGTCTGCAGTAGAAGGCAGTGGGCTTGGAGCACATATTTGCTGATGCTCTCATAAGAACTCTAATAAGGGCCGCCTGTTCTTTAGCTATTTGCTCTTCCTACGCCATGTCGGTTGCAGTCTTATCTCTCCAACATGAATAAAAACACTGAGGCCACTTCCAGTCGCTGCTAAACACAATGTGGGCTGCTGCTGAATGCCATTCCTCTTTTGTCCAGAGCTATAACTCTGAGGAATTTAAAAGAAAAAAAGGCTGGAATCTGGATGCGAACAATACACTGTAGGTGTATTATGTATTTAAAGACTGGGTGTGTTATAAACACACTCACGCGTGTAAGCACGTGCGCTGCAAATTATACATGGCTAAGCAGTTCTGTGAGGATTTCTGATATTCAGCAAAATGTAATACAGGAGTGAATGCAAGACAAATATAAATCACGGATGGTTCGCTCTGCCAGGTCATCTAATTAAAGCAACGGTCCTCAGACAAAGGCCTAAAAGTGCTGGGTGATGTTTGGGTTTAGTGCGACGCCTTATGACTTTGGCGTTTCTTTGGGTAGCGAGTTGTTCAAATTGCTTTTGTCGACGTCTCAGCAAATCCTGGCAGATATCAGACGAGGCCCTTTTTGAATGTGGCTAGCATGCCTTCTGCAATAGAAATCTATGATTTAAGTGAGGCATGATGAGCAGTTGCTCATTTGGAGAGATAACTGCTTGCCCTTTTCTTCAATTTGATTTCCTTCTTTATCTTTACCATATAACAAAGGCAGATAGACAAAGGAACAATGTGAAATGAACTGACAAATCCAGTTTGTTTTTGAACATAGCCTCGCCTGACGACTGTATGCAAATGAAGTGCATTAATATGCCTTCCTTGCTCCCAAGTCATTTCATTTTTTTTTTCTGATTAAAAAGGACATTTCATATGGTTAAAGAGGTGTCACACACTCTCACACACACACAAACACTCACTTCTGCAGAGGCAAAGTATTAAGTTCATATGTGAACGAAAACGCCTGACACAAATACACCCAAAAACAATAACACACAGTCTGCAATATTTTAAAGAGCATCTATAAATAAATTAAGAAATGAATACATTAATAAATAAATTTGATACTGGGAATACTTTAAGAGAGGCATCACTACGGAACAATTATCAGTAAAGTGCATATTTTCCACAGTATAATTAGCAGAAACTCCAAGCCAAAAGCCTTATCTCAAACGAAACAAAAATCTAAATACATCGTCTCTTAAACATCACCATGCTTAATGCATATCTGAAAATGCCTCTGAACCAAATTTGCAGAGCAGCAAGCACATTTGGGGGAGAGGGGGGCATTTTGTCAAAATGCATACACTGTCATTTTAATTCAGAAGAAAGCTGAAAAAAATGCTATGCGCAATTTGCTTCTTCACGTTTTCATGTGGTTGTTCATTTACAGCTATACCTATAAGCAAATTTAAAACACTCCACTTCATACATCTACAGCACATTTAAGGTTTCAGCGTTCTGCCTCTCAATACATTTCTTCAGTGATGCACGTCTCTGTTATCTGCATTTGTAGGATGCCCTGCAAAGTTTCACTGCCTATCCTTCCTCTGTTAGAAATGCTAATGCCTCACCTATTTGGATCAGTGCCATTGAGTCGTGGCCCACAGCATGTAGGCCTGACAGCAAACACGGTGGTGGCTCCTTGTCCCAGACCCCCGTCTCCCTCTTCCCCCTCCTCTCTCTGACTCGCTCTCTTCAGGCAGGGGCAGCTGGGTTAGCCAGGAGCTAGACGAAACGATCGAGTCTCAGCGGCCTGATACTACCTGTCACACGTAGTGTAACAGCAGCAGCGTGCTCTAATTAACGCGTGCACCGCCACCATGTCTCTTGAAAAGCCACTGAGACTTCCTTTAGTGCACTGTCACACAGGACCCAGTGGCATGCAGCTTTACAGTCTGTGGTTAATACTGAGACTTTCAAGCAACATGGCAAAACAACCGGATTTATATCTTATCTTTACCTCACTTTACATCACATTCTGTTCTCTTTTGCAAGCTCTGCAAACCACATCTTAATTAGAGTGCACATGGCAACATCAGAATGCTGTCCTCTTCTTATCTTTGCTTTGTCAAGCAGGGCCATTGTTTTAACACCAGAGAGCACACTGTGAAATGTATGCCTGAACATCACATGTTATGAGCATTTAGCATGATCTATATATCACCATGAGAAATGCAAATACACCAGTGCACTTTGTGGCAAGTGTGATTCAAGTGGCAAACGTGATGCACTGACGTTAAACAAAGGTGCATCTAAGATATTTGAACTGATTGTGGTTTCTGATAGAGTCTGCAGTAAGAATTGCAAAGTGCATGAATATGTTTTGCATTATCTAGCAGTTAGATAGCTTTCGGGAGGGCCAGGCTTTGATTTTGGAACGTCAAGGTGAACACGACTAAATTAAGGCCTCTGTAGCGACAAAATATTACATTAAACTTGAGGTACCTGTGCGCGTTCGCGTCCTTGAGCTGGTCCTCTAGTGGCTTCTCGCAAATCAACATGGAGGGCAGAATCAAGGTTCCATATAAAACACGCATACATAAACACACTCACACACACATGCACGCACACAAGTAAACTTTAGCCTTGAACGGACTCTGAACAAAGAGTTTTTAAGTGTACAGCTAACCTCAAAGAGTACATAAAACCCATCTAATCCTTAAATGTTCTAGATTGCACAGCATGTTCAAGCCCTAAATCAAATAACACAGAGCAGATCTGGCTCTTTCGGGCTTTGCGTCTTGATATAATATAATTTTGGTGTCCTTCTGCATCCTTGTTTGGGAAAAGTATGTGTACATTTACAGAAAACGGTGGTTTCGAGGGGGGAGAAGGCATCGACGAGTAAAACAAACCGAAGTCAAAGTATTCAACAAGTTGAAATGAAAATAAAAATATAGATTGCGAGGCCATTAGCTGCTCTGTTATTGTGAAGCTTTATCGACCGAAATCCATTGACTAATTACTATGCAGTAGCTGATTAATTAATTATGAAAGAGGTCATCGTTATTGATAAATCAATCATTATTTACAGAAAGTGCAAAAGTCAGTTTTATTTCCTCCGAATCATTAGCGGCCCCCGTATAAAACTAAAAAGGAATGAACTCTTTGGTGTTTGAAAATGGCTGCCATATGCTGCATATTTAATGGATGGAAACAGCACTGCATGCTATGCACCTACGGGAATATGGCCAGAAACGCACAATAACAAAATCATAAACCGATTGCGATAGTTAAAATCGTTGCACGTTTATCAGCGAGGTCCGATCTGTCCTTCTCGCTCTCTTTCTCTGCCCATGTTTAGTCTGTTGCAGGTGGTCTTCAGAATAGTTCTAATTAATCCAATAAAACGTGGCTTGTTTTTCTTCCTCCCGATGCTCTTTGACTGAACTGGATTATTAGTGGCTGTAATGAGGCATTAAGCAAAGGTTCCCAGCACAAGACCGAAACTGAATCAAACAAAAGAAACGCACACAGCCTAAAAGGACGAACTCGTTCTCATCCAGCAAACAGCTTGCTGCATGATGCAGGTTGTTTTCTTATTTGTGGTTAGACAGTAAGTGACCTAATTATACCTAGTTCATAGGTTGCGAAGCCACCACAGACAAATTGTTACAGTTACAAATACACACGGTTCGTGTTGCCTTCCTCTCTACACAGCTCCCTTCTGTTAGCTCAGCCCACAAAACTCTCTCAGTCTCTGCCGGTGTCTATCTCGCACAATATGTCATTGAGAGCATCTTAAGAGAACATTTCAACAGGTAGTTCAGCTTTCAGCTCATCTCTACAGATCAGTATGAGCTCTTGAAAGGATGAGCAGAGAGAAAAATGCTGCTGCTTTTATCCTGTGTGTCTGACAGGCTTGTTGGGATGCCAGGGGAGGGAAGATCAGTGGGAGACCAACGAATTCCCACAGTTCATTGTCCTGGCCTGCTGCCTCCTCATCCTCATCATCATCCAGAGCCGGCCTGAAGCTCAAAGCCTCCCTTTATGTTAAACATGTGCAGCATTATCCCGAAGACCAGCAGATGTGCTCTGTATGTGTGTGTTTATGCGTGTGCGAGAGAGGTACAATGGTAGTCACAGCGTGTCGAGCCTCCTGCCTGTAGATCTCAGACTGTGAGAGGGGAAAAAAGATGGATAACTGTGAGCATTTGTTAAATTGTAGAGGTGGGCTAGAGGGGGTCTGTGCAGAAAAAGTGGGATAGCTACAAAGAAAAGCGCTACGCTGTTCAACTCGCTCGCAAACAAAGAAAGAAACAGTCAAGTGACCGGCGATGAAGGCTAAAGTAGCATAAAACAACAAGGTCAACACGTGACTATTCATCTCTAAAAGTTTTCCTTGTGGTTTTTTCCCACAACTATGGAGAAATTTCAATTGTGCATGAAGTGGCAGACACTAAATACTGAAAACGAATCATTTAACCCTGTCTGACCTGAATATCTTTTGGCAGTCCCATCAGAAACACAGGGATGTGTCTTCGTGGCATGGCCGAGCGAGTCGTGTTCGAACCAGCCGTCACGCATGACTACACCTCAGCACAGAAAAGCGGAAAAACAATGAACGCAGTGTGGCGATGGGCAAAAGGGCCATCATCCAAACCTTACATCATCTTTACTTCTGCTCAGGACAGCAACTCTGGGACAATGCCGATTGATTCTATCAGAAATTGTAAAAAATAAATAAAACTCGGGCCTCCATTGTTAGGATTGAGCGCTACACCCCTCCACCAAAACTGCCACTGTTGTATCAAGCTCTGAACTTTTAAATAGATAACTGACCCAGAAATGTAAATTATGTCATCATTTACTCCCCCCTCATGTTGTTGCACACATGTATGCTTTCTGTAGAACACACACACACACACACAAATATATTTTGAAGAACATTCTAAACGATCAAACCTGCACTGTTCACTTCTTGACGTGTGGACAAAAGACATTTTTCAAAATATCTTCTTTCGTGTTTTACAGAAGAAAAAAACTATCATTTGGGGGTGAACTATCCCTTTAAGGACACCAAAGAGGACCTGGCTAAATGCGATATGAAGCTGTATCACAATCACTTATTTGACTGTCTGAAGGTGACAGTCTGTTTTCTCTCGACACCCTCTCTACTTCTTAGCCGCGGCGAACAAAGATTACCTTTGTGGAAAACTTAAATGTCAATGTAACCCCCAAATAAGTGAATATCAGAAATAATTGCTGTTTTCTTCTCGCACATGCTGGTTTTGTGCGTATGAGTTTTGCATAATGACTCCAACAAGGGGTGTTGTTTTGACAGGTGCTGAAATCGAGTCGAGAGGAGAGGGAGACAAGGTTCAATTTAGTTTGTGAATCTTTTAATTGTTGCATGGCTAATTAAAATAAAAGAGAAAAAAGGAGAAAAGAGAGAGAGAGAGAGAGAGAGAGAGAGAGAGAGCGATGTGACTCAGTGTTTAATGCTGCATGTGTGCATACATTGGTCCCGAATTGTGCTCAACATAAGACAGACAGTAAAGGAAAGAAAAATCTGCCGCTACTTCAACATACTTACCAGCTCTTCACAACCGCAGCCTCTAGTTTGGAGTTTTCACAAAACAAATGTATGGCTAATTAGAGATACTCATTAAGGGAGGCAAGTCAAGTAATTATTTTACATCATGCCACTGTTAATTGAATGATTCTTCAATGTCTTTTGAAAATATCTCCTTTTTTGTCTCTCCTTTTCCCCCCACACACAGAAAGAAAGGAGATAAGACTATAAACAGGTACCGTAGCCATATGCTCTTGAATGAAAAAGCACTTCTGTCGTAGTAAATGGGCTTTTTAAATATTAAACCGCTGCATGTCCTTTTAATATGGCTGATGTTAAATCTTCTTTATTCTGTCACTTTGATAAACTCCCTGAGCTATACTGAGAGAAAGTTTCACTTTTGTGAGAAAGTCTATGCGGAGACGTACAGTTATGCAAGCACTCTCTGTCCATAGAGCATGTTTTTAAAAAGCAGCCCTTTCACATCCTGTTTAAGAAAGCCACTAATCTTATCAAAGCCATCAGGAAGTCAGAGTTGACTGGAAATGCTCATGACTCTTTGTATATGTTAAAAAAAATAAAAAAAATATTTGACTTCGTTTTATTTGTAATTCTTTTTGTCTTCTGCTCTATTGTTTGTCTGCGAATGGTAAGACGAGATAGGCCTACTAAAGCTGTGTTTCTTCTCTCCACGGTCGCTCATCACTGCTGAGCAGAAGAGGAAGACCGTGGTGGGTGAGAGTATGTTAAAAAGCCTCTCTTTATTAAGAGAAAAGTGTGTTTTATTGTGGGCTAATTGTGAAGGGAGGAAGTGTATGTGGAATGGGTGGACTCTGGAGAGAGGGTGGAGGACCTCAGGGAGATCAGGGCACATGTTTATTTATCAGGCTTTATCGGAAATGGTGAGGCCACAGATCCCAGCAGGATCAGAGACAGAGAGAGAGAAAAACGCTGCTCGACCACAAGCCGGGCAGAAAACGTTTACCTCCATGCCAGCATTACACTGTCACACAACTATGATTAAATGACCAAAGCAGAGCTGGTCAAACCTCAAAGGCTTTTGTTTATATATATGAAAAAAAAAGGTTTATGATTAATGCAACAAAATAAGCTACATTCACTGTTTCTTTTTATGCAGAAAAGCAACAAAATAAGCAGGTGTTGAACAGTCTGTAGCTTAACTGATATTTTTCCATGCAAATTAACATTTTATACTTGATGTTTCAAGGAGCCATTTAGGGTAACGCACTGAGCAGAACTTAAAGATCAAGTGTGCAATTTTTTCAATGTTATGAATAAATGAATAAAT
Organism: Schizothorax lantsangensis; assembly: GCA_027422415.1. NCBI lineage: Eukaryota > Metazoa > Chordata > Actinopteri > Cypriniformes > Cyprinidae > Schizothorax > Schizothorax lantsangensis. The sequence goes on along the minus strand of CM049839.1, from coordinate 29,073,200 downwards.
AAATAATAAAAATACGCAGAGCCATCTATGAGTAGACCATTAGTAGGTTGATATCCCCTAAAAGTGTAAACGCTATCAAAACACTGCTGTTGAGTTGTTTTAACCTTCATGACCAGAATGACATAGCAACACTGACTCAACCAATAGCAAGTTTTGGGATTATTGACGTTTCTGACAAATCGCAGCTGGGGAAGTTTTTGGAAAGCCTCATTGTTACCTAATCATCTCACCTTTTAATCACAGTTATTTTCAAGAGGAATGGTTCTCAAACTTTCAAGCAAGTGGGCCCTATAATGACATCGAAGATAACTCATGACCCACAATATACTACAGAATATATACGTGTATATATATTGTATATATATGTATATATAAATTGTTCTTTTAGAACACTTTAAAAGCTTAAAATTTTTGTTTGTATGTTTGTTTTCTCTCATAGCACCTAAAAATTATTAACCACTGGTTTAAACACCAGTTTTCTACAGCATTTAAAAAGAAGGCATAACTCTTACATTCCCTATATTTAAACAATCCACTGTACTAGCAGGAACAAAAGCCTGAGAACAAGGTACCAAATACATGGTCCCACTGCACAGGGTCAAAGCCAAGCCCACTTGACCTGGAAATCATAGCCTGTCAGTGTAAGGCCCTCCACCTGCGGCATTTGGACATTGGAGTTTAACTGATGAGGAAGAGACAGAGGCACAAGTTTGAGAGAGGTCTGGGTTGGCCAGCACACCAGATTCCACACGTCTCCTCACTCAGTCCCTCGTTCTTCTTCCCCTGACCAGCTCAACACATTCTTATCCTCCTCCCTGCCCTCTGTGACCTTGAACATGATAACACATTCATCCTCTTTCAGGGGGGGCTGCCACGGTGACCCGCAGTCAACGGGAGAGGAGGAAAGCAAAGGGAGAGAAAGGAAAGATAAGTTCATAAAACCAAGGATGTTTTAGTGAAAAACGACCTCCCGGTATCTCTCAGTCCCGAGAGACGTGAGGTAGGCACGTGGCTCTTTCGTTCGTGTGGGGAGGGATTACACATATTTCTCCCTTCATCTGTTTTGGTTTGGTTCGAGCTGCCATGTTAACATGTTGTATGTGTTACCATCGCTCGCCAGCGCGCCTTGTGTGCTGATCTCCGTATGAGCATTGCCGGGGAGGTCGTGACCTCTATGCGCAATTTGGCTGTCAGAAGCTACACAGCAGCCGGGTGAGAAGATGGGAGGTTTTTATAGTGTTTATACGGCTGGTTTACATTAAAACAGACATAAATGTACTGGTATTATGAGAAGGAAAAATATGAATGCAATTTATCCTTCAATAAAAAAGAGGCAGACATTTTCTGTATTTATTGAATATTTATTATCTTATAATATTTTTTTAAACCAAAAATACATTTAAAGTATACTTTATTCTTTATAACTTTATTTGTATGCTATGTTGATTATAAAATCTGTTAAATAAATAGCAATTGAACTACAGCATGTCTGGGTACTGTTATTCATTTTTAAAATGTATATTTCCATAAAAGTATCAAGTCAGAAGTTTCCCTGCATAATTTACAGCAACAGCCGAGACTGAATTTCTTTCGTTTGTAAGCAAAATGGACATTGTAACTCAACTATACCAAAATAATTTGAATAGAATCAAACCTAATCCAAAATTGTAATTGAATTACATTGAACGCTTGTGAATCAGAATTGAATTAATCTGGAAACAAATGTATCGATAAACAGCCCTAGTAACCATTGTGACACCTGTTACACTAGGTTGCCTAACACGGACGTAGATCATCAGGTCTCTTTCACTTGATTGGCTGTGATGAAGCCAATCACTGAGCTCTGCCTGTCTGAAACACTTCATATATCTCCGAGAAGAGGCCACCATCATCTCTGCCTTCTGCTTACACACACACACACACACACTCACAAACAGAAATGCACACACATGCACATGCACCCTTAACCCCTTGCGGGACCTGACACCGGCACCCCGCAAACATCATCCCCATCGGTAGAGAGGTTTAATCTTTCACTCTCCGCCATTTCAGAAGACCCTGACTCTTGTTTGTGCAGCCCCCTCCCCTCGATCTTGCCTTCCCTCCCTCCCTCCCTCTCCCCTCTCCATATTTTCTCTCCTGCATCTGATTAAGTTAACAATGTGGCGTTATTTGCATGCTGATTTGGCGAGGTCCCTCTCCTCCCCGCTCGCTCTCACAAACACAGGGGCTGGATCGCAGTAATGTGATAGCACAGCAGCCAGCCGATGCAATCTCTACCCCTCCTCCAAACCCAGGTGTGTGCTATCCACTTCCCTCTTAATTCCCTCCATGCTCATATTTTAGTCCCTCTTTATTTTTTCTGTCATTCTGTGCCTTGTAAGGGTTGTATTATAATCAAATATGGTGCAAAAAAAGGTTGGAGGAGGGGGGGATATCCTGTCTTTTTTTATTAATTATAGACCGCGGCTGATGCGAATGTATTCCGAAAGCATCTTCAAAATAGGTCGGCATACAGTTTTCTATTCTTATCACATTTAAATGTCAACATGGTGCAAAGCTCTACAAATTAGTTCAGGCAGACTTCAACCCCCATTTAACATTTAAAGCTCCGCTCAGTAAGCCCCCAATGTGTGATTCAAATCAGTTTACACACACATAAAAAGGAAGCGGTGCGTCTTTCAAACTTCTCATTTCAATACTGATATTATTGCCAACCTTTTGCCAGAGAATAGGCTGGCAGAGAGAGGGGGGGAAAGAGCCACGAGATGAAGCAACAGAAACAATGCATTAGCTTTCATGAATTATATATCCGCCTTCATTCTGAGCAGAATCGAGGATTTTCTGAGCCTATGCATATATCCTAGACAGGAATGAATAAATCACGACGGTGGGGTCATTCCTTTTTACATGCATTGAGAGCCATATCGGGATAATACTGTCCACATAAAACACTTACTGTGGCTCATTTGGAATGCAAGCGATGCAAAAAATTCTCCCAGATTCTCGTATGTCAATGGAAATGTCCCGAGGAGAGCTGCTGTATCAGGACATTTATTTGTTACAGAAGATGGCAGAGGCGAATATTGAAGGACTGGGCTATTTCTGATGACACCAGAATTCTGACTTGATTTCTGAGCTTAGTTTACTTTACAGCCACAGGTCTATGTCTACCACATAAAAGGATGGTTGTATTATTAAACGCCAGAGAGGGTATTAAAACACCTTAACATGTTGTAATTCAAGCCAATTGACTCAGCACAGCACAGCACGGCTACTCCTTAACCATTGGTGTCTGTTCTCGGAAGATTCCCTATGCTAGAGCAATGATTCTGTCCCAGCGCCACGGATCGGAGCGGGCTGCCCTATCGCTCAGTTGACTCAGCATTATAGGGTGAAGAGGCTAAGGGCCCCGGGGATGAGTTTCACACCTCTAGCTGTTTTATGCCAACGAGCACCATGCATGACCCTGCAAGTCTGCTCCAGACAGCCCTGGAGGAGCACTCGCTAGGCATGTGAGGATAGGACGTGCTCCTCACGCCTCATTACCAAAACGTCCTATCTGAGTCCCCCAGTCACCATCGGCAGAGCGGAAAAGGCTACGGACATGCCTCCATGGCCTCGTATACCCACTCCTTCGTTTTAGCCTAACGCACTTCTTCTACACCAAGGGGTGCTTTGCTATCCAAAGTCCTTTGGCCAGGATTGGTGTTCATGTATGTTGTCTCAAAGCTGCCGTTACCCAGCTGTCTTTGAAATACAATCTTCTAAACCTTCTTGCGACATGCCTGTCAGATTGGAGGGACACCAAACTATTGAAACAATGAAGCTACAAAAAACCTTAACCTTAAATCCAATACCCCATTTATTCTTCCATCCGCCTCCAACTGGACATGCCAGTGCAACATCTTCACCTTTCCTCGTAAAAAGAAGGCAGACTCCCTGACCAATCCTCAGTCGCCCTCTTTGGAACAGGCCTTTTAAAAGTGCTATAAAGGCTATTCGCTCTAAATGTGCTCTGGGTGTGCCTAATATGTCCGCAGCCAAATGTCAAAAGAGTTATATATCCCTTTATGCACAGAAGGGCCCTGAGGGCTTTAATTGACTATGGTGTAAAGGGAGTTGAGGAGGGGTGAAGGAACATGATGAAAATGAATACTGTTCATTATCAGACAAACAGAGCCCAATGGCGCTCCTAAAATTGGCAGGGAGCGAAGATTTCCCAATGTTAAAGCACATTTGTCCGCCGAGTAATTATCGGACTGAACTTTCCATGGCATTGTTTCAAAATTAAGAAGAATTATGCATTTTTCACATTTAATGTGTGTGAGTGGCAGAGGGCTGCCAACCGAAGCCTGTGCGAGTGTGTGCGTATAGCCGATCTAATATAAGCCTACACTCTATGTAATTGAGTTAATACAGGTATAAATGCAGGTCTGCTTCGCTAGGTTACAAAATCGAGTCCCAGCAGATTAGCTTTTAACTTTAGAGGTGTATTACTCTAAACTAGTTTATCTGCACAATACGCCGTCTCCGTAACGTCTGATTTCCAAGCCCAACGTCTGTGATATTCCCACACTCTGCGCTGCGCTCAAAGACCGCCTGGCAACTTCAAATATTTATCAAATGGAGGAGGGGAAGAGAGAGCCCTCTCCATCCCGCTACAGTCATTTACCAATTATTTTGAGTACCTGCTGACAGGTACGTGTCACAGTCAGCTACCCTTCCCCAGTCCTTCTCCTCACATGATTTACCTTTCCCCCTGCTGAGGAGGAAGCCGCCAAGCTACAGGCAGGGAGACAGAGGAAGTGTGGCAGCAGAGGGCTGCTGTGGCATACAGCTGAAGTTATCATGCTTTGATTCAGGGAACGGTTGATTCAGAGGAGGAAAAAAAACTCTCTTTGTCAATGCATTAGAGGCAGAGAATGACAGAGAAAATGTAGAGGCGAACTGACAATTGGGTCGGAATAGAAAACAAGCTCATTAAACCAGGAGAGCGATATAGCAACAAAACACCTATCAAGGTCTGTCACTGTATATCTAGCATTTGAAAAAAGAAAGAAACAATATGCACACCAAGAGCGTCACACGCACTTTTGGCAGTATGTATTTTAGTCTACATTAGTGTCAAGTTGGAAGGCTGAGCATTGGGGACTTAAAATATATATTTTTGTTGTAGGGCTAAAAAAGCTATGTTCTCTTTAAACAAGCACTAAATCAATTATACTTCTTGTGCTTTCATATGTATGTGCAGGACTGATATATATATATATATATATATATATATATATATATGCAAGAGTGTTGTGTGTATTGGCCACAAAACACTGAAGGCACGAATGCACTGAAGGCACGAAGTACTGCTCTCATCAGAGCAAGGAATAAATGAACAACTCTCCAATGTGTGTGTGTGTGCGCGTACACCTCCTCGAGGGGGCACTTCACAACACTATCAACGTTCTCTGTGCTCCAAATTGTCTGCTTTCTATCTTTTGAGAAGCAGCAATACTCTATGAAAAAAATAAGTAAAAAAAAAAAAAAAAAAGCAGGGAGAAGAGTAAATGAAGATAAGAGACTGGTTAAGTAGGTATTCTATCTCTCTCTTTTCTTTTGAGTGTCAGTGGCTGGATTATGACATACAGGTTTGAGATTATCAGGGGAGAGATGGTGTACAGCAGTGCTTCTCAACTGGTGGGTCATGACCAAACTGGGTGGGGCGAAAGGTATGTTTCGATAATATAATGATAAATTTAAAAAAATCATATAATTGTGCATATTTAGGACAAATAGTGTTAATAAACATGCTTAACAACCTTTAAAAGGGTACAAGAAAACAATTCACATATCTTTGTTGTTGCCAAAGGTCACGCATCCAATCAAACTCTTTAAAAAAAAAAAAAACTAGTTTTTCACTGTAGTTTTTCAAAAAACTACAGTATTTTGGTGAAAATGCATCTGTCATTGGGTAGACCCTAACAATTCAGGCTCATGTCAACATAAATAGTCTGCTTGACATGCCCTTATCCTCAGAAAGAAAGAAAGAAAGAAAGAAAGAAAGAAAGAAAGAAAGAAAGAAAGAAAGAAAGAAAGAAAGAAAGAAAGAAAGAGAAATTATTTGAATGATTTGCATGAAATAATTAAAAATCATTTCTAAACAATTCTGGTAATGTGTTGGGTCACCACTTCTTATTTAAAGTACTTGACATCCACTTGATATCTCGTCCTAAATCAGTTGAGAACCACTGTCATACAAGACCCTGGGGAATGACTTGACGGAAAATACCTCAATAAGAACATTTTATATAATATAATGTCTATAAAAAGTTTTTTATATCATATTATCTTAGAAAAGTAGAATAAATATAATTATAAAAATGAAATATATAAAAATAAAATAAAATGAAATAAAATTAAGGTGGGAGTTGTTTTAATTCATGGTCTCTTTTTCTGTTTTTATGAACAGAATAGTGGAGAGAGAGAACAGAAAGTGCTGTGAGGCGAGCCAGATTTAAACTTTAATTTTCCATATGAGCTCAATGTTAGCGCAGATATGCGAGTCACTAGGCCACAACTCTAAACCTTTATAAATATCATTGTTATCTTTTTCAAAGTTCATACAAAAAAGGAAAATTCTGTCATTATTTGCTCACCTTCATGTTGTTCCAAACCTGTATGACTTACTTTCTTCTGTGGAACACAAAAGATGATATTTTAAAGAGTGATAGTAAACATTTTCACTAAATGAATGAACAAATAATCTTGAAAAAAATATATATTTTCTTTCATATTCCACAGAAGAAATAAAGTCATATAGGTTTGGAACAACATGAGAGTGAGTAAATGATGACAGAATCTTTATTTTTGAGTGAACTATCCCTTTAAAATGAATGTATGTATTCTCAGGCTCATACACTTACAGTACTCTGACCCTAACAGTACAGAGCGATAGAGAGAGATGCTGGTGCTCTGTGAAGCTCACTAAGACATCTCTATTATCTCTCTAGTGTGTGACTTGCAGATAGGAGGGAGATGTGTCTGCCTGCTGTGATGTTTTCAGTTTTTCTGCACTGCTAGAACCACTACGTGGTTCTAATCCCACATCCTACCAGTGACCCGGACCCGCTACATTACGATCCTATCGGGCTGCACACGATACGCCTCTAATTGAAAAAGGCCCTGCACCATGTCTAAACCTCTCCTTGCAACTCCAGCGCATGTTGTGTCTGCATGCGGAATCGGATCTGTAAGAGGCTTACGAGCTCGTGTGCATGTCTGTGGGAGTGTGTTATGCTAAGCATGCGTGCGCGCGTATGTGCGATACCTTTAAAACAGAGTAGATTGATATTTGAAACAGCCAGGCAAAGCAAGGAATTAACCACCTTTACTTAGTTTTAATTACAATGAAGTCCACCTCTGTAGCAGAGAACTAAAAATACACGCAGGGTTTCCCTGTGGGACTGAAGTTAGCATGCCTTACGGCTGCTCGTACCTCAACACACACACACACACACAGCACAACCTAAACCTTAACACCAGAAATAAAACAGGCCATACATCCTTACTGTGTATTTTGGGATCTCAGTCAATTCAATAAGATAATGCTACAAAAAAATGATACATTAAAAAAAGAAAGAAATAGAAGAAAAAAAAATCAAATTTGAAAAGAGAGAGCAAAAGGCACAGGGGAATATTAGATGAATCCAGGTCTTAGGGGTGTTCCAGCGAGTAAAATAAGGTTGAACCTCAATAGGATCAACATTCAGGGCAAAACTGCAATAAAAGTAGAAATGTGACAGGGAAAATGATCTGTAATTAGGACAAACAGCACTAAAAGCAAGTTCAAAGATAATTGTTTTTGGAGGGGCGTGTGACTGACTGCCAGGATTCCCAGGGTGGCCAGTTTGCTTGCGTGAAGATTGAAAGAGAGAGAGAGCGGGAGAAGGAAAGACTACATGATAAAAGAAAGCAAAGATGAAGGACTCTGCAGAAAAAAGGTTAAGAGGAAGGAAGAAACACTCAACAGCAGGACAGAAAGAGAAAAAGCGAGAACTTAAACTGAGCGAGGGGGTGAAGGAAAGTCACTGAAGGTAAGATCAGTCCATTTGAAGAAAAAAAAAATTAAAAAAAGAGACTGTGAGAGAAAATTAACAAAGACACCCTACCGAACAAGCACCAATCCATCATAAGACCAAGCATAAAAAACAACAAGTGTCCCAACACCCTTATCCCCACACACATCTCCACACAAAGACTGCTATTGTTGTCGGTTTTCACAACACTATGGCCTTTGATGGATTCTGCAAGCTAAAGAATAGCGACACAATAGATGGCAGGGGTCAGGGTATAAAACGTATTATGAATTAGATTTCTTGATGTTTGTAAAACAGCCCAGGCCCCACGTTTGTATTAATCACCTGAGGAGGGTGTTGTGTTCCCAAGGAGTCAAGGGAGGAGGGACCTGCAGGCCGTCCTTCATAACTTTACATCTCTCTCTGTCTGTCTGTGTATCAGGAAGCTGAAAAGCAGCAGGAAATCGTGACAATGTGAAATGCTATAAATGATATAGTTTTATTTTATTTGCAAAACTGCCCAGGCAGTTTTCTTTTTTCTCCTATTTCCTCAAGTAAGATGAAGTCACACTTGGCGTGTGTGAAACATAAGCATAATTGTGCTTGAACTGACTCAGGCGAGACCTAAAAATACACACAATGGCAGTGAGATGAGCAGAGACAGATAGAGAGAAAGAGGGCCGCTTGTCCTTTAGCAGTGCGTGCATTCTCCCTATTTTCCCACACATGCCAATAACACAGGAATAAACGGATGCGAGAATGAAACCTCATTGTCCACAGATACTGTATGTCCTGCTATATTTAGTCTGTGTTTTTTGTAGGATGCTCTGGGGTCGCTTTACATCGACAAAATATTGTGTCGGCAACGCCGTATCCGTCTCTATCTGTGCATGTTTGAAAAGAAAAAAGGGCAGAAAAACAGTTCATCCGTGCAATTTTTGCAATTAAAAAAGACACAAAAATAATTATTCCGCAGCACACTCGAGCGACACATCCTGAATCCACGAAGCACGGATCACGTGTTTAATAAAAAAGGTTAATCAGTTGTTAATCAGAGGATTAATAACTTATTTTCTTTACAAAACCATTAATATTATGCCATAAATATTTAATGCTGATGGGTGTTTTTTTTATTATTATTATTTTCATTGGGCGGGGAAGAATTAGGAATCCACACACTAATGTGCATTAATCATGCTTTGTTAAAGACAAATAAATTCCTTCATGTTTATTAATACAACCTCGGAGACAACAACACACTTTACATTATTTAGAAAGTTATTAATAAAGTATTTATCAGCAGTGCCACTACAGGACAGAGAAGGTTACAAGGTGGCTAATGTACGTAGCCCACAGTCACAGAGCCTCGGGATAAGGATTATTATGATTTAAACGGTGAAATTATCACTTTAGGATGGGGTTGAGGTTGCTGAACCTGAAGTCTTGCACTTTTAGGTAAAACAGGAATCCAAAAGTTTTGATTTGAGAAAATATGTTTGGTTCTCTTCTGAAAAACAACAACAACAACAAAAAAGCCCTGCCAATCTGCTAATCAAAGCAAAACAAATATTGCATTTCTCTCGCTCCATTTGTTTGAACGAATATATCACATTCCCAAAATACTCATTCTCGGTTCAAATGTAATTAAATTGTGCCTTTAGTGAAAACATGCAGTGGTTCTCCAATTAGTTCTGTTTATGTCATTCAAAAAAAAATAATAATAATAAAAATACTGGACTTGGGCACGCCCAAGGCACTGTCGCTTCCCGGAACATAGTGACGCCTGTGTGTTCGGTAGGTTGAACATCAACGCAATAGTTTAGTTTTTGGTCTTAAGACTATTGATGGAGAGAGCAGAGTACACAAACAGTGTGGGTGTTTTGATTGAAGTGAGTTAAAAATACAATTCTATTGATTTCAACTGTGATAGTGTTTGAACAACAGGAAGCGTGAGGGGTGCATTATGATGGCACAGACTCCGTGATTGACTGATTAAAGAACTATACATGGTGCTTTGTAAAAATAATGATGTGAGTATGTAAGGCTGGAAGTGTTTGATTTAAATTGCCCTGAAACTGTTAAGTACTGTAGTTTAAGGTAAATTGCTAGGCAGAAAGATAGCTGTCAAGACACAGGAAGATGTTTCTCAGCAGTTTTTCTCCCCTCCTTACACACTTTCATTTAGGCTTTGATATATTTTTTAACCCTCAAGACCCTTTTAATGTAAAATTGATCCTTGTTTGAGTATCATTTTAAGCTTTAATTTTATAAACAAAAACTGAACACACTTTAAGAGCTGTCCTCAAAAAAAAAAGCTTATGTAAATGCCAAAATGTAATAAATAAATAATAAATCCTCTTCTTTGTACAACCCCAAATCAGAAAAAGTTGGGACAGTATGGAAAACGCAAATAAAAAAAGAAAGTAGTGATTTCTAAATTTACTTTGACTTGTATTTCATTGCAGACAATATGAACACAAAATATTTCATGTTTTGTCTGGTCAACTTCATGTCATTTGTAAATATACATCCTTTCCTGTCATTCAGACCTGCAACGCATTCCAAAAAAAGTTGGGACAGTAAAGCATTTACCACTTTGTAATGTTTCCATTCCTTTTCACAACACTTAAAAGACGTTTAGGGACTGAAGACACCAAGTGATGAAGTGTTTCAGGTGTAATTTTGTCCCATTCTTCCTGCAAACAAGTCTTAAGGTGGGCAACAGTACGGGGTCTTCGTTGTCACATTTTGCGCTTCAAAATGCGCCACACATTCTCTATTGGAGACAGGTCGGGACTGCAGGCAGGCCAGTCAAGTACCCGTACCCTCTTCCTCCGCAGCCAGGACTTTGTAATGTGTGCAGAATGTGGTTTTGCATTGTCTTGTTGAAATATGCATGGACGTCCCTGGAAAAGATGTCTTCTTGAAGGCAGCATATTGTGCTCCAAAATCTCTATGTACTTTTCAGCATTAATGGTGCCATCACAGAAGTGCAAGTTACCTTTGCCAAGGGCACTGACACAACCCCATACCATGACAGACCCTGGCTTTTGGACTTGTTGCTGGTAACAGTCTGGATGATCCTTTTCTTCTTTGGTCCGGAGCACACGGCGTCCATTCCTCCCAAAAAATACCTGAAATACTGATTCATCTGACCACAGTACACGTTTCCACTGTGTGATGGTCCATCCCAGATGCCTCCGAGCCCAGAGAAGTCGACGGCGCTTCTGGACACTGTTAACATAGGGCTTCCTTTTGGCACAGTACAGTTTTAACTGGCATTTGTGGATGCAACTACGTATTGTGGTACTTGACAAAGGTTTGCCAAAGTAGTCCTGAGCCCATGTGGTGATATCGCTTATAGATGAATGAGGATTCTTGATGCAGTGCCGCCTGAGGGATCGGAGATCACGGTTGTTCAGCTTAGGCTTGCGCCCTTGTCCTTTACGCACTGAAATTCCTCCAGATTCCTTGAATCTTTTAATTATGTTATGCACTGTTGAAGGTGAAATATCCAAATCTCTTCCTATCTTTCTTTGAGGAACATTGTTTTTAAACATTTCAATAATTTTCTCACGTATTTGTTGGCAAACTGGCGATTCTCGACCCATCTTTGCTCCTAAAGGACTAGACCTTTCTTGGATGCTGCTTTTGTACCAAATCATAATTACAATCACCTGTTGACATCAACTGTTTCAAATCACATCATTATTTAACCAATTTATCTCATTACTAGCCCTAAATTGCTCCTGTCCCAACTTTTTTTGGAATGTGTTGCAGGTCTGAATGACAGGAAAGGATGTATATTTACAAATTACATGAAGTTGACCAGACAAAACATGAAATATTTTGTGTTCATATTGTCTGCAATGAAATACAAGTCAAAGTAAATTTAGAAATCACTACTTTCTTTTTTTATTTGCATTTTCCATACTGTCCCAACTTTTTCTGATTTGGGGTTGTAGTTGTTTATTATTATTATTATCATTATTATTATTATTGTTGTTGTTGTTGCTATTATTATTATTATTAAATGTGATTAACAGGAATAACACGATTAAATACATTATATGTTTGAATGATGCATGGAATTATGAATAAAGAAAAGATTATAATAGTAGTAATAATAATAATATAACATGCCCTCCTCATATATACCTCCATCTTTATACTTAAAGCCAATATGACCACAACATGAGGGTTGAGGTTCATGCAGATCTGCAATAGGAAGGCTCTTAACACAACATGTAAGAGACCATCCCTGATCTGACTTAAAAAAATAGTGTATTTTCAATCAAAGTTGGGTTGTACTTCGATCAAATAACTGAATGGATTTCTCACAAAATGCAATCCATCTAGCTGTCAATGCATCCATCCATTCTCTTAGCAATCTAGTAGTGGCCCTGTGCCGTCAAAATATAAATAAATATAAATAATGCACGTCTACGTGTCTTTAATGGATATCAGCTGAGAACGACTTGAGTGAAACCTCTACAAATCTGTGAGCCTGAAGCCATTGGTGAATAATTGTTGAATAAAATGTTTGCCGTGCTTCACACTCTCTTTCACATTAATAAATGGAAAGCGTGGCCATGACTCCATCCAATCCACCAGCTTTTATAGAGTCCTCCGGACCAGGCGCCCAGATGGACTCCATCAGAAAAAAAAGAGAAAAAAAAAACATCTCCACAATGCCACCATCATGCCACCCCGCATGGCATTTAAACCACCTTCACCCCATTGTCTCAAACGAACAGAAAAACCACAGAGAGAGAGAGAGAGAGAGAGAGAGAGAGAGAGAGAGAGAGAGAGAGAGAGAGCGAAGGAAGAAAGAGCAGGAAAAGAGCGAGCCCCTGCCAAAAAAGAAGCCTGGAGAAAGTGGGAGAGAGATCCATTTTGTGTTTCGGTTAAACACTGATTTCATCACTGGACTAAAACACATAACTTTAAAAGCGAAATCAAATATTAAAAATGACAGGCGGTGTAAGTATGGTGAGTGAGCCGGGGTCACGGAGGGAGGAGGCGCGGGCGGCTTGTCAGCCACTATCTGTCAGAGTGAATTAGAAACAATCAGGGGCGACTGAAAGGGAAGGTGATTGTTATTAAGCAGCGGGGCTGCGAGCAAGCTCCCCCAGATGTGGCCATGCATATAAAAGAACAGGAAGCCAGCAGTTTAATTCAGGAAGCGCAAGCGAACACGGCCTGCACAAAGGAGGAAGGAGGAGGGGGAGGGATGAGAGCAGGAGAAAAAGGCCTTTTGTTACTAATAAGCTGGAAGTTACTTTGATAACAGGCAAGGGTTAGGCACCGGAATAAAGGCGGCCCCCCTTCCCCTACGCGGGCGCTCACTTGTTTCATCCTCAATTCATATTTTCAGGAGGACAGGCCGCACCAGTCAGTCAATATCTGCGGGGGAATATAATGGGAGTGGAGAAATAAGGGGTGAAATGTAGATAAGTTGACCTTAACAAGGGTGAGGAGAAGAGACAGCCACAGCCATATATCAATTACCCAGCTGCGATCACACTCTGATGATGTGGGAGAGGGTTCGGGACGGACAACCCCTCCCTCCGCCGTCCCCTGACGATCTCTCTGTCTTTTTTCCTCTCTCTCTTCGCCACCAGCTCGGGGAAGCTCCTCGGAGGCAGCCATCATGGCCGCGGATTGTCGTCAGGGGTGACGAGGGGGAGGGAGGGGATGTGTACAATATGTTTTTCAAAGGGAGCAGAGGCTCGATTTGAATGATAAGAAAAGACGCTAATCTGCCGCGCTACGGCCTCAAAGGCACATCCACTCTGACACTCCGACCCTCCCGCCACATGGGGAAACGCACGCTCACACAAACGCTGACCCGAAGGGGCCGAGGACTCCGTCGCACATGTCCAAACACCATACAAATACAAACATCCAGCACATCAAACATGGATACTTTCACGCAACTCTGATAACGGTGACACCGGGCTGCCAACTTCTCTGCTCAGAAACAGAAGAAACGGAGGACTTTGGGTAGACGGCTCACTCTGATAGTTAGCGATCGTACAACGCTCTGTTAATATATGTAAGCTTGCATCACCCTACGTGGCGGAGAGAGTCTCTAGAGAGCGGTTTTGTTTGTTCTCCCCAGCCTGTCAAGAGAGACTGCTAACTTCAGCTATGCAAATACTTCACCAGCCGAAAAATAAAAAAAAATGAAGAGTGTCATTCGAAAAGTCTCTGTCTTTCTTTAAATGACGGCAACGCTTTGATTTTCAGCTTTCTTTGTAGTGAGAGATATCTATGGAAATTATCCCTGCCATGAGATTTTTTTTTTCTTTCTTTTTTTGTGATCCTGTAATAGCTATAACTGTTAAATAAAAGCCATGTTTTCTTCAGAGATAGAAAAGCAGCAGATTCAGAAACATGTCACCCGTCTCTGTTTTTTAAGCATGATGTGAGGATCTGTGACTGGAGGGTTGTGGTGTTAAACATGCTATTGCTAAATATTACCTCAGGGAGTAACAGTGTATGTATATATATAACACCTGAGAGAAGGAGAGAAAGAGAGAGGGAGAAGTGAGTGGGAGTGGAACATGTTACAAAAATCCAGGTGAGACACATATGGACTGATAGCGAATTAGCAGAAGAGAGGAAAATTGTTAAAGAAGGATGGAGAGAATGAGAGAACAAAAGAAGGGTGGTTACAGTGATAGTTCACCTAAAAATACAATCTTACATCCTTTACTCAATCATGCTCTGTGGAACGCAAAAGGGGAAATGTAGCAGAATGTCTGAGCTGCTCTTTTCCATACAGTGAAAGCAGATGAAAATGCCTAATTAAAATGTATAATTCATGCTCCATAAATGTGGTCCTTATGGCTAATGTGCTCCACTTCAAGTCTTCTGAAGCTATAGAGAGCAACAGTTATCACTATTAAGTCATTCACAGTGCTTCATGGGAGTGGGCGGAATTTTTTTTTTTTTTTGGCAAAATCATGGATTATGTTGTTTTTCACCAGGAATTCCACTAATAAAATCGTTATAAAAAAAAAAGAAGTTAAAATAAAGTCGATGGCTTCAAAAATCATACACTATTGGTTAACAACCTTGTAGCTCACAATAGGTCTGTCTTTAAAGGTTATCATTAACAACAAATTTCCCTATGGATAAAATGAATGGGATTTAACCTTCCACAACCCAAATGCTTCATTCTATAAAATAGCTTTCTGTGAAGAACAGACTATTCAATGAAAATCTTTCTTGACAGTTGTGGTCACTGTAAGGAACAGAGCAGATAGGACATTTTGCTATAAATAATTCCCTTTGCGCTCTACAGAAGAAAGAGTGTCATATGTGTTTCAAAAAACACAAGGGTAAGTTATTCATTGGGTGACTGTTCCTTTAAAGAAAAAGAAGCAAGATTGTGAGATTGATAAAGCTACAATGAAGAGAGATGGTCCATGTAGTCCTATCGTCTCTTCTCCTCTCAGGACATGTCTTAGATTTCAGTGTGATTAGATAGTCAGGGATAGAGAGATGTTCTGAGGGAGTATTAGTAATTAATCACTACTGAAGCTGGGATTTCCACTCTCACTGTCTCGTCTACACACACACACACACACACAATGTTCCTTTAACCATTCAACAAAACACAAAGAGAAGGAAAAAACACCAGAAAACAAAATAAATAGAAATAAAAATAGCAAAACAATACAACAAAAAAGCATTAAGCAGAGGCTTAAGAGGCAAACGGTTCCCTTTGTGCCATGTGCTAATTATTACCGTGCCCATAATGGGCTCCAGTCTCCTCCATAGACGATGTCTTAACACCTATCATTACTGAATGAAAGGGTGACCATAAAAAAAAAAAAACAGCGGCCTCCGCTTACAGCTCTCCTACCACCCCTTCACAATCTTTTTTTCTATTTTTATTTTTTTTATTTTCTGTACTATGAATAAATTTAGTCTGTCCCGGACATGAAAATGTCAAATACCTAAAATACACCTAGGCTAAATAGCATATTAATTTTTAATGCTCCTTCATCCTATGCTGCTATTCTCATATCTAGTATGTCTGCCAACAGCTGTTGCAGGCTCTCTCATAGGGGGATTTATAATCTATCTAAAAGTGTGCTGGAGCATTGTTCAGGAGGAGGAGGAGGAGGAGGAGAAGACTTTTTACTCATAGGCTGCTTTTACCTCTTATTTTCCCTTAAAAAAAATGGAAAAATTGTAAATCATTACTGCATCTTTTCATTCTTTATTTCGATTTAAAGATCACACTTGTAATTTTTTTAATTATCCAAATATGCAAAGTGCAATAAAATGCATGAAGATTTTAATCTCACTTTTTAGCCCAGTGATTATTTCTCAGGCTGGTTTTATTATTTAAAGTTAGTTTATGTATTCTGTTTTCCTTAAAACCCAGGCTTGTCATCGGCTTGTCACCGGTAAGCTGTCACCATAAAATCTGCCATCAATTAAGCAAAGTTAAACAGTAAAACAATGTGAAAATTCAATCCATGAAATATTAAAAATACTGAATGTACAAGGTAACATACAAAATGTCCAACAATTATTCTGGACTACATGTATTTTAAATAATAAACTGAATAGATTTATGCCATTTAAAACTTACCCTGTCCTGACATATATGAGAACTGAGAACACATCAGTTACTACTGTCACTTTACAGCTGACTCTAGTCTGAGTACAATTCAGAATTTTAAGATGATTGCTTTTATGTTTTTGAAAGAAGTCTCTTATTTAAAAAAATTAAATAAAAATACAGTAAAAACAGTAGTGAAATATTACAATGAAATTAAATGTAATTTATTCCTGTGATGGCAAAGCTGAATTTTCAGCAGTCATTACTTCAGTCTTCAGTGTCACATGATCCTTCAGAAATCATTCTAATATGGTGCTCTTGTGCTGCTTAATATTTGTGGAAACTGTAATACACTTGTTCAGGATTCTTTGATGAATAGAAAGTTCAAACGCATTTATGTGAAATATTTTGTAAATGTCTTCTTCACTGTCACTATTGATCAAATATAATGTGTCCTGAATAAAATAACTATTTTTTTTAAGTAGTGTAGCCCTATGCCATATTGTTACTGTAATTTTGTAATAAATTTGGATAATAAAATGTATAAAAAAATAGATTTAATGAAACTGACATACAACTGATATACAAACTACTGCTAGAGAAGACACACATGTAATCAGACTTTTATCTCAAAATCTTCTAGTTACTAGTTCTAGTCTCCTCTACCTACTGTGTCATATATCTTTTATATGTATTGAGACCTTTAAAAAGAAAATTCATGGTGGCCACATGAAAAATGCCACTGAAAAGGCTCGAACCAGATAGAAGAGCAAATTGGAGAAGCAATTGCTCTAAATTGGGCTTTTATATATCATTTAGGTGTTCGGCTTAAAGACACATTGCAGGAGAAGATTACAACCGTTCAGCACAAAACGTGCCACTTCAAATGGACTGTCTGTTAGGGATCAGACTCTGGGATCAGTTAATCTCATCCTGACACTGATGATTTGAGACCAGCGGGTAAGTGAGCATGCTTCATGTCTTATCTAAGGACCGCTCAAGCGCGCAGATCTGGGATCAGCGAGCTAAACGTACGTCCCGTATCTGGTCCAGGAGCGGTGTCACGTTACAACTACCGAGGGAAGGGCCGTGAGGTGAACATTGGCTTACCTGATCACTCTAACTGCATACTGGTCCGGGGCCCGTCAGGTTGAAGAGACCGTGACTCACCCCGCCACTGAGTCTGTACGGCAACAAGCGATGATAGCGGCGATGAGTCTTCACTCTGTCAGCAAGAAAGAGAGAGAGAGAGAGAGAGAGAGAGAGAGAGAGAGAGGATGTCAGGCCAAATGTAACAAATTCACTGAATCACAGCAGTGGCACAGAGGTCAAGGAAAAGCAGCCGAAAAAGGTTAAAGATGAAATCAAAGCCGTGGCTCAGAGCGCCGCTGAAAATCTATCCCAGCGAGGCAAGGCCACCGCTGACGCGCTCAGCAGACAAGAAGCTAAATACTGCACGCCACTCTGGGATCTTTCATTTTCAGCCGATCAATAAGGACTTATATTTATCAGGATTCCAAGCAGCTGCCACATCTGACAACCTCCACTTCATTTTCGCACTCCGCCCTCCCTCCCTCCCTCTTTCTCTCTCTCTCTAGCCATCCATCGTCCAGCCCGTCTTCAGTGGCCTCGTGCTAAATCGGGACCTATCGACCACCAAAGCGAAACGGGGGGCCTCCGGTGCAGCTCCAGCCCTCACGTACAGCCACGTCCCCCTACTAATATTGGGTTAAGAAGCGTGCGTTTTGTCATTAGCCTGTTGGCTCGGGCCCATCTCCCTGCTCTCTTTGTTCCGCGGCACACCATTGAAGCCTGCCAAGAAAATGGCGGCATAAAACGCGTACACTTCACCACTTCATTTCCCCGTGCGAGCGCTTCGAAAACGCAGATATATTTAGGGAGGAAAAGCAGGGGAAAAGAAGAAACTCTCCAATTTAAATCATTCACAGAAGCAGAAGATTTGCTGAGAGGGCGGAGAAGGCCGAGTTAAAATAGCTCAATCTCTAATCATCTGTACGACAATATTTGCTGTGAGGCATTCTAAATAGATTATCGCTGGTCCATCTGCCTCATCACTGATTTATAAGGCGTTAAGCTGCTTTCCAAAGGCAAGGACTTCCTTTGCAGCTACAGTGGAAGGATTCTTGTTCGAATCAGGGCCAATGGCAGCTAAACAAGCCCGCTACTTGCAGTAAAAAGAGTTTCTGCTTTCAGCGACTGAGAGAGGGAGAGGAAATAAAAATAGGACGGCACTATCCGGTTTGGAGTCGCCACATGAAGCGGTTTGAATCCAAAAATGTTCTATCTTGATTTTTTTTTACAAAGAGACAGGGAGGAGGGGAGGAAGTGAAAAACACACACACAAACATACACACACAAAACAAGGGACATCATTAACATATGAATACTGTATGCAAATGGTTAGAAGAGAGCAGATGTTGGCGCATTTAATTGACCTATATGTGAATTGCATCCAAACCTTCTACACGAAGTATGCTGAGTGTAACACTGGATGCCCGGCACTGGCTTCCTTACACAACACAAACAGAGAGGAAATGAGAGGAGGGAGTGTGCTTGAGAGAGAGAGAGAGAGAGGGGACGGAAAGAAGAGAGATAGAGATGTGTAAAGTGAGGCAGAGACAGATGAAGACAAAGAAACCCGTGTCGGTAAACGGCACGGCCACAGAGATGCCCAAACGCATCGGCTGTCAGCTCCTCGCGTCCCTTATGGATGACATCACTGCGCCACACAGAAAATCAATCACGCCGTGGCCTTTGGGGAACATGAGCGTCGCTGACAGGTTATGAGCTGCAGCCTGTGTTGTCTCCAGTTTATCCTCCTCAACTCTTACGTGAACTCCCATACTATGCTGTCACTCTTTTTTGTCAAGAGACAGCAAAATATAAAGAAACTGGGGGGGGGGGGGGGGGGGGGGGGGGAGTCATAGCGCTTCTGTTGCTAAGTTTTGCATGGGTGAACTATAAGAACCACAAATGCTAATTTAATCTGGGCTTTGCCCTTTCTTTCCCCCCTTTCTCCCTCCTGCTCGGGAATGTCATTAAATTGTATTAAACAGCCTTTTGTCCACAGGGCAAGGACCACCCGATATATGATAATACATTAATGCCCTGGTGCTACAGCCACTGAGCTGAGACGCTCTTTAAGGCCGCGGGCTGAGCGGCAAACACATGGAGCGCTAGTCTGAGTGTGCGAGTTTGCATGCGAGTTTGCATGTGCACAAGTGTGCAGAGAGAGAGAGAGAGAGAGAGAGAGAGAGAGAGAGAGAGAGAGAGAGAGAGAGAGGCTGGCTAACAAGTGTGACACATACTAATAGAAACATACCTAATAAATTACAAGCTTTCAGGGTCTGGCAAGCTGACATTTTCTCTGTGAGCGGGACAATTTCATATCTGCGGAGCAGGGGAGCAAATTGCATCACGTGGAGATTGCTGGAAGATTAGCATAAAAATTAACACTTAAATTTCAGCTTATTGTCAAGCCTTCTTCTGCTCTTTCTGCAAAACCAACAATCAATTCCTCTTAGAAATCTGATTAGCTTCCATGATGCTTATTATCCTAGTCATGTTCCCGCGTCGCTGTCCAAGACTCCTGGACTATTTGTTAAAATAGAATTAAGAGGCTGATCAATCTATAGGTGTCTCTCATATGCACATAGCTTTTTGTACATTTTCTTTTTGTCCGGCCCCTTTATCAGCAGTTGCTCATTAAACACGCTGATTAATTTGCCATAGATAGCAGAGGAGTATTTTACATTTAGATGGTTTATTATTTACATGTTAAGCCCAGCTGATGCAGCTGAAAGAAATAACATTAAGTGCAAAAATAAAAAAAAATGTTTCATTAGAGTTCCGTTAGCCATAAATACAGCTGACAGCTTTTATTTATTTATTTAGTTTTAAGCTTTTCACTGAGAATATTACATTATTTTGCATATGCAAATAGCTCCAGAATTTTAAATATCTGAATTCAGAAATTGGTTTTATGGACATCTCAAAATAAATAAGTATTACATAATAATAATAATAATAATAACAAAAATTATTGTTATTGATTTATTCATTTAATATTTTAATATTAATAATTTAATATTTTAAGAAATGTATCAATCTGTGTAGCTTATCCATTCATGTTCAATAATAATAATAATAATAATAATAATAAAGATGACAAGGAAGAAAATTATTATTAATTTATATTACTAATTTATTTAATGTTTTAATAAATGCATCAAATTATGTAGCTTATGTACTTGTTAAATAATAATAATAATAATAATGAAGATTATTATTAGTAATTTATTTAATATTTTAAGAAACACATCAAACTATGTAGCTTAATATTTGTGTTCAATAATAATAATAATAATAATAATAATGACAAAGATTATTGTTATTCCTTTATTAATTTAATATTATTAATTTAATATTTTAAGAAATGTATCAAGCTGTGTAGCTTATCCACTCATGTTCAATAATAATAATAATAATAAAAATAATAAGGACGATTATCATTCATAATTTATATTATTAATTTATATAATATTTTAGGAAAAAAGTAAACAGATACTTGAACACTGTAATGGGACACTGTAACGGGACATGCTGTTATTGTTGTTATTATTATTATTATTCATAATTACAGCATATCCTATTTTGAATTTGTTAAAGCCCAACAGTATAAGTGCATCACCATTTCCTCCCTCAATTCCGGCATGTGTAAAGTCACGGTATTCATGTTGACTCTTTCAGTGAAAGCTGTGAAAGTCATCATGCATTTTCAAAAGCCTTCATACTGCTGTAGTGAAATATCTGTCAATACAGTCCTATTAAAATCACTGCACAAGTATGTAGTGATGAGCAGCGTGCGTTCTGGGTGGCTTTCCAGGTGGAGAGAGAGGGGCTTCATTTTGTTTAAACAAATTCTATTTCATCGCATCCAGATGTCTTTAAGCGCAGTCCGTTCTCCATGTGCACACTCCAAGATCCACAAAAAATGTATACAAACATTTATTCATAACGGCATGCCTCTTCTCAGACTGAAGAGTTGTCATGGTTCCCTTGACTCCGTTTCAGGGGTAAACTAAGTGTAATGTGAAGCAAAAACAGTGTAACGTGATTAGCCGGAGCGCGCCGCTTCTGTGACCGGGTTCCTTGTTTTCTAGCCAGGCATCTAAGCTGGGAACGTGGGCTTGTCGTGTGGCCCACAAGAGCTGGTTGAGCTCAGACCTTGAGGAGTGCCAAGACTGCTCTGACATCCCTGATACACCAATACCTGAAATTCTTGGACTTTATTAGTAAATCAGTACAAGTGAACATATGACGTGGATGACAACAGCTCCTGCTATGCAGAAGTTTGTTTAAACCAGTAACCCCCACAAACTCATTTTGTGTCTCTCTTTCTAGCCCTGCCTCCTCTCTGTCCTCTATTCTTATGTTAACATGGATAATAGGAATGGGCCACCCGGCAGTGAACTTTAAAACTTAAGTCCATGCTCAAGGAAAATAATCCATTTTTCGCCATCCCCTGATGAAACTTAACTCACTTCAAACTTTATGTGTGGGCCCTCTATAGCTCTACCAATACATCTGCTGACTCCTTAAAGCATATTACTTTTCACACGGTTTAAAAATAATAAACGTGCACTTAGCCGAGCTGTTTTCTCGTCCTAATGCCACACAATGGCGGGGAATAATTCAAAAGTCTTTAAGTTCAGAGTAAACACTCCGTTCCTTTGTTGATTGTACAGCTATTTCGGCTTCTTTCTTCTCTCTCTCTCTCTCTCTCTCTCTTTATCTCCTGAGCTTGTTGTGTTTTTACTCTAAACAATACACCCTTCCTTCACATCTGAGCAACACACCTCACTGCCGTTTAATAGGTTAAATCCCGTAGAATGGAGAGTCATATTTTAAACCGGTGGTTTATTTTTATGAGCGGGTGTAATTAACGCAGCATGTCCTATCTCTTAGTCATCGATGCCAAGGTCTCTATTTAAACAACTTTATTGTGAAATGTTTGCATTCTCAGCATTCGCCAGGCCACACACAGATTATTATTTCATACTTCTCAGCGACGCTCTGAAACGTTTACGCTTTCTAATGGTTATTGTTTTTGATTACGGCTCTGTGGATGAATCACTCCTGGGGAGGACTGACTAGAAAACATGTTTACACAGGGCCAAGTGTGAACCTGAAGGCCTCGCTCAGGCCAAATGAACGCTCAACCACCTGATTTATGAAGCAAAGATTAAACTATTTATGTGCAAGCAGTCTGAGTTGTTTAATTTCTCTGCTTGAGGCCTTCACTTTGTTATTTCGATATTTTTTTTTTTTTAATTTTGGTTGCAGAAGTTCACACGTTAGACTGTCCATTATATTTATTGCAATGGAATATGTGAATAAGCATGAAGGAGGAATTGCAAAATCCTTGTTAGTTACCAGAAATGTAGTTTGATGCATTAATAAAGCTTGTATTCTCCTCATGCACCCCTACAGTCTTCTCTTACCAAATATGGGATCTTTTTTAACTCATATTTTATTGCATATTATTATTATTATTATTATTATAAAGGTATTTATCATTAGGCCATTACTACCGCATACTAAAAATATAACTTAATAATAATAATAATAATAATATGCATATTATTATTATTATTGTTAATAATAATAATAGTATTATTATAAATAATTGAAGGGGGCATTATAATGATGATTTGCTTTTAAACTAAAATACTGTGGGAGAAAAAAAGAGAACCACCTTCCTCACTTTTTAATAAGACTCCTGAGCTTGTTTGTCTTAAGTTTTAACAGTTCAACTAAACTAAAATAAAAAATTAAATTAAATAAAAAAGACAAAAGCAAATGTGTTTATAAATGAAATTCAGATGGTACGTTTAATAAAAGTAAAAAAAAAGAAAAAAAGGCATCTGCACTCCTTTTATGATGGAATTTAAATACAGAAGAAACTGAACAAGTATGAGGTATCACCAATTTGTCCAATATTTAATAAGTTACAACTGTTACCAAACGTGCAGGTGTATAAGGAAAAGTCTAAAAATCTTTTCAAGTACCCCAATGGAACCTGATTAAGTACCCCCTGGGGTACACATACCCCTGGTGGGCTCTACATTGTTAAAGACAGAAATGAAATATGGCCTTGAAGACATGACACTGAGCCAGATCAGATGGCAGAGCAGATGTGTTTTAACAATGCCTTCTCCTCAATGATGTGCCCTGTGCCACCACAAACATTTTAAGACTTTCATTGTTACACAGGTGCTTTCTCAGAGCGCACGAGACAACAGAGCACCAGAGGCACGCGCCACCCCGACCACACCATTCACACTTAATAAACCTCATGCTCAAGCCTCCAGGGTGATGAGGTGGGAAGGCTGAGATGGACGCGACAATCTGTGAGCTAACCACACTTCGACATATGGTAAAGGTCCACAGGCCTCCCTTAATCTGTCCGTCAAACCGGCTGCTCTGTTTCCCCACTGAAACATGAGAGCATTGCATGTACCTGCGGCAAGACCAATGCTGGCGTACGCTATTAACTGAGTATAATGATATTTTATTCTTTCACGCTTAACGTTTTTCCCTTTCCAATGAGTTTTGAGATCCTGCCGGTGGGAATTAGCTCAAGAGAAGCCCTGAAAATCCCAGCCCATAACCTCAAAGCATGATATCGCTTCATCGCCTTGCCCGTTCAGAGCAGCTCCAGGCTGTGCAGTGGCGTGCAGATGGGACTTCAGAGGTCTGTCATCTTTTGATTAAGAAAAGGAAATGATTTCACTTTAAAGACATTCCTCATAGCCACCACGGCCACAGCATAGACTCTCTGCTACTCTCATTCAGTCCGCATGCTGTAATTCTTTCCCTTACACTAAATACTGTTAAACTTCAGGATGATTGTTACCTGTCTGCCTATAGCTGTCAGGAGACGGACAGTAAAATGCAAGCAAACCAATTCAGGTTAACACGAGAGAGCGAGCAAATCCATCCCTGCTTTTATTGTCAGGCTCTTACGACAGCGCACAGCGAATCAGCTCAGGGACCTGACCTTGGGTTAAGTGGGGCACTGTGCCATTTCTTCATGACCTCAGGCTTGTTAAGCGAAGAGATAGGGAGTCTGAGAGCACGGGGGGAGGTCTCAGAGATTGAGACGCAGACATGGAGCTCCTCCATAAACCCGCAGAGACAGACTGAGAAGCGTCTCGCCCGTCACATTAAAACGTCTCTCAGCAACACATCTGCACATGAACTACAAATCACGCCTGGCCAGAGCTAGAGCTGTCGGGGAACTGTAAATGTTTCAGGAGACACAGATAAAAAACTCACTGACCCATCGCTAGGGTCCCTGTGTGAGTCCGGTCGTGTTTTGAGACTTTGATTTCTCTGACTGCATATGAAAGCACCGGCCAAGCATCTGCTGTCTGAGCTCTGATCTAATACTTACCAATGACGTCTACTTCATATGAGGATTTTATCGCAGATATCAGTGGATTGGTTTACATTACGTAGTATGAAAAATAATTATTAAGATCATTAAAATATTAATGTCATATTCATCATAACCATAATATCAATCATAAAATTTCAAATGACTGAGTTCCAACACCATAGTATCACTCTTATTTTTGTCATTTGTTCCTACATTTTTGCTGATATTACAGAGGGTGGGCTAATGAAACTTTATAAAATCTTGAAATATTATTACAATTTAAAATAATGGTTTTCAATTTTGCTATATTTTAAAATGTAATTTATTCCTGTGATGGCAACGCTGAATTTTCAGCAGCTATTACTCCACTCTTGAGTGTCACATGACCCTTCAGAAATCATTCTATATGCTGATTTGGTGATTTTGTGCTGCTTTTGTGGAAACTGTAATGGCACCCAAAAAACATTTCTTATTATTATAAATTTGGAAAACAGTTGCACTGCTTAATATTTTATTTACCTAATTATTTGTTTGTTTGTGTGTTTGTTTATTTATTTATTGATTGATTGTGAAAAACCTGGTGCATTTTTTAGGATTCTTTGATGAATACAAAGTTCAAAAGAAAAGCATTTATTTGAAATGAAAATATTTTTACTTTTTTTATTTATATAATTTGTTAAAAATGACAAATACTTTGCTGCCACATCTTTGCTGCCACTTCTTTGCTTGATCAATCTTTGCTGAATAAAATATTACTTTAATAAATGTATAATTTTCACATTTTATTTTTATTTTATTTAATATTTTATTTACTATTATTTTATTTTATTTATTTTTATTATTATTATTATTTATTTATTTTATTGCCAGTAATACAATTGGAGAGAGGAAAAGAAAAAGGGGAACAGGAAATGTCACAAGCAGAATTCAAACTCATGCTGACTGCACGCACACTTCAGTTCAATGTACATATGCCAATTGCTAGGCCAACTGGCATCTCTCTATTTTACCTCACACTCCCTCTATTATCTAAGGGATCGAGCCATGCAGGTGTCAGAGCTGAAGCTGAGACCACCGGCATGATAGTCCCTCACCTCAGTCCAGGAGAAACAGATCGAAGTGCTTACCTGCCTGCTGCCGACTAGGCACTTTACACACCAGGACAACATACTGAAACCAGAACCACCTCAACAAGAAAACTCAGTGGTGTTGAGTTCACACACTGATTGTTGTTTGTCTAATAACACATAGCAAACTGTTAGCTGGTGAAAATATATGTGTGAGGCACATGTCCAGGTCACACTAACGGACAGACCAGCGTGTCTTTGAGTCACTTGCTCGTGTGCCCTATCGATTGCACCTGGACCCAACATATTATTCAAACATTCTCAATATTTAATCACCAGCCCAGACCCCAACGTACAGTACACTCCCAAACAAACTGTCCTAAACAGAAGGGTTTCATAAGCACTCTCCCTTGCATAAACACACACAGGTGTACACTTGTGAAAAACACTCCCTCAAACTGCTCGCATTCTCATCTTTCTTCTGATGAGCGACCCACAAGACACACACACACACAGTTTATGAGAGTAGGCCATCTAAGAATCATATAACATGCCGCACACACATGAAACTAATTAAACATTATCACACTTCCTGTGACAAAACATTCATTAAAACTGCACACACACTCTCGCAAACACACACGTGCGAGTACGCACTTCACATGCCCACCCAACCCACGACAGTTCTGTTTGACCTTGCGCTGCCATATTCATTACATCATTAAGTTACCTCTTCATTAACTTTTCATTATTTATGGGGGCTTTTGGGGAGGGGGACCTTTATCAAATACTATCTTTTGTTGAGCTCACAATGTTGAGGCAGATCCCCTCGAGAAATCGTCTGCCATGCCTCACTGCCAACAGGAGTATCAGCCTTGAACTCTGTCATTTCAGAGCTTAAATCCAGCTCCCCAGACCAGGGACAAACATAAACGCGCAACAGAGATGGAAAAGCGTCGCGCAGAAGTATTCCCTGTAAGATTACAGGCACAAACAAAGGCCAAAACGAACTGTGTAACTTCTTTAATAAGCGGCGAGACTCTGGAATTAAAGATGGGTTTGGTTTGTTTGTTTTCAAATTGCAACAATGTTTCGCTTTTGCTGCTGTATTTCGGTTCCATTGTGTCGCCGATGTTTTGGAAAAAGAAATCAATAGACAATGCCATTTGAGTCATGCAAACATCGCTGACTACAGATAAACATATTTGTGTTCCCTACCCTTACACGAGCACCATTCTGTTCCCAAGGCGTATCGTGCTAGCTGTCATTAGCGAACCATCGGCCCCTCCACCGCCGCAGATTGCCTTTTTAAAAAAGTCTGGCTGCCGACCATTTCACATCGTTGGCCAATTATAAATGGCAAATCACAATCAAGCCGATTTTTCCCTTCCCCCCAGAAACACTCTACTCTGGCCTGGCTCCATGGCTGCTCTTGAATAATAGGGTGATAGCCCATTGTGTGACAGCCTGCGCGGGCGTCGGGTATTTTACACATTCATGTGACGGATCCTGGGCTCAAA
This sequence comes from Schizothorax lantsangensis, assembly GCA_027422415.1. Lineage (NCBI taxonomy): Eukaryota > Metazoa > Chordata > Actinopteri > Cypriniformes > Cyprinidae > Schizothorax > Schizothorax lantsangensis. The sequence continues at coordinate 29,045,496 of CM049839.1, read as the reverse complement.
CGGGCCCGCTCTTCAAACGCCGCATCGCATCAGCCAAGTCTCTAGCCTTTCGCCGAACACACATCCGAACGCTAATAAATGGCTTCCTTCCCCAACCTACCCCTATCGGTTGGTATTAATCTGTGCACACGAGACAGGTGACAGCAATAAATGCTGCGAAAGTCTGCGAAGCCCCCCGAAAAAGGAATAAGAAAGATGATTTCAGATCAATGCTGAAGAGGGATCGGAGACAGCGGAGGAAGCTATTAAAGTGTATTAGGGCCGAGCATTAGGCTTTGACTGATAGGGCCCTCGCTGACTTCCAGTATCGCGGCTGTACAGCGCCGAGCCGAGCACGTGTGTGGGTGTGCGTGCTGTGAGCTCTCTCTCCATCCACACTCCATCCCATGATCATTCGCCAATTACGGAGAGCTAATGCATCCAGAGCCTAGAATCCCACCCCAAAAACGAGGGGGGAAACTCTCCAGAGACCCGCTAATAATATAACTTAAAACATGCTGAGAGAGAGCATTATGCGCAAAATGGAAATCAAAAAAGAAAAACAGTGTAATTTAAACTGGGGCAAGGCTGGAATGGGTTTAACTTACAAATGGTAAATTCTCTATCTTTTTATCTCTCTGTCACTCACTCACTCAGCTTCTCAGTAACACTAGCACCATGAACCAACACATTAGCCGTAGAGGGGGGGCTGAAGGCTGCAATAGGAGTCCAGCTGTTGGCTGTGAAAGAGCTGAGGAGCAGGTTGGGATGAAGCTGCTGTGAGAGCCACAGATTGTGTAGCTCACATACAGCCATTAAACACTGTAATGTCATTTAAAGTCGTTTGAAAAGAAAGAAAAATGCTGGGAATATCCTGACTTTTTTCTTCCTTTTAGGAGTTAGCGTTAGTCTCTCTCTGAACAGTGTATCCATAACTAGATCACTTTAAATAACATTTTACAAACTAAAAATCTGCTTGATTTGAAAATAACTTTCACAAGAACTGCTTAATCATACTATTGACAATGGACCTTTTTGCCAGCAAAATCTCACAGAATACTTTGCTAATGTGACTGCACCTTAACACTTTATACATGTAATAAACATTAAGGTAATTTTACACATCAAAATCATTGAGTCTGATTGGTGCACACAGAATTCTGACAGTAACCTGCTTTCCTCATTTGCACAGGACAAAGCTTTATTCTCCCCACCCCCCAAAAAAATTGCCCACTTAATGATAATTAAAGGCATACTAAAAGCTAAACTAGTATCATATTCAAACTCACAGAGTGAGAGAATACAAAAATCATACCTGAACAAATGTTTACTTTTTTGAACAGCTTCTGTCCTCGAAATAAAAACAATTAGACTGAGAAACAGTTAAGTCCAGCGTAATTGAACTGTTGATCTGTTAATTATAAGCAGTTAAGTAGAGTGACAAGCCACTGTTTATAATATCTACCCTACTATCAGAAATGAATAGTGCAGAACTTCTAAAGGGCCAAGAATAATGTATTAAAAAGAGTCAATCTCTCACTAACACACTCAGACAAAAGCCCTTCTCACTCTGCTTGACGTTATGCCCTAAGACTATGTTTTCCGAGTAGCTGACTTGCTGAGAAGAGGTGTGCTGATATATTCTAATCAGTTCTTTAGCCCGTCTGATCCAATGGTTTGTGTGCCTATTTGTCGTTTTATCATCAAATTGCTCAGTAGAACAGAATGTTACTGTCCTCCCTCAGAATGCCTGCGCCCCTCGCTCCGATTTTTCCTCAGCAGGCTGAATAATTATCTGTTGTTATGATTTTTCTTCCTCTCACCATCATTCTTAGTTTCTTTCATCGGTATGAGTTTCTGAATTTTTGTGGTGCTGTAGCTTTAGGACATTAAATCAAGTGTTAAATCCAAATAAGCAGGTGCAAATGACAAGCAGAGAATGTAAAGCATGTGTGTGCGTGCGTGTGTGTCAACCGCAAACCGTCCCACGGTACGCCTTCTCTCTACACTTCATCTACAGCATTATAAAGTCACATGAGGATTACTCATCTCTTTCTCCTCTTCCATCTACCTCTCTCCTCCTCTCCTTCTCCATGTCTGCAGAGTGCTCAGTCATATTCCGAGACATAATCCAAGTGAATATTGGAGAGTGGTGGCGGAGTTCAGATTGGATCTGTGTAGCGCTGACAGACTACATCATCCGGGAGGGCCTCTAAGCCCCAGTGAAATAGTTGTGTCTGCCGCACAATATTACTGTCATGCTCCTCAATGTGTCCCCCCCTCCCTTACAAGCAGACGCTCTGAGATCCCACACAAACATCCAGACCCACAGACTGTGTGAATGTACAATATTTATATATATTGAGACACGTATACAGAATATCCATTTATATAATGGAGATTGGAGGAAAAAAACTGAGCTCAATATAAGCATGTTCCTGCAACTATGGACACTTTTCGAACATATTTGGACTTACACAAAAAAAAAAAAAAAAAAACTTACAACACTGGACGGACTTACACAGCCATTTTTATATATTTATTAGCTAGCGTTTTATGTATCTTAATTACACACAAATAAATAATATCACTTTTTTCATAATTTGAGATATTACATTTTCGTAAGAAGTGACAGACAATACAAATATTCTATTATATAATTGTATTTACAAATTATGTGTATGTGTCATGTTTAACCTAAAACTCTGCTCTTCAAAAAAAAAAAAAAGGTTGTGACGGAAATGATACCAAAACAGCTATAGTTTCTGTAAATATGTATATAAATCATTCCGAAACTAACTATTCAAATAGAATATATATGTATTTGTTCTGATTATCATTGTTTTTAACATTTTATATTTTTGTTATAGATTTTCACATTTTAAATTAAAATGAAGAAAGTCTGGATATGGGGCAAGAGTACAACAAAATAATTTAAATACAAAAGGCAAAAATATGCAAAAACATGAAGAGAAACAAAAAGACAAGAAAAAAAAATAACAGTAAGTCTGCATAGTTCTCTTTGAAATGACATTCTAATTGAAAGTGTATTGTTTGTGAAGAAACAAATGTTTGGTTATATAAACACAACCTTTAGTACTGTAGGTGTTGATAACATTCTTATGTCTCTGGGATATGATGAGGTAAGAAAACTACAGTGTGTTAAGACCTATAAAAGCTCTGTGTCTGTTACCCAAGTTACAAATGTTCTCTTGCCTTACGGAGTTTCCATTTCCTCTTTGAGTCAGTTTGATCAGTTAATAACATTAGATCACTTCAACTCTCCAGTGCCTGTTCCCCCACTTTGAATCCCCTCAAGGTGGAACTATTGAAATGATACGGAGTCACTTTGAAGGGAGGCGGTTTGCTGGAGTGGGTGTTACTCCAATGTACATGATTACTCATGAGCGAGTGCTGAATATGTATGCATGAGGATAAATGATGTCATATCGCATTAGTATAGAGAAGAGGGACAAGAGAGGAGAGAGAGATGGATGAAGGAAAAGAATAAAGCAGAAGGAAAGAGGGAGGGGGACTGTAGGGAGAGTGGCGGAGGCTCTTGGGAAAGGGGACAGTGTGTCATATGAGCTTCAGAGAGAGAGGCCTTTATCAAGCGAGGCATGAGCCGCAGTTGAGACTGTCCCGCGCAAATATGGCAACCACCTGCTCACCATTGCTCTGCGTCTGCAAAGAATTAATTTGGAGTTTGGGGTAATTGTAACAAAAATACAAAATCTGGCCGCGTCACATTCATTTCTCTCGGCCTGGCGGCGTTTAATTTGAAACAGGTCTTTTCGGGGGACGCTCGTTCTTTTCTGGAGGGATTGCGGCAGGTTATTTGCCTGGGAGAGACAGTCGACAAGCGCTTATATCCTGTCCGGGTCGCCTCATACCACTCTGGCTTCACATTCCACACATCGCGGATAAATGCGGAGGGCCGTGCCAATGTTGCAGCTGCGTGCAAATCAGGAACCTTTAAGGACGTACTTTAAGGAAGCAACTGGCCTGTCGAACAGTTGTCCAATATAATTACCGCATCTGCGTGTGTGTGTGTGTTTGTATATCATTGTGCAATATTCTTTGAGACTAGGCACCATCAGTGTCTCTCTATATGATTGAAGGTGTTGACGTGATGCTGTGTGTGCCCATGCATTGGGAAAACCAACTGAATATTTCATCATGCATGAGCGTGTGCGCGTGTGATTGAGTGTGTGTATATCTCCTGATTGAGATTGGTTTGACTGGCTGGGAGGGAACAGATGTCAGCATGTGTCGACTGCCAGCAAGACTGAACAAAGCCAACCGCATCGTCTCCCTGTCCAAGAGCACTAAAACAAGGGACCTGCAAAACCATGGCCTGATATTAGCTGTCAACAAAACATACAACAGCACACATGTGTGCTCGCACATAAAAAAATAGCATCTAAACTTTTCCATTTGCCTAGAATGGATTTGGAAATGCAATCAATTGGCATTGTTCGCGAGACCAAGCTCACAGCGCGCAGAATTTGTTACCGTTCCCCATGTTGTTATTTACTAGGTAGTACTCCTGTGTGACCGCATGATTAATTAACATAGAACCACGAATTGTGTTAAGACCCAAACTGGTAATTTATGACCCTATCTCATACACACATGGTCAAAACAAAGCGTTTAAATGGTTATGGAAAATATGAGTCATTCAATGAGGCATGTTCATCAGATATATGAGACCGAAGTTATGAGAGGACTCTGCAAGGACAACATTCTGCTCACTGATGCAAACGGTTAATATTAACACACGTGTAAATACCGTAATTATGTACTATTTTTGTGGAGATGCAAAATATCACATGATCAATTTTCATAAAACTTTGAGAGGTATCAAGAAAATGTCAGTGAAACGTTTCAAATCATGTGAGCGCGGAAAGGAAAGGAAAACTGAATGACTCTTGTTTGGTACTAATGTGTGTTGACAGCTTATGTGGTATTTTTATTCTTTCAGGTAAAGCTCTTAATGACAGCTCTTACAAGGTTGTGCGAGTTTCTTCTTGGTCAGGTTTTTGAATGGTTCTCATTGTATTGATAATGACACCTCTTCTTCTGCATCAGAAGACATGCACACATAAATATACCCACACTGCGAGAGGAAGAGAGAGAAAGAGAGTTTCTGATGGGAAAAAAAATGAAATGACTGTAAATACCGGCTTAGTTTAAGGGAAGATGGTTTTCGTCTCTTAGATTTCAGAGTTACTGCTTCACGAGGTCGTGTGAGTAACATTTGTAAGGATGCATTACGGAACTATTAGCTTGACATCCAACACCAGAGACACATGCAGGGGCAAGGAGGTGATGGAGAGAAAGAAGAGCGCAGAGAGAAAAAGAGAGAGAAAGTGAGGGTGTGATGCGCCATGACAAGAAAGCATCATGGGACTTGTGTGCATGGAAGTGTGCACGACAATATGTCATGCCTCTCCTCTCTCCTTATCTTCTTATCGCTTTTAATTATTTATTTTTGATCAGTCAGCCTGTCTTGTCGCTGAGAGGACAGCAGAGGTTAACTGGTAAAGTAGGTTTCCCAGGTGCACACGTTGGGATTGGCGAATTAAAGGAAGCCCCTGTTAGTGAGGCTGTTGTAGCGACTGTTGTGCATCCAATCGAGCATGTTCGTAATGACATGCTGAAAGAAGTGCGGGAAGAACTGGAACATGAAAAAAAATGAGAGACAGAGGAGGGGACATAAGAAAGAAAAAGAAAAGCATACCAGATGCCTTGGATGACAGATTGCTGGAGTGCAACCCCATCGATGGCGTTTTTCTTTCTAAGACTGCTTGTAAGAGGATGGGTGACTGTTTGCAGGGGTGGAAAATATTTCGGTTGAGACCACAGGCGATGGATTTTGGGTTTTACGGAGTTCCCAAAGCGGCCCGTCCATTGTGGCAGACATGACGCGGCCCAGTCGCGCACATGTGTTCCAACTCTGGTGACCTCTTAACTTCACCACATTGTAAACCGCACTCCATCTCCCTTAAGACTTTTACAGCCTGCTAGGGGTGCATAACCCTGGGGTTAAAGAGCAATCTGTAACTAATTAGCCATTTGACTGCCAGTGCTGGTTGCCGAACAGGAAGGTGGACGGTGGTGACAGGGAAAAGGCAGCAGGTGGAAAGAACCGGGACGTGGGGTTTGATTTGGGTCTAGATTATTTTTAACCACAGAACCTGGTTACAAAGGCATCGGCTGTCGTTTATGGGCCTCCTGGTGTGGTCCCTCAGTAATGACTGCCAGACCTGGAGCAGACAAGCTTTTTAGTGTTCACCAGTGTCTGAAGCATTCACTACGTTTACATGCACAGTTATAATGGAGCTACAGTGGGTTTTGTGTAGTCAAGCTACAGTCTTCAGTCAGTCCATGTATGCATTAAACACTTCAAATGTGAATATATGAGGGATTAAATACGAGCCAAGGCCATTTGTAGTTGAATGCTGGATGAAGCTAAGCTACAAATCACAAAATCTAGATCGGTTAGTCAGACTTCACGATAACATGACTATTGTATTCAGGGCTGGACTGGGAGAAAAAAACGGCCCTGGCATTTTTTGGTCCAGGCGGCCCATGACCATATATATATATGATATACACTACCATTTAAAAGTGTTTGAACAGTAAGATTTTTAATAATTTTTTTAAGAAGTCTCTTCTGCTCACCAAGCCTGCATTTATTTGATCCAAAATACAGCAAAAGCAGTAATATTGTGAAATATTTTTACTATTTAAAATAACTGTTTTCTATTTGAATATATTTTAAAATGTAATTTAGTCCTGTGATCAAAGCTGAATTTTCAGCATCATTACTCCATTCTTCAGTGTCACATGATCCTTCAGAAATCATTCAAATATTCTGATTTGCTGCTCAAAATACATTTATTATTATTATTATTATGTTGAAAACAGCGGAGTAGATTTTTTTTCAGGTTTCTTTGATGAATAGAAAGTTCAGAAGAACAGCATTTATCTGAAATAGAAATCTTTTGTAACATTATAAATGTCTTTATCATCATTTTTGATCAATTTAAAGCATCCTTGCTAAATAAAAGTATTAATTTCTATAATTTCTTTCCCAAAAAACAAAAAAATTATACTGACTCCAATCTTTTGAATGGTATATTGTATAATGTTACAAAAGCTTTTTTATTTCCGATAAACGCTGATCTTTGGATCTTTCTATTCATCAAAGAAACTGTTTTGAATATTGATAATAATAATAATAAATGTTTCTTGAACAGCAAATCAGCATATTAGAATGATTTCTGAAGGATCATGTGACACTGAAGACTGGAGTAATGATGCTGAAAATTCAGCTTTGATCACAGAAATAAATTACATTTTAAAATATATTCAAATAGAAAACAGTTACTTTAAATAGTAAAAATATTTCACAATATTACAGCTTTTGCTGTATTTTGGATCAAAAAAAATGCAGGCTTGGTGAGCAGAAGAGAATTCTTTAAAAAAACATTCAAAATCTTACTGTTCAATAACTTTTGACTGGTAGTGTAGATATGTATCATTGCATCTAGTTGTATTGGATAAGAATAAAACGTCAGGTCCGACAATATCGTGTCTTTTCGAATTTAAATCTAGATTTATTTGCATTGGCCCATGGAAACCTCTATGAACACACTTGACTTGACTTGGCCAAAAAATCGCGGGGGACGATTTTTTACGTTACGGACGATTTACGTTTAATTAAAAAGTGTTTGCGTATTCTACACTTGTGGCGCGCGCACACATTAGGATAGGTTAGATGCCTGCCTCCGTTCCGAGTCCCTATCAAGCACCGATTCAACTCCTCTCCTCTCCTCCTCCTGCCTGGCTCTTTGGCCCACATCATTCACCGCACAGCAAGCCTTTTCTTGATAAATCTGCTGTGAAAACGTGGGAAAAGCCAACGAGGGGTGAAGCATTCTTTATATAGGCTGAGCAAAATACTTCATCGCTCCGTCTATAGCGCATTGTGATTGGGTGGTTTACGCTGTCAATACAGGAGACAAACCAATGGGCCACTGGCTGCTCGCTGTCCCTGCGTGATGGTCCTTGGCAAAATAAAAATAACAAATTATGTCGGCCCCTTCAGTGCGTCGGCCCACCGGGAAATGCCCGGTATGCCCGATTACCAATCCAGCCTTGATTGTATTAATCACACAGAAATCGAACCTCGCAACTCTTATTCAAGATATCGGAATTTGACTTCTCTCTGGCAATGTATTACATACTTCTTTAGTCATTTAGTCCACTTACCCCCCCCCCCCCCCCCATTTCTTACAATCAGCTTCATTTTCACTTGGATGTGCATTACAAATCAGTAGAGAAGAATTTCCGTTACATTACAACTTTAACATGCACATTTGATGTACTTGTTCAAAAAAATATATATATAGAAAGAGTGAGTGGAACAAAGAAGAACAGATAAAAAAGCCTCTTTGCTGCTCATTTGCATGAACACATGATCTGCTCAAATGTACGATTGGACTAAAATATTTATATGACATTATAAAAAGACAAATTATTGCTTCAGTACAACCTAAATCATACTTTTAAAATGTATGTAAATGTGCTGCCTGAAGGAAAAAAAGAGAGACCGAAAGATAAAGAGGAGACAACCTATGACAAATGGAGAATTTAGTGAGGAAGAGGAAGCATAGGTAAAAGAGATATAGGGAAAGCGAGGCATGACGGAAAAAGGCATTTGTGTGGGATGGAAAAACAAAGAGATGAAGAAAAAGGGAAAGGAGGTATTGTTAGGCAAAAGAGAGAGATGAATATAGATGGAAGGAGAAGGGAGAGAGAAGAGCAGAGCAGGCCTTGTTGGGGCTGGGCCCCTGCCCCTCATCCATCAGCGTATCTGCGGAGGGATCAGGGCCGTGCAATGAGCCGTGGGCACCCTTACACATGTTGACACTCCTCAAAATAAGATCCATTTACCTCCAGCCTGCCGTTCCAGCTGCAAGCACACCCCTCACTGGAGGTTAAGACACCCCCCTCCACCACCAACCCCCCACCCCATGTCTCAGATGGTCTCCGCTGCCAGGTTATCTATGTTAGGTGAGATAAAGAAAACTGAGGGAAAGTGAGGAGCACAAAAACTGTTACTCTAATAATCTGCAGATGGCCCGAGTGCACTGTTCCCCTTCGTAAGATTGCGATAAAGGTCTCTGTGAGTTCTCAATACTGCAGTCTCTGGTTTGAGCTACTTTCCAGAAAGAGAGGAATACCGTGATTCCATCTATGCGGGCACTTCGGCCCTATCTGCTCGGAATATAATGAGAGCAGAATTAGCTCTGGACTGTTTCGTTTTGCGTCCATATTCAGGGCTGATTACTTTCATTATCATAGATCTATCAGCCTTTTATTTTTCCTCATCAAGTTGCAAATTTGGGTCTTCTTGTCCACTGTCCAGCCACTTTCACACCACCCTAAATGACTAATGATGCATTTAACTGGAGAATTAGCAGCAGAGTGGAGAGAGAGAAAGAGAGAGAGATGGCAAGAGAGAGAGGCATGTATTAACGCAACGTCATACCTCCATGAAAATGGAGTGCCTAAGGAAAACAAAAGAACAAATCAGAGAGAGAGAGAGAGAGAAAGTGAGAGAGTTGTTGGGCGAACGGGAATGCGTCAGATAATGAGACATTTCTTTTACCCACCAGCCCTGTGTGTGTGTGTGTGTGTGTGTGTGTGTGTGTGTGTGTGTGTGTGTGTGTGCGGTACCACGATGATACGCCTGTTTTCCCCTGGCCCCCATTATCAGTGCACTTGAACCCAGGCTAACAATGAGTTCATAGAGATTGAGAAGTGCCGAGCCCTTAATTGTATGTATTTAGTCACGCAAACAGAGGCAATGGCCTGAGAATGGCTAGTTAGCCAATGACATCATTTGAGCTTTGGAGTCGACTCAATGGACCCGTAGCAAATTTGCACAGTGGCAAACGTCTATCCATCGCCGCTATGGAGGAACAGCGTGGTGTCTCTCCAGATCAATGTGGTCCTGTTGGTTGTGTCTTGAGATTTACCACACAGCTTTGCTTTAAGGTCTCAGATGTCTCCCAAGTGACTTTCTACTCCACTTCTTAACCGTCTCTGTCTTCTGGCTTTTTTTTTAAGTACTTGCTTCATTCTGTTGTGTGTGGCGGTGTGTGGAGTGCGTGATCTGTCAATCAATGGCTCTAGTCAGTGGCGGTGGTATGGAACCGCTGATCGCATCATGATGTTAGTGTGCCTGACTTGCTCTGCACAAAGGAAGAGGAGCACAAGGCTTCTCAAGCAGAGATGTCAGCACTCGAAAAATCAATCACCATCTGGGCTCTTCTCTTCCCAGACTAGAGGGAGGGAGAGAGAGAATGAGATGAGAAAGAAATAAAAAATGGAGGAAAAAAGAAACGGAAAGGGCCAGCTGAGAGGCGCAAAACTGTGGCAATGTTGTGGCAACGTTGTGGCAATGTGGCAATCCACCCATTAGGCATTGTGAGAACAACGCACATTAGCCGCAAGCAAGGTCACACAAAGCAAACACAGATTAGCAGAAAGAAAGCAGCGATTCGTCTGCCTGACTAACACCTTGGGACCTGGGGGTCATCGGGTTTACCACAGATTTTTTAGTGACTCCTTTTACAATTTTTTTATTTTTTTGCACATTTCTTTCCCATCTGCTATGCAGCTATGCTTCATTGTCAGACGCTTTTAAATGTAAACTCCTCTCTGTTCCCTTATAAACACAAAGATAAATACTTTACGCAGACGGCGCCTCTTTTAAAGACCCCTATGGGTGGCTCTGCATTCGCAGAGGGGTGTTGGGACAGCGGCGTGATTTTTGCAGCAGTGTTGCCTCTTTTCAGTAGCACAGCTGTGTGAAAAATACCAGTTAGAAAGGGTGCTGAGGCAGCAAAAGCATTTAATACTCAACAAACAGTTATCTAAGCCCATGTCCAATAACCAGACACCACTGTAATGTGACCTACATACTAAGTGAATAAGAATTTTTACATCAGGGAGGGGCTGAGGAGAACAGCACAGAGCACAGCTCATTCAGCTGACAGTAATTAAATAGCAAGTATTCCTTTTCACTGCCCTTTTGCCTCTCTCCCAGCTAAGAAAGTATAATGTAACAGAACATATTGTGCCCTTCTCTGTATTTTTTCTTTTTTTTCCTCTCTCTCTCGTTTTCTTACTACTTCTTTCTCCGCCTCCCAGCTCTCTGTCTCCTGCTTAACCTCAGCCAGATTTAATTAAATGAAGAATTGGAGTTTGCTTGTTCATTTGACCTCTTTGCTTTGTGATGGTATATTGTAGATTGTAAATAGTTGCACAGGTGCATGCAACATTCAGATTTTTTTGTCATTTAGACTTTGTAGACCTCCAACATAAATACAGACGCATGCACGCTCGCTCGCTCGCTCTCTCTGGAAGATGGGTGGCAGAGTGAAACCTCAGCCCTGCTGTAAGATCAGGTAGGCCCTTTGCAGACAGACCACTGAAAGATGATGAAAGAGGAAAAATGAACGTACGGCGGAGAGCGGGCTGCCAGGAACAAAGCAGGTGTCCATATTAATGCTCGGTGCGCTCTTGAAAGCCCTGCCGGTGAGGCAGGTGCAAAGAGCAGAGTCAGGGAAAAGAAAGTTTTACCCCCCAATTAGATGAACGACAAGTCACTGGGTTGTAAACTTTCCGTCAGAGTGAATCATCGCAAAAGAAAACTCCTCTTTTAGGTTCTTCCAAACAATGACACTCATAGCCGCTTATGTTCTTTAACATTTCACGTACGATGCTTTTGAAAGTGTTTTTGGTGAAACTTTGAGGGGGCGACGGGGGCGGGGAGAGGAATAACACACAGGCTGTGTGGCGCGGGCTATATCGGACTCGAGTTCAAAGACTAAGAGTCAAACATCTCCAAATACAGCACTGAGTGATGCAAATGATGCGTTTAGCACAAGGCATAACATGTTCCCATTTGGAAAGACTGGAGATTATATAAATAGCCGAGCATGAGTCAGACAGCCGGTCCCTATTCTGAAAACAGGATTTTGTTTTCATTAAACAACAGTGCATAAAAAAAACTTTGAGGCAGATAGAGGGTGATAAGATGAAGGGAAAATGAACCAAAAACTACTATGGATCAATTACTGCATGTCAGGAGTGGTTTAATTGAATTCTCATCTACAGCTGCCACACTTTTGTCTGGTTGTAGGTGCGCCCGTTCGCATTCGTCTGGTCGCATCGCCTTCAACCGCATTCACAGACACATTCAAAGGTCTGCACAAAACAAGACAAAGAGTCAGACCGACAACAAAAACATTGGAAACGTACAAAAAAAAGACGAAGGAAATAAAAGTGCGATGCAAACACCAGATCAAGTCTCAGCGTTCAAATGGGGATTAAGCTAAATCTTTGAGTAAACCCAAAAGTTACCGGTGAAGGAGGAGGAGAAGAAGGGAGGGCCGGGAACCACAACAATTCGCTTTTGCAGCAGCCTGAGGAACTTTGATGCTAAATGTGTACGAAGAAGGAGACAAAACAATGTAAAAAATGGCGTGAGATTTCCTCCACGGCGTGTTTACACGCACCTTCGTTCTGTTAATTCAATTACAGACACTCCTGTGTTTCCTGCTTGCCTTCTCCTTTCCGTCTTTTTTACGGTGTGGTATTACAGCGTAGCCTCACATTTCTGTAAAGCCCTCATAAATATAGAGAGGATGGAGGTGAAGAGGAGAGAGAAAACTATCACATTATTTCTCCTTCTCCTTTTCAGATTCGCTCTCCGAGCGCTTTGTCGATGACCGCTGTTTCTTCACACTACTGCTATCTTTAAGCCCCCACTGATTTTAAGCTTCCATGTAGAAACCAGTCTCCATTGAGAAGAAGTCCTTTGTAAACTTAAATACACCCCAATGTGTCCCTCAACAAAAGCTTCTCCAATTCCTTTCTGTCTGGCCTTAAGTTTAGGTGGTCTGTGGGTGGTAGATTTTTTTCCTCTCTCACTCTCTCTTTTTTTTTTTTTAATCAAGCATTAGCACTGCTCCCCATTCAGCGCCACAGCGACTATAAAAATTCATCAGGATTAAAATGACCTCACAAGCAAAATTAAAGTTCCTATAGTACACAATGGGGGCAGTATCTTTTTTAACATGTCCTCAGGGCCTTGGGAACAGAATTGTTTCCTGACAAAGTGCTCTCGCATTGACAATGGGCACCTTTCAGGCCTTCTACACCGACTGCCTTTAGAGAGCAGGAGAGGGACTTATTTCACATATCAATCAAAGAGAGGATGAAAAAATGGAGTGAGAGAGAGAGGGAGTGAGAGAAAGACCCTCATCTAGTGCAAGTGGTGCTTCAAAATGTGAACAGATCAAAATAGGGTATATGCTGCTTTTATGGGGGTCATTGACGGATGTTTAGAGGTGGACGGAGGGTGAGCGCTAGATTCCTGTGGGAAGGGAATCGTAGAAAGACTACATATCTGATACCCAACCAAGTATGTGTGTGTGTGAGTGCTCGAAAGTGTACTGCATCAAACCACAGAGGTTTTACTTTATATACATTCTCAAAAAAGCACAACCATCTTAAGAGTACAGTGGCACACATACACGCTCCTATTACGCCAGCCTACCCATATAAAGACCCCAGCGTCTGCGCCGTGTGCCACCCACAGCGTCCTCTGTGTGGCTGTGTCACTAATCACGCTGGAAATGAATTGGGTGCCAGCAGAGGTAATTCCACATCGTATTTGAGCACCTCAGCCCAGATCTGAGGGACACATATAAATATAGTATTCTTGGACAGGTGGATTAATGAGGCTCCTTAAAGGCCTTCTTTATAGGTCAGTGCCTGCACCGCACAGCCACGACAGCCTAATCCCCCAAAAATCGTCTCATCTACCGCTCAATTCATTAAAGCACAGAAAGCGATGGGGAGAGAGAGAGAGCGCGGGAGTGGGAAAGATGGAAAGGGCTAAGGAAAATATCTGAAGGGTATATACATGAGAGGACTTGGAAGCAATGGTTTACTCGTAATTCAAAGCGCTCTGATTTGAGAGCACCTACACAAGTAGTTGGTAATACAAAGTGTAGGTGTTCTTTGCTACAAAGTACTCAGTTTCAATGACATTTTCAATGCCTTCTTTACATTTAATAATATAGAGTGTGTTTACTTTTCATGCATATTCCATAGCTAAAAAGAAATAGAAACAATTTAGCCTGTGTCATCAGTTCAGTTGATGTGGTTTTAGAATTGGGGCAGGGCTTTTTTGGACAGAGCTTTGATAGGATATCATATTAAACCTGATTAGATCATAGTAATAGCTTTAGGGCTCTTATGATAGATGCTAGCCTTAGGACCTGACTGTTTTCTTAATATTTCTTCTTGTGTGCAGAGCTTGAATTAATCTTTTTCTTATGTGGGTACAAACAGCTGAGCACGGCAAACTCTCTTTACACCTGAGAAGCCGAGGCTGGAGTGTAGAAATGTGTGTGTGTGAGTAGACAATACACATATGTAAAAACATTTTCATTTACACTTGTGTTTACGCTATTAGTAGTGATTATATATACACACTGTACATACATATTTTATTTGTTTTATATATTTTACATTTAACACTTATACTAAATAATAAATATAATATCACTCGTTATTTATGTTGTAAAGAACCTCATTTCTTGTGTATTTTTGTGTGCTAACATACCAGACTACCAGACCCAGCTTCCAAGCCCAGCCTGATTGTGTGCATATTACTGCTGGGTCATTCTGTCCTTTCAGATCCTGTCACCCAAGTCCCAACCCTGGTCCCAATCTCCCCTCTGACTTCACCCACTATCATTCCACTCTCATTTTTATACATAAAACACAGAATGCATCATAGGTGTACCTTCTCTCCTGCATGTGGGGTCGTCTTGCATTATCTCAGTGCTGGGCGACATCTATCTTGCATGCACACCTTGAGGGCATTTCTTAAATGGCGGAATTTGGTCATTATGTGACATTAACCTCATTAGAAAACACTCTTTAGAGCTTGAGAGATAAAATTGATTTACAGCTGCCATTTCAACCACTGCTCTGCCGATCAATTGTTAAACTATCCTTTTTATGGCCCGCAATGCTGCATCTCACACTGCAAGCTCCTCTCCACCCAGCCCTCTGCTGTCGGCATGCCAGGTGTGTGTGTTTATGTGTGTGTGTGTGTGTGTGTGTGTGTGGCTCCGTGAAAAAAGGCGCAACGCTCAGTGTGGTTGAAAATTGAAAAATACCTTCCATAAGTGAGAATCTGCCATCCGCTCACAATACAGCAATGTGATAGCTTTTTTAAAGCTATGTGTGTGTGTCAAGGTAAACCTATCTGCACAGAGGATGTGTATATATACTGTAAGACTTATTTATAGTACGTATTTAGCCGTACGAAAATGTGTGTGTGGCTCCATCCATCGCTCCTGTATACGTATGCGTATGTATCTGTATTTGTGTGTAAATGTCAGCATGTCAAGTCGGTGACAGCTGGGTTTAGTGTGGCCATTTAAAGCAAACACACGCTATATTCCACTGATAAATCGATAACGCCTCCCTCTCTACCCACTGGCTGCCTTGTGCAATCCCTGAGATTGATCTGTGGCTAGCACTCATAGAGACCAGGACACTTTTGAAGTATGAATAAAATATGGCAGGTTTGTGTTTCACGTCTTCGTCAATCGTTCTGGTCATATGAGGCCATGAGACGCACATACAAGACGGACTTGTCTGCATCAACGCCACCTCTGTGACAAAATCCCACCTCTCGTGTCAAAGGTGCCGGCGGCCCAGTTTGCATCAACCCTTCACATTTCCCAAGGCTTCCGATGCCCTCTATATCAGAAGCGCTGACGTAACGAGAGACAATGGCATTTCAAAATAATGTGCGCTCTCAATTATTCAAACCCTTACAGTACTACAATGCAGGAGTTCATAACCACAGGACTCTTCGCTCTCTCACACACACGTGCATAGACATACTCTGCGTATCTTCCCACTCTGCTCAGAATTATGACACATATTTATTTCACGTCATCCTTCTGATTTTGGCAAGAGGCGAAAAGAGAGAGAGAGTGTGAAAGAGCATAGAGAAAATGGCTTTGCACCACTGCATTTAGGTGTCAAGCTCGCAGGCCATCTTGACTTTAATATAAATAGATATAAATCATGGCAGCAGCTTTTTTTAAATTTATTTATTTAATAATTAGTTTTTAAAATGTGCCATCAACAGATGAGCGTCATGTATTCACACCATATTGCCACTCGCCTACATGGGCCTTTCCACCGGCTCCGTTAGAAATAGCTTTTAGGTGAGCTAACCCGCCCGCTCATGTCCTCCCATCGGGAACACCTCACCCCGAGCTTCCCAGGTATAGCTGCTTCCAAATTCACTGTATTCAGGCCACATTTTTTGGTTCTGCAAAAATAAAAAGTAGGGGTCCAACTTGGGCAGGACCCTTAAAGTGACAACTTTGTTTCTTATCTACCCATAAAAGATAAAAGGTGTATATTAGTACCCTAATATATATCTATATATGTCATTAAGGTACTACTGTGGAACTTCAGGGTTAATTAAAGCACAAAAATTAATATCCTGTCACCATTTTTTTGTCCTTACTATGGAAGTCAATGGAAGACCAAAACTGTTTGGTTACCAACATTCTTCAAAATATCTTTAGTGTTCCAAAGAAGAAAGAAATGCATACAAGTTTGGAATGACATTAGGGGGTGTAAAATATGACAGTATTTTCATTTTTCTGTGGACTATCTCTTTAAGAGTACTGTCCCAGTGACAAGCTGTTGTACACTTAAAGATACAATTTTTGCACCTTTTTTCTGAGACCGTAATAAAAAAAAATCTCGATGAATATGGCGTGACCGGCTTGCCTGTAACGTGTTATTTAAAGAGCTATTGCTATGAGCGTCTCCACTATGGCGTAACATTTAGGAGATTAAAGGGGAATTAGCTTCTGCGCTCATCCACATGTAAGGGGACAGATGATATAAAGCCACAAAGTGGGTAGTCATCATAATCATCTTCATCATTATGGTCATCATCACCACCCCATACGGCTTGCATCATGGGAATTACAGACAGGCGGCGGTGCCACCAGGCGTGCGCGTAGTCACGGCTCAGACGGAGGCTTATTCAGCGGGAACATCTCTCTCTCTCTCTCTCTCTCCTGTCTGCTTAGCTCTGGTCTGGGCCCTAGAAAATGCTGAGCTCACAGCAAGCAATCTCTTCTGCTGTCCCCCCGTCTGCCCACCCCTCCCTCCCCCACCTGCCTGAAGGGTTTCCCCGGTTAAATAGGGCGGGGGGAAGAAGGAGATGATGACTCACCTGTTTAACCACCACCAACCCCCCACCACACACACACTCTGGTGACCCGACTGAGAAGTACACGGTCATGAAATCTCTCCTTCTCTCTGTTCATGCTGCCTATGTTTTCTCTTTGCTTTGTAATTTGGATTGGACAAAATAATAAATCGTACTGATAATTTGAACTGATGAAAAGTTATGTAGCATCGGCACGGCCAAAACAAATGTTCTTCTTTTCTTATTGCCTCCCTCCCTTCCATAATCCCTTTGAATTAATAAAAAGAAAAGCACTAAAGGAAAATATACAGAATGTTTCACATATGAAAATATATGACAGATTCCCCATCACATATCTCTGTTTATCTGTCATTTGTTTTCAGTTGATGAAGCTCAAACCACAGGAATCACAACTCTTATTCACCTTAAAGGACCTCAGCTCTCTCGGTACTCATACAATTTTATATAATACTGTTTGATTTTACTGTTTATTTATTTACATATGCATGTATGTGCATATGTAAATATGCATTGCATATCATAACGTGAAAAAATGATTGTAGAATTTACTTTTAAACTATTTTTGCTTAGAAACCCCTAATAATGAAATAAACGTGAAATTTTGAAGCAGAAAGGCTGAAATATTGTTTTCTTGTAAAACATATTACAGTTATATTAGTTTTATTTACAACTTCAGAAAATATTTTTTTCAGCGTACACAATGCATTTATCTTCTGTAATAGTATGCATTTCTGTGTGAAACAGAATATTCAGCTGGAAATAATATAAGGCAGAGGCGGGAATTTAGCAGAATTTGATTTGTTTGGAGGGAGTGAAACAAAAAAAAGTAATTTCTTTTAAATTAAGTACTTTTAAAAAATGAAATGGAATTAAAAGTTAATACATTTTAATGGAAACATGAAAACCTTTTTTTTTTAAAGTGAAGATAGTAAAGGTGATTTTATATTTCTCTCACAACACAGCAAGAAACAATTTAGCAGAGCTTGGCAACAGACGTAAAAGCTAGTTCTAAGTAGTAGAGAGGGAGATGGTTCTGTTAAAAGGGAAGCGTTGACAGCTGTGGATGGTGCTCGGTGTGTGGGGGTCACAGTGTAGTCTTAGGGGTCGACTGCCCCTTGCTAAATGAAGACTGGATGTGATATTGTTCCAGTCATCATGACCATCTGATGTCAATTTCACACAGCGGTGGGACCCTCCGCAAGCCGGTCCTCACCACCAACCACACGGGTAATAAACAAAACCATGACAGACACACACACACACCATTACAGCACAGACTATATATAACACATACCAGTACTCCGTTAAAGATGTTGCTAAAAATTTATGTATTCATGAATGTAATGACTGATAGAGAGAATGAGAGAGGGCTTAAGAATAATTCTTCTGAACATACTCATGCTCTTCTACAAGTATAGCACCGAGACACATAACCTGGCGAACACTAACTCGCCGGGACGGTACATCACTCCCATCACACACACACAATCACATCATCTCTTGCCTCAAATGATGCTAAACACGAGCCCATGGTATCCTGAATCTCTCCACAATCATCCCCTGTGCAAAAATAGCAATCTTGTCTTTCAGCTCAAGCAGGGCGAGAACCATTCTAAGAGGCAATGAATTTGGTTGGGGCTGAATAGGATGTTGGTACATGTTTTACTAAAGGAAATATAATGGCACACTATTATTAGATCACATTAATCATGAGGGTGCCAAAGGCACTGACAGCAGCCCTGAAAAGGATTGAAAACGTTGGTAATGGATATAAATTACCCATTGTGTGATAAAAGGATTTTTTCCACTAAGAAGGTGGGAATAAAACAGAGAGCCTCTGAATGCGGGTGTGTAAAATATGAAATAATACAGGTTATCACGTCTGGATTAAAATTTTAAGGGAATCAGATAGTGACAGCGAGGCCTAAAGTTAAAGCACGAGCTATAAAAGTATAGGAATTAAAAGCAGATTAATATCAGCGTGACTCTGAGAGAAAGCGAGCGGGCGGATGAGAGCGAGAGAGGGGGCAGGAGGCACGAGAGTAGTTTTGATAGAGGTCTGTCAGTTGGCACGACGATAATGAGTCGCGTCTCTGTTATTCGGTTATTTATTGCCGACTTGGCTGGCAAACAAAAGATCAATAATTTTGAGCAAATCTAATGTTGTCCCTGCTGCTAATGTGCTCGTCCATCACTCCTGCCATCCTCACATGGGAGAGACATCGAATCCCAGCTTATTCCACATCAAATGCAATTATGTCATATGACTTTAATAACACGCCAGCCCCCCATGAATACGTGGGGACAGTTGATTATGTGTATGCATATGTGCCCAAACATGTCACGTACTAGTAAATCATAATATATGTTGAGATATCATATGCATTTTTTTGTTTTTCATCTGAATCAATCTTTATTTGCTGCCTCAGATTTCTAATATGAAGTGTCACAAAAGTCCATCAATGCGATGACAGAGAACACGCTCGCATGCACATACACATGCAGTACACATATGGGCCAATGACATGTAGATTTTTTTTTTATTCTTTTTTTTGACCGAACCTATTATATTATTCAAAAATACATACAAATCTAACTTAAAAAGGCAATGACTTCAATCTAAATTTACTATAACATATAAATAATTTATTCTAAGTGGGGCTTGTAAAAATGTCAAATGTAACTGTCCAGGGATTTTTATGTTTTTTTTTTTTTTTTTTTTATTATGTATGTATGTATGTATGTATGTATGTATTTATGAAAAGGAAAAAAAAAGAGTTCAGGTCAAATGAATATCCCCAATATGCATGATACAAAATAAAAAAATAAAATAAAAATAAATAAATGAAAATAATAACTAACATGTCCTCACAAGTGCATTAAAAGAAGAAAATATGTTTCACTTTAATTGATAGTTACACCTCTTGACATTTGTAAATCAAAACGTTTGCAATAAAAACAATAGTATAAATGTTTTTTTTTTTTTTTATATGTATGAATCCAGAATGAATACTACTAGAAGTATGATCTAAGAATTTGGCACTTAGACCTTTTTTCTACAGATGTATCCAGACAGACAGACAGAAGCTCCTACAGGTCAGCCTTTAACCTTCATTCCTCAACACAAATCAATCAACACACAATCCACCACTATATCCCATGCAAAGGCTTCAACAGAACATATTTTATCTTGATTTTAAACATTATGCTAAAAATCTTATTAATATCTCTTCTTGTACGTCATGTCACCTATTCGTCTTCACCTGCAGTCTTTACCCCAAGAAAGCCTAATTGACATCCGGCTCTCGTTGCCATTGTGCGAGAGTAAACTGGAGGCAAGCCATGTGTTAATGACAGTGGCGGGGTGGAGCATGGGAGAGACTCATCGGATATCATTAGCACTAGCTTGCAGTGCCTAAGGAACAAGTGTCAGAAATCACAGCTCATAAAGACAGCTTTAACAGAAAAACGAAAGGGGCTTCGGCCCAAAATACACTTCCTCAAAAATGACAACAAAAATGGTGGTGTGACATCTCTGCGCTGCCGTTCAAAAGTTTGGGAGCAGTAAGATTTTTATTTATTTTTTATTAGTATTTTATTTTATTTTATTAAGAATTCTGGATGAAATGCATTACAGTTTCCACATGCATAAGCAGCACAACAATTTTCAACATTGATAATAATAAGAAATGGTTTTGAGCACCAAACAGCATAATTGAATGATTTCCAAAAAGTAACACTGAAGACTGGAGTAATGGCTGCTGAAAATGCAGCTTTGCCATCATAGGAATAAATTACATTTAATATGTTAAAATGCATAACAATACAAACAGTTTTAAATTTTAATAATATTTCACAAAATTACATTTTATTGTATTTTTGATTAAACAATTGCAGCCTTGATGAGCATAAGATTTCTTAAAAAAATAAAAAAATAATAATATATATATATATATATAAATAAATCTTAACAACCCCACACCTTTGAACAATGGTGTATATCATGTCATATAATGTTACAGTCACACTGTTTAATGTTCCTAAAATGCTGAAATTAAGATATCATCTTCTTTAATAGTTCTTCTTTAATAGGTGCTATCATCTTCACTTTCACCACACACACAAAATACTCCCGCACCCCCACCGAAGACAGCAAGTGCTCCGCGAGTCTTTAAAGATGTCATTTTTTTAAACATACACATCAAAGTTGTGGAAGAGAGGCTTTCTTTACTGAACATCTGCCTTTGTGTTCAAGTACAATCTAGCTTTGAAAAGAGAAGGAGGGAAAGCGAACGACATCCAAAGATCGCTTTCCCATCCACATCCCTCGCGCCGACTGGCAATACATCATTTGTATTGATGCAATATTAAATTTCAATATCGCATGTCAAAAGGTACAAAATGATAGATCATAGCCTAACTAAATGAATTATTAAAGGGGCCAGACTGCACCGCGCTATCGGCTTCTCTCCCAATCAACTGTGTCTGAAAAGTACAGTTTGATACTGGCAGCATTTCAAAGCTAGAGCGATTCTCTCTCTTTGTCTCCGTCGCTCTTCGCTTTCTTTTCCTCAAAGTTTTTTTGTTCGTCATAATGAATCTGGATTTGTGTCACCCCCAAAATCCACCCACAATGCAAAGCTGCGTGAGCGTGGCTTCCGATTGTGTGGAATTTTTGTTTGTTTGTTTTCTTTTTTCCGTCCTGTTCGCTCCGGAGAATGCCAACCGTTATCAGATTACTCTAATCTGTTGCTAAAGAATTTAAAAGCAGGGCTGAAATTGTTTTCAACAGACCAAATATGTGCTTTATGGGTTTCACATCCAGGGTCCTCCTTAGAAAACAAAGACTTGTAAGGATCTTGAAACATATTGTTTTTAAGCAGTAGCTTTTGAGAGGATAAATTAATTATATATAAAAAAATCTAATAAAAATAAAAGCATCAAAGTTAAAACTGTAACAAAAACCTTTTCTTTATCATCCAAAAAAAAAAAAAAGAATAGCTTCAGTGTTTCACTTTGGTGGTTTTGTTTTTCGACAGATGACCACAGAGGCCCTATTATTTCATTTCATAAGCGGTTGGTCACCTAAACAAGAAACAAGTACAGTATGTAATTCTGAAATCCAATTATTATATTCATATTTTAAAGTCAAAAACATGATAATAATGCATGCGTATGTGTGTGTGTGTGTGTGTGTGTTTGTGTTGGTGGTAATGATGACTCCAGGGGGATTTAATTGGAGAGTCCAGATTGTCGGACCGGTGACCCCACACAAGTCACGGCCACCATTAGCGTTCGGCTCGCATGTTAACAAACACAATCCCTTCGCCTTTTACCGTGGCGAAAATTCAATTTGAGCTCTTTGTCTGCCTGCTGCCTTTGCCCTAACGATGGTCCCCGTCTCTCTCTTCCTTGCTTTCTCTCCCGCTTTTTCCCCTTAACCAACAGAACACAGAGGAGTCGTTAGGACCCTCTCTTCATTACTTCAAAAAACCAATCATTAGACACCAGAGTATATACGTAATTAGAAAATCACTTCCTTTGCAATCCTGGCTAAGTAGTTTACATACTGTAATTACAGGGACAAAATCAATTTTTAATCATTCTACTGATTGGGCTCATCAGCTCAGTAGGAACATTGTATCCTGCTTGTTGTGCGAAAGCAACATCTGGGCTAAAACAATTACCCTTTTGTGTTCCAAAACTATTCAGCGCAGGGCATTCTCCAGCACCCGATGGCTGCCACTAAGCCCCTGCGTAGCCATCTCTTTCTTCCTCTTTCTGTCTCCCTCCTTTCCGTTTTCTTCCTCTCTTTCTGCCCTTGACTGTTGCGCGGCGTATCGCATTTAAAGCCTTATAAATCAATATGCTATAATAAGATGCTCTTGAGAAAACGCAGCATATTGCTTTTTTAACACCTATTGTTTCCCCCCACCCTTTTTTAGACTTCGTTGTGTTGCTTGTTGTTGTTTGCGACTCAATCAGGAAAAAGGGAACAGATTTTGTTTTGCCTGAAGAAATATCACCTTATTAATAATACGTGTTCCACTCAGCTAACAATTAAAGTAGTATTTAATGCACAAGTACAATATTCACAGAGCAAAACTGTGACTGCATTTTAATTATCGTTGTTTTAAAGAAACAACACGAACAGTGCGCACGACGAACGGCGGGAGTCATGGCCATCGGCTCCGGAGAAGAGACGAAGAAAGAAAGAAAGATGTTTCCTAACGTGACGTATTGAACTTTGAAGTCAAAACGTTCCTAATATGTTCCTACCCTTCGCTGCATAATAAAACGCTTTGTATTCGTGTCTATGCGATGGCGGATCGATGGGCATTAGGCCCGACTCCCTTTCTCTCACTTTGAAAACAGAGGAAATCAGATTTGGAGAAAAAAAAGGGAGATGAAAAATCAGTTAAAGCATTGATCGTGCCTGCTGTATGCAAATCACATTTGCCTCTATTTTTTGACTGATCAATAGGGTTAATTAACAGATTCGTTTTAACTGCACTTTGCGACACCGTCGACCTCAGAAATCATCCCACCGTCTCGCTGCCATCACAGTAACGAATGACGGAGTGCGTGCGAGGGCCCATAAATCTAAAAATCCAATCCATCTATGAGCACAGGCATAACTGTAAAATATGAGCGTGCAGACAGCTCTCAGGTAGATCTTTGAACGTCAAAGAGGAGGGACAGCAAAGACCGTCTTGAGTAGAGGATCAAGGCCCATCGGAGTTGAAAAAGCGAATATCAACATCATCCATTTTACATGTTGTTTTAGTGTTTCATAACTCCGACAGCCAGCGTTGCATGTGTGTGGTGGCACTAGAGGTGGCATTTTTGCAATGGCTCTGGTGATGTTCTAGTATTTTGGATTAATAATGGATGCTTTTTGAAATGATTATTATTCCCAAAATGCTCTTTTGTGATTTGCTTTGAAGGGGAAAGCACTGGGAAGATTGCACTTGCGAAAGGGGGCCGCTCATTTGGAGAGCTTTTTCCAATTATACAATTAGTCAGGAATGTAGGGCAGCAGCCTCTGTGTACCGATCACTCCGACCCTGGAAAGAGAGAGAGTTTTTGCTTTTGCTTGTCGAGTAGAGTGAAAAAAAGTAAATAAATTAATTAATTTTTAAAAATTAATAAAACAACACTGAACAACTAGCCCAGAAAGCGGTACAGTGGGAATGTACTGTAAAAAGTAGGATTAAAAAAAAAGAAAAGAAAAATAAGTCCTGACCTTGCTAGTGTTGATTGCATGCAAACACCAAAAGTGATACATTCTCTACTTTTAGACAAAGTAACGGGGTCAGGCATTTCTGTTTAAGTATATCTCTTTGTTTCTGAAGGACCTTTTGCTGTTACATAGGGTCGGGTTGATTGGCCAGTGTTGGCACCCAGGACCAAAAAGTCCTAATTATGTCACTGATTATATATTTTTTCTTTTAGATGGTGAAGAGATTTTAATTTTATCATTTGCCCTTTCCATTGTCCTCTTGCCAAAGCTGGTATAATGCGTGCTAGTTTAATATGAGTGGGGAAGAGAAAGAGGGAAAAAAAAACAAAAAACACAACAGCTACCATCTGCTTGCCTGTGGATTTTCTGTAATCGCTCTTTACTGATTACACTGCTGACTACATGAACCTCTTAAATAATTATCCTGCAATAAAAAATGCTAAATAATTATTATCATTAACTCCTAGCAAGACGGCTGCCACTC
Source organism: Schizothorax lantsangensis (assembly GCA_027422415.1). NCBI lineage: Eukaryota > Metazoa > Chordata > Actinopteri > Cypriniformes > Cyprinidae > Schizothorax > Schizothorax lantsangensis. Next base: position 29,020,419 of record CM049839.1, on the reverse strand, counting down.
CAACTAATGCTGCCTAAACCGTCAGAGACAGAGCGCCTATGTGCCATGTCAATCATCGGATGGCGAAAAAACGGACGATTTTTAGGATGCTTCATGAGAGAGATGAAGGTTTGATGGATAATGTCTGCCTATATTACAGATTAAACTCAAGAGCGAAGGGGTTTGTAGGTGGAAGCTATACGGCACGCAAAGCGTCTTCGGGGGCTCCGCAGAAGTCTGTGTTTTGTTTCTCGCTTTGTTCTGCGTGTTTGATTTTGTCCTCTGGATATCGGAAAAAATGACAGAAAGTGAGCAGTGCCTGACACCGGTACGTGGTTGTACGGTACATGTTCCTCTCTGAAGCCGAGGCCGTCGTGTAGGAGTTTATTGAGTTTTGAGTATGTATTTACAGAATTGCTTTGGATGGCACATGTTTATGATGGATCCCGTATGGCTGCCGCGAGTCATATAGAGTTCAGATTAGAGGAAAAGCCAGTAGTTTGACAGTAGCCTTAGCAACAGAATTCTAGTGTAATATTCTAGTAATAGTGGCGCTAAAACATACATGGTTGTTAAGCACAAGAAATTTCATTGATCATGTCATAAACTAAAGCTAACTTCTAAACCTTACCCAAAACCCCATACTGAAAAAAAAAATGGTGTAGGATTTACTTTGAAACAATTTTCGGTAACACTTTATTTTAGGGTCTCTTAACTAGTTGCTTATTAGCATGCATAGTACTAGAATATTAGCCATTTATTAGTAGTAATTAAGCACATATTAATGCCTTATTCTACATTATTATTATTCTAAATCCCTACCCAATACCTAAACTTAACAACTACCTTACTAACTATTAATAAGCAGCAAATTAGGAATTTATTGAGGGAAAAGTCATAGTTAATAGTGAATAAGTGTTCCCTATTCTAAAGTGTTACATGATTTTCATTCAGAAATTGCTAGTAAATTTCACAAATAATTACAAAGAAATGGCAAGTAACTCATTAAATCAAAAATGATATTTTAAAGTAGGAAGACTGAAAATGTATTTTTCTTATAAAACATATTCCAATAATCTTTATTTACAACTTATATTTTTTTCTTTATTTCTTTATTTCTTATATATTTTTTCTTTATTTTTATTATTATGAATATTTTTTTTTAATAATGTAACCTTAACATTATTGTTTGTAGGGTTTGGCGTCTGAACTTTTGGCTGTGTGATTGAGTTGACCAATGAAATCAGCTGTGAGGCGGGGTTTGCATTTAAGTGGTTTTCAAAATAATAATTTTAAAAAAAGATGCAAAACAAACACACATTCAAAAAAATGCATTAAATCAAAAAAAGGCTGAAAAAGTGATTTAGACTTATTGATTTTTGGTCAACATCATTCTCCGCGGCCTACCATTACACATTACCTTCCTTTACCGACATTTCTCTCCATATTTTAATAAAAATGTTTCGCATTTTCAAGCTTCTAGAAAAAGGTTCTCATTGATTAGCACTTTAGCACCAAGCAATCAATTCCTACAAACCGCTCTGACCTTGCACGCAGGACGATGACCTATTATGAATTAAGAGAAAGCTTCGTTCACTGCAGGAAAGTGAAAACTGAGAATAGAAAGATGCGAGCATCGGGACAGGAGGAGTCCGGGACAAGAAGAAAGCAGAAAACAAAGAATAAGTGAGAAGCAGCTCAGCGAGACAGATGTAAAACTGAGAAGTGTAGGAGCGCTACATCCCACCCTGTGAGCTTGTTGTGGAGCCATCATCCCTTTTCATCTCTTCTCTTTTTTCGGAGGACAGAAGATGTTCGAGTAAAACGGCAGGCAGACCCAATCAGTCGAGCCCTGATACAGACAGATAATTCACCCCTCCTGTCACATGATCCCTCATCAGTCTGGGAGATGGGGATATATCGCCAGCAGCTCCCGGAATAATGGCTGCACCTGTTTACCGTGTCACCTCTGTTTGCTAATTGTCTCCTTGAGCTACATTGGGGAAGTGAATATGTCTCCTGCTTCTGACAGGCGGGCGTTTATTTGGAAAATATCATTACTTCCAGCATGATTGTTCTTTTTGCTGTTTTTTTCTTCTTCTTTTTGTCACTTTATGCTTTTCTCTCTCTTTCTTTTTGTCTTTACTGTCTTCTCTCCAGCAGGAGGGGGGAGGAAGTGGTAAAAGTTAAATGACTATGCTTGGATACAGATTTCACGTCCTGATTAGGTGAGGTGACAGCGCGCGGCTGAAAAGTTCACATCCACTTGTTTCGCTGAGGAGGGGAGCGTGACAGACATCTTTAATATCCTCCTCTTTTGGCGCCATCAATCCCCGTGCCAAGCAGTCGTACCTGCAGCCGGGCGTACGAGGGAGGCGGCACAGGAAGAACACAGACAGGTTCACGCGAGGGGGTAGACAAGCGCCTGTAAACAAACTCAGCCCATGCAAGAGATTCAGCAACCATGCGTTTGATTTACCTGTAATTACAACTTCAGAAAGTCGCGCCATATTTGCGCAGCTAAAATGTGGAAGCTGCAAAAAGCAAAAAAACTGATAATCGGTTGCTTTTTCTAATAAAACGCTACTCTTTGCAGCACTGCCTTTAAAGCAGGTTGAGCGTTTGGGTTTCATTTAGCCCGGGATGCTCTGGATCAGTTGTGTGTAACTGAAGCCTATAATGTTGCTCCACACTGGTTCAGGTGCAATAAAGACACGTCCTGAGACAGACCATGAGCCCTGTATGTGGTGCAGGAGAGGAGGCCACTTTGATGATGGGGTAAAATATGATTCCTGTCCAAGGTGCCACTTTCCTGAGAACAAAACCTCCTTTCTTCCCTCATCCGCATCATCAGCATCTGTGTCTCTGTCATCAGTGTCATTGATGCTTTTTTTGGTTTTCCTCAAAGCAAAGCAAACAGACAGAATTTCTTGTTTGTGATCACAAATTGAGTTTGATAAAAAATATATACAGTTATTTATATGTATTTTTCCTTTTTTTAATGCAACTTTAAGAAATGTTATATATATTTTAGAGAACACAGTGGTCCTAAATACAGCTAGTTTACATGATAGCACACAATTTAATTAAAATATAGCAAATTGTAAATGCTGCAACAAAATTAATATTTATAAACTGTTTACTAAAATAATTTAAAATAATTAATTTGAAAATTTAATTAAGCCAAAATACAACTTGATAAAAAAAATATAATAGTGTCAAAAACGGCAACATATATATATATTTGTTTTTATTATAATAATTGTATTATAATATGTATAATTTTACTTATAATACAACCCCCCCCCTCAACAAATTTAATCAGCCAATCAGGAAAAAAAGCCAAATATCTGCCAATGTGTCACACCTTCACAACCATTTCTACTTTGTCATATACCCTTAAAATTGAACAGGCTGTTGAGAGCTGCTACAACTCTCTACAACTGCTACAAGAATGCCCCTTTCCCATGAAATGAGTAACAGTGCCTTTCTCTGATAAGACACAAGCTACAAATTCAATATAGCTTTTAACTGCCCCGTCCTTCAATACTAGCATCTCTGAAAATCCTACATCACACTGTAACAGATACTGCACTTTAAACATCCACACTGTAATGTGCCACAAAACCTGAAATGATTAGGGATCCGCTTATTTCTATTTAAATCCTGCTTCACAGATTCCTCACTATAAGACCCCATATGATTGAATGCATATTCAATAATAGCACCCACATGCTAAACACACTTTCATGGAATGACTCCATTCATTTACTTTTTTATTTTTGTAACCATAACAGACATGTAGGCCAGTACAGAACGACAAAATATATATATATATATATATTGGTAAATTCTGACATAAATTTACAAAGTCTCGAGCGTTACCCAATCCTGCTTTGAAAGACTCCTGCTCAGCACTAAATAAATAATCTGGACGGCATAAACTCTGTGAACTACATAACCTGACCTCCCTTTAAAGTAGCACAGAACCCTGAGAATACAGGCCTCCCAGAGAGAGAAAGAGAGGGGGATAGAGAGAGAGGGCAGCAGTGAGAGGGCAGGGGCACAGATGTGGGGCTCAAAGCGGGCCACCCCCAGAGCCTGCAAGGGGAATTCTAATCACCCTGTAGTATTTCAATAGAGTGCCAAGACGAACACACTCACTCACATGTGCACACACACACACACACACGCAAACAGATACACACACACACACACACACACACACACACATTCACATTCTCAAAGGCATGCTTGCCTTAAGTCACATTCTAAATTGGATCCCAGGAGCTTTTTCTCTACCTTGTTCACCAAAGGCATTGTGTATGTTTTCTGAGTACTCAGCATATGCTGGGTAACCTGAGCGCTCTTTAGTACACACATACGCACACACACACACACACACACACAAACATATTGTTTCCAGAAGTAGTAGTTGTTGTGTCTTTTTTTTTTCTTTTCCTAAAGGTATTTCCCATTAGGAGCTTAATTAAATTCAAAACACCACAGATATATCTATTATGTCTAAACTTAAAAATAAATAAATAAACGCCCACCTGAGATTAAACCATGAAGCCAGGCTGTGTTCACATGCTTATTATATTGTTTTTTTTGTTTGTTTGTTTTTTCTATGAATTTTTAAGAAGATTCTCCAAAATACGTTCCTCCATAATATCATGCACAGATGATTGATGACTGACAATGATATCCTACAGTTTTGTTTTATTAAAACTTATTGTGGGATGCCAAAAAATCCTCAAACTGCTCTGCTTAGAGCTTAAACATATTATTAACATAGCTTTTCACCTGCCATCTTGAGATCTATACATTTTACAGCTCTTTGAATCAAGCATTTTCTTAATTTTAGAATAATTTTTATTTTTATTTCATTACATTGGATAGTATAAAAGCCACAGGAAATGAAAGGGAGAAAAGTGGATTTTGGAGCCAAATTCAAACTTGGATCACCCGCAAAACATGTCGGAGCATGTGCGCTACCTGCCACAGTCTCCAGTAAATGAACGGAAGACTCTTGAGAATGAAAAGAAATGATGCTCTCAGTTACCTATTCACAATATTTACCTGTTAAAGGACCATTTTTACCGTCCTTGGACTCAACAGACAGATCATGGAACAACAATGTCTGTCAGAGCGGCAAAATGGTAAAAGTAATAGCGAAACCAGTGAAGTGTTTACTTTACAAAGGATACGAGGAAAAAAACAGACCCCCTCTCCCACCCCCTCTTCATCACCATCTCTCTCTCTCTCTCTCTCCGGCTGGCAGCCGAAGTTAACATTTTCAGAGAGAATATTCCTCCCTCCAATAGTGGAGCGTAATTCATTTTCCATCTCTGTTCATTAATCATTGTTAAAATTAGTGATCCATTTCTTCCACTCTGCCATCTGCACTCAGCTTCGTTACAAACATGACACCTTCCCGCATAATAAAAGCTGACAGGCAAGAGGATGCCTTTCCAAATAGCTTTCTGCATATGTGCACCTCTACAACTGATGCTGTTGTCAAGACAAAAGTAGGTTATTTAAGCTCCCCACTTTAACAACACACACACACAAACGCAAACATACACACGTCTGACACACGCATACAATCACGCCCTGCCAGACACGCATGTATGCGGTATGCGCATATAGACCAGATGTAGATGTCCGACAACAGAGCACATATTTACATTAAATGGCGAATGGATAACATTCGCAGATTCTAACCACCAAGTTTCTTAGTTGGTTTCTCTCACTCACTCTCCGCTTTACGCACGTGCGCTTGCACACTCGCAAACATAATCTTATCTGGAATGTGCTCAAATCTGCAAAAAAAAAAAAATACACACACCGAAAGCTAAGCTATTGTCCTTATGACAAGTAAAGTTATGAAATATCAGTCTTTAACACAGTCATCAGCTCCAAGACAACAAAGAACCTGTTGTGAGTTAATGTGCTGTTTACGTCCTCTGGAGTTTTATTTCACCTTTCATTAACACATGCTTGTTGTTTGTCCACCAGACCTTGAGAAAAAAAGGTTTTGGCCCTCACCCGCAGCGTGTGTATGTGTGTGCGTGTGTGTAATAGGATTCTCATTTATTGCATTCTCATTTCTCACACATGGGAGACAGAGCTTTGACCTTCTCTAGGAAAATAATAATGATAATGATGATGATAATAATAAATACATTGTATTATACAAAACACATAATAAATACAACATATTTAATACTCACACCTACTCTTGACTGGTATTTGTCCTGGATATTACTAGCAGAGTCTCTTATTCTCCAAGCAGGTGAAGACAGAGACGTGCTTGCTTGGTAAATGAAAGGCTGCGTAAAATATAGAAGCCCCTTTCTGCACCAGAGTAAAAAAATAAAAAGGTAATTGTGAAAATTTTAAGATAAGAAATAAAAAGTCATAATAATGAGAAATAAAGTAAAAATTTTAACACTTTAGTATATAACCAATTATCGCTATTAATTAGTTGCTTATTAGCATGCCTATTAATAACATATTGGTTGTGTGTTAGTGCTTATAAAGCACATATTCTGCATGACAATATTCTACATCCCTAATTATAGCTAATACCTAAACTTAACAACTACTTTACTAACTATTAATATGCAGCAAATTAGTAGTTTATTGAGACAAAAGTTTGTACAACTAACCATTGTAGTTAATGATTTGTTGATAGTGAGAACTGGACCTTAAAATAAAGTGTGACCATAAAAACTGTTAGATATACAGTCACAATTATGAGAAATAATTACAGTTGCAAAATATAAAGTCAATTATGAAAAATAAAGTAACATATATAAAGTCAAGATCCAGTGAATAAAATCGAAATTGCGAGTTATAAAGTCACACTTGTGAGATATTAAGTCACAATTATGAGCAGTTGTTACAATTGTGACATATAAAGAAATAGTTATAACTGCGAAATATAGTTAGTTATAAAAAATAGTCACATTTATGACAAATAAAGTCACAGTTGTGAGACAGAACGTAATAACTGTGATATGTAAAGTTCAAATTATGAGATATAGCCATAATTCTGAGACTTCATTTCATATATGTGTGGCTTTACATCTGACAATTGTGAGAAATAAAGTCACAACTACTGTTAGATTTTTTACTACGAGGTTGGAATGGGCATCCATATGTCTGTGTTTCTGTGACGTGTGTGCAAGGATGCTTACGTGTTGGCGGAATTTGGGTACCAAATGTGTAAATATACGAGTGGACTGTGTTATTGAGAAGTGACTAAGTGTGTGTGCGTGTGTGCGCGTTGGTGAGTGTTTAGTGTCTCTGTTGGCGAGGAGAGGAGGGTCGTGCTGATATAATGAGCAGCTTGGAGCAGATGATGCTCCGACTCCATCCCTCCAGATCCAGACCAGAAGCCTGTGTTTGCTTTCAGCAGGCCGGGGCTCCAGTCTCTCCGCTCCCCCTTCCATCCCAGTCGAGTCCAAGGCTTCACACTAGGCCTCCCAGGAGTCCTTGGCCCAAACCATTAATCTATATAATGCCCTCAAAGAGCGAGCTTTTTCACACCACAGAGAGCCAAGCCGAAATAAGGGCAACGGCTACACCGTCGAGTCAGCTGTTCACCCTGCTGTCAACATACACACACACACACGCATATAGACACAACACGACAGCCACAAATAAACGATTCAACTTATAAACATATCTGAAGGACCGTAAACAAGAAGAAACCTCGAATCGGGTATGATGCCCGTGGAAAAAAACCTGTGAGTCGGAGCCAGTCAGCAGATGGGGCAGCAGCTAAATCGTGTTGACATTCACCCTCAACATGACCAAGAGAACGCCAGAGCTTCAGCAGTTTCCCCTATCTGCTAATTTGGTTTTCCTTGACCCTGACGCACACACTAAAACACACACCTCAACACTTCCATTCACTGCGCACACGCAGACATGTTTAATTTCAGGTTCTCACCACATATGAATTACAGAAAAACTGATGGTGGACAGAGGCCAGGCCCCGCCGGACTGATTAGCATCATTTAAGAAAGCGCACAGCGCTGAGAAGACCGCCCCGCCTACGAGATGGGTGGCCTCTCCCAGCACTAGAAGTCAATACCTAGTAAACTCATTTGAATTGAACAGAGTGAAAAAGCACTCCAGCGTCCCGGCCACCGCATACATTTCCCCTCTCCCCCCTCGCACACATGTATTTATGTATTCGTCTTTCCCTCGCTCCCTTTTTCCCTTTGTCTCCCCCTAAGTGCTTTCTACGTTGGTCACCATAGACTGCCGGCAGAGGTATACATATACATTAAGAGTGGAACAATGTACTTTTTCAGAGGTATGAAAATAATAGAAGGGATAGGCGTCCCCCTCCCTCTAAATTAGATAAGCCATGCAAATGGCTTAAAATTTTGTAAAGCTTTTGAGAAAATCCTACTTATGGTTGCGATTCTGTGCCAAAAAGTTCATCTGGCCTGTAAATTTAAGCATGGATTACAAATATTCAAATCATGAGCTTACTGTTCAAATAAACATTTCCAACAGGGAGAAAAGTTGCAAGGCATACACTTTCAACATAATTCCCTGTCTGGCATCGCCTGCCCCTCACTCCTAATAAAACAAAACCTCTCCAAAAATTCAGGAGAGAGCGGGAGGGGGGGAAACAAAACAAAGGAGTTAAAAGTTCGCCTTTTAATTTTTCGTCAGACTGAATAAACACCGCTGATGAAATCTGTAATGAATGTAATTGTAACCACCTATACAATTGCAATCTGCTGGGTAAGAAAGCGAGACAAAAACAGAGCGAGAGAAATCACAGGCACAGCACAGGCTGGGAAAGTGGAACAGATAGTAGAGTTTATATTTGAAAGGAAAAAAAAAGTATGAGCGAGTGAGAGAGAATCAAATGGCTTAGGCTGGTCAGCTGCTTGCCACATGGTAGAACTAACAAGAACTGAAGTCACAATGATTCCAGCCTGGCTTGAATGTCCTTCCTCCCCTCTCTTACAACTCTCTCACTCTTTCCAAAACAGTGGGACCGACTCAGACTCGGACCTGGGCACTTCTTACCACTTTAACCTTGACCTGGACGTCAAGTCTTTCGCTTCTCTTCTTCCGCTGAGAAAAGAAAAGAGAAAAGCCAAGGTCTTTTTGTGATGACAGCCGGTGCTACCCCAGGATTAGAATAGTCCCTATCATTCCAAAGCAAGAGTGCCATATTAAAGTCTTCCACATTTGCGAAATTGCAAACAGATGCAACTCAAGTACCTGCAAATAATCTGCCAAGACCAATTTCAAAAGGGAGATTTCCAAATATGTGGAAGTCATTAGGACGCGCATTATTTTTGCGATGAGCAGGAGGCTGGAGCCGGTCTAGAGGCAGATGGGTGCTGCTTTTATTTAGCCAGAAAAAAGGACTACGTGTTGTTCCATCATAAATGAAGATATATAAAGCCAACAAAACAATTATACCCCAAATATTGATGATTCAAATACAACAAAAGAATGTACGGTTTCCTTTTATCGTTACTGACCACAATCTTTCATCTTTCTCTTTCCTTCTTCATGTTTCGCTATTCACTTCTGATAACACGAGACTCAAAGAGATCTAACGGTGATGTAAAGAGAAAATATTAAAGCTAAAACGCTTCAGATATCTGATTTCTAACTGCTGTTGTTTTCTTCCTGCTCTTTAAGAAACTGAATCGGTTCCTCTTGTTGACTCTCTCTATCTCTCGTTTTATGTATCAGTCTTTCCGGTGTTCTCCAAATAGCGTTTTACCTCTTCATGCCTGTGCCGCATTCTCTAATTAAAAACGATTTTACCACCATACACTGCGACAGACTTCATTAGGATGTGTGTTGAACAGCCTCTCTGCTCCATACTGCATGGGATATCCCAGTCACATGCATGTTATTCTCTATTATTTCGATGGAATGAAAAAGTTTGAATAATTGATCAAATGTTATTTTGCATTTTTAGCCTCTTGAAAATGCTGCTTAAATTCAGCCTATAAACAGTATTCAGTTAAATTTATTAACCATTATGTCACATTTCAGGCTTTACACCCACAACTAGTGAGTGCATGTGTACCAGTTTGTAAATGCTTTGGGTTCAAGAAGTATTGAGAAATCAAGACTGAATGTTAAAGGGATAGTTCACCAAAAAATGAAAATTCACCCTCATGTTGTTCTAAATGACTTTCTTTCCTGTGCGGAACATAAAAGATGATATTTTGAAGAATGTAGTCGAAACAACATTGGACCCCACTGACTTTTACTGTATGGACAAAAAATATAGATATACAGTACCGTTCATTTTTCCTTTTTTTAATGTTTCTGAAAAAAGTATCTTATGCTAACCCACAATGCATTTGTCTAATCAACAATACAGTAAAAACACATATATTGTAAGATATTATTAATTTAAAATAACTGTTTTTTTATTTTTTTTATTTACTAAAACATAATTTATTTGTGTGATGGAAAGCTACATTTTCAGCAGCTATTCCTCCAGTCTTCAGTGTCACATGATCCTTCAGAAATCATTTTAATATGCTGATTTGTTGCTGAAGAAACATTTATTACTACCAATGTAAAAATCTATATTGCCTAATATTTTTGTGGATTTTAGGATTTTGATGAATAGAAAGTTCAAAAGAACAGCATTTATTTTTAAATAGAAATCTTTTAAAACAATATAAATCAGTTTACTGTAAATTTTGATCAACTGAATCCATCCTTGCTGAATAAAAGTATTAATTTCTTCCATCTTACTGACCCCAAACTTTTGAACTGTAGTCTATACAGAGACGTTCTTCAAAATATTTTCTTTTGTGTTCCACACAAGAAAGTCATACAGGTTTGGAACGGCATGAGCGTGAGTAAATGATGAAAGAATTTTCCTTTTTGGGATGAACTATCCCTTTAACTGGTGAGGAATTGAAGAATTCAAAATGCAGTTTTTATCTCCCTCTTTCTCTCTGCACCGTCCATATTCGTTTTCTGTCTCAATGTGGCTGGCAAAAAAAGAAAATTCTATAATTGAGCGGTACAGAACATGTGCCCTCCCCGCTCCAAGATGACAGATGGATTATAAAAACTTCAAAGGCGAGCATTTGGAGCACCAAGGGAGAGATGGTAGGTATTTGAACTATCATTCTTTACCCAGGAGACAATGGCTGCCTGACACGGAGTATACATCAAGAAATAGTGCAACCACATAGACATCATCTCTCTCTCTTGCTCTCTCTCTCTCTCCCTCCCTCTCTCTCTGCGATACATTAAACATCCTGTTATGAGTAACTTTCAGTCAGGCACAAAAAGGCTAAGGAGGGTTTGTAAGATTAAAAACAGTTCACAGCGCACACACTATTCGGAAGACCTTCGTAACTGCTATATAATGTGACATACACAGGCATAAACAGCAAATTAACTTGTCATCCACAGCGAGAAGTCACTGAATGTTGTATTAGTTTTAGAGTCTATTTAATGAAACACTACACTCATGAAGGCTATAGCTAGAGGAACATTTGCCCCCCTGAATGAATCCAGCAGCCAGTGAAAGAGAGGTAGTGCTATCCGTTTCTCTCATCCTCTGCCGTGCTTTAGATATGGTTGTGATCTATTAAAAAAACATGGCCATCTGTCCCAACTTCCTTCAGCACAGAGGCAGCCTATGGGCAAACTACTTTTAATAATATAGAGACAAGATGTGGGAATGCCACCATGCATACCTAATGAGAAGATCTAGATCCCCTGCTGCAAATCACTACTGATTCTTATCCAAATCTGCCCCGGTGTGAACTTACTTGCTTTTGTTACTGGTTGAAAACACACACACACACACACACACTTGCACTAGAACACAATCTCATTTGTTCTGTGACTGTCGACTCTCGGCTTTAAGGATTCGTCTGCAGGATCTAGACAGTATAAGTGAATTCTCATTTGTTTTCTTAAGATTTCACTTCACTTCCTTCCAGTTAATTGGCACTTATGGGCCTTTTTATGAGACACTTTGCTTAAAAATGAAATAAAAATATAAAGCAACATTGTACATAGACACAAATCTGGAACTCAAGACAATGAGAATCAGACAAAAACAGTCTGAAAAGACAATCTACACAAATAATTGATAAAGCATACCTGAAATCCAGACACAGCCCAGTGAAGCAGTCACACTTATTCATCCTTGATTTATAAAGCTGGGCGTCACTAAGCTTTGAGTTTGCGCTAAGAGGGCTGCCATTTGACCTTTAGGATAACCCCAGTTTGCTTGCGTTTCTGTATGAATGTGTGTGGCTTCTGCGGTGGAGTGTGTAGTAACGCTTTTCTCCGACTGGTCACCTTTTCAGTGTCCATCAGGATTTCCTCACTAATCCCAATGGATCATCCTATCAGTGCTTAAAGCATGTTTATGTGTAATATAATCCATCTTTCTTGATTCATCTCACTCTTCTGCTCCTCCCTCTGCTTTCTTCCCAAGTTTTTATTTTATTTTATTTTCCTTAGGCCAGAAGTTTTGAGATCAGAGTAATGAATAAAATGTAGATATCTGTGATTATAAAGTATTTTTATAGACACACATCAATTTATCTATCTATCTATCTATCTATCTAGCTTTTCAAATAATATTACATAAATAAACATTATGTAATATATACTGTATATGTGTGTGTGTATGAAAAGTTAGGGGTTGGTAAGATTTTCTCTCTTGCTCACCAAGGCTGCATTTACTTGATCAAAAATCATAAATACATTGAAGAACAGTAATATTATGAAATATTATTATAATTTAAAATCACAGTTTTTTTTAATTATCTAACTGTATTTAAAAATTGTATTGGGTGTCACATGATCCTTCAAAAATCATTTTAATATGCTAATTTGCTGCACAAGAAAAAAATATTATCTATGTTGAAAAGTTGTTTTGTTGTTTTGCTTATATATATATATATATATATATATATATATATTTTTTTTATTATCTTTTTTTACGATTATTTGATGAATGGATAGTTCAAGAGCATTTATTTGAAAACAATGTTCATGTCTTACCTGTCACTTTTGATGAATGTAATGTGTCCTTGCTTAAGAAAAGTGTTAATTTCTTTGCATATGATATTTTTATATTTTAACTGACACCATCGAGAACTAATGCTTCTGATAATCGGCCAAGCAGGCACACGTATCCGCTGATATGATCTCAAAATGGCCAAATATCTGCCAACGTATTAATCATTTACCAGCTGTGATCAACGAATCTCGACATATAGATCTTTATTTTGTCAAACCCGTGTATTTGTCATAAATGGTGCTATAGTGAGTTTTTGCAACACACCCTCTCCAAAAGCAAGAATCCAGGTGCAGTCTTTTTACCTTTAGCTTCTCAGCTCCTCTCGAACACCTGCTCTATTCCTCCACACAGTCCCACGATGCTGTCTTCTCTCCAGCTATTTCTCTCTCTTCCTAGGCTCGGAGATGTGCAGTACCTCCCCCTTGCTCATAACCAACTGACTACAGTGTTTGATTAAAAGCGCATTTGGACGGTAGAGAAAGAACCCGACCCGGCCTTCATAATTAAGATCACTTCCGAGATTACACACAACAACAAAAGTGGAAAAAGCGGGGATCCGGCGGCCAAGGCGAGGGGATGAAACAGAGGAGCATGGGACGGGGCAGACCCCTCGTGTGCCTTGATCAAACGTCCAGTCGAGGGGAGACGGACCCCCACGGCTCCCATCGCACAAGTCCTTCTCTGGGATACGAACACATCCTGCTCCACATATCAGTAGGCGATATATTCAGTACACGCCGGCATTTCACACATGTACACGCAAAGCAATTTCACAATAAATCCCAAATTAGAGGGAAAGAAATAACAAAGTCCTCCCAAATAAAGGCGCTAACACACAGACACATAGCACAGGAGCAAACAAACATTTTCGTATGCAATAACGCAAATACACACACTCCATTTTGGAGTAACAATGCTGCAGGTGCTGTTCAAGTCTAATGAAGACAAATAAACGTGCGAGAGTGCCTAGAAGTCACATAATAACAAATAAAGATCAATACTTCTCAGAGGAGAATTATTAGCCAGCTTTGTGAGTTTTAGCCAAAAGCCTCTGGGTGTGATTTGTTCTGTCTCACTCATAACTTCCCTTTTTCACAGCAGACACAGAAACCCCACATCACATTTCTCTTTCTCTCCTTCTCTCATGTGCGCTCTGCTACGGCTGTGGTTAGGGTGCTCACTGAGGCGTTGCGAGTTAAGTGGCCTGCCCAGAGGGAGCGTGGAGCTACGCCGTGGCCCACCTGGGCCTTGATCCCAGGACCCCCTGCGGTCAGAGGTCCATCTCCTTAACTGATCCTCGGCGATGCTTCGCATTACTCCGGCCGTCCTCAGCCTCCAAACCCAGCGCGGGAGGCCATTAATATAATCACAGGGATGTAGTGTGTGCCGGAGAGCCCTGAGGCTACGGCAATCAGCGGGGCTGAGTGAGGGCTAAGAGAGACTGAGGGGAGAGAGAGAGGAAGAAAAATATATAAACCAAGGAGAAAATCTCCCATAGCTTCCACGTTCGGCGTGCGCCGAAACTGGATCGCGTCGGATCATCATTCCTGGAGACGCTGGACGAGAGGGGGGCTGAGGTTTGCACTTTAAAGGGGACCTCCCACGACGGAGAGAGGGAGAGAGAGGATCGGGGGAAGGGGGGATCATGAATCTTCTCTGTCTAACCTTAAGCCTCTCTAGTTAGTTGATCTAACGATGACTGGTCACAGTACCATCATCATGCAAATTTAAACAGAGATGATCTTTTAGCCGCCTGATGAGGGGGCCACACATACAGGAAAAGTGTTAATGATCAACACCAGACCACAGGCCCCTTCCTCTGCACCGATCACGTCATCGCCGGCTCGACTTGTTATGAAAGTCGCTCTCGCTCTGAAACAGCCGATATCCATAACGTTCTGATTAGCGTCATGAAATTAATTCACCCTTAAGCATCTTAGCGAAATCCAACCCACATTCATGTATAAAAGTACAAACTATAAATACCGTGTTTATATTTAAAAAAGCACACGGAAATTTATTTTACACCGTTTATGGAAAGCACACAGCACGCGTTTAGATAGAAGCAGAAAACAAAATGCCATCTTGTTTCCCCAGACACAAAAGACAGGCTGTGAACATACACTTCCATTGATGTTCTGCATTTTTTCAAAATCAAACTCCAATTTTTCAAACTCCAAAAATGCATTTTCCTACAACAAACAGGTTAAAAGGTAACTCTTGTACTCGTTCGCTTGACCTCGGGAAGTTAAGAAGGATGCTGGCGGTTGATCTGACGCAAAGAAGTCATGCATAAAAACTTCCAGAAGTGTAACTGAACTCTAAGCTGTCCTTTCTGAACATGCCTTCCATTTTTTTCCAGCCTCCAGTCGTGTGGGTTTGGAGTGGATTGGATCGTCCACATTACCACAGGCTGATCTATACTGACAGCCTTATTTACAAAAATGTGGGGAAGAGTAACAAGGCAAGTTACCCCACACTCTCTCCTTCACTCACTTAACTTAGCTTTCTCCCAATTACAACGATTGGCACAGACGCCATAACAAAAGAGATGAAACGGGCAACTTAAGAGACAGACAACAACACTTCGTGATCAAGACTGAAAAAAGGGAGCAGGCGAGAGAACAAAAACAATAACAGACAAGAAAGGGGGAGAGGGAAAAGAAGCTGATTTGTGAAAATCGGCGGAGATTGTGGGAGATGTGTTATGGGTACGCGTCAGCAGGAGGGGAGAAACACATCTTAAGACTTAAAAGGTGTGTAAAGTAAGCTGAGCATCGGGGGAATTCTCTCTGAGAGCCCCTTTAAAATTCACCTCTGTATTAATGCAGATAAATAAAGGCAAATTCCCCAAAGTAAATACTGTTTAACTCTCACCTTCAGCAAGAGTTACTTAAAGTGCTTCTCACAGGACTGACAGCCCTCTACAAACAAAGCAACCAGGTGGCTGATTGTATGTGTATATATGTCTACAGGATTTAAACAATGCAATTATTCCCATACAAAAGATGATATATATATACCCTCCACCACAAACACGACAGTAACACACAATTGATGCTTTTATGATCTTATAATATTCAATTTCAATGACATGCAAACATTTAAATTAAAGGGGGGCAGGGGTCTGTGTGGGTAATTTTTTGTATGAAAAAAAGACCAAATAAATAAATATAATAACAATAATAGTTAGTGCTGGGCAATGATTAAATCGTGATTAATTGCATCCAAAATAAAAGTGTTTGTGTACATAAATATACACAGTACACACACATATATTATGTATATATAAATACACATACATGCATGCATGCATTTAAGAAAAATATGTTATGTTTATATATTAAATATATTTATATATTTATAATGTAAATACCTTTAAATGTGTTCTAAATATACACTGTATGTGTGTGTCTTTATACATAATAAATATGCACAGTGCACACACATATATTATGTACACAGAAACTTTTATTTTGGATGTGGTTAATCGCGATTAATCGTTGCCCAGCACTACTAATACTAATACTAATAATAAAACCCAATTTGTCATCTGTTACATGTGTGATATTCCTAAATTCCTAAATTCTAAAAGTTGTGATCCTCTGAAATTGGGCTTGGCCTTAACCTTGGACAGAAATGAGCAGATATACAAATACTTACATACTTAATATTTGTTCTGGGGGAAAAATGTAGGAAGGTCTGCATACTCATATGACACTGAGGGTCTGAAGATGTGGCAGTGCTGGTATGGCTAGAGGTGTGTGGGGTGGTTGACAGTCACAGAGGGACATGTGTTCAAAGCCTGGAACGCTCATTAGCATTCGGACCTATTTATTTACTTTAAGGTCGCCAGAAAAACAGTAAAACCCTATTAGAGCTTTTGGAGGAGGGGAATATGGTGTTTTAAAAGTTCTAGGTTGCATGGTGTTTAAAGTCGCTAAATATTTGCAAAGAGCCATTTGGGTGAAAGATGCATTCATATTTAGAAATATAAAACTGTAAAATGTCAACTAAAGCACTGAGAAAATAAGTAAAAGATACTCAGTGTATTTATACAATTAATCATTCATTAAAAATATTTTTTTTTTAATTAAAATCACCATTAAAATAATAATTATTATTTTGAATGGTTGAAAATATATTAATTGTGAAATAAAATCCAATATTAAGGTCAGATATTGAAAGATACAGCCCTGATGTTACCATGGTTCAGTTCAAAGTAGCAGGACAGACGTGCAGAGGCATTAAAGAGCTTTGCAAACAGGCGGTCATGTCCCTGACTGATATCAAGCAGCAGTTATCAGCACTGCCACACACAGATCTCTCACAGCCTGTTCAAGAGCACAGCACAGATATGTTAAATACATCACCCTCTCTCTCTTTCAACATCTCTCTCTCTCTCCCTCTCTTTCCTAGTGCCAGTGCTTCCCTCTTTCCCCTCCGTATGCCATCTCTCTCTCTCTCTCTCTCTCTCTCTCTCTCTGGTTAGGAGCTGCTAATTCACAGGGTCTGATCTGTCTGTAAGGCTGGAGACGCCAATGCTATCATTATCAGCCAATTCAGCCAGCCGTTAAATGGAGGAATCAGGAGACATTTGCTCTCCTCCACTATCGCAATGACATCATTACCGGGAGAATCAACAGCACAAGCACTCTGACCGTGTGTTAGTGTGACTGCGTAAGTGTGTGTGTGAGCATGTGTGCATACACATTGCATGTGTGTGTGTGTGGTGTGTAAAACATAAAAGGGTTGTTTTCAGGGGAAATTAGGGGGGAGTAAAAATAACATGAGCCTACCTGTGAGATACCAAGGACCAGGACACACTGTCAGCTGAAAGTTCCCAAGCGCAGAGCATGGAGAGACAAAAAAAGAGGGAGAGAGGGAGAAGGAAAAAGAGAGAGTGAGTGAAAGAGTCGTTTGCACATACAGGGTAAATGGCAGCTCGAAGCTAGCTGTGGCACTACTTTTATTTTTTCCGCACCCTCCCTTCCTCTTTTTCTGTCTCCTTTTGCCGCCCCTCTCCAACATAGCGCTAATAGCCACCTGTGAACCACGCAGCCATATGATCCACTTCCAGGCCTCTGGAGTGGAGTCACCTCTGTGTTTTTCGGCCCCCTTCTCCAATGATAAATCATCATCGTTTAGCTAATATCCGTTTTTAACCTCTCTCCCTGATTAACAACACTCTTCCCCCCTGGATACAAACCACTCCTGCTACAGTGCAGCTAAATAGCTTGCCTCTTTTCCTTTTTTTTCCCCCACTCCGCTCTCTTTTTCATATTCCTTTGCTCTCGGTTTCTCTTTCCTTCACTTTTTAAATTATAGGTCCTTCAAAGATAGGACAAATAACAATTCATTAACCATGACTGTCACGTCTGTTCGAAAGGGTCACTATCAGCATTTTAACCTTCAACTGCTCAAGAACAGGAAGAAAAGACACATGCATTTTAATTAACCAATAAAAACAATCCTAAGTCGCAAATAAGCATGAAACAGATGTTATGGATTATAAAGTGTCTGGAAACACATAAATATACTTGTGTAAAAGCGTTGCTGTGATTATGCACACACAGCTACAGAGATGAAAAATAAATAAAACAACACATTGCGCTTTTGATACGGCACCCCTAGTGGAGGAGGCAAGAGAGAAATACAGTCCGCGCAGATCTGACTGGAAATTGTCAAAATATTTGCAGCAAAGGAATTCCGACATGCAAGCGGCTTGGGCTCCCCTACAAAGGACCCATCTTCCCTGAGTAACAAGTGGAGGGAATGAGTGCCGACAGAGAAGCTAAAATCCCTCAGGCTAAAGAAATCCAGCTATTGTAGTAATAACCCCCGAGACCTGGCTGAGTATGTACAGCTTTCAGAGGTACTTCTCATCCTATTTGTAGCCCTGCCAGTGATATATGTGTGCGTGCGTGTGCGTACTGGTAAGTGACGGCGAGTACATAACGTAGGTCACTTCACTACTCATGCGCTCCTTTAAACAGGCTCTTTTTTTCCCATGTTCTCTTTCATTTTATTATTTATTTATATATATTTTTTTTTTATTTTAGACAAGTGCAACATCCCACCACAAATACTCGCTGGGGTTTGCCTACAATACTATAATGTATTTTTTCATCTCTCTTCTAATTTTTTTTTCTTCCTTTTTTGTTCCACAAGGCAAGTTTCATTAAAGATCCAATTATGCAAATCAGGTCCTGAAGAGCCAGTTGAATATGCAGTATAATAGTGTACCGTAATAGTTCAACACAATATACTGCATCTGAGGCAGATTTACGAGGCAACATAACTGCTACGCCTCCGTCCTTTGGAGAAAACCTCTTGATCATAATTAAAGGTGCAGGGTCCCTCTTTACTTCTCAGTGGCGTCCATTTTAACCAGGCCGCCCTCCAGGGGGCTGCAGTCCCTCACACTCAGGGGTGGGTTGTGCACCCGTTGGGGTCATGACCTGGAAACAGTTCAAGGGTAGGCGTTGTTAAACTCCCCCAATTATCTGGAGACATCTAGTAACAGAGATGCCCTCCGCTTCAACAGCGGACCACCCAGCCATCAGAGGTATCTGCCATTATTTTTGGTGCCTGTGCAGCACTGAAAATATTTACCACTATTTTAAGAGCTTGGATTAGAATGCAAAACAACATAATAGCATGTGCTTACGGCCAGTGATTGACAGGAAGTCGCTTGTTTGCGCAAAGCCCCTGTCTGCTGAGATGACATGGCTATAATTTTGTGCTTCTCACCGACTCAAAAGCAAACTGTCATGTCAGACGGTGCCTTATAGTACATAGGAATTAGTTGTTTGCTAGTTTTTTTTTTAAAGAAAACGTTAACTCAGCAGTAACCTCAATTATTAAAAATAAGATGCTAGGCATAAAAAAAGGAAAATTGGGGTGTGGTCAGATAAATAGGTGTCCCGTTTCTGGAAATGGAGTAAGGCCGTAGCCGAAGGCTGACCGTGTCTCCCAAGGCTGAGTAAACCTGCCCCATTCAACACTCTCCATAATGACCACATGTCCCACAGCCTTTCTGTACACACTCGCTCTCTCGCTCTCTAAAATGTGAGAGAGAGTGAGCACGTGTGTGGTGTTGGAGGGCTGATTTTCGTCCACCCATTCCCTCTCCCACAGGAGAGAATTATGAGAAAGGGGGAAAAAAACTTAGCAGGATATGAAACATCTGCACACATCTGTTCAGTTCTGTCATCTGCGCATGGGCTAACTTTAACTGTAACGTATGCTTCCCTTCCAGTGCTCAATATTCCTCAAAGCGCCATTAGTCTATCTATATATTTTCCTCATGGAAAGTGCCTCCGGGTGGAGTAGAGCAAGGACCCTCTCTCTCTCTCTCCCTCACTCCGTAGACAGACAGACGCTCCTTCTGGTGGCACCCTGGCATGAGGCAGTGGAGACAAGATCATCCGTCACCACCTCATCTGTCAGGGCACTCTTTATTCTTAGATCACACACTGACTGACGTCTGTGATTAGCCCGCTCAAAAACTTCCACTCCTCTACCCCCTCTCCCTCTCTATCTCTCTCTGTCTGTTTCGAACGACTACGAAAAGCCTTAGAAATCATCACTCATTTATAAGTGACATGTGCATAACGAAATGTCCTTATTCCACTATAATTATTTGTTAAATACAAAAGTTGACATCTGTCAGTAACCGAACATTCCCATTTATATTACGTAAAGTGACATGCTGAACTGTGTCTTCGGCTGTACACAGGCGGATATTGAATGACAGGGAATTATGCGCTTAATCAATTGGAGAGGACAGGCATAGGAGTAATGTGAGGCACTCTTTTTCTAAATGTACTTTCAGAAGAGGTTGGATTCTATAGCAATCGGTACACGACCACACCCATAACTTTACACCCAAAATTTGGATGTTTGGAGATAATACCTTTCACAAAATGTGGGGAAAAAAAAGTCTACACTCTTAAAAAATAAAGGTTTCAAAAGGGGGGTTTCACAGCAATGCCAAACTTTGAGAGACGAGGGGACAACAATCTAACTTTATTGAAAAGTAAACATTTCATTTAAATGTTATATTAACATCTATCATTGGAAAGAAAATTAATAAAAATAGAATTTTTAAATAAAATGTAAATTATTTTTAATTAGTTTCACTTATTTTGTTTTTACATTTCAATGCAAAAATGAAACAAAAAATATATAAATATAAAAATTAGAAATGAACATGGCATTTTTATCCCTCCTCTTGTGATATGGCATTGTGGGCCAACGTTGGGCATTCGTGCCATAGAAGGACCAATTTTGTGTTCCCTAAAGTACGTCAGTGAGTAGTTAAAAGAACCACTTTTCTTAGTTTGAAGAATATTTAAAAAATCTAAAAAAAAACTTTTTCCACAATAAAGCACATTTTATGCAATGGAAAGGGTCCATGGATGTTAAAAGGTCTTTATAGAACCATCAACACCAATAAAAAAAAGTGAGTGTAATAGTAAAATATTTAAAAATGTCATTAAACAAAGATAGATTCTTTTCTCAGGAGTTAACATAACCTTCCTCATCAAGGTCACTAACATTATTTGTTAATCCAAGAGCATCATGTGAACGCCCCCAACAAATGAACATGACACTCCTGGCGTTTAGGGATTCTTCCGCCATGAGGGGAAAGGCCTGAGACTTCAGAGCTGGAGAGGAAGGGAATGAGGCCGATGACGGGGTGGAGGCGCGGGGTCGGTGTCTCCACAGCACATATCAATTAATACCTAAACGCCACGGCCTTGCCTGCCATACTGTCCCCCCTGAGTTGCCTGGCTAGGGCCCGGGCATCTGGAAGACAATTTCCTCCAATTAAAAGGAGCGGGGAGGCATTTAAGTGTGGAATGGCTGTTTGATCAAGTCTCCAAGGCTCAAGCACAGATCCAGCCGACTAAGCTGGAGACTGACAGGCCTGGAGACAGAGAGAGAGAGAGAAAGAGAGAAGGCTCGTCTCTCCTGCCCGCTGGCACTGCCCTGCCCTCGGCCGTGGCAAAGGCTGGGGAGGTGCACCTCCACACACCGGGGTTACTGATGACGGCGGCGGCGAGCACGCAGACCTAGGGACACGCTAACGCTCTCGAACGCTGCCAAGTTCTGCCACACAACACACACTTTCCCTGACGAATGAGTGCAAGACGCATATGTAAATGAGAGCGTACACACCAGGGAGGAGACATTTTGACAGGATTGGCTTGGTCTGTTTAGCCCCATCGAACTGCTATCAGTTGCACTGGCAGAGTGTATTCACAAGAGTCTTCATAACACCCTCTCTCTCACTGCATTTAAACGAGTTTGATATTTTTCCTCCCAAAAAAACATTTTGTCTCATATATGATCAATTCCATGTGAGCACGATATACATTTTCAGCTGCTAATGTGTTTGTGAAGACCAAAAAAAATATATAATAATGTAATTAAAAAATATATAATAATCTGCAATAAGCAATACTTGCAACAACATCAGCACCTCTACGACTGTGGCTATCCCGTGCCTCAGCTATTTTTATTATTTTGCTCATTAGTAAAATATTGTAAAAAAAAAAACAAATTAGCACATTATTTTGCATAAAAACAACACACATTATTTAGCATAAAAACAATGATTACAAATCAATACTGTAGTCTAGGAACAATTTTAGATTAGTTCATAATTAAATACAATTAAAGCTTGCTGTTAAATAAATCAAACATTTCACATAATACGATCACCTCAATTCAGATGGCCTCTCAATTGTAATGCATGACTATTTTCTCTCCCTTGCTCACTGTCCACAATAATCCAACATACTGTTTATTGATTTATTTATTTTAATTTATAAAGGAGCTTACAAGGCTATATTTGTGGTCATGTTAATGCTGGCCTTTCAAATGAATTGTGTGGGATTCTGAAAATAATGTGTGACTTGACTACATTACAATGTCATTTCAAATCAGAAAAATGAAAAGAGCTGACAAAAATGTCTACGCCCAGACACTATTACAGACATAATATCCGTTAAACAATGACGGTACATCTGTGCCGCCTGCTATTTGTCCTTTTCTATGAACAATGAACCTGAGGAAAAAACAGTTATCTCATTTCAACATTATGAAAGATGTAAACAAACTAAAAGTAGCTGAATGTGAATGTGTGTGTGTGTTTAATATTCTTTTCCTTAAGTAAAAGTTGTGGGTCATCTCATATAAAGTGACAGGAGAAATCTGCACCTGGATCTGAATGCATGAGACAGCAAATCAATTTTACTAGATTTATAAAGACCTTTCATAAAGAATTAAGCACCTGGAGTGCGCGCAATAGATGCATGATGCAATGTGTCATATTATAATTCTGACCCTGACAGTGTTATAATTTGTGAAGTAGCAAAATATGCGTAAAACAATGCGCGGAATGATTTTATGGAGTGTCGAAACGCAGCTCACAATCATGCCAAAATACAACATTTTATCTTTTCTTCAATTATTCCAGCACTCCCGCGCGCATTCCTATCCCAATCTCAATCTCCAATTCTTACAACTTTCTTGTTCTTTTTTTTTCCTCCATAAAACATCATTTCCCCAAGCGACAATGTTCGCAACAGACGTTCAAATCTCCATTTCCAGGGGAGATGTGCGTGTTTTTTTTCCGCAGATAAAAAGGTTTTTAAGTCTGATATGACATTTAGCCCTCAGTTGTTGAATGCCATCATAAGGCTTCTGTTCATAAGAGGTCGATCACAGCACAAAATGGCAGGTCTCACCGGCTCTTCCATCTCACAAGTTTTGACACATGGCATGCACCGGGTAACTTTGATCCTAATTCTCCAACCGATCTGTGTTCACTTCAGCTGAAATCCTAAACGCAAAGCCCTTGGGGCTGAAGTGAGAAAGTTTGAGCAGAGATTTGAGGAAACTTTCTTACAGCTCCATATCTCTGCTTGGCCAACACGAGCGAATCTGGTGCGCATCCCTGGAAAGCTTCTGTCCACCTTACAGTAATAACGCGCGATGTGTCTTTACACTTAATTAATAAAGTTAGCCTTGCAAGAGCCACATTTAAAATATAACGGCGTGTTTTTTATTTTCTTTCTTTCTTTAGAGTAAGTTCATGCAATGGCTTCCAGTAAACGCTTTCGATTATGAAGCCGTTTTTATTATCTCACGCGACAACGATTTAGACAATTAATACTGCGTCTATTTCAAACAAATAGTGAAATATAATAACACACACATCATTAGCACAAACTGACTTTTATAAAGCGAATCGAGCGAAATCCATCCGCGAGCCCACTACTGATCTAGCCACTTCTTACCTTTAAATTCATCCGGACGTCAAGACGCGTTGCGAAAGATTGTCTTCATTGAATAATGATGCATGTCCACATAATTGAGCTGATCATTTTCTTATACTGCTGAGGGGGTTAAAGTATATACACACACGCGCGCGCGTGCTTCGGACCTGTTATGATCGTCCTCTCGCGAATCCGTTTCCCAACTGTTCCTCGCGCATCCCGAGTGATGAAAAAGCGCCTTTGAGTTTATTCTCGATATAAACGCGTTCATTGATAGCGATCGGCCAGCATCACAAGACATTTCCCCTCATCTGTCTGTTCGGACTCCCCCCTATCTGGACGGTGAAACGCATTGTACCGTTAAAAAGGCACTCCATTGTCGTCCATTCACAGAGAGCGGAGAGTCTTGCGGCATTTGATGGGACTAAAAGCTTGAACCCTTGATAAAGCAGCCCCGGTGCACGGAATATCATCTCGAATCGTCTATTTTCCCCACGCGGAGAGACTCAAAGGCGCAATTCACTCCATCGGATCATCTTATTGACCTTGACTTCCCTGTAAACACTTATTAAAATCTGTCTATCCTCCTCACATTGTCAGCCCCGTTATTCAGACGAGGCGTAATTGGCTTTGATGCCTGTCGCCGTTTAAAGAACACCGTGGAAAAACACTACAAATAGCTACAATTGCGAAATAAATCTGCTTACCTTTTGGGGAAAGTATCTGAAGTCTTGTATCCTCGAGAAAAAGTCCAGTGAGATGAGCGGAGAGCGCGAGCATCAGTCAGTATAAGAGAGAAGTAATGAGTGATAAAATGACGCTCATCTGCACTGTAACCTTGTGGCGTATTTAATGTAAATAAGCCGGTTATGTTGCACACAATCACACACACACATACACGCATGCACACAAACAGAGACCGGCCAAGACGGGAAGCGCTTTTTTCGCACTCTTATATGCTAACGCGTCACACAGGAGCGCATATTTAAAACAAATGCACGAGAAAGCTTATCAGTTTGTAAATATGAGATGAAATTGCCACTCAGCGGGGCGCGTAGCCTAACCAACCTCCCTCTTCATCACAGAAAGAGGAAAAGGGTCCAGACAGCGGTCGAGACACGCGCTCAGAGACGTGGGAGAAGGTCCTCTGAAAAGGTACTTCGGTGAGGACATGAAACTTTTTTGGGGCTGAACTTCAGCGCTCAGGCCGGTGTTGCTTTTCTACACGAGGAACGAGACGCAGAATAACGCGATTGTACATTCAGTGTCCCGGCAGCTGACAAAAGCTACTGATTCAATAAACTCTTTGTTGTGGGATTATATAATGATTATGTTGTAATTATAGGAGCGCTTTGGTAATAATAATAATAACAATATAAGAGTATCCAATGGGAATGCGAGTGCGTGTGACTTTGAAGAAAAGGACACGGATGCGAGGCTGATTGATTATCGATCGGTTATTAGATTGATTATATTGATTCTGATATATATCCAGATAAATCATAAGGAGGAAGAGGGGGGAAAGGCAGGTGGTTAAAATAATTAAAAACTTCTGTACTTAACTTTATAGGTCCATTTTCCCACGGAGCACATAGGCTATATTGTGCCCAAAAAAAAAAAAAAAATATATATATATATATAAAAAAATAAAATAAAAATAATCATTGCATGCGTTATAATTATAGGCGCACTCTTTAAGGATGTATTAATATTATGTATGCATTTATGTTTATTACCATCACCCACTTATTTTAAAGCAGGACCTTTCTAATTCGAAAAATCAAATCAATAACTGATTATGAATGATTTCTGCATTAGGAGCTGGTGACATCTAATGACACGGTGTATTTACACAGGCAGGACAAAACGCGTCTTACTCCTAACGTGATCCAGAGAACTGTGTTACCCTGTGACAAGTTGCAAAGTGGAAGGTTTTCCTCTTTCTCTTTCTGCTTCACTACACAGTTGTGTGTTTGTGATATTTAGTGTGTTCAAAGGAGCATTAATCGTTATTAAATCCCGAGGCAAAGGCTCGCCTTCTCTTTATTTTCTTTCCAGACAAAACACACGTTTTAAAAGATAGCACATTCATTATTCACTATGAAAATCAGATTCCCATGCTGCCCCTTAAACGCTCAGGAATTCAGCCCGCATTTTCCAGTCTGATGTGTATGAAATTCCTTTTTGAACAAATTCCAAAATAAAAGTTGTGCCTCTAAAGAAATTAGCATAACCATCCCATCAATAATATCGCTATCTCTATGGGAATGATAGCGAAAGCAGTAGGGGTGTTCCTTTACTCAATTCTTCATGGATTCTCTGTTTCTTTTGAACTTGTTATAGCAAGTCAAGTGATTCTTTATCGGTGACAGGCCTGACAATACACGACGAGGACGGGAAAGCAGGTCAAAAGGAAGTTGCCATATGGACTTCAACATGCGCTTTCCTAACAATATAGGGCAGAGAGCTGCTGCACACATAAGTGTGTTTATCGCGCTCTCTATTTATCGTTTATTTTTAAGTGCTTGGGGTTAAATTAAGTTGAAGGCATTTGTTGCGGATAAAGTTGGGCAGCTGTATTCTTGTTAAAGTGAATCGCTCGTTTGTGTTTCTTGTCTGTTTACTTCTCCGTGGCTTTTACGCTAACAAACAAATGTGGATGCGTTCGGGTTGGCTGCTATCCATTTTATGGATTCTGGTGCAAAAGCAAGAAAATAAGGTAAAATTGTCACGTTGTCTGCTGTGTTTGGAAGGGCAGCATTCGAGATTGATCATTTTGTCTCCGCAAATATCAACTTATAACAGGAATCAAAAGGTCGAAAGATCCTGACGGCTCGAGTCACGTGACTCCTGGCTGCCCGCGAGCAACAGGTGCTCTTGGGGAGGAGGGAGGACTCCAGGCATCCTTTCAGATTTCACTTTTTGTAGTCCTTGTCATGCTGAAAGATGATGCTTGTAGTTAGTCAAGTGCAGTCAATTCTGGCTAAATGTTTCTTTATTTGTTTATATAGTAATTTTAATTTGTTTTATTTGTGCATTTAACAATATTTCATATGCTAGGCTTCTAACATACATACAAGTAACTGTATTATACTATTGCTATGTATGCTAATTTATATATAGACACACACACACACACTGTAGGCCTACTGTATGTGTGTACATTTTATATTATATTATATGTGTGTACTTTTTATAGATATATTGAAGTCCTTGACAAAATACATCCATGAGCTGTTTTATTCATAAAACAGGTTTAGATTAAAATCAATATAAATTATGCGAATGCTTAAGAGAAAGTTTGTATTTTAAATCATTTAAGTTTATATTTTAAATCCTTTTCACTATTTTTTATTTATTTATTTGCTTCCACTAGTTAATTTTAAATGGTCCTTAAGTGTGACAAATTAATTTTTAAAGAAAAAAAATCCATGTAGATTCTCAGTTAATATGAGGTAATGAAGACTCTGTAAAATAATTAAGAATTTACAGTTTTAAATAGCTTTAGATCACACTCCAGGACATGTCAACTACCCATATACACATAGTCAGTCAAGTCACTTAAACTGTGTTTCGTCATGTTTGTGTAAAATTAAAAACATAGAAATACTGATATTTCCTGCAGTAAAGCTGATTTCTGTACCGCTCATGTTGCATTACTGCATCAGTAATGCTGGACTAGTTATTTTTGTGACACTGAAAAAGCTGTTGTGGGTAATACACTACTCAGAGAGTAACCCACAGGGTTTGTTTATACTATTAGACCAAGACCACACACGTCCAGTGTAAATATTTCAAGACTTCAAAGTACATGCAAACACTGAGCATTTTATTTTCAATACACGCTCATAACAGTTAACAAAGTGTCAGCCACAGAAAAAAGAATGACTCAAGGTTTGAGCAGTCATAAGGAGAGATAAAGCGATCATGGCTGGGTATGATAGTTTCTCCAAAATTCTTTCTGACGGGAATTTAAGTACGAGCCTATCAGCACTGTGTCTGGTATCTGTCCAAAACAGTAGGCCTCTAAAACAGACATGCCAGTGTTCAGAAAAAGTTAGTTCTCTCCATCTACTTGGACTGAAAGCAGCTATTTAGCATCTTTTAGCAGATGTCCAGATAATTCACAAGTTTATCAAATTAATTCAACGGAGCAATGACCAAGGAAGTGATGTACTCCTAATCAGCCACAAAGAGAGAGAGAGGGAGAGATGGGAGATATGTGGGGCGAGTGTCACTTTAAGACAGAGCAAATACATGACTGCATAAGCATTTTATCCAGGAGCAGCCTGATGGTTTAATGCTTTGCCTAGTTTATATCTACATACAAACACACCAGAATGGTTTTCTCATATGGAAGAAGGGGAGGGGGGCTACATTACTTTTTAAATTGAGTTTCTCAGAGCATAATCTGTTCCAGGTCTTTGATGAAGAAATGTTCTCAAAGTATCACAGTGACTGATTTAATGAGAAGCGAGTGAGCACAATTTCAAACAATCTGATTTTCTGAACCTTCTGTGACTCTAAACTTTTAAAATTGCACTTAAGAATCACATCAATTACTCTTTAAAGTATGACATCGGCTAACTAGGCGCACTAGCATAACAAACACACGCTATGGCGTATTTACTCCATATCCTCTCATCAGGATCTGATACATTGGTCCCTTATGTGAGCCTTCTGCGAAGCCCTCCCAACTCCATTACTGTTTCCCTTTCTCTTCAGCGAGGAGTGGAATACATGTGTGGCGGATCTACAAGTCTGACGATGATTTAGTCAAATATTACAGACGCAAATATTTAGAGCCGACTTCTAGGTTTTCAGCATCTGATGAGACTATACGTTTGTACATTCTCCATATTCTTCAGGCCACAGTTTAGATAATGCTTCTGAACGCTGCTCCAAAATCCCACCCGGCGTTGATGAACTGAGAGAAGTGTATAATGTCTATGACTGATAACTGGACCAATGCTAATTTAAATCATCTGAATCAATGTCTAGCTGGGAAAAAAAAATATCTAAACAAAAACATCTGACTCAAATTGATTACTGACAATGTTGAGCATAAGATATTTAATAATGATTACATGCTTAAAATATCCAGGCCGTTTTAAGAATCCATTACTCGTATATCTCTTAGTAAAAGAAGCCACTGTCTGAGAGTCTGCTTGACAAGAAGAGCCATGACACAAAAACAAACAACAACATTAGCATTGGGAAAAATTAGCCGGCTAATCAGTGTCTTAGTCCCTTCATTATAAATTTGGCTGCTCTTAAGCATAGTCTTGAGACTCAGAAAAGCAAAAAGACTGAACGTTGACACGAGACTTTAACTTAAACCGTTCCAAAATGACTTATTTTTTTTACTGTGCACTGACAATAAGAACAAAACCCCTTAGCATGAACTCATCACACTCGCTCCAGCTCAAACACAGTGTCGCCTCCTCTTTAAGGTCCATATTTCTGTGAAAGCGAGCCATCATATTTTACTATTACCTATCAATTGGTTTCTAATCATGGTAATGAGGCGTCTGCCGTTTGGTGACAGTGAACTAACGGCCTCTGTGGGAGCATTAAGGAGCCTGGGTTATGCTGTGGGCCGTTAACTACCTACAGGCGCTTGCTAATGGCTCCAAATGACCTCCTCAGTGGCTATTAGCACATAATTAGAACCTTGCAGACCATCAATGACTTCCACCGGACATGCGTACCTCTTCGGTCTGCTCCTCCTTGCTCCCCCACTTACTGTTTAATGGTCAGATTATGGTGAGGTGCTGGGATAAGACCACAATTGCTGCATTAAGTTGTGTGTGGCTCGCATGCACCCAATGCTGAGTACAGTAAAGCTGCAAATCATTTGCAGCACTGCGACAGCAGTGTTTCTCGACTAAAAATACCATGTGGACCGTTCACATGGACCTTTAACTTCAACAAGTCCCTGCAAAAAAGTATGAATTCCTGGGTCAGCTCATTTTGACAAATTGAGACAATATAATTCACTGCAAAGTCATCAATCTAATATAGTCATTCTTTTAATATCTAGCGTAAAAAAAAAACATTTAATGTAAATAAATCCCAAAGGAAGAAATCACTGTAAATATCCAATATGCCACCTGCTATCTCTCCCCACCATCAGTGCCCTATCTGTTCTAGTCTCTTTTACTATTATGTGCTATTGTTGTGGATCACGCCGAGCGTAAAGTGCAAGGCACGGCCACACCGCACAAGTGGTTCTGTCACACCAACCTCTGCGTACACTTAGCAATGCTCTCCAGTTACCCAGAACAAAGGCTTGCTTTAGTGGGTTAATGTCAGCTCAGGAGCTGCGGAGAACAATAGCAGAGTTAGAATAAAAAGAGGAATGCAATGTTTTGTAAAGAAAATACACCACGACACATCTATGTGGTAGTAACTTGTCAAATTATCAGCAAATTATCTTACCTCACTGCAACAGTTATGCAAGTCATCTGTGAAAACCGCAGACTTTGTGGCAAAAGTATGAAACAACTAATTTAAGCAGCAGGGAGGAATCTTTCTAGGTCATCAACTAGCCTTGGACAATGGAATCTAAAAAATATCATGATAGGGTGGAGGGAAAAAAACTGCTCTGGTCTATTGTTTTTTTTTTTTTTTTTTTTTTTCTGTGTTTACAGTCACACTGTATATAATGCGCATATATATAATGTTCAACAGTTCGAGGGTGGTAAGAGTATTTAATGTTTTTGAAAAGTCTTTGATTCTCACCAAGGCTGCATTTAATCAAAAATACATTCAAAAACAGTAATATTGTGAATTATATTGACTTTTTCTTTCTATTTGAATATTTTAAAAAGTAATTTTTTCCTGTGTGGCCAAAACTGAATTTGCTGATTTGGTTCTCAAAAAAAAAACATTTCTTATTACTATCAATGTGGAAAAGAGTTGTGCTACTCGATGTATTTGTGGGAACTGTTTTTTTTTTGATGATGATGATGAATAGACCGTTCAAAAGAACAGCCTTTATGGGAAATATAAATATTTCATAACATTCTGAATGTTTCACTGTCACTTTTGATAAAGTTAATGCATTCTTGCTGAATAAAAGTATTAATTATCACCTTGTTGACCCCAAACTTTTGAATGATAGTGTATGTATCACTTTTTAGTGAAGTATTTAGTATACACAAGCCAGCATTATGTGTTATGGATGCATCTTCCTTCAAAGTGTGTAAGTATGGGCAGAGCACAGGGTCAGCAGTGCGCTTTCTAGAGGCCAGAGGCAGTACTGCAGGCTTTTTTTTTTTTTTAGCTAGAGAAGCCCAACAGACAGCCATGAGCAGAGGTCACCTACTCAGTGTTCACAATCACTTCCTGCATTCTAAATCTCCCAAACCACAGTTATCATTTTGGATGCATTTTCTGTGTCATGGATTTAAATCATTCTCTGACGATGCCACCGCCTTCCAGTCTCTCTCTCTCTCTCAGCATTCCCTGAATTAATTTGTTTTCATTTGCAGTATGTCAACTGAAAATATGTAGTTGTTCTCTGTGGCAGTGCAAAAGAATCTCTCTGGCGAGTGTGTTTCTGCTTCTTAATCATTAAATCTGCGTGTATGTTTTTTACAGTGCAATATCAGTAAATACATAAACAGCCTGCTGTAGCTGCTCTCCTCTCAGCTGCATCTGCGGTGCATCCCTCTTCACAGTGTGCCATTCCACAACATTCCCCTAGTGTTTGTCCTGTGTTGTCTGAACGCTGCCAGCCACTGCTGCTACAATGTCAGGCCGAACCACTGCCAAAGTGCAGGGACGGGTGACCGCGGCGGGTCCCAATTATCTGCGGGGTGACGGCGTTGTCCAAAAATAACTTATTTTTCCCATATACTTCTGGACTGGCTGCCCCCGGCCACGGGCCGTCCACCTCTCTAAGCCCATCTGGCAGGAGGACAAACAAAATCTTGGTAGTCCTTCAGTCGAAAACCTTTTCTCAGTCTGGAAAATGACTTCACCCCATCATCCATTTCTCCACAGTGACCAAAACCCTGGACATAGTTAATCAGCGAAAAAGGGCATGCCTCCAAAACGCCATTCTTCCGCAGCCACATTAGTGCACAAGTAAGATTTACAGATCCCTTAATGTTCCAGAGTTCTCCGCATAAAAGTATATACAAAGGTTAATATTGTAATAATATCTTCCTGGAGGGCATTGCAATCATTATCTCTCTAGAGATATCAATTAGAAGCACTTTACAGCAGGTAATGACAGAGATTCCGGTCCAAAATGACATTATTATTATTATCATCATCTATATTCTCGCACTCCCTATACCAGGCAAAAGAAGCAGCGTAGGTTCAGCCAAACGAAAGAAAGAAACAGATCTTATGGCGCACATTAATCTTAATTTTATGTGGTCAAGCTGAGAGACTAACAAGCTTTCGATGTAACCCCTCTGCCTTGGCATTTCAGGTAGCGTGCAACAGTTGTCCGCACCTCACGCGTTCATCTCGTATGCTACTCATCCCTCCTTTGTTTTAGGAGGATAACGTACACGGCGTGGAGGCCGGATACCCGCAAAGCAAACGGAAACGGTGATAGACACACATCGCGTGAGAGACACAGGGGAAGCGGATAGAAACGACAGAGGCAGTTATGAATCAAAAGCTTTTTGCTGCTGCTCGGCTAATATTTGCTTGCCAACAAACACAGATTTACACCGTTGCTTTCGGTGTTTGTCTAGAAACAAACAAAAAAAAAAGAGTCGGAACATTGGAAAAGTTACTGACTGACCTTTGGGCTTCGCTACTAACATTAATAAGGAGGATTTGTTATGTTATTGACCCTCTTATCAACAGCATGAATAATTCACAGCTGGGCCAGCACTTGTCCAAAAGCAGATGAGAAAACAGCACCCATGCCTCTGACTGTTGATTTAGCAGTTTCATATTTAATAAGGAACTGGAGCGCTGGGAGGCGCCTTTTTTTTAGAGAGATTTAATTGGGCACTGGTGACATCCATCACATGGTTGTCATGACCATGACCTTTCGTTTGGGGCTATTCATAATAAGAGAGTTATGAGCCAGTTCCTCGTATTTCTAGCGACTCACCCCTGTGCTTGTGTAATGGATGCCGTAGCATTTGTAAACCTTATCTTACAGGAGTTGGTTAAAGCTAGCGTGCACATCAGATTTATTGCTTTCTGTCAGGCTGGTTAGGGGAGACGTAAAAGGGTGTGAGTATTTGGAGAAGGATGATTTAACGTGGATGGATAAAGTCCTACGCTTTGGAGGAAGAGGCCCTGACATGTTACTGTTTTACTGAGAGTAATCCTTGACACAAATGAGTATTTACAGCCTTAGGGGTGTGGGATATTGGAAAAACGCATTTTCCATATCATTTCCAATCCCCGTTTTAGCGAACAAGCTCTCCAGAGCTAAAAATGCCACGCGGAGAGGGAGCAGCGGGAAAATGGAAATCGAGATGGAAACGAAAGCGCGACTCTTTTAAAGTCGTCTACGTACAACTCTGAGGCGGCGAGGGAGAAAAGAGCTCCACACGCAGGTTAATTTCATCAACCCCACGGGCTCCGGGGACCGAGCCGGAGCCAGAGGGAGCTCCCGACGAGACTTCCGCACAAGCCTTGAAGAAAGTTGTGAGACAGAAGGTGAGAGGGAGAGAGAGTGAGGGATCAAATACAGGTGAGCGTACTCCCTCAGGAGCACCAGATGGCCTGC
This sequence comes from Schizothorax lantsangensis, assembly GCA_027422415.1. Taxonomy (NCBI): domain Eukaryota; kingdom Metazoa; phylum Chordata; class Actinopteri; order Cypriniformes; family Cyprinidae; genus Schizothorax; species Schizothorax lantsangensis. The sequence continues at coordinate 28,986,365 of CM049839.1, read as the reverse complement.
ACTACCCCCTGCGTTTGTGCACTTAACTGCTTCACTGTGTCACCAGAACAATGGTCATTCACCGGCGAGCTCTCTTACACAACTCCTCCTTTATGCATAAACATAAAGCCGTCGTACATTATTAAAGCAGGCCAGGCGCACGTAATCTTTTCAGACTGGGACAAACTTACCACCATTGATATCTATGTATTTATTACAGCAATAGAGCAATATGAGGGTGAGGCGCAGAGAGATATCGGCTTACCCGAGGCTGAGAGGGAAATTTAAGATAAAGGATATTTAATATCCAGTTCACATCACCAGGGCTAAGCCTTTAATAGCACGAGGGGTTTCCAAGCAGGTAATGCCTTTGTCTTTGTCTAAACACACTTCCACGGACTCTAACTGTAGTTGTAGAAAGCGTGCGGGTCACTGATAAATGTGCCGTAATGGCTCGACGTGGGAGATTGCCCATTTGTCCTGTCAGGTTATTAATGCACCTGGGCACTTCCTCCAAAGGTGTTATCTAGCGGTGGAAAAAAAAAACGCGGCGATATATAATTAATTCACTATCTCCCGCGCGTTTGCCTCTCTTTTACAGTGTTCTTACATTTTGTCACATTGCATTAGAATCAAACGACGTGCGGCGCGGCTGGCAATAATCACGGAGACAAATATGCATGTATATTATTGGGAGTAACATTAGGCTGGTGACTTGCATTCCAGGGCACATTACTGCTGCTTATTTTGTGTCTAAATGATAATGAGCGGCGGAATGATAACCTATATCATTTAGAGTGAAATATGAATTTAAAACACTGCCTGCCATTTAGAGAGGAGAAATGTGTTGTGGAGAGATCACTCAGGTGTCTTCTGTGTTCATTTGAAAACCGGGGGGGGGGGGGGGGGGGACAGGGCTTGAGTTTTCTTCAAGTGGTAAAAAGACTATTGTTGTCCTAATTACGAGCTGGCTGATGCATTATTTAACGATCCAACATACATCGCCGGGGCTGGATATGAGTAAAATAATTTATGACAAGATCTCTTTTCTTGCCCCTCACTTTAAATCAAACTTCAATAAATGTGCCACCCCTATCCATATTACATGAGGCCTTGCTGAAAACAAGTAGCATGCAGGAGTCTGTTATTCAAAATTCTTCCGACAGCATGGGGTCAAAAAACAAAATCACACCGAAAAACAAGGAGGTGTGCTTGGTTAGCTCACCTTGGGCTGCACAAAAGGAAAGACAGCAGAGGAAATACAACACACACGCCCCTTCAAAACAATATCTTAAGAAGTCTATTGTTAGTAACCTTAAAGGTCGACCTTTTACAACATATTACTATGCAGCCTAGAAAGGAAAAGAGAGATTGACTCTGGTTGTGTTGGGGTCTCAGAGCCCCCGAGGTCCTTTTAATAGTTCAAAAAACATACTTAACTTTGATGTGACTGTGAATCTTTATGACTGGGCCCAAACTTACGGGAACAGATAAACAAACTTCATAAAATTCATCACATGGTGTCCATGAAAAATGTTACATTACTTTACCAGGTTTGGGTTTAGGAATCTCAGGAATCAGATTGGTGTACACACTATAACAGCATACACTCTTAAAAATAAAGGTGCTTAAAAGGTCCTTCACAGCGATGCCATGGTTCCACAAAGAACCATTCAGTCAAAGGTTCTTTAAAGAACCATCTCTTTCTTACCTTTTTATAATCTGAAGAACCTTCTTTCACCACAAAGAACCTTTTGTGAAACAGAAAGGTTCTTCAGATGTTAAAGGTTCTTTATGGTTCTTCTATGCAGCACCTTTATTTTTATTTAACCTCTACATTTACTTTCAAAATCATAGGAACGATTTATAAACATGTCAACTTCAAAAATGTTACTTAAATATATTTGTTTATATGTGAATGTGAAATCATACTATATGTCTGCATGTGCATGACTGAATTCTCTGGGACAATAAAGTCAAATAGCAACTTATTAGCCGGAAGCATGTGTTTGTGTACCTTTTTTTGTTGTGGTATACAGGTAAAACATCACTGACCTCTATTTAGCTCCCGTGCCGTCATGACAATGGCATCAGGACAGACTTTAATGAGCACTAACACAATGGGCAGACCTGTAGCTATCCATCATCAAGTGTGCTGAGAGCACCACTGCAGCTTAAAAGCACAAGCTGAACAGACCCTGCAGAGGAGGAAAGCAGCCTTAACCAAATTTATATCATATTACACATTGAAATGTGACCCCGTAATGACATCACTGAAATTCAATCAAACCCTTTATTCGGTATTACTTAAGTTGAACTAGTGTCCTTCCTCATCCAAAATTAGTAAATTGAATATGCTTCTTGTTTTTGTTACAGCGGGCCCAAGACACAGCTTGATTTAAAGCGTTTTGATTTTCACAAAGCCTAATTTTCAGGAGCACATCTGAAGAGCAAAAATAGCCCGGGAAGTTGGCAGAATTTTTTTTATTGATTGTGGTTTACGTAATTGCTATCTATCTGTATTTGTCTACTCGAGCACGAGGGTCATGTATTACGTTTCAACGCAGCCAGTGAACACTGTTAAAAGCCATTGAGAGCAGTGAGGGGTGCGGCGGGAGAGGTTTGTTTTTGAAGTTGTTGTGTTGTTGACACTGAGAGGCTCTCAAACTGCTGGTATTGAGAGTGACTGACACATTCATAATTCCACCATTATGTACTTGACTGATCTGCTCTAACGCTGATGTCAAAAACAACAGACTCAACAGTCCTAGATGCATCCATGAACGCTCAGTATCAGGCCTGATTTTAAGATGGGCAACAAAGACAACACCATATATCAGGGGTCTTCAAGTCCGCTGTCCTGCAGAGTTTAGCTTCAAGCTAACCAAGATCTTCAGGATCACTCCATCCTGTTCCAAAAACACAAACAATTCAATTATCAGTACCCAGCTAGAATTCTGTGAACACAGACTATATACGGTACTACAAACTACATACTGATATAAACTAAATATATCAGCTCTAGAACACTGCTTGTACAACCAAATTGAGGGACCAGGACATGCTGTATACGTATGATTCAGTTTTATTTCCAGCTTTCTGGATACTTTTTTGTATTGTGTATTTATGTATTCCAGGGAGAGACATGACAGGAAATTGTGGAGAAAACAGGAAAGAATAACATTTGGAAAAGTCACAAGTCAAAGTCGCTATGACAAAAGATTCAAAGTGTTCATGTGAGCACCATGGCTTAATGTGTCAAAACAGGTTTGCTAAGCACTCGGCTATGACTATGGCCTTTCTATCTGTTTAAGGTTACAAGGCCACTGGCGAGAGGTCACACACACGCATACTGTACAGTATGTGCATACTTGGGAGTCATGAACAAGTTGATTTATTTCTAGAAAATATCCTGTCTGAACATCAGAGCCTGTTGAATCAGACAGCAACAAAATGAATATTCTTCACCTGTCTGCTCATGTTGACTTCTCTTGTTTAGATTTCACAGTGGGGGGAGAAAAAAGAAAACCGCATATTTACTTTTAATTGAAAGGAAATTAAAGACGCATCCACATCCGCAAATGACAAAGGAGTATCACAAGGCTTGGGAGTGATGATAGCTTTTGTTTAAGATGGATTTCATAAAGAACCCCTCCCCCACTGATAATAATAAAGAAAAAAAAAAGAAGTCTTGGACATTTCTCCAAATACAATTACCTCTGCATCACCTGATTCAATCAAATGAATTTGCATTCTGTTTGCATCCAATGTTCCGTGGCCCAGTAAACAAGACGGGGAATAAATCTGATGTGTTTTCATGGTTCTGCCTGCACCCCCCCTATTCGCTACACTTTATTTGGAATATTTGAATTCTCATGAATCTGTAAACGCACCATGTGTGGGTGAAATTAAAAGCTTTACTTTGGAGTAAGGAGCGTCCTCTCAGGATGAGAAGAGAAATGTTTGAAATGTTTGTGACTGGCCATATGTTGCCTGATTGAAGAGAAAAATGGAGATCAATACACTAAAAAATGCTGGGTTAAATACACCCAGGGGTTGTTTTGACCCAGCGGTTGGGTTACTGCCCAGAAGGTTGGGTTAAACATTTAACCCAACTGTTGGTTGAAAACAACCCAATCGCTGGGTTTGTCCATATTTTAGCCAGCGCTGGGTTGTATTTAACCCAGCATTTTTTAGAGTGTATAAGCCCTCAATTGACCTTGAATTTGAAGCTGGGGCAACTGTCACAACTTATTATTAAAAAGAACTGGAAATAATATAATTTAGTCAGCGTAGCACCATTTTTAATTTTTCACAAGAATGAAAACGAGGCTGTGAGGGACAGAAGTACATGCTAGTTGTTCAACTGACAAAACATATTTACATAAAATTAGTAGACAATAACCTCCATAAATTGTTTTGAAAAGTTGTGATTTTTGAAAATGGAATGCGATACAATGCATGCCATTGCAAAGACTAGTTTTCATCCACGTTAAAGGGTTAGTTCTCCCAAAAATGGAAATGAGTCCATGTTTTACTCACCCTCAAGGCATCCGGTGTATATGACTTTCTTCTTTCAGACGAATCCAATCAGAGTTATATAAAAAATTGTCCTGGCTCTTTCAAGCTTTATAATGGCATGGGCAGGTGTTTTTGTTCAACAGTCCAAAAGTAGTCAAATAAAGCGTGCGCATCCATATTAAAACATCATCACACGGCTCCAATATGAATATAATATAAACAGTTAAACAGAATAAACTTCAATATAAACAGTTTTTTGTAACTTCCGCTAACTGTCATATATGCGTGTTCACGAGAGACTGCCTTTCCAGAGGATGATGTAGGACGTATGCGTAGCGCATGCGCGTGTGAGTCTCGCGAAAAACAACGTTTGTTTACAGGAGCAAAGTTTCCTTACTTTACCAAAGGAAAACCAGTCTCCTTTTGGCTTATATCGAAATCGTCCGACATTCTTTACAAATCCTCTTTTTAAAAAAAAATATAACTCTGATTGGATTCATCTTGAAGAAGAAAGTCATATACACCTAGGATGCCTTGAGGGTGAGTAAAATATGGACTAATTTTCATTTTTGGGTGAACTAACCCTTTAAATTCAATAGGATGTTCTTAAACGAATAGTTCACCCAAAAATGAAAATACTGTCATTATTTATTTACCCACATGTCTTTCCAAACCTGTATGACTGACTTTCTTTAGAACTTCTAATGAATATTGACACTGATAATTTCCATATACTGACAGATAATAGGGACCCAAAAAAAAAAAAAACTTCTACAAAAGCACCACAAAAGTAGTTCATACAGCACAATTGTGTGAGGAACAGTAATTTAATTCATTATCTAATGATAATCTTCACCTTCACGTGCTTTCGAATCAAACATGGTGCTTTTATAAGGCTTTTATAGGAGCTTGACAGCCTGTGGTCACTAACACGTCTTTGTATGAGGAAAAAAATGTATTTTTTTGTGTTCATCGAGGGGAAAAAACAACAACAACAGCATACAGGTCTAGAAGAACAAGAAACTGAGTAAATACAGAACATTGCCTTTAACAAACAACCCCCTGTCAGAAAAATTAAATTGTATCAGTGAATTATGATGCATTTGAAAACACAACTGCATTGTAGCCACACACACTGCTACTCACACTCAGCCAATGCACAGAAAGTAAAAGTCCATTGTTCTGTCAAATAAAAAGCCCTAATCTATCCGTCTTGCTCTCCTCCCACCAGCTACTCCATGAGACCAGACTCATCTTCACATGTCTTCATATTCATATGAACACACAGAGGTGGGGGTCAGCTCGGTTAAAGACTCCCTTTACATCACGAACATCATAAAGAACACAGGCCTGTCTGAACGTGTACATTAACTGATCTCCATGTTCCACTGGGACAGATCAAAATGAAGAATAATATTGTAAAGAGATAATGGAGAAAAAGAAATGTGAATATGCTAATGCTTCCTTCTGACATATGAATGTTTTGAATTCTTCAAGACTGTAGTAGCCACATAAACATCTAGCAGAATACTGATGAGAAGACGCCCGGTGCTACCTGACGCTAACAGTACAAACGTGTGCTAGCAGACCTGACTTCCTACTTGGCTCCAATCCTTCCTATAACTCAACAATTTATGCGAAAAAAAAAAAAAAACTTCCTCTTAATAATGCAAAGTCTGCGACTGAACCGTTGGGCAGAGTCTATAAAAGATTGTATTAGCTTGATGATGGAAAATATTGCATTTTCCATTCAGCCCATTTGTAGATGTTTTTGTAAGTACTGAAGCATAAGCATAAAGACCGCGGTGGTTTGATGTCGCTACAATACTCATATTGAATGGGGAGGTAAATACCACAGCTTTGATTGAGGGTAGAAGAAGAGAGGTTGGGGTTGGTTTGGGTTCCTTTAATGGCAGGCCGACCACTGTGTGTTGGAATAATAATTATGAAGACTATTTATTTTTAATTGATATGCCCTTTCTTACTATGAAAAGAACAATTATCCCAAGAACCGCACGCCTCTCTCATGCACAGTATGCCATTGAAATAAAAAGGGTCCTGTGCAAAATCAGCAAGAACAGTCATATTTCTGCCAAAACCCTTTTTCTGTGTCAACGTTTATATCAAAGAACAATAATTTTGGCATTAAAACCACTCAACTCACCAGTCTAATATCATTTTTTGATGATTTGCTGGATTGATTGGGTATTAAAAGCAATGATACAAGATAAGAGCCAGTAAAGAAGGGAAAGATTTCATGTTAAGTGCATATTACATTCATGGGGCGCTGCATAATTTGATGTGAGAATATTTCTTACGGACCGTGTTATATGTGGATAACTATTTTACAGTTCTGAAGTTTAGCTTTTCATATAAATAAGCGTTGTAATTACTCCTAAATGGAGATCCCGAAATGACCAGAGGGCTTTTCACAAGTGTCAAAAGAACTCATAACCACTCTCTCTTTCATTCTGAATCTCCGTCGACTGCAGGAGCGAGTCTTAGTCTGCACCAGTGGATGTTTCTAGGTCTGCCACAATTTTTGTCTGTCTGTTTTTGCTCGTATATATTTAATTAGGTCAGCAAAAAAGAGAAATTGTGTCAAATTGTGACTTGAGAATTGACAAAATCCTTAATACTTTTCTCCCTGGAATAAATTATACATAGACTTTGAAAATAAATAAATAAATAAATGCACCATACATTATTCTGTTGACTATGACAGAACAGAAATAGGCCTTTTCTCTGACTGGTAAGTTTTCTTTGCATGTCTCAGTGTCTCACTTATTTAGAGACATATTTATTTATTTAAGTTGAAATAGAAAACCAGTGCAGTAGAACATAAAAGCAATCAGTCGCTGTTCCTTAACAAGAATGTGCCCCTGTTAAATAAACTCTAAACCCATCAATGAAAAACAGCTCAGTACATCAGCAATTTTCTGAGGCATTTGGAGGACAGACAAGCTATAGCAATTTTTAATTTATTTATATTTTTCCCAGACTAAGGGATGCGTGTTATCTTTTATAGAATTGACAGAAAATAAAAATTACATTTGATCAATAGGCTAGGCAAGGCAAGGCAAGTTTATTTATATTGCACATTTCATACACAGTGGTAATTCAAAGTGCTTTACATAAAAGGAAGTTAAATAGTCATTAAAAATAATAATAATCACAGCAATAAAAACAAGGAATTAAAAATAATAATAATCACAGCAATAAAAACAAGGAATTTATAAAACAATATTTTAAATGAATTTAAAACAGTTAATAGAATAGAATAGAAAATGTTTATACATAAAATGCAGTGCAATCAGTTTGGACGTAGCACAATAGTTATATTGCGATTGTGGTAGCCGTGTTTGAGCAGGGGGATGGGATGGGATTGGATCGTGAGGATGAATGCGGGCCGATCCCCTGTTTTCTTGCCTCCTGGAGATGCAAATGTCAGCTTTGAGCAGTTTGTGGACTCCCTGCTAAGTGCTTGGCAAAAAGCTTAGCTTGAGTGGACTTCTGGTCCACAGTCGCATCTTCCAAATCCGCTTCCACACCCTTCATTGTGAAATAAATGCATTCCATTCATTCTTATGAGTGTAGCACACAACTAGGACATGAAATCCAATGACTTTCTGTCTTAGTCCACTGATGTCCCTTCCTAGACAGTTAATTAAGCCGAATTGTCCGTGTTCCGTCCTAATTCTTTTCTGATCATTCAGCCTTTCATCATCTAATATTTCATCTTTATTGGCTTCTTTGTATTCAAGATTTAGGTCTGTCTCCCTCCCTATATGTAAAATGTATATATGATATATATATGTATATATATATATATATATATATATATATATATATATATATATACACATATACTCACACACACACATATATGATATATTGTATATATATATATATATATATATATATATATATATATATATATATATATATACACACATATATAAAATTGTGAATAAAACTGAGTTACGTTCAAACTAACCATGGAGTGGGCATATGCCTCCTTACTTTGAATAGACATGATACTTCTGGTGCAGGTACTGTTTTATACTAAATGTCATATGGAAGCCGGTGGCTAAGTGAGGAGCAACAATAGCACTAAACTACTTTGGCACGAGATGACAGACACATTTTGAAAAAACAAACATGGCTCTGAGACAGCATAACTTCATCTCGGCTACTTAAAAATATCCCGTTTCATTGCAGTCCAGAAACATTCCATAACTGGGCTACACATGAAGAGCGCAGGATGGAAAGGAGCAGCGTTTTCTCTTTCTCCCTCACACTTCTCTTTTTCTTTTCCTGAAGGCTATTACTACCATTATGTGAATGGCCTTTGTGGATTTACTGTGTGTGTTGTGCCAGCCCAGGCCAAAGAGAAGTCCTTGTGGAATAAACTAATCCTTTTCAAACGGGACGCGACTGACGCGGACATTACTTCGCAAAGGCAGGGAACAGAGGGTGATGTCTCCCGTCCAAAGTTTGGATTCAAAACACACACGCGGCCCCTCGCCCCTCCCTTTCTGCGGCCTTTTCTTTTGAAACTGGAGGCCAACTACAATAATCACGCTTCGCTCAAAGTATTTATCAGATGGAAGGAGGCGCGATTACATCGAGTGCAAATATGTGTCCCCGTTATCCTTCCAGACTATACGATCCACCGGAGCAACACTGGAGGTGACACGGAAGAGAGAGAGAGAGAGAGAGCAGAAGAGCTGTGGGATGAAGATATGGATAAACTGAGTGGGAGGTGAAGAGAAGAGAGAGGAGGGGGGTAAAAAGTTGAAAGAGAGACAAGACCAGCTGATAGCGAAGGAGAGAAAACTTGATAAAAAGAGGAACTGGGGGAAAAGAAAAAAACGAGACGGGGTGGGAGGGAGCTTTATATACGGCAACTCATTATCCCACAATCAAACCACTCCTTTTCTCTTACAGTTGCTCTCTCTGCCTCTCGGTTTTGTTTACGCTCTTTCTTTTCAGTCTTCTTTTTTGTAACTTATTTATGAGGAGTTAGAGCGAATCTGCAGAGCTTTGCATTTCACTCTCGGTTTATGTCTAATTTAGTAAACATCCTGGTACAAGTCGGCCCTGTCAACATCCCCTCCCCTCACCTCTCATTTAGATTGTGGCTTTATGTTTGTAGGGGTGAGTAAAATAAGAGATGTTTTGATCGAGTTAGCCTATGTCTCAAGTATGGATCTTATTTTAGTCTCTGTAAGAGGTATAAGGCCGCTAACCACATCACTGCATTGTTGTGGTGGTTCTGCTGTCATAGTGCGTTTTCTTCATTTCTCATTACCTGCTAATGTGGACAGGGGCCAAAACCACTAACCAGCCCTCTACCCACCTCTCAGTATCTTCACTTTCTCCCTCTCTCTCTCTTCTTCCAGCTCGGCCCCTGCTGATGGGCTAAATGGTCTGGCTGCTAACAAAAGGAGAAGGGGAGAGAGATGAAATATATTTTGACTGTTTCATGGAAAAACAATCTGACACAAAGTAATATTCATCTCCAATGAATCCAATATTCTTTTTGGAATGATATTAGACGGTATCTATTCTATCTTCCATTGTGTTCCCATCTGCCCTTTTCAGGATCTAAATTATGTGCATTAGTACGTAAATGGGCTAATGCCTGTCTGTATTTAGCAGGCTACATGCCGTGAATATATTCTCTGCTTCACGAAGTAATTGGTAATTACAGTGGTCATTTAGGCAATCACTGTCTCTCCCAGATTCATGTCATTCTTAAAAATAACTAGCTCTTAACCTTTGACAGAATTCTACAGAAACTGTTCATCACCGCCCCCGCTTTGATTAATTTTGTGCATACACTTTCTCTCCCTCACAAGTGCGACTGCACACACTCTTGCACACACACACGGAACTGTATCAATAATAGTGATGTTTTTGCATTTGTTAACTGTGACAGTTTGCCTCTCTCATCAAAACAGAGAGATGTGGGGAGAATAAAACAGTTAAATGTAAGGTACGCTTACTGTTCAAAAACGATTAGTTCCATTTATAAACAATTAGACAACAGGACACACAGGGCATTTAGCCTTATCATCTCTTCCTAATCTCCCTCTCTCAGTCTCTTTCTCTCTCCCGCTCTGCCACGAACAAATTCAGTGCTTTAACTGTGATAATCTTTTGTCTGCATGCTCCCTGTATTTCACTTTCTTTGTTTATACAGTCTTATTCACACATTATTCATTTCCACGCATAATGAAGCAGTGCACAGAAGAACTTTCGCTCTGCGGATACTGACTTTGAAAAATAACAAGGTCGACAGCTTTAGCTCCAAAACATTTCCCTCCGTGGCACTTAAGATCTCCATTATGTTGTCTAAGGCACTAAAGGATCTTCTCCCTCGTCTTCCCCACACCACAAGTGAGATCGGTTTTGGGTTTTTGCAAAACTTGACAGGAAGTGTGGAAGCCTTTTAATATCACGTCAAAAATGGTTGCTGCAACAAGAACTGTTTAGAATTTAAAACGTTGCTTCTTGTAAAAAGCAAGCTTTTTATGATGTTTCAGTGCTATATACCTATTTAAAAAGCATACAGTAAATCAACAGTGCGGTGTGTTTGTGTGTAGCGTATGTCATACATGTCAGAGTCACAAAAAGCAGGTGTCTTTTTTTCTGGCTTTGTTATGAGTGGAGAGATAAAGAATAAAACATTTCCAAAATCAAATATTTGAAAATCATTCAAAAAAAGGGTTAATATAATTTAACAGTCTCCCAGAATACTGAATCTTAAAATATGATTTGTACCCCTTATAATTTCTTACCCTTGCAACGTTTGACTTCGCTCAAATGGAGAAATGAAATGAAATTAAGTCAAAGAATGGTCCCTGTAATATTAATGAGAGTTTGTATGGTGTAATTTAAGCTTCCTTTTATGCCTGAGTTGCAAAGCCTGAATTATCTATTCAGAGGGATACAAAGTTTTACTGCCGTGAAAGTTTAAAGAATGTTCTTTCTGCCGCTGCCACAGCTGAATGGGGCTTAAAACAGAGGTTAGTCTAGAAGGATCTTCTGAGTACAGGATGCCCCTTTTATTACTAACCTTTGACCAGTCTGTCCTCTCCAAATCCTAATTTTAACCGTTATGAAAGAGACAAAAGTATCAGCTTCAGCTGAGCATGAAAACGGACCCAGAAGAAGACGTCTGTCAGAGTTAGAATGAGGACTGTCTGAAACAGTTCATCCATGACCTGCTGTAGTATAGACTGGTGGACTGTAGTTCAGTGAGTGCCAACTAGGGCTGTGCAATTAATCGAATTCGATTCTCACGCGCATCTCGTCAGTAAAGCCGGTTCCGTGATTGGCACTAAATCGCCATCACCTGTTTTCAAATTGAGCGGCAGTTAATACACAGAGCCGTAGTTCACTGACAAGTTATAATCGAATTCGATTCATCTGCGATTATGAACGCGATATCGCGTAGCTTGTCAGTGAACTACGGCTCTGTGTATTAACTGCCGCTGCGTTTGAAAACAGGTGATGGAGATTTAGCGACAATCACGGAACCGGCTTTACTGACGAGATGCGCGTGAGAATCGAATTCGATTAATTGCACAGCCCTAGTGCCAACAGTTTGACACATATGAACATGCAAGAACACTGGACATTTTTAGAAGTATGATTACTGGAGTACATTTTACATGAAAATACTATTTCAGTTTTTCTACTTCAAAAATGTACTTCACTTGCTATACACACTGTATCAAATATATGCATCAAACATGCATTTAGACTTCACACTGCACAGCAAGCAAGACAAAATACAAATGCTGTGGCCAGTTAATAAGAACTGAGAAGGAAATTAAAACATTTAGAACTATGAATAATATGGTTATTAGTTCTAGAAACAATACAATCAATATATGAGCCCATATAAAAATTAAAAGAAGGCTTTGAGGAGAAAAAACTGAACTACATACTGCAGTGGTGGAAAACCTGCAGCTCAGCAAAGAACTGATGCTTTTTTAATACATCAAAGCTTAAGAGGACATATAATTAAGAGTACATGAATCTAATGCGTTTTCATTCTCCCCGGGGATTTGTTTTAGCTCTGATTTCTTTGATTGTATTCCCAGTAAAGCACTCCAATTGTTTGTACAATCAAGCTGCAGGGACCGCACGTATTTGTGTGCGTGTGTGTGTTTGTGTGTGTGTGTGTATTCTCAATGGCCAGCATAAACATTCATTTCAGTGTGTGTCTGTCCATGTGCATGTGTATGCGTATGTGTGCAGTCATTGCCAAGCATAAGCATGTATTTGTGATAATTCGGATCACTGCACGAGCACGTTCCCGCTGACACTGCTGCCACCCAATTCCGGCCTTATAGGCATTATGGAGAAGAAGCCGTGCTCCAACAGTACTCTGAGCCGGGCTCCGTCTCTGCTGTGTGCTTCTGGATTTTATCAAGATTTCCCGCTGAGCACCGATATATTAGTGTGGCAAACATATCTGCCAATTCAAACTTGCATCAAAAGCGTATCGACGACGCAGCCGAAACAGCATTTCCATGCACTTCGTCTTTTGAATTGCTAAAATCAGCTTGGCAAAAGAAGCGGCACCATAAAATTCAGCTGTGGTTTTCTTTCAGCCAAAGCGCTTTTCTTTTGTTGTGAAAAAGGAAAAAAAGGTGGTGGTGGCGGAGGGGGTGTGGAGAGAAAAGCCTAGGTCTTAGCTGCGCAAGAGTATGGGGAATGCATGGGTCCATCTGGCATCCAAAGAGAAGGCTTTGTCAGGATCCATCCAAGACACACTGCTGCAGAAGGGTCCTTTTCTACAGCACCTGCAAAAATACCTCCGAGCCGCGCCAGGCGTCGTCTGCCTGCCCGCCCGCCTGCCTGCCTGCATCCTTAGCATTGTTTTTCTGTAACCTCTCCGAGCCCTGCGAAGAACGCAGCCACCCTGCTGCTTTTAGAAATATGGGAAGTAGAGAAAGATAAATATTTAAAGGGCAGAGAGAGTATCAATGGAGGGTTGGAAGTAAAATAGCGCTCTGGAACGAAGGAGGCCAACGCCAAATGTCACATTAAAAAGCGATACATGTGTATTAGAGAGCGAGACAGACCGAAGAGATGGCTCTATCATTTACCCAGGGACACCTCATGCTAGACTGTTCTTCGTTAAAGCATTCCGTCTCGTCACCGCTACCTAATTTGCTGCTGATGTCGATGTTTTCGACTGATTCAAACGAACAAGTCGGTAAAGTCTGTCACAGGCCCCTTTAAAAGGCGCCTTGACTCCAGGGGCTGTTAGTAAAAGTTCACTGCATGAAGATGTCTGCGGAGAAAAAGGGAAAAACACACACACACTAGCTGACCATTAAATGAGTTTAATGTAGACTATTTCACAGATGCTTTTTATGAAAATGAGAATTAGGTTATGCTTGAAGCACAGTGATGATAAATCCTTTCTAAGCTTAATTATGATGTTATAAAATTGTGCCCCGCATGGGCACATACAACTTTTAAAGTGTATTAAATATTGCAATCATATTTAAAAAATGCCATAATCTGTCTATATAATTAGAATTCAGCGAGTAATTGCATGAGAGTACCAGAGGTGAAGGTGAACTTAATTCTCACACAACCTTCACCCCAAATACAGACAGCATAGTGAATCTGTAATGAAACCACTCGGGAAGCACTATATCTATTACCAAATATAATGGAATTCGTTCTACAAAGTCCACTCGCACAGATCCGAATGTGCTTTTTTTTTGCTATTTATAGGCCTGTGTATTTTCAAGTGATCAAATCAGAGGCTACAATAGAGAAAAGAGCACTCAGGATGTGCTTAAAACACTGTGGCGAAGCTCAGATATAAGCCTGCTCTTTCTCTCAAACGAGATCTTTAAAAGCATTACAGAAACTTCAGGATTTTTCCAAAGAGAGCTGTAACTGTAAATCAGTAAAATGTCTGGCCGTCAGTATCAGGTGTTCCAATCGACACGGGTCAAGTTGGCCGCCTGACCCTTGCAGGGACGAGGCTGTGGGTGAGATGTGCAACGGTGAAGTGGATCGCGGCAGGCACGATGAGCCACTCGAGAGAAGCATTGAGACAGGGTTGGATAGAAAGGCACAGAGCGAGGCTAAGTGGTAATAGAGCCTTATTATCGGGTCACCATAGAGGCCCGGAGTGGAGGATAATAACAGAAGAGCTCTGCGCTACTCACACCTTAACCTCCCTCACTGTCTGATATCTATTCCTCAGGGGCGTCAACACTTACGACGCAGTCCTGGTCCACTCGCTGCTCTTTTTCAGCTCTCGGTGCTGCCACTTTTTATTCCTTCTCCAGCGCAGAAGCGCTTTTTTTGTTTGTTTATCGGTTTGGCGCGGCATCTCTATTCCTCTCCCGTTTCAAATTAAGGCAGGTTGTGTTTCTGCTAATGTTTGGGAGAGTACAACATAGTCCATACGCCGAGGGAGGACAGCTTCATTTCTCTCAGCATCTCGCGTGCTTGACTCTCAGCTTTAAGAGAGATGGCAGAGACGTCAGGGTCCTGACAAGTCTACACCATTAGAGCCCACGCTTAACTTCTGAGAAGCTGATTAGAGCGTTGCTGTGCCAGCCACAATCCATCACTTCTAGTAAAGGAGCTTCTTATCCATCTAACCAAGAGACAGCCTCCAGTGCACCACAGGGAAGCGAAAGAAAGCTAAAACATTCCCTTATCAAATCCTGGACTGAGTAGCCCTTGCTTCAAATGGCTAGCGAATCTGGGATGACCAGCTGTACCACGAGACGGAGCTCGGCTTTGGCTTTGGCGTGCACCCGGAACATTTCGCTGATGGCCTTGTTGATGAAGGACGCAGAGCACCCACAGACTCAGCATCCAACTGGAGCTCCTCTGAGGACCCCACACATCCCTGGCATGTGGGCAGAGATAAAGCTTGCGCCAGGCCTCGAAAGTTGCAGTCCAAAGTTTTGCCCGAAGAAAAGCGAAGGGAAAATAAGAAAGTTTAAGCTTGTTTAACTCCCCCCTCCCCAAAAGACAAGCAGTCATGCCATCTGTGAAGATTCTCTCTCCAGCCATGGCCACTACTCTAGAAGAATTGGGGGAGGGTGAAGAGAGAGAGGGGGGAACGCGAGCGGGACATAAAAGGAAAAAATGCGTTTGCACGGAGGAGTGAACTGTTCCGCAGACAACGCAGGTACAAGGTGGGCACGTGCCCCTGAAATCTTCAAACATATCCCCGCTAGATCTGGATCTCTGTAGCCCTCGTACTGCTGGCAGAACAACTGAGGACGTTAACCCCTCCTTCTGTTCGCCTTTGATTTCTACGAGAGCAGAATGGAGACTCGCTCTTCTTTTTGCACATGAAAGCCCGCACTTGAAAAACGGACATGATTTCCGACACTGTCATGGCTCGAGTGTGCCTTGAAGGGTGGCTTCCTTTGACCAAAAAACATCCCTAGTTTGTTCTTGTTTTTTATTTTTTTTTATTCCTGTTTCCTGGGAAAATCTGCCAGAGCTTATACATGGAAGCCAATGCATGAACTTTCAATCAGGGATTAGCCGGATTTTCCAATGTGGATCTTCTTTTGTGAATTTGGCCAGCGTCGCCTCTGTCGTTGGCAAGGGAAACGTAAATAGAAAATGATCCCTGGGCCAACAGGGATTGCCTTGCCTATTTCAAAGAAAGAGTTAAAATAAAGGCCACTTAGCCCTCTCCATCAATGTGATGCTGCATCAGACCGGAGTCACGTTCACATGACAGACCACCAAAAAAGTCCTTGTCCAAGTTCGCAACATATTGCCGCCACACACTTTGGTCCATTCGGCCAAAAGAAGGGGAATGCGCAACATGGCTGAAAAGAAAAGAGCAACAGAAATGACTGAAGATGGAATGAAAGAGCCAATAACGCTAATAGCTCAGTGTTTCTGAGGCTCTGGTTTTGTTAAAGCCCTCATGGTCCCAGTCCCTCTATACACATCCATTTGTACATCCATTTCCATATCTCTGGCCACTGTTCCACTTTAGAAGTCCACTTACCCCAATCTAGATGCTAATCCTAGCTTACCGTACTAGCGCGTCAGATAAGGGCACAGGCCGCCTATATGTTACTTTCATTCACTGATGCAGTTCTCTGCATGGCTGCCAGCCACTGTGCCCAATGTGTGTGTGTGTGTGTGTTTGCTTGTGTAAAAGAGAATGCGGCTTTGCAGACCTACACAAAAGATGACCTAACTTCCAACAAGCTGAAGTTTTATCTGCTTGTGAACAATAGACAAATATGCCACCCATGTGAGCTCTGTGTTTGTTCTTTAAATGTCAACTTTGAAATCCACTACATTGCGGCGACTGCAGCTGGATACAGGCAGCAAATGAGACACACTTATGCCACTAACGCTCAGCTCCATTAACTACTGTATCTAGAAACTATGACATAAAAATCAGTGCACAGGTGTGAGCTGTATGTCTATCACAGATATTTTTTTCTCTTTTTATCACAATACAACTTATTTATTCATATGTTAATCAAATTCTCTTATTCCTTTTGCCAGTCTGGCTTGTGCTATTCTTTCTCCCATAATGCCACACCCACATAGACACAGCACTCTCGGAAAAACTCATATTCTCAGCCTCCTGTGGTGAGAGGCTATTCAGCAGGTAGAGAGCCGCCGCATTGTATGCGACAGGTTCCACAGGAGAAAACTGTATGCTGGTATTGGTACGAGACAAATTTGATTGTTACTGAAAATGCCTTTAAACATGGGGCACAAGCATGAATTAAGAGGAAAACGTCTGTATTCTGTGTCATTTTTCCTTCAGTCACTTGAGAGAAGGAAAAAATGCTACAGTTAGTGGCACCAAAACACACTTAGCAGCATTCCTAGCCTTCTATCCATTCGAACGCCGCAGCAGAAAAAGAGTTAAGAGCGCAAAATCGCTTTGGGGAGAGGAAGAGTTGCTGTCCCAGTTTGTTTCCTCACCTATTCATGTCCTTCTTTGTTCTTTAAGTTCTTTTTCTCCACTCCAATCCGTGTCTAACAAACTCTTTTCTTTGTTTTTGTCTTTGCACTGGCTCTTAAGGTGCTTGTTTCTCTACAGCTCCGAGCACCACAGCTTGCTGCTTGTTTGGCCGATTAGCACGGGGCTGCTGTGTGCTGTGTGTGCCGTGCATGTGTATCTGTTCTCCGGCTCCTCAGGGCCCCAGGGGCGTTACGCTCAGCGTAAAATGGCCCTCCACTCTGCCCACCTATCTCTCCCAAGATGAGGCCGCAGCCTCCCAGTGGAAAATCCCCATCCCCGAGCGCTGGGCTAGGAGGGGTAAGGATTAGGTGTTCCGCCTGAAAAGCACACTAAATTGAGTCCTCAATGTTTATTTTTATACTTTGTGTTGTAAATTAAAATGGTGGAAATTCATCTTTATTGTACTTTGTTCCCCTGCATTCTTTAAAATCTGATTGTTTTGCGTGCGAGGGAGTGTGACTCGCTTTTCAGTGCGGGGAGAACAACTGCGAGGGGGAAAAGTAATCACCGCATACACATACACAAAAGGATTCAGAACGCTAAGGAATCAAACAAGCGCTATATCCAGAGAAGAGAGCACATACTCACTCTAAACGCTCTGTTCCAGCACATTTTCCATGATCCTGAACTTCTTCTCAAAGTCTGATAATAAAGGACTGTTTCATTATAAACAAAAGTGGAGATATCTGAAGATGTTCTGCTGCTCTCATTTAAAGAAAATCATGTCAGTTTCTAATCAATGCCCTCCAATTAAATGTCACATAACCAAACTCTCTCTTTTAATTTCCTGTGTTTGGAGTTAAAGCAACAGTCCCTTTCTAGCCCCTCTCTTTCCTTTCTCCACCCTGAAATATTAAGGAACTAATCAAATAAATCAATAACACATCTCATATGAATACATGACTGTGCTGGATGTGTTTGATCCTCACCCTAACTTTGATTTGAGAGCTGAATTTCTTTGATTTCAAGACAAATGCATAATAAAAATTCCAAAAACTGGACAATGCCTAAAATATCACAACCAAACTATGTTTGTCTCTCTTTCTCAAGCATGGTCCTAAACAATTTAAGAAATCAACAAGTAGCCTACATTTTCTCAATTGTGATTCTTAATTAATATTTTTCATGCTCTAATAAAATATTTTTTTGCTCTTAATAAGATAGATTCACATTCAAACTGGTTTATCTGATCTGATCTGATTTGGGTGAATTGTACAGACACTGTAAAATTAATCTTAATTCAAAGAAATCCCATTTCATATTTTTTTTCCCTTATTCTGCGAGTTTCATGTTAGCATGCTAAATATAACTATTATAACTAAATGTAATGCATGGGAGAAAAAGAGATATAAAGGTACTCTTTGCTGCAATGACATAGCAAAACTATTAAACACTGTGTGAAACCACAGCATAAGATCCACACTTCAGCACAATCATAATAATGGTAACTTCATTTGAAGTGTTTTATGTGTTTACACACACACAGATCCACTTGTGATCCAGTTCAATACGAAGCATGTTAGGAACTAGATATTCACTGTCAAGTTTCAGCTGATGCATCAAAATAACATGCAGTCCCAACACAAAAATATGAATTTCCATTTTGTAGAAATAGTGATTAAAATATGCCTGCACTGAGTAAACTGAGAACAAAGAGCATTCATGCTCTGAAAACAGAGCTAACTGACTTCCTTTGGTCTCTGTGAGAGTGAAGCTCAGACTGAGACGTAAACTTAGACTAAGTTACAAAACAACATTTTCACAAAACTCTGTCTCCGCGTACAGAGGATAACAGGAAAAAAAGCCTCAAGAAAATAATTTGAAACGGGAGCAGATATTAAACAAATATTGCTCTTTTTACATCGTGACATGCTAGGAGGCGCCCGCAAAGCAAGATCCTTTGATGTATTCCAGTATATTACTCTAAATGGTTTCATCAGTCTCTGACGAGTGAGAATATATGTCATTTTATCATCTCTTGATGATGGAGCCTGAATGTTTGCCAAAGGCTTCCACAGTCACACAGGGGAGGATGCTGGGGGTTCGAGGGGTGCTGGGTTAGTCAATCTCTGGCAGCGAAAGCAGGGCGAGCGAGAGGTGGAGTGAAGGGACAGCTCTGTCTCCTCCATCCAGACTGCTATTTTCCCAAAGTTATTTGTAAAAACGCTTTGCATCAGTCTTTAAAACTCTTCATTAATCAATCCAGTCGTCTTATTATTTCTGTAAGTGCAGAAGAGATTGCTAAATAAAAAGAGATTTCTCGTTCAGTGGGGGGAGGGAAAAAAAGCACAGTGAAATGAAACTGCATTCATTGAACCTTAAAATGTTTTGATGGCTTTTCAGAGGCACATTATATTTACATAGGAATGTGTCATTAACGTCAACGGCGAACCAGAAACTATTAAACTAATACAATGCTAAACTGAACAACCTTGAGAATTTGATTAGAGCCATTGTGAGTTTTAAAAATGCTCCATTCTTGGGTTAAAACAAAAGACTGATGCTTTCAGCTATGCTAATAATTCAGCTGTCAACTTTCATTGATGTATTTGACTGCTGCAGCTAGCATTTACATACTTTATATATAGCAAAGAGGGGTGGGGGCGGGGGTCGTCTACGCAAAGAATCATAATAGAGGTTCGAAACAAACACGAAACTGTTTGTGTTTCATTTCAAATTAGCCGCTGTAATTTTCAAAAAGACTGCAGGCATTGTTTGCTTGGCAAAGTCATGCGTTTTGGAGCAGTTTTAATTCTCCTATTATTGCACTTGCTGGAGACGCAGCATTTCCCTTTTCTCTGCTCTGCCAAGTGCTCTTAAACAGCCGAGAATAATCTTGCTGAAACTCTGCTTTAATATCAATGACCTTCTTAGACTGTTTATCAACCGTAGGTGGATGCGTCGGAATTCTGTCATTGTCTTCAAAAGCACAATTTCTTCACAAATCGACGTACTTCTGACGTCCACCGAGTTCCAGTTTCTGCTAATTGAAGTTTACGACTCCAATAACAATACAGCTTGTCATAGTTAGCAGGCAAACATGCGCTCCCTAGATGCTATTTTAAATGCAATTATGAAATTTAATAAATACATAATGGGATGTTTCAGCACAAGACAAAAAAGGTAAAATAAGAACCTATTTGTGATTCATTATCTGTTCGAACATATATTACATCTTTGGCAAGATCCTTAACATTGTTTCATCAAACCCTGGAGATATTTTACACAGTGATCTAATTAAAGTCACCATTTTGCCTAGTATCCCATTTAAGAAATCTATATGTTCTATATAATTATGAAATGATGCATTATTTAATACATAAACCCCAAAGCTCCATGTGTGCCTATAATTTTAATGAAAAAGTAAATGAATAGACTACCTCTTTTTTAGTCCTGTTTAGAGGCTTAATTGCAGAAATAGATGAATGATGAGTTTGTGAATGCTGAAAAGACACGATAAATACAAAAGAACAACTGGAAGCATCATCTGAGGGTTTAAAGAACATGACATTATTAAAACTCCACAGATACACACATAATACTATACATGCGAACTGACAGATAAGTATGAAAAGTGTGTGCGTGTGCAGGTCAGGTTTTACCTGCGTTGTTGCAAACGAATGTCCTCACAAGGACTGTAAAATCTGAAATCATCAGCCAACTATCCCCATGAGGAAAACGGCTTAATAAACATACTAAATAATGAAGTAATGGAAATGCAAAAAGGTTTGTGTGAGGGTTAGGCTTAGGATAGAAAATCACATTAGCTCAGTATAAAAACAACAGAAGTCAATGGAAAGTCCCACTATGATATAAAAACAAAAGTGTGTGTGTGTTGTGTGCAAACAAAGGTGAAATAGAGATGTGGTGTAGCTAGTCTGAGCATGCTTGCCTGCCAAAGATTCAGGATCACCGATTTTGCAGGGAATATAACACACGCTCATATTATTGTCTGCAGCATTGTTGCTAAAGTAGCCCATTAAAATGCAAGGATGTATATTAAAAAGCAGCGCTGCCTTTTGATGGATAGTCGTCAGTTTATGAATAAGTGTGCATATTGATTTGCAAAAGGTGAAAAAGCTGTTTGACACAATTATTTCTGAAAGGGCCCCCACTCTCCTGCATGATTTAAAAGCCATTTTAAATGCCCATCACTTACATTTCCTTATAGAAGACCCCAATGACTCCCCTGGAAATAATAATTATGAAAATGTAGGAAATGGCATTGGTGTATATTGCTTCCACGGCAGACAGTACGCATAGCACAAGCGTGGATACTGATAGGCATCTGTGCGGCGGGTGATGGAGGGAAATCACAATCACGGTTAAAAAGGACCATTGCTGTTTTTCCCTTTATCTTTGCACCTCGTCCTCTTTCTTTCAGACTGTTTTTCATTCTCTTAACAAACCTCACATCTGCCCATGTGTTGCGTCCAGATTCAGATCTGCGGGGCCAATAAGATTAACATGAGCTTTTCTCCCTCTCTTAAATAAAACGGTAGAGGAAACCGAGTCCAGTGGGCTTTTGGAGGACATACAGCGGTCACAATGCGAGTTTTCAAGCCAGAGCGATGTCTGTGCTGAACATCTATTGTTATATAGTAGCTCAAAACAAACTCAGATTATGCACAAACTCCATTAGAAACATCACTGTGCAAAGAGAGGATGGTATAGGAAAGCACAACATGAAAATTATGGCCAATACCAAAAAGCTGATAATTGCTTTTATGCTCAATAACTAAAAATGTCTGACAGTAAAATGTGATACTATTTGTTCAAACAAAATTAAACAATTAAATTACTTATATAAAATCAGTGCTTTAGGCATCACAAGATTATAATATACAGTAAGAAAATAATATAATTTTGAGATTTGCCAAAGATTACATTTAACACTGTTAAATTGTTAGCGTTTTAAAAATGAACTGTGAAAAGGTAATATAGCAAAGATATATAAATGAAACATTGGGGAAATGAACATGCACCATTAAATATCCAATATCAACTGTTATGCACTCTTCAAAAGTTATTTATTTATTTATTTGTTTGTAAAAGAATTACTAATATTATTTAGCAAGGATGCATTAAATTGATTAAAAGTGGCAGTAAAGACATTTTACAAAGTCTATTTCAGATAAATGCCGTTCTTTTGAACTTTCTATTCATCAAAGAATCCTGAATAAAATGCATCACATGTTCCACAAAAATATTAAGTAGTACAACTGTTTTCAACATTGATTATAAGAATTGTTTTATGAGCAGCAAATCAGCCTATTAGAATGATTTCTGAAGGATGACACTGAAGACTGGAGTAATAGCTGCTATGAAAATTCAGATTTGCCATAACAGAAATACATTTTCAAATATATTAAAATAGTTATTGACAGTTATTTTAAATTGTAACAATATTTTATACTATTATTATTTTCACTGTATTATCTGTTCAAATCAATGCAGCCCTGGTGAGCATAAGAGACTTTCACAGACACACACAAAAAAAAAAAAACTTTTGAATGCTAGTCTATATCCAATATCTATCAACAAAAAGAATCAACCAATCCGATAACCAACATGGCACCAACATATCACACATCCTTAAACTACAACAAAACCAAGGACCAAAACAATTAAACATCAAAGTGTTTCTGAGAGCACAATGCAGTCTGAAGCTAAGAATCATGGGTAAATTAAGCACAGGTCCCTAGGGAGAGGGGAAGATCTTTAATGTATACAGCTTAAAACAACACATTATGCAATTGAACTATTTCTCCAGCCATCAGCGGCTCCATGCAGGGGCTGTTCCTGCCACCAAAAGAGATATAGCGCTAAACTGTTATATTAGAGCGCAACCCTCACTTCTCAGCGGTGGAGGACGGATACTTAAAACGTGGACATCCAGATGTTCGCCATATATCCGCAATTTATTAAACAAAGCGTCCTTGCATGTGTTGTGTGCCGTGAATAAACCTCCACTTATTAGACCCCGTCTGTATGTGTGTGGGTGGGAGGTTTGATTCTGATTATCATCACTCACCTTTCATCACACACCGCTCCGAACAACAGAGCAACAGAGATGGACGTTCACCCATGCTCGCATCCGTCCATCAGAGAAGCAACCAAATGCACGCACACACACGCACATACACGGCAGGTGCCCCCCTTATCGACTTGGCCTGTGCTTGGATTCCCTTATTCTGTAAATGCATGCTCCCATGGTTAGCTAGAGAGCCCTTCTGCTCTCTCGTGTGCAGTTAAAAGCACAGGCTCTCGTCGTCTGGGGAGTAAATTTGTTCAGAGAATGGCGTGTGTGGCTAACAGGGGGAACATTTCATGTTTTTAATGCGGTTTCCACTGGCATCAATCATTCCATACAATTAGGCCAATTCCCACTCAATTTTCTATTTGTGAGGAGCACAGCCACGCTGTCCCACACCCTCACTCGCACACACCTATCCGCCTGTACAAAGCGAATGGGGCAGGTGCTTGCATGTTACACCGGAAAGACAGGGAGGGGTTACCAATCTTTTCTAATTTCTCATTAAAGCGAGACATACCTACAGCGCTCGCGCTCAGTTCCTCCCGTGTTCTCTTAGACCTCAAGTGTCATTTGTTTTCCATGGCAACCAGATTAAATTAGGTGAGTGATTATAGCTTATTAACACCAAACACTGTTAGTGTATTCTTACCATTTTGTATGTAAACACTTTCTGCCTGTAGCGCTCTTTATTGGAAATTGCTTTGTATAGACTCGGAAGCCCGGAGCTTGCTTATAATAAAAATATAATTACGATTTAGACAATAGCCACTCAGACGTACCGCAGTCACCCCCTCCTTCTTCTGACCATTGGGTGACTGCAAGTTACAAGGCGCAGCCAAACACGGTAATGAACAATGAAAGAGCAAGTCTCTCTCTCGCTGCCTAATTCGAACTAATAAAGCCACTAGAATTAACATTCACAATTGGCGTAATGAGGTGTGGGGGTTTGGTCTCTGCTACTTCATATTGACTACTCTTGCCCTCAGCCCCCTCTCTGCATTTAATGCAGCACTTCAGGCCCGAGAGCCGCTCGCATTATTTACGTATTTTGCGGAGCCACATGTGTAATTGGTATTAAAATGAAGCATTTCGTCAATGTTAGCTGCTGTACGTGTTGCTTACACATACACACGGGTCTTTATGCTGCTCTCTATTTGTCACACGCAAATGCGTCTAGTGATCTGAACAGTGCCAATTAAAATTTTTGATATTTGATTTAGCAAATTTTTGTAATGCTTTACAGTAAGGTTCCATTCGTTAAAAACGTCGCCATGAAATGGAAGTTGCGGTATACTTTTTTACCACATTGTGACATATATCCAAGTGAAACTGCTTCTTGAATAAGAAAAAAAAAAGTAGGACAGGACTTGATTTTGTTCATCTGGAATTGAAGTAATACTTTAGTTTAGAGACCAATTCTCACCATTAAGTAGTTGCTTAGCATGCATATTACTAGCATATTGGCTGTTTATAAAGTGCATATTAATGCCTTATTCTGCATGACCACATTTTAGATCCCTTAATCCTACTCCATATCTAAACTTAACAACTACCTATTAACTAGTCATAGTTACTAGTTAGTTAATAGTGAGAATTGGTGCCTAAACTAAAGTGTGACCAAAAAAAAAAAAGAAGAACAACAAAAAGGATGCAATGGTGTGCATGGATAAATCCTTTATAATAAATACTGCAATATTTAATAATAATAATAATAATAAAATATTTTAGGGTGACTTTAACATTACATTAACATGAAGTTACACTGAAAAATACTTATTAACCTTAGTTCATGTTAATTTCAACATTTACTAATACAATTGTTTCAAATCAAACGTTGCATCTGTTAATAATATGTAATTTAACTAACATGAACTAACAATGAATAACTGCATTTTTATTAACTAACATTAATAAATACTATAACAAATGTATTATTAATGGTTAGATACCCTAGTAAAAGAGTAATATATTTAAAATACATTTATTTCATTCTAAGTATAGTTCAAATCTATCAACATATTTACTGACATATCGCTCAATAAAGTCACATATACTGACTTACTGATATAAAAATTATAATTAAACTGTATTTGGAGTACTAATAAGCCTAAAATGTGTTTTAATGTTTCTATTGTTGAAGATTGTAAGATCTTTGAATAATATCAGCCTTTAAATGCAATACATTTAAAGTGTGCCTGAAGTATACTTGCAATATTTCCACTTTAGCAAAATCAAATATACTTCAGTATATCTTTAGTTGGACTTCAGCACAATTAAAGTGCATTAAGTACAAAAATCAGTTGTTCCAATTAAGCAGATTTTAACTATACCACATTAGTATACTAAAAGTGCAATTGCAGGGTATTTTTATTAAGTACATAAATATGTAAATGTATTTGTAGTATACTTAGCATGAAATAAATGTATTTCAAATATATTTTAGTACATTTATTTGTCACTGGGGTAACATTATCTAATGGGACCTTATTGTAAAGTGTTACCAAATTGTTTCCCAATCTCAAGCATAAATTTGAAATCAAGTTGCTTTATTCTCTATGTGATGGCGGTTTGGTATCGCCACGCAGTGCCAGGATGGGTGCATGATGTGATGGAGGGGAGAAACAGAGACGAGGGGAGAGAGTGAACGGCAGCTTTAGGCCAGGGGGAAAGCGAGCAGGTGCAGGGAAGGAAAATTACTACTATAAACAAGGCTAGTCCTTGTAATTTATCATTAATCTGGCTGTCTGCGTTCCCAGCTTTCAGCTTCTTTTGCATGCTGATATCCATGTCATATTTCTTATCGGAGATTTGTTTATGTTTTTATCCTTGTCCTCGTGAACGTACCGCAGTGGCATCGGTGAGGGATGAGTGAGAGCGACTGTAAAGGCATTTTAAAAAAAAACGCACACAGTCAAAAACCACACTCGCATTAATGACTTTGTTTCATCACACAAAAAGGCTCAACTGCACACTGCACAATATCAGCTAATGCAAACAGCCGTAATATCATCTTATCAGCACCTGCATAAAAGTGCCTTCATTTGCTTTAGTCATGGAAGTTTTATAGAGCCTAATGCTGTGAAATAAATCTATGTAACACCACTTTATTACATGTCAGGACTCACTTGTCTCTGCTGGAAAGTGTATTGTATTAAGCAATGATACTTATTAACTGGAAACAGACGGTGCTATTATGTCGGTTCACAAGTGTCTAATAACATCCCGTTGGGGACGGCTCACACAGCGAGAGTTTGTTTGGAAAGAGCCTGTCTATTGCTCTCATTGCAAAATAGACCGCGTTTGAGATGGGGGGGGGAACTAAACCATTCTTTATTTAGAAAAAATGTTCAAAACACAGATAGTGGTCTACTTTTGCTAATTGAAGAGAGGAAAACTTTCACAAAGAGCATTTTTAATGTTTAATTTTTTCCTCTCTAATTTTATAGACGGATGAAACGGATATGACTTTTTTTCCCTTTGCAAATTTGACTTTGTAATTCTCTGTCCTTGTTTATTTGCTGTAATTTACAAATGAAAAAAGTGCAGAAGTTATTGATTCATGACCGTAATTGTTTAATTATTAATCAGTTTAGTGTTATATTAGCATTTGTAATATTGCAGATGCTCATGCTGAGAGGTTGGGAAGCTATAAAGCAGGTTGTGGTTTGCTGCTCTGTGACATCTGAGATCACCACAGAATCTGTCGCGCACACACACACACACACACACACGCTCCCACTCTGTGTAGTAATTTATTACCCCTTTCACACTCTTCAGTCAATACTATAGTGGGCAGGCAGTGGTTCAATACTCTGATTATTTGATAAAATTCCACACTTTGCTGATGTATGGTTTAACCCCCAACACAATGCATTCACTAATAACCACAGACATCTGTGTGAACCGTACAACAAAAACACACACTGTATATCTGTTTTTCCCCATACACTCACACTGATTTGTGTCTGATGCTCCGGAGAGGGCTAACACTG
This sequence comes from Schizothorax lantsangensis, assembly GCA_027422415.1. Classification (NCBI taxonomy): domain Eukaryota; kingdom Metazoa; phylum Chordata; class Actinopteri; order Cypriniformes; family Cyprinidae; genus Schizothorax; species Schizothorax lantsangensis. The sequence continues at coordinate 28,958,821 of CM049839.1, read as the reverse complement.
CTACTCTGCAGCTCTCACACATGGAGGAGTTTAGATGCCAGTGATCTGCTGTTAGGGGACATCTACTGGCCCAAATACAAAGTCACACACCCTTTTTTTCTCAATTTCTCGCTCTCGTTCTTTTTGCTAATACATTTCACCATCGAATATAACAACCAGAAGCCCTCTGATCTGTCATGAAAACTGTCTTCACATTACTCCTTTGCAGGTGACATGTACTATTTATCATTTCATGCATTTGGATCGATCAATTGCTATTTGATTGGGTATCCAAATTCCAATTTATACTTGGCCACATAAATGTGTCTGCAAAAAAGTTTTTCTATTCTTATGCTACAGTCTATGCAAAGTAGCTAATGCCAGTGGAACGTCGTCTTTGCCCAATCTTGCAGTTGACTGCCTTAAAAATGTTACTGACATCAATGCAACCTTAGCAACTGCAGCCATATGCTATTTTTTCAGGCAAGCTTTTTTTTTTTTTTTATATAAGTCTATGGAGGATGATTGGACAGTTTTAAATGCACATGTTTGGGAAATTATCCAAAATTATGTTAAAATGTTTTTTACGGGGCACTTAGTTAATCAAGCGGTATAAAAAAAAAAAAAAAAACACTTAAGTGCCCGCTGTGGACTAAATTGCATGTCAGTTTTCACTTCCAAAAAAAAAACATTTATGACATTGAATAATGTTACTTCATTGGGTCCCACAAAACACATTCTACTGACTATAAGTAACTTTGCAAGTGCATGTCAACTTACTCTTACGCCAACAGTTTACTAATACTCTAATGAGAGTTACTTGACATGTAGTCGCAAAAATGACTTATAATCAGTAGAATGTCTAAAGTAGACTTAAAATAATGTGTAAAGGCCATTGCACACTAAGTCCGAAATTTTCGCAAATTGAAAAATAAATACAACCTCACGTTGTGTCAATCACGTTTACACACTGCCTCCGAAACTCTCGTCCGTCATAAAAAAAAATCAGACCAGGTTCGAATTTCTGCGTTTTCGCATCCGTAGCTAGCATTTTGAAAGGATGGCGAATACGAAAAATATGACAATTTCGGACTCAGTGTGCAAGGACCTTTACCCTTCATTGATTCAATGTTAAAATACTAATTCAAGTTACTACACACTCTCAGAAAAAAAGGTACAAAAGCTGTCACTAGGGCAGTACAAATATGCCCAATTTAGTTACTAATATGTCTTTAAGGTACTATGGGGATAATATGCACCTTTTAAGGGTAAATAAAGTACATTGGTGTACCTTTTGAAAATGTGGCAGCTTTTGTATCTTATTGACTTACAGTGTATAGTGTCTGTATTTCTGTTCTCTATCAGTTAAAATCACTTTAAAATAAGGGCTTTTCTATTTTTGTTGACAATGAGAAGCATTTGTTTCTGTCCTGATGTGCAGTTTCCATATTATCCAAAATGTAACTGCATAAATTACCAATTTCTTTAAGAAAATAGCAGATAAATTGTCACAATTCATTCCATCCCATATAAGAATGGCAATCAATTAATGCATTCCACTTTATGAGCAAATTTTACTGCTACAAACATTTTACTACACACACCTCCAGATCACTCCTATAGGATGTTCTGCACAGCTTGCAACAGTAACAGCGCTTAAGTGAATAGTCAAATTTTGCACTTTTTCCATCCATGCATGACTGCTCGCTTACTTTTGAATAGTACGTTAATTCTGATGTAATTCTCTTTAGGTAAAGTAAAGTTTATGTACATTACCATTCAAACATTTTTATTTATTTATTTTTATACTTTTGTCACATTAAAATTTATCAAAAGTGAAAATAGACTTTTATATATTTACAAAAAATATAAAAAATAAAAATAATAAATGCAATTTTTTAGCCTTTTCTGCAAATAATCCTGAAAAAATATTGACAATATTATGATAGAAAACTGTTATTATAAATTATAACAACATTTCTCAGTATTACAGTTTTCACTGTATTTTTAATCAAATAAATGCAGCCTTGATCATAAGAGATTTCTTTTTAAAACATTAAAAATATATATTTTACAGCCCCCAAAATGTAGTGTATATATGGCCTGAACAGCCTCATATGCCTCTCTAACCACCTCGTGATTGTCCCTCGTCATCTGAAATACATCTGGGAGGGAATTACATTGGATCTATCTTATCAGTAAAAACCTACAAAGTTTCCAAGTGCGCATAGGTCAATATATACATATATGACAATATAAACATGTTGAACAAAGCGAATCCTAGCTAATTTCCCCCATCCCATATTCCCTCTCAGGCCCAATTCACTCCCTCGTTCTCCATATTCCTTCTTCCCCTTCACTCTGTGTGAAGGACAGGATTGATTAGCATGCCGCATATTCATTTGCATACTTTTGCACACAGATCACTCCGAATGAACGGCAGCGTTGTTTTCTCGGTTTTTCGCTCTCCAAAGGTGGGGGAGGAGAGGGAGGAGGGCGGAGAGGTGCTGGTGGTAGAGGTGGAGGGGGGCTCGTCTTTTCAAGGAACACCCCCAGAATTAATGTTCCACACCTGTGCACAGTGCGGCAGTCTTTATCAACCATCACAGGTGCGCCACATTAATTGTGGGAGAGACCATTTTGCTTTCCACAGGGGTGTCCCATTTGGCAGTCAGCATGTGCTCCCAAACCTGAGATAGTTAATGTGCTTTACAGAGTGTTCATTTTCATCTGATATCAATTTTTCTTTTCTCTTCTCTCCCAGGACTGCACATAGTGCACAATGCATAATATATAAATAGCCTCCCTATTTCAAAGTAGTGATTAGTGTAATGCTTGTTTGGCATATTTTCCAGTGTGTGTGTATGTGTGTGAGTGTGTGCTGTCATATTATGAAGTTTTAGTACTTCTAGTAATGTAATCTCGAAAGTTTCCAGAACCACAGACCATCTCTCTCTCTCTCTGTGAGCGTCTACATACTGTACATACATACGGGGGCGTGCGTAGTTGTGCAACGAGTCTCCTGGTGCTTCCTGTAAGAGCGTGGAGGACTGCACACCTGCAGGCCTAAAGGCCAAATGCAGCAGACTGCCCCCCGGTGACAAAGATTACCGCAACCTCAGAGTCAGACCTCCAACATCCGTCCCGAGACTTCCTCTCCTCCGCACACTGAAAGCAACAATATCGTGAGTCGCACAAAGCCCACAGAAATAATAATAATCAAAAAAGAAAAATCACAGCCATTGAACGCAGTGATTCAAGATTCCCTGAAGATTTAGGAGATTTTGTTCTTTGTTTTTTTTTCGGGTTGTCCAATAATGAGCAGTAAAAGATCAGTGGACCATTGCTGCTCATTCACTCGTGGCTTATTCTTCCTCCTTATGCATGATTACCCGCCAAATGGTTAAAGGTAAAAAGAGTAAAAACAATGGGCTCATGTCACACTCTTCAAACACAGAGACCTGAGCCTTATTTATGGCGTATTGTATTAATGACACAGGCTGACTGAATAAATGTGGTTTATTTTTTTTATTTTTTATAAATGCATAGTTATGTCTGGGGAGACTGGGGAGGATTGAAAGCAGAAAAACAACACAATATTTTTCCCTCCCTCCATCAGCATTTTGAACTCGGCAATTGACCTTCTGTGGCATCATTTACAGTGACTCATATCAAAGCTGCAAAATGTTAAAGCTATAGCGTCGACACAGACATCGAAGCACACACACACACACTAGTGGGATAATAGCTTTAACTACACTAAATTGTCTCATTCATTTGGATGGCTATGGCGACCTACAGTCTCCTCGGCTCACCCTTTGACAAAGGGGGTCATCGCCATGCAGAGGAAAATGAAACCCACTAGATATTGTTTGATTGGATTTGCCTTTCACAGGTTTTGAGATCATTACAGAAATTCATTTGAAGTGTGGCAGAAAATGAAACTCGCCTGTTTAATTATTATTTTTTTCAACCAGCATTCTCGATGAAATATTAAAGAGCCAACACTATCCTTAAAATGCATCTTCGATGGGCTCACATACCCCCCGTTGTCTGAGGGAATGAAACGTATTTAATGACTCCGCCATCCTGCTCTTAAAGTTATATTTTCTCCCTCTCCACCCCCCCCCCCCGTTCACTTTCACAGTCTATCTTTCTCTCACTCACAGAGAGAGATAGAGCGACACAGAATGAGAGAGACTTCCAAACCAAATGTGCTCATTCCAACATTTCAATAAATTGAGAGGAAAAGCATTAAAGTTAATCAGACCAACCACATTGTGGTTAAGACACGTTGGCTGGATTATGGATTACTATTAGCTGGATGAAAACCGATTCTTTCATTTAAATTCTGGGTTCCTCATCCCGCTAAAATTAAAAAAGGAACTAATACTTCTTGGAAAGAGTTCTTTATTCTTCTTGCAAGCCCTTACTTTCTTTTTAATCTGACATGGAGACAGACTATATATATGAAGAACACCCAGCGAGAGGCATGCGTGTAAAAGATGACCTTTAATAAAGATTACAAGGGCAGCCGCCACAAATACTGCTAGCCTTCAATAGGTTTACGTTGGTTATATCTAAAGAAAATAAAGCTGCACAACACTTGTAAAAGATACGAGCATCCTTCTCATACTGCCTGCAATAAACATCTGCTAACCATTACACTGTCATTAATCCTGACTTTGCTTTGCATATTATTGTGCATGGTAATAACAACAGCAGCAGCAACATTATTTAATATTGGTAATAATTAATAAATGAAAAGCATACTAAAACAACTAAAACAAAGCAAACTGTGCTTGAAACCTGGTACAAGCTTAATACAAATATTAACTAAGGGATAAGTGATACGGCTATATAAAAATTCTGACCAATAATTATTCTCATGTTATGGCTAAGAACCTATAAATGGCCCATGTTTGCATAGTAGTTTGCCTATATGAATTACAAATGAAAAGCTAAAAATAAATAAAATCATTTTAAATACTTTAAATAGTGAATTTAGGCATCACAGCATAGAAAGTACATAATGAAAATAAGTCTGTATATAAAATACAGTGCTAAATGTGTTTTTAAAGATTAACTTTAAGTGAGTGTTCAAAGCTAAAAGTATCAAAAAACTGACCAATATACTAAAACAACTAAAACAAAGCAAACTGTGCTCCACACAGACTGATATATTTCCTTTTAATTTTGATGATTATGTGACAACTAATGAAAACAAAAGCAGAAAATTTGAAATACAAATACAAAGAAAGGATTTTTAACTAACTGGGAACATGAAAATAAGCATGTGATACTTAGTTGGGGGCTATGCAGCAATGGCATGGAAAGTCTGTGGCATTCTGCCCACCAATATTGTTGGGTCTGGCATTATTCTCTATGGGGTTATGGCTAAGATACCACCTTAAACCATAAATTGTGGCAGGTGCCAATGTTAAATCTGCATCTCCATAAAGTTGGTCAGCAGCAGGAAGCATAGTGCTCTACATCCTGGTATATGGCTGTGTTGTTGGACCTCAGAAAACCAGTGGACCAACACCAGCAGATGACATGGCACCCCAAACCATCACTGATGTACTTTAAATGACGTGGATTCTGTGCCTCTCCTCTCTTCCTCCAACTCTGGGACCCTGATTTCCAAAGGAAATGCAAAATTTACTTTCATCAGAGAACATAACTTTAAAGCATCAGTCCTTTTTGTTTTAGCCCAGGCGAATACAAGAGTTTGACAAGGAATGCGAATAGTGCATAATTTGAAGGCAGCTCAGTCCACTCTTTGTGAATCTCCCCCACATTTTTAGTTTCACAATCCTCTCCAGGGTGCGGTTATCCCTATTGCTTGTACACTTTTTTCTATCTTTTCCTTCCCTTCGCCTCTCATGTGCTTGGACACAATGAACAGCCAGCCTCTTTTGCAAAGTCTGTGCAATCAATGGTCGTCTTTTAACTGTCAAGTAGTCTTCCCCAGTAGCTACAAATAGTGAGAGACCATTTAAAGGCCTTTTAGGTGTTTTGAGTTAATTACTGATTAAGTGTGAGTCTTCAATATTGAACCTTTTCACAATATTCTAATTTTCTGAGATACAAAGTTGTCACTTATAATCATCAAAATTAAAAGAAATAAACACTTGTATCTGTGTGGAAAATGTATCAACTTTTTGAATGGAATTAGTGAAATAAATCAACTTTTTGATGATATTATAATTATATGACCAACTAATATATACAATATTGACAGATACTGAAAACACACACACACACACACGCCAATAACTGCTGTGGTATTGATATATGGTGTATCCACAACTAAATGTTAATGAAATATCACCTAGATCCCTGAGACTAGCTCTGTTCTAAAACCTAATGAGCTGCCTTTCTCCATTACAACCATCTCATAGAACTGATTGGGAATGTTTTACATAGGCAACAACACAAATACTCTGTGTGCCACACAAATATTCTGCGCATGAGACATTCGTGATAAACATTTTCCTCTTTGCTTTTTTTTTTTTTTTTTTTAAATAAGTGATCATCTACAAGGTGATACAAAAAAACGATGCCCTAAAGTTTGATCAAAACAAGATATCTGAAGAGGCATCATAATTAAACATCAGTTGTGTGGTAGCACCTATGATGCCTTAAAATACAGGCAGCTCACCAGTTTTTTTCTATTTTCTCATATTTTGCTGAAGCAGTCTAGAATAGATCCTCTAAAAAGATGACAGATGTGTTTTGACATGCAAGAGGGCTACATTTCAAAGAAATAGTTAACACATGGAACTTTGTCCAGCTTGAGCTGAAACATGTTGTGTGTGCCCAGAATCGATATGTTGAAGTCCAGGTTCGTCAGGTTATTCCGAATCTTTGTACATGTCTATGTGTGTATGTACGCCAGTGTTTTAGAATTTTATGCTGCTTCAGAGCAGCTGTGTGTGTGTGTGTGCGGCTGCTGCTGTCAGCACTGGATGGTGTATGTCAGCCTTGACTAGGCTCTGGCTCCAGTATATCACAGGCAGCAGGCAGCCCACTGCAGATACAGCCAAACCGTTTCATTGTCAATAAACCTGTGTCTCCATTAGAGCCACAACCTCTCAGTCCAAACCCACACACCTACACAGATGTCAAAATCAGCAACCAGTGAACTACATTTGTCATGAAGCTATGTACTGTATGAATATATAAAATATACATACAGTGAGTAAATGGATCAACCTCTTGTGCATGCCTCAATGTCTCATACAATATAAGACTCTTCACCGTGCCTATTACATAAAATCTAGACTTTCTAAATTCTATCCTAATGTTGATGATAGGTGTGAACGATGCAAAAATGATGTGGCTGACTTTATTCATATGTTTTGGTCCTGCCAAAAGCTGAGAAACTACTGGGTGTTTATATTCAAAACACTAAACGATGTTTTAACTTGAATAGAACGCCCTGTGTTGAAATTGCTAAAAATTGCTATTTTTGGAGTACCAGAACATGGAGTATATTTGACTAACAATGTAAAACATGTTATTGCTTTTGCTTCTTTATTAGCAAGGAGAAGAATATTGTTGGAATGGAAGTCAAAGAATGTGCCTAAGGCTTTAATGTTGTTGTTTTTTTGACGAAAGAAGTATCTGTTCAAAACATCTATAGAATTTGGAAACCCATAATTACATATTTTGAAAAGATGAAGACTCTTTCCTTTTTGGGGACTACTCATGTTTTTATGTATTAATTTATTTATTTTTTGTTAATTTAGTTGATTTTGCCATTGCTGTGTTCATTTGGGTACACAATGCAAGGCTGTATTCTATTGCCTATTTTGTATTGTATTAACACTATAATTATCATTACTATATATTTTTAAATATTTATTTGTTTTAATGTACAATTGTGTATTTGTATGAAGCTTTTTTGTTGAAGCATGCCTTGAAAAAAGTACTATATGAGAATAGAGTACTATTGAATAAAGTATTATACACACACACGTGACCCTGGACCACAAAACCAGTCATACGGGTACATTTTTTGAAATTGAGATTTACACATCATCTGAAAGCTTTCCATTCATATATAGTTTGTTAGGATATGACAATATTTGTCCAAAATACAACTATTTGAAAATCTGGAATCTGCGGGTGCAAAAAAATCTAAATATTTAGAAAATCAGTATTGTCCAAATGAAGTCCTTAGCAATGCATATTACTAATCAGAAATTAAGTTTTGATTTATTTACGGTAGGAAATTTACAAAATATCGTCATGGAACATGATCCTTACTTAATATCCTAATGATTTTTGCCGTAAAAGAAAAATCGATAATTTTTGACCCCTGCAATGTATTTTTGGCGATTGCTACAAATATACCGGTGCTACTTATGACTGGTTTTGTTCAGGGTCACATATAGTAGACGAGTCCCACATTTTAACCAAAAATCAATCAATCAATCAATCAATCAATCAATCACACTCTCTCTCTCTCTATCTATCTATCTATCTATCTATCTATATAAATATATATATATTTTAGGGCTGGGCAAGTTAACGCGTTAACGCATTAATTGATTAACGCCGACAATTATTTTATCGCTCATTTTTATTATGAAAGTCCGTTGCTCACTGGCTCTGAATACACATACAGACAAACCATGGGTCACAGGAGGGAAGGGATGTTGATCAGTACTGGCTTGGGATGGGTGTCATCACACGTCTCAACCAATGAGAGCATTTGGGATGGGCCTAAGACTGCAGCAGCGTTCACATGAAGCGCTCACGACTTCGTAAGAGGGAAATAGGAAGTTTCCAATAGCACGTGAAGACAGCAGAGAATAAGCGCTCTCGCTCAGCACAGTGAAGTGCATCGTTTTGTTAACTTTGTGGTTTATTATTTTGAGTCGTTTGGGACGCGGTACCCGCACTCGCCCATCAAGTGTATATACAGTATATAAATATAAAATTATACATATAATTTTAATATATAATTTTGTGAAACTCGACAATATACTCATGCAATTATGTAATTGCAACATAATATACAGATTTCAGCATCTTTAAGTGTGATTCTGAGCCACTAGCGGCAGCAAATTGTTTTGCAAAAATATTGATTGCTTTCAAAAGGTTTCCAAAAAATGGTCTGCCAAATGTTGTATCAGCAAATGTTGATGTGTCAGGCTAATCATGCTCTGAAAGCACTACACTGTTTACACTTTTCAGGAAATCAACCTACCAATGTCATTGAAAAAAATAACCTCTAAACCTCACACAATGCCTATGATGATGTTACAGGTGAGGGGGACAAGCTTCATGGGGCATCTAACATGCTCTTTCTTTTCTGGGCAAGGTCAGCCCTCTGTAATGTGTTCACCTCCACGCCTTACTCATTACCCTCAATAGCAGTTGATGGATCTGCTGAAGTAGAAAAAACGGGGGGAGAGAGAGAGAAGCATCACTAACATTTATCTCCACTTGCTCCCACCCCAGCTTAAATCAACCCATCAGCCTGTCCCAGAACACTTAGTGCTGAGGCACATATCACCAGTTCCTGCCGTACCTTGGCTTCCTCTGTTAGCAGCCTAATCTGTCCAGCAGGACTGTATTGAATGTTGTATCAAGATCCCCAGGACATATATCACAGCGTGCACAAACACACTTTGGAGTGGGCATATACAATATTTAGACATTTCACCTTGCTGGCATTCTTGAACACCAGTACACACTCACACACACACACACACACATGCACACACACTTTCCAAGGTACACAGTAAATTATTCAAGTGGCACAGCATTTGATTCAGCAGACCTCCCATGCACTGAACCGAACCCTGAGCACCACACAGAAATATATATATATATATATACACAAACCACCCCCACCCCCTCGCTTTTTTAGACATTTCATTATGTTATATGACTTTAGGCCCAGTAGCTGGAAAATGACAATTATTTTGGTCCAGCAGCTTGCTATTAAGAGACTCGCAGAATACGTCGAGTGGCGTGTGAAGGAGCCGCAGTGGTGCACACAGTGAGAATTGCTCACAGAAACACACACGGGTCTCTATCTGCCATACACACACACAAACACAGAGCGACGCAACAAGCGTGCTGGACTATGGCCGGGGCACGTGACAAATGGCCCTTTGGAGGGAGTTCAGAAAAATATCAGTCAGAGCAAACTAATGCCTTTTAAATGCACCCAGCTACCTTTAGCAGGCCAGCTTAGTGAATTAAAGGAATATCTAATGACAGTTTGTTTGGCCCTGTCATAAATTCCACATAAATATATATGAGGAAGAGAGAAACATACAACAGGCTAATAGAAACGAATGAACTAGTCAACCATAAATTTGCTATGCGAGATATGCTTTTTCTGATTGGAAAGGGCATCCGCTATCTGCAATATTGATAATACTTTTCAAATTTCATCTGCTTTTGTTTGCATTCTGGGCTGTCTGTTTAAACACACTGGGAATTATAATGAAGCCAAACATTATCTCTCAGTTGTTCAAGGCTGAACATATAACTTTATCATAGAAATGATTCCCAGTCTTTGGCTGGGCTGTATCTTTTCCATTAAAGCCTGGCTATCAGCCGGTGACAGTGAAGCAGCCAGTCGGCACTGGCTTGTCCACATGTGCCGGCCAAGTGGTGTGAAGGTTCCCGCTTTTGTTTCACTCAGCTATTTCATGTATGCCTATGTGTGTTAGTGTGTGAAAGAGGGAGCAAGAGATCAAAAAATAAACATGGTTAGTGGGGTCTTTTATTAACTTTGGAGGGTGTATGTGCATTTTGATTTTCAAAGTATGTTATTGAACACAATGGAAGCAGTGATGTAGTTATGGACCACAAATACCATCAATCTTTGGTAAATTATGCACTATGCCAGCAGGGTCAGAGCCTCAGTGTGCATTAGGGCTGCAACAAACGATTATTTTGATAATCGATTAATCTAACGATTATTAGAATGATTAATCGACTAATCGCCGATTATTTCACTGGTTAATCAGTAGACTTTGATTGATTATTCAGTTTTTGCAATTAGTTAGAATATTAAGTTATACATATTCTAACATAAATAAAGGTCACTTCAGCTTTAGAAAAGCATATTATGTAATTACAATTATTACACAATTAATTGGTAACACTTTACATTAAGGTTCATTAGTTAACATTAATAATAATAATTCGTTACATTTATATAGCGCTTTTCTAGGCACTCAAAGCGCTTTACATAGAAGGGGGGAATCTCCTCAACCACCACCAATGTGCAGCATCCACCTGGATGATGCGACGGCAGCCATAGTGCGCCAGAACGCCCACCACACACCAGCTTACTGGTGGAGAGGAGACAGAGTGATGAAGCCAATCAGTGTATGGGGATGATTAGGAGGCCATGATGGTCAGAGGCCAATTGGCAAATTTGGCCAGGATGCCGGGGTAACACCCCTACTCTTTTTCGAAGGACATCCTGGGATTTTTAATGACCACAGAGAGTCTGGACCTCGGTTTAACGTCTCATCCGAAGGACGGTGCTTTTTACAGTATAGTGTCCCCGTCACTATACTGGGGCGTTAGGACCCACACAGACCACAGGGTGAGCACCCCCTGCTGGCCTCACTAACACCTCTACCAACAGCAACCTAGTTATTCCCAGGAGGTCTCCCATCCAGGTACTGACCAGGCTCAACCCTGCTTAGCTTCAGTGGGAAACCGGTCTTGGGCTACAGGGTGATATGGCTGCTGGCCATAGTTAACATGACTGCACTGTATTTTATGTATAATCATTTTCTATTCGTAACGGTTTTAAATTCATTTTAAATAAATTTTTATATAATTTCCTTGTTTTTATTGTTGTGATTATTATTTTTAATGTCTATTTCACTTCCTTTTATGTAAAGCACTTTTGTGTTTTTGAATTTTTTTTGTGTATGAAATGTGCTATATAAATAAACTTGCCTAACATGAATTAATAATGAACAATACTTCTATAGCATTTGTTAATCTTAATGTTAATTTCAGCATTTACTAATGCATTATTAAAATCACAAGTTTTTTTTTTTTTACATTGATAAATGCATTGTGAACTAACATGAACAACTGTATTTTTATTAACCGACATTAACAAAGATTAATACTTAAATGTAATAAATGTATTGTTCATTCATGTTAATTAATACATTAACTAATGTTAACAAATGATACCTTATTGTAATGTTACCAATTCATTATAAAAATAGATGGCACACAAAATGAGATGACAGACAGAGACACTCTCTCACCATTTAATTAGCTACATGAAAAAGTAACTGAATGACACATTTTGCACATTCTGCCTAACATCTCCTTTTGTAAGTCATATAGATAAGAAACAAAATAAAGGTAAGTGATAAGATGCTTTGGATAAACTATTTTATTCACAACATAATGTCTTAAAATACCTTATAGGGTTATGATAATCAAAACAGCCCTGAGCTAGATCAAGCTTTGATCTCTGCAAACCAAACTGTCACTTTAATGAAATTATTATTTTTTCCCACTAATAAAAATATTTTATCATTAGCTAGCTCACACTGGAGAGCTGCTTTATAACAGAAAATCAAGTTGTAATTCTAACTGAAAGCGACACTGACTTTAATGTTTTTCATGTTTAATACCGTAAAGCTGCTTCAATTAAGGCTATCTATTGCATAACGTACTATATAAATAAACATAATGTGACCGAACTCTACTGGAGTAATGTTACGTTACTGAACTGCAGAGCTCATGCAAACATCCACATCGTTGTAATCAGATGCATTTTTAACTGTTGCTTTCACACTGCTGTCAGTTTTTGCTGTTTATTTCGTTACTGAGAGGAAAGCGCGCAATATATATTTACATATTCATCCAAACGCCGCTCACGTTTGGATGCATTTGCTCTGAAGTGCTGTGTGTGTTCTTCTCTTGATCTGCATCCAGGAGGGCTGAACTAGAGTCTTGCGCTACAGCGCCACACTGGTCAAACCGCTGTATTGCAGGCTCTTACATTAGGTCATATGAGATCAAACGACTACTCGACAACAAAAATATTTGTCGACAATTTTTTATTGTCGACGTTGTCGATAATGTCGACTAATCGTTGCAGCCCTAGTGTGCATACAGCACAAGAAGACCACTAGGTCACTGAAGGGGTTCTGGTGCATGCTAGCACACTGTTTAACTTTTAGGAAAATCGTAAGATCTTAATAACAACGTACAGTATATACAATGTATAGTAGGAGGCAAAATTGTTTATTTCCTTTTTATCTTTTTCGGTTGCATTCATGCTATTGTTTGTAATTTTCTTCCTTTTTTATTGTATTACTGATGGTTTCAACTCACTATAGTTAAAACTGCTTTAAAAGAACAGATTAAGGGGTTGGGGGTCATTGAAAGCAAAACTTTGTCAGGGGCCCATGTTAGTGCATTCATAAAAAAAAACTAAAATCACATAAATGACAGAGAAGGCAGCAGGTTTATTAGGCTGCTGTCACTTTAAGACCAAAGGCACAGGTATAATGTACTATGTATGTTCATTTAAGACATAACTGGCTGCGTTAAAAACTCTCCAAGACTGAAACTGCGCAACTTGCGTACTTTGTGTATAGGGAGGACGATTTACATCCTGGATGAGTCAGTACAAAGTTATAGCCGTTATTCAGGTTTATGGTTAAATGTCGGGCATAAGGTCCTTTAGCGGCCAGCAGATCAGTAATAGCCCACTCATAACTTTTTTTTTTTCAAGCTTTTACATGCCTTGAAATAGGCAGTTGCAAAAAAAAAAATGGATTGATGAGGTTGTCTGAGACATTAAATGTCATCATGCTGAACAGAAAAAAATATATTTACTAATCTGCTTTTGAAGCCTAGTTGTGTTTATAATCTTGCAACCTATTCAAACTGAAGCTTTTCACTTATATATTTTAAATAAAGACTGAAAGTGTTGTTGAATTCTTAGTGATCGTAAATTTGAAGGCATGCAACTCTGGTGTAGTTAGTTTATAGCCTAACTTTTGCTTTTTGCTTGCAATGATTGCATTTAGACTTCAAAATGCATAGATTATCTTGATCAAGAAAAACTTTTGTTGGTTGCAGAGCTATTTTCAGCTATAATCCAAAAGCTAATAGAAAACTTTTGTTGGATTTTGGTCAAGGGAACCAGGGTGATGCTAACTTCTGCTGGCCCACAACATCCCTGCAGCACTAAAATTCTTAATTTAATATATCACATATTGATGTATTGTATAAAAATATATAATACATAACTATATATACTTATTTTTATATAAAAAGGTTTTACTCAAATGGCTTAAAAATACACAGCCTAGTGCTAAAGCTCGTAATTAGTAAGACTGATGATTTTCCCCCTGCATTACATTAGTAAAACTAGCAGTCCACTCATCCCTAACAGCAAACTAATTCCATCACACATGAATGCATTCACTCACTCCAAGCCCTTTCCTACTGTTCTGTCACTATGGAGTGCAGACAGAGACCTTTCAGCTCACTCTTCATCCTCCTAGCGAGAAATGAGTGGTTTCGCCTTCACTTCAAACATATCAAAGGCAGAGCTTTCCTACAGACATACAGCTGTTCTGGCAGTTACAGAACCAGAGAAAGAGAGAAAAAGAAATGAAATGCCCACCATGGACACAGACACGTCACCGTGGGCCTGTTAGATCAGTGTCCGCCACAAGCCCCCTGGAGACTGGGTTATCGGCCACTGTCAGTGCCTAAGTGGATGCTGCGCAGCCCTGGGCGGTAGAAGACTCTCAGCCTGTATGTGCAGCTTTTAAGGGAGCATGAGAACTGTCCGTGCCTCGGCTGCTGGGAGAGTTGGGTCGGCGGGCTTATAGTGAGGAGAAATCACAGTGCTGATATTGTGCCGAATGGCACGTTATGCATAACCACAATGCCAGTAGTATTATGAGGGCTCTTCACAGCATGAGAGTGGCATCGGCACGAAGCTTCCTCTTGTACGATGATATTTATGCAGGTAACGCTGATCGGAAGGTAACCTTCCCCAGCTGTATGCAGTAATTGCATCCCAAATAATCGCCTGAAAGTCACGCAATATTAAGAAAGTTAGAAAAGAAACGCAGATGGGAGGGTCTTAAGCAACTCTATCCACCGAACTGATTCATTACAGCATTTAATGCATGTAAAACCCTTTATGAAAGCAAACAGAAAGCAAGTGATTACATTAGGCCGTTGACATGCTGCAGTCACGCACCAAGTAAATGGCACAAACAAAACAAGTGTGATTGCAAAGGCTCTGTAGACTTTAGCCCTTCCTCACAATGTTCCAAAATGTACCGATAGGCCGATATTCCAGACATTCGGAAGCAGGCTTTGTTGAGGTTAAGGGTAAACACATGTGGCTCAAACTTTGGATATGTTTCAGTGCCGTCTTTTGATTCCAGCATCTTTATCCCAATCCTGGCAAACAGGAAGGAGTCTGTGTCCAGAAGAAGACAGCCAGGACTCTTTCTGTTTACCCATGACTCTCACAAGAGTCCTTCTGCTACCATCATCATCTCAAACAGCTGGGGCTTCATATAATACACCATAATACTAGCCTGTGTGTGCGTCTGTGCTCACGCATATTCAAAGTAGATTTGAAGGGTAAATTGCTTAATGATTTCTGGGAAAACTATAAATTGGGGTACCAAATAAGCACCATTACTACAATTTGATTACCAAGCAATTGAATTAGAGGGTAATCACCATTTCTATATATCATTATATTGAAACGCAATACAGGATTAGTTTATGCTGTTGGCTATGGGGAGAAGATATGACCGTCTAAATAAAATGTGGAAGTGTAAATCTACAGCTTTTAGCTACACATTAAAAAAGCTAAATATCTTGTTTTTCCTGAAAACTGTCACACAGGGGAGAGAGGCTGAAAAGCTCGGTTTGAGGGCAGTAGACTATTGAAACAATGCTTCATCAGACAAACACTGAATCTCTGTGATTGGTTCTTGCACCTGTGCAAGTGTCATCCAGGGTCCCCGTCATGTAGAAGAGCATATTTGTAGATCCTAGGCTAGCTCATACTGTATACAGCACCCTGTCAGAGGAAGAAAAGAAAAAGGGGGAAACTTTTAGAGGTATATCAGCTTGTCACTGAGGCAGTACCTTCAAAGGTTAGGAATTCAATATTTAGTCTTATCTATATATTAAGGAACAAAATGTGGCAAATTTTTTTCTTTCATAAAATACTTCTGAGAAATGTATCTTCAACTATACATAGTCTTTTGCACAATCAGACATTAAATGATTAGTCAGTTGTGTTTGATTCACTAAAAAGAACTGGCTCATAAGAATCATTCGGATAGGAACTGCACTACAGTGGGATCTCTATGTTTTTGATTCACTAAAAAGAACCGACTGATAAGATTAATTTGTTTGATAATCAGATTACACTGGTTGCGCTGTATGCTTTTGTTTTGATTCATAAAAAATAAGGCACACCTATTGTACTCTTTAACATCAGTCTAAAACATATTTGCACCTCATCTACCCCTGAAGGGTGCATACATATTAGTAGGTGTGATACATGTATATACTACTAGTAATACACAACAAATAAATTAATATTAATAATTATTATAGACAGACAGACAGATATATTATTATACATTTACATTTACATTTATGCATTTAGCAGACGCTTTTATCCAAAGCGACTTACAGTGCATTCAGGCTATACACTTTTTTTATCAGTATGTGTGTTCCCTGGGAATTGAACCCACAACCTTTTGCGCTGCTAACGCAATGCTCTACCACTGAGCCACAGGAACATTATCAATACTAAAAAAAATTATATGAATAATATAAAAAATAAACAGTATTACTACTACTACTACTACTGCATGGAAATAACAATAAAAAAATACTATTAATAATCATTAATCATTGAATTAAGAAATAATACATAAATAAAACAATGCTGACTATTATTATTATTATTATTATTATTATTATTATTGCTAAATAATAATAATCATCATATCATCATCATCATCATCATGTAAAAAATGTCAAATACTATGAAGTTAACATGGAATATTTTTGGGGTGTTGATGAAGTTATACTTTCATGCTATGAGGGGACATAAAAAAAGGTTAGGAAACAACATAACAGCTGTTATACCCCTAAAGTGTAAATGTAACAGTGAAGATTGATATTGAAAGTGTGGAAACGTGGAATCTCTACAAGCAGCTACCCACCAGTCAGCACTGCAAGATAACTGCATTAATGGAGCCTAGAAGGACAAAAAAGCAACACGACTATCAGGTTTAAGGATTTTTTTTGTTGCAAAGGACTATTAATCTCAAAGACATCATGATATTACTTTTTCATACATGTTCCCACTCACCACCCATACTGTATTTGCTCACGCAAGAGTGACTTTGCTTTCCTTTTTCTGCAAATGCCCCATGGGATATGTCAGCTATCACAGAGATTGTGACGTCCTTGACAATCGTCCAGATGTCTTTGTGCTGTGATGATGGAGGATGAAGACTTGAGTCCCTCACGCTGATGGGCATCAGGCAGGCCTCTGAAGAGTCTGCCGCTGTCAAGTGGTGGCTGAATGAAGAGGTGAGTGCTGGGGGCAGAGAAGAGACACGGGGCTCCATTAGTGCAAGAGTCCTGCTCAAGACCAGCTCGTCAACCCAAAAGCTGTCCACATTTGAATACATTTAACATATACATTAACATATTTCAAAACAATACTCCAAATAAAAATGCAAAGAAATACAAATGTAATACCTAGACGAACTACCCTGAGTGAACCAGTGCTCTTGAAACGCCCTGAATCCCGCCAGCACTCTTCACATGTGCTGGTTTACTTAAGCACACAGGACCAATCAAGCCACTGATTACTCAAATGGGCTAATTAAGGCTCATTAGACTCTAAGTCCTGACACCTGCATGCAGTACACGCTGCATGCGGACAGGGCCACAGCTTCTCTCCCACAGCACGCGGCTCTGCTAGCTGTCAACACTGGCCACAACAACTGGCCCAGTCATCGGTCCGCTTTTGTTCCCCGCCCTTCACACTCTCTCATAAGGATCTCTCCAATTATGTGAGCAGACTGGGGACGTTGTGGAGTGGCCCAGTGAAACAGAATGTACCATGCTAAACAGGCTTTATTAGAGACACAGATTTCTGATGCTAACAGCACCATTGGAGACAAAGCTAAAGAATAGGGATATGGAAATCATGAAGAATTTAAGATCACGCATCCAAGTCTGACACATAACACAGTAGTCTAAACAAAAATAATTATACTGTGAACATTGCACCTTATTAACAACATCTGAATTCAAAATGATGAAAAATACTAGTTTATATCACATTTATACATGGTATCATAACTAAACATTCGATTATACATATATCTACATTATAGATATATGTATCATTTACCATTTTTCCAACCCCTTATGACATTGAAACTCATGTATCATCTAGAATTCAGAGTTTCCCACTAATAAATAGGACTTCACTCGATCATTCATGTGCTTGGAACTCGTAATTATGATATTTCTGACTTCATTTGAGAGGCACAACAGTGGGTGTGTCTAATTTTGAAGGCTGCACCCCCAGTAGGGTCGCATATGCCATTGAAGATGCCTCCAAAGAAAGAGAGAAATGACAATTTCTCACAAGGAATAACAGTCAGCTTTATAATGGTTAGTTTTCTGAAATGAGACATCCTCAATGGCATATGTGGCTGACAAATGCAACCTCCAGAGGGTGCATGCTTTGAAATGAGACAGCTAGTACTCTGATTAATTAGTTGTTTGATTTACTAAAAGAACTAACAGTAACACTTTATATTGAGGACCAGTTCTCACTATTAACTAGTTGCTTATTAGCATGCATATTACTAGCACATTGGCTGTTTATTAGTACTTATAAGGCACATATCAATGCCTTATTCAGCATGACCATATTTTAGATCCCTTAATCCAACCCCATTCCTAAACTTAATAACTACTAACTATTAATAAGCAGCAAATTAGGAGTTTGTTCAGAGAAAACTCTTAGTTAAAAGTAAATATGTGTTCCCTATTCTAAAGTGTTACTGAACTAACTTATAAGAGTCATTTGGTTGGGAATCGGACTACAGTGGGAATGCAGTATGCTTTTGATCCACTAAAGACAATCAGCTCAATCGGACTACACGGTCCACTATATATTTTACATGCAGTATATTCAGTAGTGGTGAATAGTAGTGCAGGACTGTTTTAGTGTAGTGTTCCATCCACATCTGTGAAAGAATATAGGGTACAACGGGGCTAAAGGCCCACCTTAAGAAAAAATTTGCAATTCACTGCGCCTAAAATGTATAATTGCAGAAAAAAATATATACGTTGTATTGAACATTAATGGAGCAACAGATTTTGTGTGAAAATAAATCATTCAAGTTGTTTATTTTGTTTAAAAATCTTATAAATGTATGAGGTGGCAAGAGGGGCCTTTTACCCCACACCCCACTTTGAGTATTGATACAAATACTTCAGCTAAAATAATGTTTTGTTTAATAATGTCTAAGTTAATACTTGTTCAAAACAATTACTTTAGCAAAGTTTGTACTGTTTTCTGCTTAATTAAAAAAATGTGTTCAATAAATAAAAAAGCTACTGTCATTAAAATGTTAATATAAAAAATATATTTTAAAATACAGAAACAAAATAATTTTAATAAGTAAAGATTCTGAAAGTATTGAATGAGATCCAATAATAATTGAAAATATATTTACAGTAGTTACAACAAATTATATTTTATTATATGATATGATTAATATCATGTTTTTAAATATGATGGTTTCATTCTAAACATGGTGATTATCTCTAATATGGACACATACATATATATGATATTTATAACAACATAATATATGATATTTACCATCTGAATCTAACCATGTCATGTCAACAAATGGAAAAGTCAGCGATCTATTAATTATCATGTTAATTAATGTGTGCCTTTAGACCCAACAGTAGGGGCGCTTTTTACCCCAAATACCATACTTTTACATATTCTTTCGTTATTTAAAAACTGTAGCTTTAATTATCTTAAACAAAACTGAAAATCATAAAGAAGACCTTTGTCTCAAAATATATGCATTCATTTTAGCGATTCTCATTTGCTACTTAAATCTACAACATTTTAAAAAACATAAAATATTAGATCAAGTAAGAACAGAATCAACTTTGCGCTGCTGCGTGTGATCGCGTCAAAGATCAGATAAATAAACACCTGCATCTTGAAAAGCGGATGTTTTGGAAAGTGCTACGTCACGTTTTAGTGCCATCTAGTGGTTTAGATAAATAATATGCTTTGCCTCACTAAATCATGTTGTACTTCATGCGCCTTTTAATGTTTTGTGCCCTGGCCAACTGGAAATCTTTCACTAAATGCCTCTTAAAGTTTGCCCAGTTCGTTGTGAACAAGAAGCACACCCTACTGTTTATATGCAATACAAGCTTATACTGTTTTTATTATTGGGGACGCTCTGCCTCCGGCTTGGGGTCATTGTGTGCCGCCGGGAGCTGTGGTGCAACAGTTTAGAGGCTTACACCTGGGTGTCCATGCTTCTGTGTTCTTGGGCCGCCCCGGGTTCTGTCTACTTAATGGGGGAACATGCCCCCTCTGTTTTCCTCCCCACCTGTCACATTAGGTAGGGTTTTTTGAGTCGCTATGCGGGGGAACTCCTCTGTCTCCTCGTGGCCGCCTGCATCTCAATTACACATTTTGCCTGTCACTAAATCATGTTGTACTGAATCATGACTGTTCATTCAGCCTTCCCTCTGGTGCCAGTGCCCACTTCTCAATTTTAAGTTGCACCTTGTTGACACAAGCTTGTTGCCCCTCCCCTTAAAGCATGTTTTAAAGCACCTTAGAACAACACACACCAACACTACATTTGAGCGGGTGGGGTGAAGCATGGGGTCGTTTTTTTTTTTTTTTTTTTTTTTTTTTCACACCCCTGTTCTCTGTTCTCTGTCTGGGGCCGGGGGCTGTGAGGATGAGCTGGCCGCCCGGTCGGGGTCTGGGCTGTTGATTTTCTCTGCTGCTGCGGGGACCGGGGTGGTCTTCCTGTCCCCACGCCGGAGCGAAGGGGGTTCAGCTCCGGATCGGGCGCTGGCTACCCCTCTGGGGGTGGTGGTGCCTGGATCTAGGAGTATAGAGTGCATATGGGGAGTGTGAGTGTGGGTACTGTGTCCAGTGATGTGGGGCGAAGGTGTGAATATTTGTTTTGCATGAGGGTATATGCTTGTGTATATGTGTGCTTGTCGTCTACGTCTATGTGTCAGGTCGGGCCTTAGACTCCGCCTCACTCATCATCTAGTCGACCCCCACCCCACCACCATGCCCTGCCGGTGGAGGATGCCGCCGGTGCGTTGGTGATTTCTCGCGCCGGGGCAGGATGCTCGGGCGAGCGCCGGCCCGCTCTCGGCGGTCGATTGGCGGGGCCTGGCCCTACTGGCCTTGCTGGGCCCCGTTTGTGGGGTGGGGGGCCTTTGGGTCTCCGGGCCCAGGGCCTGGTCCGCCCTGGTGTGGTCGGCTGCCGGTGGAGCCTGCGGGCTTGCCGCCACGGCACCCTGGGGCGCCTACACTGTGGCTGTCGGAGGTCCCGCCTTCGGGCTCTCCTCTGCCCTTTTTTGGGTGGAGGCCGCGGTTGTCCCTGCGGTGGTTCTCCTGGGGGTCTCGTGCCCTGGGGGGCCTCCGGATGTTTGGGGCCCGGGTCTGTTCCGTGCCACATGCCTTGCGGGATGGGGCTGTTGTTCCCCACACACACTATTAAACATTTACATGGAGGAACCTTATGAACACAAGCGCGCTCACACACACAGGTGTACACTCAAGCATTCACATTGGTGTAAAAACAGGTGCTCACAGACACACATTGTCTTGATCTGCTGTTGCTTCAAAACTTATTTTGTAATATTAGTTATGTGTGCTGCTCAATACATTTAACATTTAGAATTTATTGTGATTTATACAGATGTTGGTTGTTGCTGCAGTCTCTTTGATGTTGTGTCTTCGGTTGTTTTCTCTTTTTGTCAGCAGGTATTGAAGCAAATTGTCTGTTTTTTTGTTTTTGTTTTTTCTCCCTCTCTCTCTCTATCCCCCATTCTCCTTTTTTCTCTCTCTCTCTTCCTTCTTTGTTGACTTTCCCCACAACCTTTTTTTTTTTTTTTTTTTTTTTTCCTATCTTCTTTCTTCTTTCTCTCTCTTGTTTTCTCTGTCCCCTGGTGTTGTCTGTCACAGTGTGGTTAAGTAAAAGGGTATATAAAATTTAATTAATTAATTAATATTAAAAAAAAAAAATAATAAATAAATAAATAAATATATTTAATTAAAAAAAAAGAAAAAAAAGGCTGTGAATGATGATAGTATAGCCATGCATATAAAAAAAAAAAAGGAAAACGCTGTCCATTCCAACCTGCGTCCACTGGCATGCAGACAAACACAGTCTCGATTTTCAAAAAATATTTTTTCAACAGTGCAAAAACAAATAAAATATGATATCTAAACCTTCTGCAATAAGGATAAACCTCAGAAAATGTTTATGAAAAATAATCACCAGGACAACACACGCATGTGGTGTTTACACTGACGCCAGTGTCGCAGCTATCCCACATCTCCGACAAACACTGTGGAGGGGGCAGGCAGCAAAACAGGAAATATCTTTTGCATATTATTTTAAGTAACTGTTCAAATTTCATTTCAGAATGGTAATCCACAAAACAAATATGTAGAGGCATATTTTAAAAAGGGAGGCTCTGCTTCAATTTCCTATTGTGGTGCAGAATGTGTGTTTACTCTTTGTGTCTGTTTGAATTGATTTGCACAGCTCGGCAGACAGCGGCTGAATGCTGCGACCAAGAATCCATCATCTCATGTGATCTGATAGTTCTGCAGTATTAGATTGATTTTCCTCTCTCCTCTCATCTTTCCCTGTCTCTCGCTCTCTTTGTCTGCTTTCCTACCATTGGCGACGTTAACAAACATGCCAAGTTACCTGTCTCCCCATCTGCTAAGATAGAAACACAGTCCCTTCTGTCACAAACAACAGATTAAGGTGTGAGGATAAAGGGTAAATCGTTCACAGTTGAGGGTTATTCCTTGACTCCAACCTTTAAAAAAAAGTGCGCTCCAACTGGCAAAACCTAAATGATCTTCTTGGAATGTTTTTTTTTAAATATCCATTTGATGTATTCATATTCCTGCTGGATTTGGCCTTGAACTGCTAAGAGAATAGCGACAAGAGGAGGCTTAACTTTCCCAAACCATCTTAAGACTCTCGTCAACTCCTCGTGTGATCTCCATCTCTCTTTCCCGCTCGAGCGAAGTTTAAAAACACCTGTCACGGATTCAAAGCAGGGACTCAGCAGTAGCCGGGCAGGCGATCACCTCTCCGGCAACACTATAGGGAGAGGAATTGGAAAAGAGGAGATTTTTAAAAGCTCAGAGATCCTCTCATCGCTCTTCTTTAACCGTCAGCGAAGGCAGCAGAGACTGCGCGCAGGTATAAGCCCCACTCTGGCGTACCTGAGACTTCTATTTTAAGCCCTCCCTTCCGTACGGCATGTCAGACGAGCCCGAAATCCCTGCTAATACTAGTTACCTCTGAAACATAGATCTTACTGTTTGGCTTTTAGCTTTGACAAGTTATTTCCTACTCCCTTTGAAATAAAAAAGTGGAGTGTTCTGACACCGACTTTACGTTTTGAGCACATTAAAGCTGGGATCTGCCTCAATGCTACCTGGATTTTTTTTTACAGGCGCGATAAGCCAAATTAATATGAACTCGTCAGGGCCACTTAAAATGCTTCTTGTTATCCAAAGCCCTGAGCTCCTGCAACTTATCACACAGCCACTGATATCCTTTAAACTAGCAAGGTGCAGTGCTTTAATTAAAACTAGTAACATTTCCTTGGAAGAGGAGGAAAGGAAATGTAGAGGGGTGGACTTCATAATTTATCACAGGCTGGAGTTAAAAGGAAGCGATTTCGCAAACTAAAGCAACGGCTAATACCTCTTAAACTGACACGCGGCGAGCTTCCCTGTTCAAACGGGCCGGCGAAGAAACAAAGTCCCCGAGGATGTACATCATACGCTAAGCTGTGAAATACTACGTGTAGCATGTTCTCCGGCGCAACCCTTAAAACTGGCACCAAATGAAAATGGATGTGTGCTCTTCCTTTGTGCTAGCGAGCCGAGAGATATATCTTTATAATATCCACCATATTTTACTGATAATAAAAAGCAAAGCGCCACATTGCCACCGGAACACTTAGCTAACGTGGAGGGAAGAGGCGGCCATAGCAAACAATGTAAATCAATCTGAGTAATATTGCTTTAAACTTAATGCAATATACTCACTGCAAGTATAGCCGTCCTAATGTGCATTTACATACTGGAGACACAGGCGTATACGGCGTATGAGTACATATCCCTAGACGTACAGACATCCATAAACACACACACACAGGCACAGGAACACACACTCGTACGCACTAGAAGTCTATTGAGTATTTTTTTCTTTGCCAAGGCGCTCTGAGGATAATACAATTCTTTTTCTCACTCTCTCTCTTTTTCTCTCCCTCTCTCTACTTTCTTTACAATACATCATTCAGTTCTGCCTTATGCCTGCATGAAATTCATTTTCTAATGGAAATATTTGTTTTGTAAATCAAATATGTATTATGCACAGAATGCAAAGCACAAATTAAATTATGTTAATGAAATGAAAGAGATATGAAATGCATATTTCATGGACAAAACATAACCCCAGCGAACAGCCATTTCTTGATAAAAATCTTTAAACACAATCTCATTCAGAGAAAGACATATTGCTAAGGCAGATAGCACCTCATTAAAATGGTCTCCTTTAATATCAGTGCTTAGTATATATAGGATTGTAAATAACCACTGGGGACGAGGAACCAATAATGAAATACTGTCTTTAATAGCTTGCCATTGATGTCAGCATAAAAAGTGCGTAGAGGAATATTGGAAATTGGGCGCGCACACACATAGAGTCAAAAGCTGTAAATGATTGCATATTTAAATAGAGCTGACTAAGGCAAAGATGATATAGATATAAGTAATAGGCAGAATATTATGCTGACCTCACATAATTTAACAAAAAAAAAACACTGTTTTAAATTTTATATTGGTTACACTTAATGAATAATAGATTCCTCGGCTGTTGTTGTGCACTGCCTGATCTTAATAATAATAATGATATTTAAAAAAAACGCCTAAAAGAAAAGAAATGGAGCCGCATGCCTAGCTGACTCGCAAATGAACTGAACTGGCTTTTCAGCAGAAATAAACATGGCAATACATACAAAAGCTAGAGCGAGAGAGAGATGCCCATTGCTTTGATTTGATGGTGGTGAGAGTAGAGAGGGTGGGGTGCTTGACCTGGCTTATTCTGCTTAATGCTAAATATCTTAATTGCCCCACAATACGCAATTACCAGCTGCTCCAAACAAAGCATGGATTTAAACCCAAATAATACCCAGCTGAGGTCTGCTGAGATTTTTTTTCCTCTCTCAGCCTCTTGCCACTTGATTGACAACTCGTATGTGAGTGCAATAAAGGCATTTGCGTCCAAACTGCAGGTGACCCAGCCCTTAAATTCCTGAATGTGGTTATTTCCTTTTAAATTGGAGTATGTTCTTAGGTCTTAAATGCTTTTTAAAAACCTGCATTTAAAAAATAAAAACAGACCAGCACCCCCCTTGAGAATATGAGTAATAGTGTTTCCCATACTTACCCATGGCCTTTTCCTTAATCCAATACTAAGTCAAGTTAATTATTAGGTTGTTTTTTTTATCTTTTTGTCTGACCATGAAGAGATTATACCATCAGGATGGACATATCATAATCTTTTCAATTTTTGCTGAAAAATGGACAGCTTTTTTCCTCAAGCTGTCAGAGCCATCCTAAAGGTTTTATCCACTACAAATAATCTGATTAACAGATTTTAATTGTGTTTTCAATAATTGTTATTCTGCATTTATTTAGCTGCAAGCTGAGAGAGATTGAGCACGAGGGGAAACACATGAGAGCGTGAGAGAGATAAATGGTGGGATGGAAAAAACAGAGGTGATGGTGGCTGAAGTCAGGCTGACGAAGGATGGAGACCTGTCGGAGGAGGTCACCACACACAATCTCATCAAATCAGCCTCACATTACACACTTAATTTCCATCCTACCAGCTTTCTTCCTCCATCTCTCTGTGTTTCTCCAGCACTCCACACATGACTGAAAACAGGCCGCTTCACTGCATGTAGCAAAACAAGTTAGTGTTCATGCCGTTTTATGTTTTTAAGCAACATTTTAGATTTTAGGGGTAAATTAAAAAAAACAGCTGTTCAAGTATAGTTTGATGTGTTTTATTTGTGAAGACTTCATACCACCATTCTATAACAGCCAGCAACATAATACCTGACAGACAAGGTAGGAAATATAATATACTGTATGTAAAAATGTTCACATATAGTCCACAAGATAAAATAATAGTTGAATTTATAAAAATGACCCCGTTCAAAAGTTTACATTTTGATTCTTAATATTGTGTTCTTACCTGAATGATCCACAGCTGTTTTTCAGTTGTTCATGAGTTGTCTGTCTTGAACAGTTAAACTGTCTGCTGTTCTTCTGAAAAAAAATCATTCAGGTCCCACTTTTTTGGGGGGGGGGGTTTGAGCATTTTTGTGTATTTGAACCCTTTCCAACAATGACTGTATGATTTTGAGATCCAAAATGGTTTTTCCAACTTTTCACACTGAGAACAACTGAGGGACTCATATGCAACTATTACAGAAGGTTCAAACGCTCACTGATGCTCCAGAAGGAAAACCATGCATTACGAGGGGGGGGGTGAAAACTTTTTTTAATTTGGGGATCAGGGTAAATTTAACTTATTTTGTCTTCTGGGAAACAGAAGACAAAATACTATCAGAACTATCTTCTGTAGCCTCTGAAGGGCAGTACTAAATGAAATATATATATATATATATATATATATATATATATTTAGGCAAAATAGGAAAAATGTACACATCTCCATTCTGTTCAAAAGTTTTCACCCCCTGGCTCTTAATGCATAGTTTTTCCTTCTGGAGCAGCAGTGAGCGTTTGAACCTTCTGTTTAAATACACAAAAATGCTGGAAAACCAAAGAATTTGTGGGACCTGAAGGATTTTTTCTTAAGAATAGCAGGCAGTTTAACTGTTCAGGACAAACAAGGGACTCATGTACAACTATCATAAAACAACAACAACAAAAAACAGCTGT
Organism: Schizothorax lantsangensis; assembly: GCA_027422415.1. NCBI lineage: Eukaryota > Metazoa > Chordata > Actinopteri > Cypriniformes > Cyprinidae > Schizothorax > Schizothorax lantsangensis. The sequence continues at coordinate 28,931,490 of CM049839.1, read as the reverse complement.
GGATCATTCAGATAACAACACAGTATTAGGAATCAATACTGATTAAACTTTTGAACAGGGTCATTTTTATAAATTCAACTATTATTTTCTCTTGTGGACTATATGTAAACATCTTTTATGTGAAATCTTATTCAGGTCAATAATCAATGACATGCATTTTGTATGATCCATCTTATTTTGGTAAAATAATTAACATTTTGCAGATTCTGAAAGGGGGTGTAAACTTTTGACCTCGACTGTACAATATTGCAAGCAGAAAGTTTGGCTGGAAGTTGATAAACCCTACATATTCAATTGTAGTCTTGTCACAATAGCAACATTTTCAGAAATAACATTTCTGAAAATTATTGTTTAATTAACAAAATAAAGACTTGAATTGACACATTTGTTTTTTTATCTTAGTACCAACCATTACTTTTGACATTCCTAGTTCTGAGAATTGTTTGCATTTAGCTTTTTCCCCTCCAACCCGTGACTCGATCAAAACAGGTCCAAGGCATTTTTGGGTCGCAACCCACCAGTTGAGAATGTAGAGTTTTACAGCAGCTGACAGAAAACATCTTCAGCCTCTGTAGGCTCTAATATCACCTGAAGATGAAGCTTGATGCTTCACATGTATTTAATTGTGATTTTCTAGGATACACATTACACATAACAAAATCTATAGTAGACAGATGTAGCTGCCTCACACTAAACTTTGAGAGATTTAGCACCCAAACTCCCCGAGTTATTCACAGTTAGACAAAGCGTTACAGTAATCTCCACTATTTCTTTAGTTTCTGAGTTTATAGGCTAGGGCGTTTTTGATCCGAATTAACCATCTTTGACAATCTGTGTGGATTTTATTTATGTTTGGTCTTTTAAAATGCAGCCTAGAGACCTCTAAAGAGTGATGTAACATCCTGTGAGAACCATCAGAAATATGCAGGCAGTTCTGTGCATTAGGAAAGAGTGTGGGCCATATGAAATTATGAATTACAGACACATGCATCCTGGTATCATATGATAAAATCCCATTCTCTCCAAATGACCATATCTCACCCATGTTACGTCCTCCCACCTCACAAGCCCACCAGCTGCATGCTGCTACAGCTGACATCTTTTATAACAACCATCATGCTCCATATGCGCCGTCCCTTTCTCTCTCGCTCACTCTTCGCGTCTTAGAGGAGTTCCCACAGAAAGCAGCAGTTTGTGATGACTGGACACATCGTATGAGGCACAGGAGTGCAGAATAGCACAACATACCAATAATCCTCCTTTACAGTCTAAATATGGCACTTGAAGAGTAAGATGCAAAAGTTGAAATGGGATCACGGATAGGCAATTAACACCGCTCTTCAAATCTCCTTTAGGCTGTGGAACAGGGGAGAGCAAGAGTATAGGAGAGCAATGCTGAATATGGTGGCAGAAAAAGGTGACCTTGTTAGGTAATTAACATCTCTCTCCAAGTTTAATTAGAAAGGCTACATCAATTCAAAATATGAATAAAAGGAGTGCGGCAATCAAAAAAGAAGACACAGAAACACCAGCGTCTCTATGTAAAATGCTCATCTGATTGTATAAAAGCATTAAAAATGCACCTGTTCATGGATAAATTGCTTCACTCGCTAGAAATCCTCAGGGGCCAAGTGCTTTTCAAAATAGCATCAAGTGTTAAGATGCTATTTACATGCGTTGATACATAGAATGCAAAGCCGGGGGAAAAAAGAGAAAAGACGGCAAATTATTTTTGCATGTCTCAGTCCTCTTGTTAAGATTCAAAACAATGCTTCAAAACTTTCCTGATTTGGGTCTCTGGGTCTCTGTTGGCCCGTTCTTTCCCTGCCAAAGCCTGCCTTAACCCCCTTTAGTGTTGAGCAAACAATCTCCTCCCGCTCACAATAACTTTGAAGGAAGATGTTTTTGTTTAAGTCCCAGAGCCGTTATTGGCATCCGGTCCAAAAATAAAAGCGTGTTCTCGTCGGAGGCTGACTGACGGGTGGCTGACAGTCCGCGTAGATGTGCCGTATATTCATCAGATGTTTAATTGAGACGGGGTGCGCAGGTCGCCAAGTTAATGTAGCAGGGACGATGCGGGATTTATAATGATGATTGATGGCGTGACGGCACCGGCCTGACTATGAGCGCTTTGCGCTGGTGGGTTCGACGTCGTGGACAGACCGGAAAGACGTTCCTAACGAGGGCTGGATCCTATCTACTTCCTCCTGCCACTCAGCTCAACTTGTCTAACATGACAGGTCTGAGCTCAGGATCGGCACAGATACACGACCGTCTGATCAGACATATGCAGGGGCACTATATAAACTGTTTTAGTGGTTATTCGAGGCGTAGCCCAGACCTCTGTGTGTATGGTGACATCTTTGAGTGAATAATGGAATACAGAACACTTTTACTGCCACATCTGAAAGATGTAATTTAGCCCATATGAGGTAAATCTTAATATAACGAGAGCTAAAATTAAAGGTCCCACTAACCTAACATCAGCCGTACTGCAGTTCTCAGCCATTTACTAATACACTGACTCCTCTGACACAGCGCTTTCCATATATTATATAGTCGTGAAGTGCAGTAAGCATAGGAAGATTATGCATGCACCACTAAAAAGTTTTGAAAGATTTTTTAAAATATTTTGAAAGATGTCTCTTATGCTCACCAAGGCTGCATTTATGTAATCAAAAATACAGTAAAAACAGTAATATTGTGAAATATTATTACAATTTAATCAACTGTTTTCTATTTTAATATATTTTAAAGCAGTCATTAGTTCAATCTTCAGTGTTATATAATCCTTCGGATATCATTCTAATATGCTATTTTGGTCAAGAAACATCTCTTATTATTAATCAATGTTAAAAACATTTGTGCTGCTTAATATCTTTGCGAAAACCATGATATTTTATTTCAGGATTCTTTAAATAATAGAAAGTTAAAAAAAGATAGCTTTTATTTTAAATAAGTTTTGTAACAATGTGCAAGTGTAATTTTCAATACATTTTAATGCATTCCTGCAGAATATATTTTTTAATTTCTTTAAATAAAGATTATCACGGGCCCTAACCTTTTGAACAGTAGTGCATATTCTTCCTGTTAGAGAACAAAGTGTGTATGCCCTAAATAACTGAATGAATGAATGAATGACATTTAAGATTTAAGATAAACCATTAAAGATGTTTTTTTTGTTTGTTTGTTTCTTCAATACATTGGCTTTTGCATTCCACAAAAACGGTCACACAATTAAAAATTAAGGTACAGTAAATATGACTAAATTAATTTTAATTTTTAGGTGGTGAACCATCCCTTTAAGTGTATCCCATTGAAAGCACTATATACACGTAATTGTATTAGTGTTAAAAATGACTGGTTCGTGAAAACTGGAAAAGCCGAAGTGAAAACACTTTTGGCAAACTTTTTTGGCTTTACCAAAAAAAATATGTGAGGCTTCAGCCCTAGAAGCCCACTTCCAATAGCCCCTATGGGGACTGAACAGTGAAAATTTTCCATGCACATTAATGTAGGGGTTTACACAGGAGCTTTGGCCTAGAAGTTTGCGCACATACTTAGACATATTGAGTGAAGGTGCTCATACAAGCTATTGGATCATTTCCTGATCCCACTCCCTCCTCTTCTCTGTCGCTCTACTGCATTACTATATATAAAATGACAAAAAGGCCAAGAACAAAATAAAAACGGCTTACTTTAATGATCACAGGAAAAAGGTTTTTAAAGTAGACACACAAATAAACAAATCTAAAATGATGCAACTGTGAACAGCACAATCAGAACGAAAAACGGATCAGTCGTGTCAGCACTTGTCCCTCATAAAGTGAGCCGTGAGGCAGGTACACGGATGTGGAGGGGCTTGAAATTGCCTACAAGTGATGCACTAATAATGTGACAGTAACCTCGGGACCTCTCGAGAGGGCCATTTCTCTTGTTTTCAAAAAAGAAGGAAAAAAGAACACCAAAAAGAGGGAGAAATGAGAGAGGAGAGGAGGGGGGCAAAAACAGACTGTCAGTGAAAAGACGAGAGAAGAACAAAACCACTCCACCTTGCAGGAGTTCGGGGTCCGATTGGCGGCGCTTCATCCAGCAGCAATTATATCGACTAATTAGAATTGGACAATTTCTTGTTTGAAGTATAAAGAAATGACAAAGGAGGGCAAGTGAAAAGCTATAATTCAGAGTGAAACAGCATTAAAAATCCAGCCTAATCCCGCACTATGTGCCTCTATGATAACATAGAGTGCAGACTATGTCCTCGATTCTTCCTTTTTCTCGCTCTCCCCATTTTTTTTTCCTTTTTCGCCTTTTTTTATTTTATACCATCTGGCCCTCTCATCTCTGACATAAAAAAAGAAAACTAATTCATGTTCGGAGTCATCCACATGATGAATAGTGTAGGTCCAGGTGCTATGAGTGTAAAAAAGGAAAGTGGAGGGAAAGAGAGGGAGGGTAGAGGATGAGAGAGAATTATATATGTATATCATCTCCCATTGTACACAAGGGTGATTTTAAACTGAGTTCATGATTAAAGCGAGGGCTTACGTTACAGTATATTCCTCACCGCAAAGTGATCGTAATTAGATATTTAATCTGTAATCCAAAATAGACCGTGATGCCAAAGACAAAAAAACTGTGGAAGATGAAGGGACGGGTGAGAGATGATAGAAGGCAGCAGAAAAAAAGCAGCCTTTTTTCTATCATATGAAGGTCACAATGCGATGTGATTGTTTGCCTCAGTGGAGGTGAATTATGTCACCCAGACAAGCTTTTAACCCATGTTACCTTCATTCTCTCTCTCGCTTGCTCGCTCTCTCCCTCTCTCTTCTTTAAACAGTTTTCTATTGAAGAGGATTCAATCACCATAATGAATCTGAGGCCAGGCAGCAATCTTCTCCACAGAAAGAAATTCTAAAAGGTTATAGAATTTATAAAATGAACAGCACAGAGGAAGTAAATGGCAGCGTGTGCGTGCGTGTGTGTATATATATATGCATGTGCAGGGTGGGGGAATCAATTATTGCAGGACACAAGGCAGTCATAATATTTAGCGGCCCTCATTCACTCTGTTCAGGTAGGCTCAAACACTGCAGCTTGTACAGGAGGTGAGGTTTATTTTTAGGAAGAGTGTGTGTGTGTGTGTGTGTGTGTGTGTGTGTGTGTGTGAGTGTGTATGCCACGCCCGGCAGGCAGAAGGAGGCTGGCACTGAAGCGTATGAGGGAGGCGCCCCTGACTGAGTCTCATAATCATATGCTAGATTAGGTTAAGTGGTGCACAAACCCGTCAGTAATTCAGCCCACTGTCTCCCAGGGAAACTGATTCACTCCTCCCCCTCCTCCATCATCCAAACGCCACGAGACACACACACACACACACACACACACACACCAAATGCTTAGCCGGAACGGGTACGTATAGGACGCCAACGATCCCCCATATGTGATCAATGCACCCGTCGGTCTTCCGTCTGAGCTCCGTCATGTATGAAATGACTCCATCTTGGAATATTTCGGAGCCCGGGCTGGATTGATTGATTCGTGTTATTCTGAGTGGCGTGTTCGCTTACTCCATCTTCAACCAAAAGCCGACTAATGTTCCGTCAGCGCCGTCGATTCTCAGACAGGCCTGTCGTTAACGCCGGCGACGGATGACGAGGGAACGGTGTGACATCAGATAGTAGCCTGGCGGAAGACACCTATCCTCCATGTTCCTACATAATGAACTCTTAAAGAAGGTTGCCGGCTGCGAGGAGAGCCGCGGGAGCCTGGAGCTCATCAGTGTCAGTCCTGAAAAGGTTCCGGAATGAATGAGTGCGAGGAATCAAAGGGAGATTACACGTCTGACCATGTATCATCCTCGATATATTGAACGGCGCCATTGTGTAGATAGAGCGCTTATAAAAAGTGGTATTGTGCCGGCCTGAAAGACTGTGTGGGCTCTCTGCATGACTAATCTGTCTCCTCCCATTATTTTATTCAATCTTCGCTGACTTTATGCCTTTGACATTTTTGCTACACTCAGTAAGTTTGAGTTGAATGGACAATTTTAAAGATTTTTTTAAAGGCATTTGCCAAGGCGGGCCGTGCGCGCGGGGAACAAAAAAAGAGGCTATCTCTTTGTTTCAATGCATAATTTATTACTAAAAATGGTCTTTTGACTAATTCCAGCGGGCAGGGTGAGAGTCAGAACATGTTCTTTTCCTCTCAATTCTGAAAGGCGCATTGGATTTTTCAAGTGAAAACATTTGATAATGCCTCGGTAAGAGATGTCTCTCTCTTAGTTCCTCCGTTCAACTCTTTGAACGTGCAAACAAAAAACACGCAAGTCCAAATTGAATAGCGGTTTGGGGTCTGCTATAGATGCGCCGCTATTTATATTCCTAACCAAACTGCTAAGAAAACAATTCAGAGTCAATGAGCTGTTTTTGCATTCATAAGCATAACTGATGTGCTCTGAGAGATTTATACAAAATCGCACAAAACACACACGCATGCACCTAAGGGCTGTGAAAAAGAAAAAGGAAAGCAATTCGACGTGTAGTATACACTGCCAGAAAATAAAGCACACACACATACAACTACCTCAAAAAGCCATTTGTACGTACACGGCCACAGCAACAGGCTGATAAAACACAGAATAGGACGGTCACTGGCATTAAGAGATTAGTTTAAGTCCAAAAGCAATCATCATCTGAATATTTGATTATTAATCTGTCCTGTTAAATTGATTATGGTAATGCCGAGGGCAGGTGGGATCGGGAACAGCACCTGGCCACATATGGTGGCCGCACACAAACACAGACACACACACACACTCCTGCTACGTTCTACCCACTGCTGTCATTACACCACATCAAATGTGTGGACTCATCTTTCTCTCTCTCTTTCTCTTTCAGGTGAGAGCTCCCTTCAGGCCGCAGGGCATGGTGTACTTGCAGCCGTGAAATCAGGTTACAGAGAGTGAATGAGCTGAGTGTGACTGTCAAACACAGTAAAACACACCAAGAGACAAGCGTGCTTCCCTCTGACTTACTGAGCAAACATTTATGAATGGGACGGTAATAATGTGGAGGAAGTAATAATATAATGCAAATGGTGTCCTATATGTACATCAAAGTACAGTAAATGTGTCACTGAGGGAAAAGCGATGGTATCAAAAGACCTTCACTTAGGTTTTTGAATGTGGACTCAATAAGATAAGGGGGAAAATATTGGACAGAATATAGCAAGCATCATTCCTCATTTAAAATAGATATATCGGAAAGGTGTATTCTGTCATTTTTGTTTATGTTGCACTGGCCGATATGACAGTTGTCTTGGTCTTATACTGACACCTAGCGAAGTGAATGTTACATCATGCTTGTGATGCCATTGTCAAAATGCTCTGTTTGCAGTGAGCCATGATTAATTTATTCAGTAAGTGAAAGTGTGCACAAACAAGCGTGGTTACCGAGATAAACCAAGCAGTATTTAGCTGGTCATGTGATCTGAACATGTCACCGCCAATTAGGTGAGCCACTCTAGGTAAACGCCATGTTCTTCTTAGGCTACTGATTTGACTGAAGTCTTCATCTCATGTTCAGTAAGTGTACATAATTTAAAACATTTTATTTATTTAATGTGCTGTGTTAACACTGACTAGTTAATAAAACAGTTAACAGGTAAAAAGTTGAACAGCCCCCTCTGATTTTCATGCCTAGTGGATTTTGAATGTGACTATTATACATTTTATAAATTAATAAATAATTATATCTTTAATAAATGTATTTTTTATTTTCTTGCTGTGGCAGAATATTCGCATGTCTAAATTTGGACCATCCACTTGAGTCACACCTTCTGTAGAACATTTGCTTTATATAGAAAATCATCTTCCCACCCTCATGTCACTCAAAAGTATTTTTTTTCTTCTGTGAAACACAAAAATATAAAAATGTAAAATTATCAAAATGTGAAAGTTGCTCTTTTCCATACAAGAAAAAAATCCATGGTGATCACTGGCATATTACAAAAACATTAAGCAATAATTATAAAACATACACACATAAATTTGACAGTACCTATAGAGTATAATAATAATAATAATAATTGTTTAAATATGAAAATATTGACATACACATATGAATATAAATCTGATTGCTCCATTAGACTAATACATTAACCCCTAGAGAAAAAAGCAGCTTTTCTACAACAGTATATAAATATATGCTCAGCCCTGTATTTAAACTTCACTGTCACATCTATAATTCCATATTTTCATATGAAGATACTGCTGGCCAATCCATCCACATGCACATGTGGTCTGTCTGTCTGTGTGTGTGTGTGTGTGTGTGTGTGTGTGTGTGTGTGTGTGTGTGTGTGTGTGTGTGTGTGTGTGTGTGTGTGTGTGTGTGTGTGTGTGTCTGTGTGTGTGTGTGTGTGTGTCTGTGTGTGTGTGTGTCTGTGTCTGTCTGTGTGTGTGTGTGTGTGTGTGTGTGTGTGTGTGTGTGTGTGTGTGTGTGTGTGAGAGCAGCAGGTGGAGTTCTGAGTTGATGAGCTTGTCATAGCTGATTATGTCACTGTGGGGCTAGCCTTCAAAACTGACGGCAGAGCTACAAGAGCTCTTACACGTCTGTCAACACACAGTGAAGACAGGCTGTTTTAACAATCTCACACACACAGAGGCTCATGGGGAAAGCTATATCTTCCCTGTGAGGCAGTACAGGGCAGTTAGAGTGGCACAGTGCTGCAGGATTTCAGGAATGAGTGGAGTCTGTTTAAAAGCACGGGCGAGTGCTCTTAGACATGAGCACAGAGGAGTAGCTAATCGCCCTGTGATCTTTTAAACACGCTATGCTATGTTCAACGGCAGCTTGAGAACTCATTTAAGGCCTCGGAGGAGAGCGGGAGGGGCGAATGTGCTGAAATTACCCGCCGCTAAACTGCTAAAGTCAGGCTAAAGCGCTGATTTATTCAACAGAGACAAAAGACCAAGGGAGGGTTTTAAGAGATTCATATCACTGCCAGAGTCTCCTCCAAGGAGCTTTGTGTGGAAGTGTGTGTGTGGTTTGACTGGTCTTTTTTACACAACCGAAAGCATGCGAGATAAACTGTATTTAATGCTTAGAAGCAAAAAGTAGTAGCGTGTGTATATGTCTATGCCCACTTCTGACAGTCAACTTTCAAAACAAACCAAATGGCCAAAAGGAAATATCATTTAGCAGAAGCTTTTATCCAAAGCAATTTACAACACACATTTTTATAGTAACCTTGTCAACAAAATTACTGATTAAAATGTTTGGTGAACCAAAAATATATTTATAAGTCCATAATTATATGTTCATACAAAAATGACATTTTCATCAAAAGACAAAAACTATGACTAAAAGCTGTGTAAAAATGAATAATGCACATATTCCAGAAACAGTCTACATGTAACACACTGATGTTTAATGCCTTCTCGAGGGCATGATAGTGATAGTCCAGTGGGGTTTGGATCCACAACCTTTACCAGCCTAGATCATTTAATCACTACGCTACACAATCCAAACAGTGTTTTTGGGCCCTGTCAGGCCTCACTAGAGCTGCTCTTGCATTAAACACTCTTTAAAAATGTCCCAGTACCCTCTTCTCTCCACCCTCCCACTCCTCCCCCCCTCGGTGAACGCACATCCTCTCCCAAGCCTCTCCCCAGCATTTGGGTTATTATTACTATTATCATTATTATTTTGGAAAAGAAGCGCTGTGAGCGTATTGCGTCAGGGCCCCGTAAACAAATCTATTATTGGTGATGAATTGTATAATAACACGGGCATAATGTGTTTTTCTCACACTGAAGTGTTTTGAGGTGCTGAACTGGAAAAAGTCCCCCGTCTGTAAAATTTGAATAAACGCACAGAAGACAGGAGAATATCATCAGCTCTGTGGCAGAGCCTCATACATGTTTTTTCATTATTTTATTTATTTATTTTAATTTTTGGGTTTAGGTATATACTTTTATTTAGTTAATGAAATGCTTATTAATCAGACCTTTTCTATGGCATCAGCTTGTGTCAATTTGTTTTAGCTTAAAGAAGCCCAGAGCACTTACATAATACATGTATGAGATAAAAAAAAAAATTAAAAAAAAACACACACATACAAAATCTATCATAAAAATTGTGGGGAGAAGAAAAAAAAACTACATTACCATTCAATTTTTTTAAGTGTAATTTGAAAGTCACTTAAGCTCAGCAAGGCTACATTTATTTTATTGTGAAATATTAAAATAATATTGTAAATGGTCATATTTCACAAGAAATAGCATATAATGTACACACACACACACATTTATATATACCCTCACTGAGATTCACGGATGAATAGAGAATTCAAAACAGCATTTATTAGGATTTTTTAACATTTTAAAAATGTTTGTAACACTATAGAAGTATTTCATGCCACTTTTGATCAACTGACCCTAAACTGCTGAACAGTAGTGTACATTAGTGCCCTGTGTTCTTGACCGTCTGTCAGAGTACAGAATAGTGAATACAGAGTTTGAGCACATTCAGCTAAAATTATGGACTTAATGTCTTATGCAACACCTGAATGAGAACTCGGTGAGAAATCTCAACAAGAACGCTTGCGGTGTATTCCAGTAATTGAGTATATAAACGCATAATATTGTAACCAAGAACTATGGGCCACAGTGAGGCTTAATGTACACAGTAATAAAACCCTTTCAAAAGCGCCTTAGTGCTTTTCTAGTTGAATGGTTACACACTAGACTGATGTAGCTGACTGTAATTCAACTCTATGAGTTAAAAATCAAGCACAGTGTTGGAGCGGAGGCCAAGCGGTTAGCGCATGTGGCATGACATCATTTACTCATCCTCATGTTTACCTAAACCCATATGATTTTCTGTGTCTCATGAAATGATGAAAATGCAATGTTTTCAGTGAATAACTTACATTTTAAACATGTTCTTATTAAAAGCAACATCTTTGAATTTAGTGCATAAGTCATATGGGAAAACGTGAAACATCTATGATTTTTTTTTCATACACTCTCATTCATAAGCTTTCAGGAAAAAAAAAAGTACAAAGCTGTCACTGGGGTGCCGCCACAAAAGCTAAAAGATACATCTTTGTACCTTATTTACCCATTTACCTATAAATGGTACATATTAGTAACTTAAATGTACATATTAGTACTTTAAAAAAATACATATTAGTACCTAAAGTGTACATATTAGTATCTTTTGAAAGGGTTTGTACCTTCTTTTCCTGAATTTGTTCACTGACTGGAAAAGAGAACTGCACACATTCTGCTAAATTTCAACTTTTGTGTTCCTCCATGAAAATTCATATAAATTTGAAAAAACATGAGGGTGAGTAAATGATGATTTCATTGTGAGTAATTTTCATTTCACTGGCTTTCAGTTTTTAACGCAAAGATAAAGCGTCCTCTAATGGCAAACATATTTTTTGAAGCACACTGTAAACACGTCTGGACATCTTTTGTCACACACACCCACGGAGCAGATTCATGCATCTACAAAACCATATTACACACTGTTACTCACTGCTTTTCCCTACATCACCCTTACAGAAAACACACACTCACACTCTCACAGTGACGTGGATGGACACCCACGCATCCGGGTGTTAAATGTGGAAACCATGATTCTGGCAGGAGCCGAGGACGCCAGAGAGAGGTGTTTTCTTTACTTAACTGCCATGATGGTGAGTGCTAACCTAGTTGTTAATGTTTATATATTTCTAATGGCAGTAATTAGATTTGATCGCATAAAATGGCAGCAGAGGCATCGCCAACCATTTGCAACAGCAGTCAAAGTTAGTGGTAATCCATAGCCACAAACTGTACCTGCATTTCTGCAAATCAGTTACAACTATTAAGCTAATGTTACATCACCTAATTAATATTCATGAGGCAGGATGTTTTCTTTACTGCAACCGGGGGATGGTAAGATTTTTAGAAAGAGTTTCTCATTACTGTTCCTACACACCTCTGATCGGTGCAGTGCTATGGGACCTAGTTGTTAATGTTTATATATTTCTAACTTCCTTTTTTGGGCAATAATTAGTAATTAGATTTGCTACAATCTAGATATAAATATCCATAAAATGACAGCCAAGCAGAGGCATCTGCCAACCATTTGCAACAGCAGTCAAAGTTAGTGGTAATCCATAGCCACAAACTGTACCTGCATTTCTGCAAATCAGATTACAATTACTATTTTTAACATTTTTAATTGTAATTTATTAAGCTAATGTCTTCACTAATATGCATGCTCATGAAACTGAAAACAGATGTGCTTCTTAATATTTTTGTGGAAACAGTGATGCATTTTTAAGGACACTTTGACAAATAAAAAAAACTTTTGTAACATCAGTGTTTCCCATACACTGATTTATCTGTGGCAGTCCGCCACAATATCAAAACTGACCGCCACAAATAGATTTTCCAAAAGGCTTTGACTTCGTTGAATAAATATGAGCACGGCACGTTTCAAAATCAAAACACTTATGTTTCAAATCAAAATATATATATCTATATACACTGCCCTCCAAAAGTTTGGAAACACCCTAGAAAAGTGGGGTTTTGGACAATATTGGCATGAATCCTTTTTAATTTAAACTACGAAAACATATTTTATTACATAAACAGTTTATACATAGAAAAAAAATTAAATTTTAAATATAATATTTGTAAACTATCTGACCTAAATTGTGTTCTAATTGGTTCATTGTATTCTAAACTTAATTGGCAATCAATTGTTGAAGCTATTAAGGTGTGCTGACCCAAAAATCTTTTAAAAACCTGGGCCAAGTTTAAACCAGTAACCAGGCATCACAGCTGGCAAAGGGGCATGTCTGACTTTGACATGTACAGTATATATTGCCATTATTACCTGTATGTAATCAAAATGAAAATTATTATTGCTGGTCTTCAATGATAATGTCAAGTTACTTTAATGTATTTGCACCAAAAAATGATAAGGATTTATGCTGATATCGTCCAAAACCACACTTTGTCAGGGGTGTTTCCAAACTTTTGGAGGGCAGTGTATATATTTTATTTCCCCGGGGGAAGTGGAGCCACACATATAGTGTAAGTCTGTGGGAAACACTGAACATTATAAATGTCTTCACTGTAATAAATGTCTTTAATGCACCCCTGTAAAATAAAAACATTAATTTATTTTAAAAAAATTATTAATTAATTAAATAAAAATACTTACTGCCCCCAAACTTTTGAATTGCAATGTAAAGCAACGTACAAGGTACACATTTTGTCAGCACATTGTGTTCCCTACGAATCGAACCCATGACCTCTGTGTTGCTAGTTGAGCTAACATGGAGACTAAAACATGATATATAATGTGCATTTTTCAACTAACTCACAATTTTCCTTTGTAAGGTGTTATCTACCACCACAACAACTTGTAGGTCGCCTCTCTGCAGCCTGTAATCCCCGCCAAGACTGGAAAGTCACCAGAACATATCTCTGAATCAGTAATTCTTCTTTGCTGAGCTCAGAATATGTTTTTTACGCTTAAAGTGTTCATTCACGCTCTCTTTCCCACACACACACAGAAAACAAACACATACCCACTAACACTGGGTGGAGCAGATGCTGTTTAGCTGTGGTAATTTGAATATATTTTTGGGTCATTCGCGTGCTCGCAAGAGACATATCCACGCCTTCCATGTGCCGAACAATTTAAATTTTTAATACTCCATTTAAATATATGGGCCACCTCTGCGGCAAGCTCACAATGCCAAAAGCCCCTCTGATTTATGTGAGCCAAACAAAGCCACGGCACCACGCTCTGATATCTGCTCTTACCTTCCCTGCTATTGTTATCTTTAAACCATTTCACCTTAAGGAAGAATCAATAAGAACAATTATGAGAAGAAGACACTACACACAGCTGTCTCTCTCTCCTCCATCTTTTTCCCTTTCCTTATTTTCTAACCTCCCGTTTTTCTCCTTTCTATCTGTCTCTCCCTCGTTCTGTCTTTCTCCTTGGCAACTCACAGGGTATAATATTTAATTACGCTTTATAATTTATGCAGGTTATCAAAACTGTGAGAGCATCATTTTATGTACATTGGGCAAATTGCTTTTTTCCCCTCCTTTTCTTGAGAATGGTGGTGGGGGGGTGAGGGGGTGATTCTTTGCAGGCATAGACAAAGATATTGAAGCTGGGTGCAAATGTGAAATGAATAAACAGGGTGGATCTCTTCTTCAAGGCCCTAAATGAGATCTGTAGGAAATAATTTAAACCAGCGATAGGACCATTTATCATTGAAGGAGAAAAGAGAAAAGAGAGAGAGAGAGAGAGAGAGAGAGAGAGAGTAGTGCCCCTGGCCCTGACTGCTGCAGCCAGCATCCTGCCACCATAAAAGAGCCATTACTGTAAACAGACACTGGATGTGCCCTCCTACAAGTCAAAGGAGTCTCTACCCATTCACTTGTACAGGTACGGCCTGCGTGCCGCTGCTCAGCAAACGTGGCTCCTCTGAGACCTGTTGTTTGTCAAACTGCCTTTCTGCGAGACGTAAAGAACTGTCACAATTCACTTTGCCTGTATTTCTGCAAAGGCCTAATGTACAGATCATATATTTTGACATGTATGCGATTTCATTTCCCGACTGTGTACGTTCACTTAAGACATAACCGACTGTGTTTGCATTAATATCCCGCCTAGACGCACTAGCCTGACAACAGCACTATATAGTGTCATTAGTTAGCTGCTTTGTGGCAATACTCACAAGTGTTTAACATGAACATCACCAAATATTGAATTATTGTGCATGTTCTTGTTTTGTTGGCATCTTAAGATATTTATAAGAACAAGAAAATGCAAAGAAATATAATATTTTGTGACATTCATGTTTAACATCTACAAGTATTGCTACTAAAGACAGAGGTATATTTGTACGATTTCATTCTTATGATATTTCTAAGAACAATACACAAATGCAAAAAAAAAGAAAATATAAATAAATATTTTAAGATGTCAACAAAACAAGTAAATAAATTAAATACAGCTATATTTCTAATATAGCTCTACTGAAAGCATCATAAAAATGACAGGACATTTGTATTTTAAAAGAAAAATTCATGTAATATACTTACAACGTAAACACTTCATCTTTGCATTCCTCCATGATTGACATGTATGAATTCCTGTTAGCCACCGAGTGATGTTTGACCAGATCTAGTTTATCTGTACTGCAACAGGAAAATAAATAAATAAATAAATATATGAGTGCTTAGATCAGACCAAATATCACATGAACTTTCAACATGTTGTTAGATGCGAGTTAAATGCATTCAACAGTATTTAATGTCACACAATCCTCCAGAAATCATTCTAATATGCTGACTTTGATATTAAGAAACATTTCTTATTATTATCAATCTTTAAAAAAAATGGTGCTTCTATATATTTTGAGGAACCACTTTTTTCAGGATTATTTGATGAATAGAAAGTTCAAAGAAACACCATTTACTTAAAACAGATATATTTTGTAACATTATAAAAGGCTTTACTGTCACTTTTGATCATTTTAATGTGTCTTTGCTTAATAAAAATATTTAAATAATAATAATATCTTACTAACCTCAAACTTTTAAATGGTAGTGTACGTATCAGATTTAGAACTATATTTGAAAGTGCATCAAATGAGATGCACAGAAAATTCAATATTACATATTTTTGTTGTTTATATGTACACTATATTGCCAAAAAGTATTGGGTCGCCCCCTTCTAATGAACAGGTTTGACTACTTTAGTAATTTCTATGAGTACAAATCTTAATGTTAAAGCATATAATGATATTCTAGGAAATTGTGTGCTTCTAATATTATAGCAACAGTTTAGACAGGACCCTTTTCTATTCTAACATGACAATGCCTCTGTGTATAAAGCAAGGTTCAAAAAGAAAATGACTGGTCTGCATAAAACCAAGTCCTAATCCCAGTTTAACACCTCTGGTGTGACTGTAAATGCAGACCTTGAGCCAAAAACTCATCACCAAACACCAATGACTTGTACATATGGGTACAGTCATTTTAGACACTTCCAAAACTGTTGCAACAGAGATGGAAATACAATTTTTAAATACATGAATTATGTTCCCATCGTTGTTGCCACAGATTTGGAAGTGCATTTTTCTGTTCCAAAGAAGGGGGTGTCCCAATACTTTTGTCTATATAGTGTATGTACAAGTCATTGGTGTTTGGTGATGAGTTTTTGGCTCAAGGTCTGCATTTACAGTCACACCAGAGGTGTTAAACTGGGATTAGGACTTGGTTTTATGCAGACCAGTCAAGTTCTTCCACACTGACTGAATCAATCATTTTCTTTTTGAACCTTGCCTTATACACAGAGGCATTGTCATGTTAGAATAGAAAAGAGTCCAAACTGTTGCTATAATATTAGAAGCACACAATTTCCTAGAATATCATTATATGCTTTAACATTAAGATTTGTACTCATAGAAATTACTAAAGTAGTCAAACCTGTTCATTAGAAGGGGGCGACCCAATACTTTTGGCAATATAGTGTATATGTGTTAAGATCTGAGCCAAAATAGATTACTAAAAAAAAAAAAAAAAAAAAAAAAATTCAAACTTACCCAGAACAGTAGTGAACATGTAAAATATAAACTAAATATGTAAAAAAAAGAAATAAAATAAAATAAATTCAGTGATAAACCCTCTGTGAACTTTGAACTTCACCCTGATGTGAAAAAAAAAACGGCCAGTTTTAGCATCTTTGTTTAGTTTAAAATGCATGCTTTAACATTCATCTAATGCTGGCAGGCTTGTTGAATAGTGCACCTGTGTCTATAATCCATACCTACCCCAGCTGTCTCGCCCCAATCCAGGTGTGTCTGTTTCACTGGATGCTACTATTAGCATTGCTAATGATCCAAATCTCCATACTTCTCTATATAATTAGCGGTAAAGATGACAAGCGACAGTCAAAAATAAACCCGTGCTTTACTTTAGAGCACCGATCAGCTGCATGAGGAGGAGATAGAGACATACGCAAAAACAGAGCTTCAACAGTTAAGGAAGGATAGACACACATCTTATGATTTTGTATATTAGTAGCCAGTGGCCAGAAGCAACTCAAGACTTTTTTTTTTTTTTTCAAATGAGAAAACAATAAATCTGACACTAATAACGACAATGTGAAAAGCCAAGAGTCATTGAAACATAGATAATTTTTCTCTTAATTGTATTCAGTGCTCTCAAAAAATGGCACCAGGCCATAAACAGCACATTACGCTCATTTATAACTGCTTACGCCGCTTTTAAAGATTTCTCATTGTTATTCAGAACAAGAGTTTTCAACCTTTTGATTCCAGGGAGCCCCAAATACCATCAACCTTGTGCAAGGGACCTCATCCTATACTTTAAAAAGCAGCTGTATGTTTTCATATATAAAGCAGCAATTTATACGGTGAAAAATGTATATTATGAATATGTATAAAATATATATTTTTTAAACATTTGGTTTCTATTATGTTTTTTTTTTTCTACTCACTATAGTACTACTGTACTATTGATGTATTATGTACTTAAAACAAGTTTGTTTGTTTTTTAACTAATCTCATTTATTTGTTTGTTTGTTGTTTATTGTATTTTTTTGTTTTTCATTTTTATGTATGCATGCATTGGTGAGTAAATGGGTCAATTGGAAATGACCCCCCCCCCCCCAAAAAAAAAGAAAAATCTTAGAGAATAAAAAAAATTTGGAGAAAAAAAAATCTAAAATAATATGTCTATATTTAATAATAATTAACAATATCTATAATTCATAATTATACAAAATTCTACTCACTACAATACTATACAGTTGATTTTTTTTTTACTTCATTATTTAATTTTGTTTAATCTTATTTTTTTTCTTCACTGTTTTTCTTTTTACCACGGACCCCTAGCTCTCCCTTGCGGGCCCCTGTGGGACCCCAGACCCCAGTTTGAAAACCCCTAATTTAGGAGCATATTTTTTCCTATTAAATATTGCTTGAGCAATGTTAAAAACTGGATCCCCTGATAAAGTTGGAGGCTGATGTGTGTGCATGTGCGTTTGACTCCCCGCGCTGTGTTTTGGGCTCTAGAGCAGCCCGGTCTCTGGGGTTTCTAAATGTCAACGACCTGAGGGCCTGACTCTCTTTCTAGCATCACTAACACACACATCAGTCAGCCTCTGATTCTGCTCTCTGCCTGATAACACTCGCTCATTCATCATGCTAATGAATCAAGCAAATTCATCATCTATCTCATTCTACTTTCGGCACTCAATGTACACATTCGCTCTGCCTCTGAAAAGACTAGGCCGCTTCGGCTTGTTTCCTTCCCCTTTCTGCTGTCGGAAGTGCTGGAGGTGTAAAATGAGAGGTGTGTGTGTGTTGTAGCGCGAGGAAAAGGTTCAGTCTATGTGCCTATCTTCTCTCAGCCTCTGGGAGTTGATACCAATCGGCCCCCACCTGCTAAACTTACTGACGTGCCTCCGCTTTGCCTTCTGCTCAGCTTGACTAACATAAATATGTAATTGGAGCACAAACAATGATGAGTGTGTGGGTATGAGTGTGTGTTTGATGGGGGAGGGTGTGTGTGTAAGTGAAAATGTGGTTTAAATGCTGTAAGGCCTCACTCCCTTGCCACCTTGCCTAACAGTCTTGTGTCAAGCGCATTGGGAGCGTTGTAAAGATCAGGAGTGTGACAGTGAGCATGTGAGACAGGCGCGCACACACACACACACACACACACACACACACAGCGTGAGGGGCAATAAAGCACTGTAGTGACGCGGGTAGGCAGATGAGATGAGAGCGGAAACGTAAAACAGCATGAGGACTCTGCTGGTGACGACATCCTAGCGGAGGTTAAACAGGCCCCGATTACCTTGATTTATCCTCCTCCAGCAGTGTCAGAGAGAAAGAAGGAGAGTGAATGGGGCAGTGGATAATAAGCATGTGTGTGAAGATGAAAAGGAGAAATATTTTAAAAATCCAGATTAAAAAGTACAAAGTTTTAATGAAAACAAAAAAATTGAAGGACAAGTTCAGAATGCCAAAATGTCAAGGTCAGTAACTATCGATATTCAGTAACGATCACAATATTATTCTTACACTATACCATTAAAACATTTGGGGTAAGCTTTAATGTTTCTGAAAGAAGTCTCGTATGCTCAACAAGGCTGCATTTATTTGTTCAAAAATACTGTAAAAGCAGTAGTATTGTGAACTATTATTATTACAATTTAGAATAATTGTTTCTATTTTAAGATTCTAAAATGTAATTTATTCCTGTGATGGCAAAGCTGAATTTTCAGCAGTAATTATTTCAGTCTTGATCCTACAGAATTCATAACATGCTGATTTGATTCTCAAAACACATTTATAATTATCAACATTGAAAACAGCTATACTGCTCAATATTTTTTGGAAACTGTTTTAAATTTTTCACGATTCTTTGATTTATAGACAGTCCAAAACAACAGCATTTACTTAAAAAGAAAAATAATGTTATATTTTAAATGTTTTACTGTCACTTTATGATCAGTTTAATGCATCTTTGTTGTGTAAAAGTACTAATTTGTTAAGAGAAAATTGTACTGACCAAAATTTTGAAAATTAGTGTGCACTTTGAATACATTTCAACAATTTTAAACATTTTAATCATGTTATTGTAAACATTATTATATTAATTACTTTTTAAACAACTTATGCAACTTATGTAATAACTGTAATAACTTAAGATTACTAATATATACAGGTGCATCTCAATAAATTAGAATGTCGTGAAAAAGTTAATTTTTTCTTGTAAGTTATTTCAAAAAGTGAAACTTTCATATATTTTAGATTCATTGCATGTAAGGTAAAACATTTCAACGTTTTTTTGTTTTAATTTTGATGATTAGAGCTTACAGCTCATGAAAGTCAAAAATCAATATCTCAAAATATTAGAATATTTACATTTGAGTTTCAATTAATGACCATCCCTACAGTATAAATTCCGGGTATCTATTGTTCTTTGAAACCACAATAATGGAGAAGACTGCTGACTTGGCAATGATCCAGAAGACGAACAGTGATGCCCTCCATAAAGAGGGTAAGTCACAGAAGGTCATTACTGAAAGGTGTGGCTGTTTACAGAGTGCTGTATCAAAGCATATTAAATGCAAAGTTGATTGGAAGGAAGAATTTGTGTAGGAAAAGGTGCACAAGCAACAGGGATGACCGCAAGCTTGAGAATACAGTCAAGCAAAGCTGATTCAACCACTTTGGAGAGCTTCACAAGGAGTGGACTGAAGCTGGAGTCAGTGCATCAAGAGTCACCACGCTCAGACGTCTTCAGGAAAAGGGCTACCAAGCCACTTCTGAACCAGAGACAACGTCAGAAGCATCTTACCTGGGCTGTGGAGAAAAAGAACTCAGTGGTCCCAAAGTCCTCTTTTCAGATGAAAGTAAATTTTGCATTTAATTTGGAAATCAAGGTCCCAGAGTCTGGAGGAAGAGTGGAGAGGCACAGAATCCATGTTGCTTGAAGTCCAGTGTGAAGTTTCCACAGTCAGTGATGATTTGGGCTGCCATGTCATCTGCTGGTGTTGGTCCACTGTGTTTTCTGAGTCCACAGTCAACGCAGCCATCTACCAGGAAATTTTAGAGCACTTCGTGCTTCCTTCTGCTGACAAGCTTTATGGAGATGCTGATTTCATTTTCCAGCAGGACTTGGCACCTGCCCACACTGCCAAAGGTACCAAAAGCTGGTTCAATGACCATGGTGTTACTGTGCTTGATTGGCCAGCAAACTCGCCTGACCTGAACCCCACAGAGAATCTATCGGGTATTGTCAAGAGGAAGATGAGAGACACCAGACCCAACAATGCAGATGAGCTGAAGGCCACTGTCAAAGAAACCTGGTCTTCCATACCACCTCAGCAGTGCCACAAACTGATCACCTCCATGCCACGCCGAATTGAGGCAGTAATTAAAGCAAAAGGAGCCCCTACCAAGTATTGAGTACATATACAGTAAATGAACATACTTTCCAGAAGGTCAACAATTCACTATTTTTTTTTTTTTTATTGGTCTTATGAAGTATTCAAATTTGTTGAGATAGTGAATTGGTGGGTTTGTGTTAAATGTGAGCCTAAATCATCACAATTAAAAGAACCAAAGACTTAATCTACTTCAGTCTGTGTGCACTGAATTTATTTAATACACGAGTTTCACAATTTGAGTTGAATTACTGAAATAAATTAACTTTTCCACGACATTCTAATTTATTGAGATGCACATGTATATATATACATATATATATATATATATATATATATATATACTGTATATTGTTTTTTACATTTACGAATCATAAAGTCATGATGTTTTCTTGGTTACTTCATTTGAGATGAACTAACTGCCTGTCATAATATTAAATTATCAATTTAAAAAAGAAAAAGAAAAAAGAAGAATTACTACAATCTCTGAACAGCCAAAAACGTTAAAAAAAAAGTACACTTTAGTTTAGGGACCAATTCTTACTTTTAACTAATTGCTTATTAGCATGCCTATTACATTTTTGCTGTTTATTAGTACTTATAAAGCACATATTCTGCATGACCATATTCTACATCCCTAATCCTACCCAATACCTAAACTTAACAACTACCTTACTAACTATTAATAAGCAGCAAATTAGGAGTAAATTGAGGCAAAAGTCGTAATTAATGGTTTGTTAATAGCCAGAATTGAACCTTAAAATAAAGTGTGACCAAAATGGTAACCAATTTTAATAAAAAAATTGAATGCATGGTTATCATGGTATATTCAAGATCTTACAAACTTGCTATGTTGTGTTATGTGTGAAAAAAAAAAAAATTGTTGATAACAAAAAAGATCTTACAAACTGCATTATTAAATTACTTAATAGATCTGAGAGGGAAAAAGTAAACATCACATCATTGACCCAAATACATGAAAACTGCAACGAATAAAATGAGGAAAAGTGAGAGACTTGACATGAAACATAAGAAGTGGGGACAGAGGGAGATTGAGAGAAATGAAGAGTGGTTTGTCTCACTGCTGAATCTGTGAGAGCAGAGGCGTCCTCTAAAGTGCCTGAGGGTTTGGTCCTTCTGCTCTCTGTCTGTCTCTCTCTCTGAGACTAAGACCCAAATTCCTCATGTCTACGAGAAGGAGAAACAGAAGGAAAGAGAGCGAGAAACCCAGCATTCCTTCAGCAGCCCAGCGCTGCGCCGCCGCCACAACAAAAGAGCCATTCAGGGGGGCCCCGCTTTAAAAAGTTGAAGAGTATGTCTAATTTTGGTCAAAGTTCATTAGAAAGCACAAAAGCAGGAGCTCACTCAGAACATAAGGACAGTCAGAGAGGCAAGTGCTTCGTGCCAGTGCTGATAAGACGGGACGGGCGACTACAAAGCGCTCCTTAAGAGGACTTTGAAAAGGAGGGAAGGAAAGAGAGAAGCAGAAAGGAAAGAAGGAAAGGGAAAAAAGAAGGGTTTGCATTCTCCAATTGGAATATGTCACGGTTTTAATGCAGTCGTGTCAATGTGTATTAACGCAAGGGGTTAAACTAGTAGAGGGCAATATTTGAATACAATTTTAAGCAAAAGAACAGCTAATAGTTGTGAAAATAAATAAATAAGCGAACGTATTTTCAGAAAAGAGAAATTTGTTCAATCAAAATCATTCAGTGATATGAGAACGTGCTTTTTGAGAATTAAACAAACTGTTTCAGTATTGAATGCAGATTTGAAAGGCATTTCCACAGGGCTCCAAAGGAGAGGCCGCCAGTGGAGATGGCCTATAATTGCTAAAGCGAGTCCTAGTGTTGTAAATGGATATTGGAGATTAGATCTCCCAACTGGAGGGGCATGTCATTTTCCTATTTTTCCTCCTATTGATTTTGCTTGCTTTTATACTGTCATGGCCAGAGAGGTTAACCCATTCTTCGCCAGGCAAGCCAGCTACTTGCAACCAACACAAACTGACGAATGACCTTTTAATTGGTGGACTAGTTGGCACCCGCAGATCAATTCAATCAACCTGACAAATTTCCAGTTTAAACAGGACCAGAACGCAGTCCAAATCAATCAACTTGCTTCTGATCAGGTAAACATTAACCCTTTCCTCCTGCCTTGTGTTTGTACTACAGACAGAGTGGCATATTTCAGACATGTTTCGTTTCATTGAACACACACACACACACACACACACAGCACCCTTCCCCTCCCGCTGAGTGTGTGCTGGCTTATGGGAGCCATGCTCGCTCACTCCTAATCTCCTAATCAATAGTGAAGGCTCCCAATTAACCAAGGCCTGAAAGCCTCATATGGCCCCCCAGCATCGCTGCCATGTGGCTCTTCCCTCTCTATCTGTATGTGTTTGTGTCACATGTGTGACCGTGAACCCATCCCCCAAACATCGTCTCGAACAGACAAACATACAACACGCTGTGTTCATAGAATCAAGTGGTTTACAGGCAACTTAACCCTCTTTCTAATACACATTCCCTCGCTCCTACTCTCAGTAGCGCCATGGGCTTATTTTAAGTGTCTCTTCTGCTGGATTATTTCCTGATGCTGTGGGCGATGTTTGGTGTGACAGCGGCAGTATGTCAGCGCCTGATTTGACTGCAGGGCGAGCTTGTGTTTATACTGAGTGAGCGGTGACAAGGCCTTATGAAAGGTGACTTCAGGCTCTACAAAACAAAACAAAAAAAGAGGAGGGTTTGTGACTTTTCCTTTTCAGGGACAATAGCAAAGAAAAAAAAAAAACATCCACTCCGCAGCTGAAAGATGCATTTAAGTGCCACCTGCGAGCCTATTAACCGAATATGCCTAGCAACAGTGCGCCTGCCTTATTGTTCCGCACACAATCCCTTCCATTAGGTTCACGAGACATGTCTGTTTTAACCAGCACCTGACATTTAAAGGTAAATGCGAGCCAAGTGTACTTAACTAGTCAGAGATCGGTTTTACACGCAACTAATTATTAAGAGTAGAACCGGCAGGTGGCAGAGCGCAAGGGATCGGCGTTTTGGCTTTGTAAGGTGAGATGCTCATGTCTGACTTTATCTCCCGCTCCCCGTCCCCTCTCTCCATTCTTTGCGTTATTTTTGCGTCTCCCTCAGTGCCCGGAGATAACGGCTCGTCAATATTTAATGGACATGCTCCAACGAGAGCACGGCGGCGACAGGGAGTGAATGATATTTTGCTGTCAGAGGCCTATCTGATCAGGAGCTGTCCACAGGGGTGCGGGCCCTTGAGCCGGGATAATTCTCTTAGAGCGGGATGAAGAGAAGGACAGGAGAGAGGCCTCATCTCCATCCAAGCCCCCTCAACTACACACCAATCAGTCTACCACTATGGACTTAGGCTACCATCAGGCTAATGAAAACAAATGACTTATCAAGCTCCAGACAAACCAATTTCAGACATTCATCATGGCCCGCATGGATTTCGGAAATCCCATCAAGTCTGTCCCCCTCTCGTTGTTCTCACCGCATCTCCGATCCCACATGACTGACTGTTCTCGTCCCTTTCCTCATCCGTTTCGGCCTCATAAAGTCTTCTTCGTCTAACAGACAGGCCTAGACGACAACACACAATGCAATAGCGCTCGTGAAGGCTGCAATTTAGCAGCAATTTGGTCACGCGGTTTCTGAAACATTGTGAGCGCTTTTGGATGCCAGGCTGACGTGTTGGTAAATGTTGTTGTCTCGACATCAGCCAAGATGACATTAGGCTGCGTATCTGCTGAGGGGTTTAAAGGTGGCTCATGAGTGGAGATTGTAGCTCATTGATGCTGGGATAGATATGAGTGATGTTGTCCAACTTGTATAATTGTCAAGTCTCAAAATGAAAGTAGCTGTAGCTGTTGGGAACTGATTGATGGGCAGGTGGCAGGTTGATCTGGACAGGAGGGAAGTTCTCATCAGATGGATGGACCACCGCCAGCCTGCAGTAGGAGAAAGATTAAGGCAGGGAGGAGACTGAGAATCTAAGTTGCAATGCTGTCAAACACATTCACATTCTGGGTTGCTTAATATACCAACACAACAGACTTGTATCAGGCAACACATCAATCAGTAACGTGTTGCCATATATCTAATCTTTTTCCAGCAAAAATCTTTTATGAATTAATGGCATTTGGAATCTCATGTAATTAAAGTTTTTCTTTGTGAAGAAAACTTTACACAGTGAAATTAAAAAATATATTAATATGTAAATATCATAATTAATTATTATTATTATTATTATTATTATTATTACTACTACTACTACTACATTTGAATGGTGATTTTGTCTTTATTGAAGCATGTAACCATGTGGGTCAATGACATTCATAAAAGTCCACAATAAAGAGAAAAAAAAATCTAAAATCTTCTTAGATTTTAGAAGATAGACAGATTCCACAATTAATTATTGGTAGTAACAGTAGTAGTAATAATAATTATTACATAATAATAATAAGAATAAAAGAAGATATAATTATTGTTATTGTTGTTATTACAACACCAAATCAGAAAAAGTTGGGACAGTATGGAAAACGCAAATAAAAAAAGAAAGTAGTGATTTCTACATTTACTTTGACTTGTATTTCATTGCAGACAATATGAACACAAAATATTTCATGTTTTGTCTGGTCAACTTCATGTCATTTGTAAATATACATCCTTTCCTGTCATTCAGACCTGCAACACATTCCAAAAAAAGTTGGGACAGTAAAGCATTTACCACTTTGTAATGTTGCCATTCCTTTTCACAACACTTAAAAGACGTTTAGGGACTGAAAACACCAAGTGATGAAGTGTTTCAGGTGTAATTTTGTCCCATTCTTCCTGCAAACAAGTCTTAAGGTGGGCAACAGTACGGGGTCTTCGTTGTCGCATTTTGCGCTTCAAAATGCGCCACACATTCTCTATTGGAGACAGGTCGGGACTGCACGCAGGCCAGTCAAGTACCCGTACCCTCTTCCTCCGCAGCCAGGACTTTGTAATGTGTGCAGAATGTGGTTTTGCATTGTCTTGTTGAAATATGCATGGACGTCCCTGGAAAAGATGTCTTCTTGAAGGCAGCATATTGTGCTCCAAAATCTCTATGTACTTTTCAGCATTAATGGTGCCATCACAGAAGTGCAAGTTACCTTTGCCAAGGGCACTGACACAACCCCATACCATGACAGACCCTGGCTTTTGGACTTGTTGCTGGTAAAATCTGGATGATCCTTTTCTTCTTTGGTCCGGAGCACACGGTGTCCATTCCTCCCAAAAAATACCTGAAATACTGATTCATCTGACCACAGTACACGTTTCCACTGTGTGATGGTCCATCCCAGATGCCTCCGAGCCCAGAGAAGTCGACGGCGCTTCTGGACACTGTTAACATAGGGCTTCCTTTTGGCACAGTACAGTTTTAACTGGCATTTGTGGATGTAACTACGTATTGTGGTACTTGACAAAGGTTTGCCAAAGTAGTCCTGAGCCCATGTGGTGATATCGCTTATAGATGAATGACGATTCTTGATGCAGTGCCGCCTGAGGGATCGGAGATCACAGTTGTTCAGCTTAGGCTTGCGCCCTTGTCCTTTATGCACTGAAATTCCTCCAGATTCCTTGAATCTTTTAATTATGTTATGCACTGTTGAAGGTGAAATATCCAAATCTCTTCCTATCTTTCTTTGAGGAACATTGTTTTTAAACATTTCAATAATTTTCTCACGTATTTGTTGGCAAACTGGCGATCCTCGGCCCATCTTTGCTCCTAAAGGACTAGACCTTTCTTGGATGCTTCTTTTGTACCAAATCATAATTACAATCACCAGTTGACATCAACTGTTTCAAATCACATCATTATTTAACCAATTTACCTCATTACTAGCCCTAAATTGCTCCTGTCCCAACTTTTTTTGGAATGTGTTGCAGGTCTGAATGACAGGAAAGGATGTATATTTACAAATCACATGAAGTTGACCAGACAAAACATGAACTATTTTGTGTTCATATTGTCTGCAATGAAATACAAGTCAAAGTAAATTTAGAAATCACTACTTTCTTTTTTTATTTGCGTTTTCCATACTGTCCCAACTTTTTCTGATTTGGGGTTGTATTATTATTATCTGTTGACTTCATTATGAAAAGCAATAAAGTTTAAATAAAAGTTTAAACCTACAGTTACACCACTTGAAGGTATCTTAACTAGTTGCTTATTAGCATGCATATTACTAGAATATTAGCAATTTATTAGTAGTAATTAAGCACATATTAATGCCTTATTCTACATTACCTTATTCTACATTCCTAATCCTACCCAATACCTAAACTTAACAACTACCTTACTAATTATTAATAAGCAGCAAATTAGGAATTTATTGAGGGAAAAGTCATTGTTAATAGTGAATAAGTGTTCCCTATTCTAAAGTGTTACCCATTTTTGATGTGATTTTTTTTTTTAAATATATATAAATTAATTGATAGGACAAAAAAATGTCACTGACCCATGCAGCATGCACATGTTCACTTTCTACCCACAGTGTTGAAACACTTTTTGCAGGTCAGCTGTATCTAAACCTGAATCTAAAAAAAGCAAGAGAATGATGAAGAAGAAGAAAAGTGTGCACCCATCAATCATAATTAAGCAGGCCTGACTTTTACTGAAGCCTCTGGATCTTATGGGCTCTTAAAACCTACCACAACGTGCCATATGGAGGGGGCCATACATGACATGTTTGCCTTGGAAAGTGCCTGCAATATGATCACCCAACTGTGGACTAGGAGCTCCAGAACGTGGTCTTGATGTTGAAAATACCAGATACCTTTCCCCAAAAGGGAAATTATATACTATATGAGAAAGCTCTACTGTAACAGTATGTCTTGGGTGCTTGTGAGCTCTGTTCTTTAATAGGTTTCATGTCCTTCCCCTCCCTGATCCGAGTGTTAAGAGGAAACAATGGCTAATTACAGAATAAGGTTAGTGAGAATGGGAGAATTGGGACCCCCATCCCCCTCATCTGTTCTTAATGAGCTCTGGGTCTGACCTTGTACAGCCAGCACTCCCTGGTACAACCCTGAGCATATCAGTGAAGCACGCACACACATATGCCCAGCCTTTTCTTACTAATTGAACTTTCCCTAAACAAGAGTTGTTCTGTCACGCTCACAACTTCAATAGATACATAACAATCAACAATGAGAATCTTGTTTAGTCATCATTTACTCATCCAACATGTCATTCCAGAACTGTATTTTTTTTTTCTTTCATGAAACACAAAAAGGTTCAGAACGTCTAAGCGGATGGTGATTTATATTGCCAAGTTCCAAATATTACACATCACCATGAAAGCTTAATAAAAGTATAAGACTTGTATACTAAGTTCTGTCATTTTCAAAACAGACTAAAAATTATAAACCAGTCAGTAATGCTTTTCCATTATAATATTTATGGATTTTATAAATGTATGAATTGGAAACTCTTGTATAATTTCCAGCAATTTTCTTTGTAAAAGAAATTGAACATGGTGACAAAATAAAAATAAATGTGTGGGGAAAATAATAAAATAAAATAATAAAATAAAATATAAAACGCTCAGATATTCTGCTTAAGTGTGAGAGAATGGGTGAGTAAAAGACCCAACAGGGATTTTTACGCAGTTGTTTCCACAATTTTATCAGTGCCGACAGTTGCACTTAACTCAGTGATAGTAGTGACAGCAGCTGTAATAATGGTAATATAGTAACAGCAATATTTTCAGTTTTAAACATCATTGATAAATAGATATAGCTGTTGATGTAATATTTAGGCTGTAATACTCGAGCCAGTACAAATGTAAGAGGTGTTGTGGATCAATAAAACTGCACTGTGCATCAAGCGTTATACAGTCCATGATAATAAACATCCAGCATTAATATACATATTTCTCAAAAGTATATAAAAGCTTTATATTACAAGAAAAACAACAGAATCCCCATTGTTTGCAAATTAAGTGCTTCTCACTCGTCTCTGTAATCTTCAACAGGCCTTAAGAGAAAACAAGACCAATGATTCAGCTGCATATATTGCCAAAAAAAAGCACAGAAATATAACATCAAAACAGCAATTTTACACTTAAATTAATCAGTTTTTCTCTGTATCAAACCAGCAGTGTGTTCAATTTGCAAATCTCTCCTTTTCCCTGGTCTCTCTCTGCCAGGCGTGTGTGGAGGTAGAGGGAAAAAAATGCGAGCAGAACCGCAGAACAGTTAATAGTAGCACTGCAATAACAATAAAATGTCATCAATCTGCGGTGCCTCCTGCTTCTGTCACACCAAGTTTGTACAGATTAATGATATTAGGCCCGAGTCGCAGGCAGCGGTCTTAAAGGCACAGCAACCCATGCAAACAAACAATGCCAGCAGAGAGGGAGGGAGGGACAGATGAAAGGAGGCAGGGAGAGATGGCATAGTACTTGCCAGTCACTGGGCTGTAAGCAGATGGCATGATGAGGAGAGAGAGAGAGAGAGAGAGAGAGAGAGAGAGAGAGAGAGAAAGAAGGGAAGAGAGAGTGGCTGAAGCCATCGGATGGACTGATGTTGGAGAAGGGAGGAGGGGAGAAGGGAAAACAGCCGACAGATGACTGTTCAATTAAAAAGGGCACTTCAGGATGGAGAGAAGCAAAAAAAAAGGGAACGAGAGAGAGCAAAACAGAGAGAGGGAGGAGGGAGGAGGGAGAACGAGAAGGGAAGACACTTGAGGATTGTGTGGAACAGATTACTGGAAGTGTGTGGACAAAACACACTACGCCGTTGTATCCAGAGATTTTCACACTATCGCGACTCGTGGGCAATCGTACAAACACACACGACACGTACACGCGCATATGCGACGGCTCGGATAAGGTGTTCGCGGCTGCACTGTTTGTGTTTTCATCCATCTGTGTGCCTGGTGGTGACATATCAGCCAAGAGCCTCAATCAATGACACACTCTGGGGGTACTGAGAGCCCGCCCCGTCAGCTTTTTAACCCCTTGCGAGTAACGGATCCGCTTTCAAACTCCCAGCGGTACTAATGCCAGCCACCATCAGCATCACCACAAAATCTGCTCTGGGGCAGGAGGTGAAACAGAGCCCACACCTCCCCAAGTCCCCAACAGATCTCTGTGAGAAGATCTCCACTTATCCATTACGTACAATGCTGCGACTGGGGGAGACCGTGGCAATGAGGTCTCTCATTTAGCACTAACTTTGGAAGCCAAGGTCAACTACTGTATTACCTAGACAAGACAATGTCCAAATGTGTATGTCGGTGCATGTGATCTGGCACATTTAGTTGTGGTGACACAAGTTCGAGCCGTGTATTTCATATGCAGTTGGTCCAAGTTGCTCATTATTAGGACTGTCGAAATATTCTGGTATTTGATGATAATTGAGATATTTAAAAAAATTATTTATGATGTAATGCTAATAGTATACATACAGTAATACTGTAAATAGTCCAGTATTGCACCTTAATTCTGGTTGTCACCTGTCATAAAACGGAAGGTGGAAGTGACAGATGAAAGCGAGACACTCTGCACGCAGCTAAAATTTTTTTTTTTTTTTAAATAACCAAACAAAAGAAAAAACAGGGTGTATGACACTCCAGTTTGTAGAAAGTGCCAATCAACAGTAAGTTCTTTGCTTTACTTATTTATGTATTTATTTTTTAAAGTTATGGTTGCAAACTCTCTCCTCCTTAGTTAGAGAATAAGTTAACTGATAGCATTATATATATATTTTTTTTTTCTTTGTTTTTTTTTACACATTTATATTTCATGATAGTAATTTTCGTTAATGTAAATTATTTTGGACACGATAATTGCGCAGTGAAAATCTGATATCATGACAGCCCTAAGCATTAAACGGGTGACAACCATGTTCCAAAAGTCACCTTAATCTGGCATGACTAGTAGGTAGCTGGTTTGTTTTTTGGTCTAGCAGCTGGTCCAGCAGCTTGTGCCGCCTAATGACCATCTTAGACCAGCTAGAAACCAGCGACCATGATCCAAAACAGTTAGCAGCTTAAGCTGGACTTTCCAGCTTTTCTTTAATAGGACAGTTTGTCCCAAAACAATAAAAATGTTGTCATTATTTACTCACCCTCATGTTATTCCAAACCTGTATGACTTTTTTTTTCTTCTGTAGAACTCAAAAGAAGATATTTAGCAGAATGTTCAAGCATTTTTCTAATGGCCACCCAGGTTAAAATAAAGTACACTTCCATAATGTACTTAAAGTGCTCTATTTTTGCGCACTAATTTTGTACTTAATATACTAAAAATCATTATTTAGTACTTCTTAAGATAAACAAGAACTCAACTGTGCTATTTTGGGGACACCATGAATATGAACTAAAATGTGCTTTTAACATAATATCTCTGTATTTAAAAAATGTATTTAGTACACTTAGTTGATCTTAAGTTTATCTTAAGAAGTACTAAATAATCATTTTTAGTATATTAAGTACAAAATAGAGCATTTTAAGTACATTATGGAAGTGTACTTTTTTAACCTGGGCAACAGTGAGTATTAATATGCTTAGAAGGACAGGAAGGTGAATAAAAAAAAATAAAAATAAAAAAAAATAGTACAAAAAATGTATATATTTTTGGGTGAACTATCCCTTTAATTCTCTTTAAAATCAAAGCAAGTAGCAAAAAAGACCTCTCCAATAATCTTCTCAAATAATGTTTCCTCTCCACTAAGAGATTTCTTCCCTCCCACTCAAATGATGTGATTGAAATGAAGCGTACGTCCTCAGCAGCGGCTGTCTGGTGATGCAAACTTTTCAAGTGTGTATTGTTTTTGTGGTAAATGTGAACACTAGAGCCCTTGTGGGAATATTGCACAGGTTCGAAGCCAGACGTCTGACTTGCCTATGAAGTACCAGGAGAACACTGTTTCTCTATTGCTCTGGTGCACCGCCTAACCATAACTGTGGTAATGGGTCCAAGTAATCTCCGTAGTACACCTAACAGGAGTGAAAATAAAAGCGGTTCACGGTGAAGGTGATGGCTACATCTCTATTTGTCTCTCTGACTCTCTCATTTGGTTTTCTTCATATTGTTGCAATATCTTCATGCGGAAGAGGCGCAGCATGGCCGAATTAAGGGACACTTCAAAGCTTGCATGCTGCGTTTAATGACACAAAGTGTAGTGTGTGAGGCCTATTGTTTAGCCTCAACACAGCAATTCCTCCAACATTACACCATTGGATTTTTATGATAAGGAATTAGGGCTGTCCTGTAATTGTGCAGGGGGCTTGTGTAGGACCCAAGAGGACGTGTCTGCTGAGGTGAAGACAGCCAACATGCCAACATGAAGGAAACAACATGTAGTA
Organism: Schizothorax lantsangensis; assembly: GCA_027422415.1. Taxonomy (NCBI): domain Eukaryota; kingdom Metazoa; phylum Chordata; class Actinopteri; order Cypriniformes; family Cyprinidae; genus Schizothorax; species Schizothorax lantsangensis. The sequence goes on along the minus strand of CM049839.1, from coordinate 28,899,103 downwards.
CAGAAAAATTACAGCAATATTGTCAGTCGTAAAGGATGTAAGAAAGAGTCTAAGCCGTTAACGTAATTCCCATAGTCGTTTGCTTGCTTAAAAAAACAACACAAAACAAAAAACAGGTAGTTGGCCAATATTGTTTTGTACTTCAAAATGGAATGAAGAGCATATTAAATGTTAATCTTTGCAAATATGCAAGAAAAGGGAGGAGGAAAAAAAAGTCAGTGCGTGTGTGGTCCAGCCTGCGGGGACTGTACACAGCCAGAAGCCTGCAGTAGTAGAACAGCAGTTGAAGTGTAGATACCAGTAGCACAGGCCTACTAGCCATGTCATGCTACACACAGACACTCACTTTTTGCTACGCCCGCATGAATGGAGGAGAAAAAAAAGATTCTAGTTGCCTAGGAAACGCTTCACTCTGATAATTATTACTGTAACTATCTCTGCACACCCCACCTATAATAGAAATGGATCATAAATTATAATCAGACTGGCAGACCTCTGAGGCGAGGGCTACTCACTGCTGCCACCCTCTGGCCAAAGACTCTCTGCCGTTCTCTGTCCCTGCTGTCTGTGTGAGAGAGGACCGAGGATACCCTGAGAGTTCCTTCTAATTTATGCTCTCCGCTGAACAGAAATTCAAATATTTATGTATTTGATGTTTTCAGACTGTTTTCAGAGAATAATTATTGAGCGTGGAAAAAATGCAGTTAACCGCCAATTCAAATATGGCTTCATGCAGGATTGCATGTCTTTAAATATTTAAAACTAGGAATTCCCATGGCCATATCCTAAGTAATCAAAAAACAATTAAATATTCTTCCAGTTGAGAAATGCTTTTTTGTTTGTTTATTTTAAAAATAATTTGTGCCTTTAAGAAAAAAAAAACCAAACAAACAAGAAAGTGGGGTTGTGCAATACTTGCAAAGTGAGCGTCCTACTTTTCTCTCTTCCCAAGAACTGGGAGGCAAAAAATAAATAAATAAAAAATATAAACAAAAAAAAAAGTCTAAAATAGCAGCATCATTAAGTTTTCAAGCAACCAGCCAAACAGGAAATAAGATAATTATCAGCATGGATCATCTTCGTTTCATACAGAACTTCAATAAACTGTGCATACCGTCCAATCCTGATAGACACTGAGACAGCTCCTCCATTGTTGAGGGGACATTTAAACATTTCGGTCTCTTAAAATGATTTAGTGAATGGGACTTGGACAGCGTGGAGATGCCTGGCAAGCAGACGCACGATGGTGAGGCTACAGCTGCCTTAAATGCGGTTCCATGTAATAGAAACTGTCTTAAATCAACCAAATACAGCTGATTTCAATTCAGCTCCCCTTTTGTGGTGTGGAAAAGTGGTTTTGATTCAAGACGAATGTGCAACAAAAGGTCTTCACCGCTGTGCCAGCTTACCCAATTACTGGCAAACTGCTGGGTCTTAAACCAGCTATCACATGTAAACATTTCCTGCAGCCACCACCCCCTCGGTTTTTACCAGGGCACTGTGAGTTCAGGGGTGGGGGAACGTCTGCTCTGCCATGCCTTCCTCAATCAAACACACGATGCTGAGGTTTGGCGCCCGCAGAGGCAGAGTAAAAAAGAGTTAATTCTTTTTTAATTTCTGGAGTACCGAGCTGACAAACACCACTTATTTTGTTCAGAGAAAGAGAGAGAGAACAAGTGGCTCTGTGCATCACAAAAACATCTGACTGTATTTAATCAGTTAGGAGTCTTGTGTCATTTTCACCCATTAACTTCATGTGAATCATGGACAAGTTTCTTCCACTTGTCTCAAAAAGTGCACGCGGCACTTTAATGCCAATTGTGGCTCTGTCATGAATGCACATCGGTTTCAAATTGCACATTCGCAAGGTCATCAAGGCTGTCAGGCATTTGATCTTTAAAGTTGACTCTTGTGCATAAAAATGCACAGAAAGTTCTGCTGCAACAAAACTTTCAGATCTCAAACAATGAAACTGCTGCTCCTACACAACAAGAGTGAGTTGGAAAAATTATAACAGCTTTGACAAGTTCCCGAAAACGGAACTCTGAGACTTTCAAGAGCCCCTGATCACAGAAGTTTACGGCATGTTAGCAATATGTTGGATTCAAACTGTACAATGCAAATCATACTGGAGATTCTCATTAGTAGGTATTGACAAGCCACATAAAACAGCCTTCTTATGTGCGCCCGTTCTCCATGCCAGCTTTTTCGGCTCACCTCTCCTCTCTCCTTTTGTCTCATCTTTCCGCCCGAGCTGTAGCCGTGCATATTTCAGATCGGCATGACAGACAGTGGAAATTATTTATCCCGGGTTCTGAGCTCGTGGCGAGCTGTTTAAGCATTCATACTAACAAAGGGCAGCGGAGTCACAACGAGGCTGACAAGGCCTCTCTCTCTTTCTCTCTCTCTCGCATACACACACACACAGCAGCACTTTTCAGAAAGACTCTGTTTTTTTTCTGATTCTCTGACCTTTGAAGCAGCTTAGGTTCACAAAACACTTCCAAACAGTTCTCTCTAATGGCCCCCTACTCAAACAATCGGCAGAACGCTCCGACCAAGATGATTGATCTCCGACAAGCAGCTCGATGTAGCTCCATGAATCATTAGATCAGCTCGGAGGTAGAGAGAGAGAGAGAAAAAAGAGGGGGAGAGATAGACCAAACCGGTCTGCAAAGGTAACGAAAGATGAAAAAAAGAAGGCAGACATATTGCATGCAAATAAGCTTCCACGCAGCTGAGCATTTCAAAACTACCAAAAAAATAAAAATAAATTGAATGAATGGTGCATATTTGACATATGAGGGAATGGAGCTTGGGTCTCATTTTATTGTAACTCAACACAAATGGAGATCACTAGGTTGCTACATATGTAACTGTTTTTTATATCTGTAGCGTTTAAGCAGGCATCGCTATCCCTTCCTGAGCGCTGGCTATGCTGGTGGGGGGGCGAGCATAAAACAGGGCAGTAACATGCTGTTGAACATGTTATAATGCCCCAGGACAGCAATATCAGAGAGAGCAGACGGGTGTGGAAGAAGAGTAGTACATGTCTGTCCTTCTTAAAAAAAATAGATAAATTAAAAAAGGAGACACAAAGAAAGAGAGAAAAAATAGCCAGAAAGGCAAAGAACAAGGAAAAGAAAGAGGGAAAAAGGAAGTGGGAAAATAAGGAAAAACTAATAGACAGAAGGAATGAAAAAGAAAGAGCTAAAGAGTAAAAGAAAGCATGAATGAGTGAAAGAACAAAACGAGGGGTGAGAACCAGAAAGGCATAAGTGACATTTCACCAACTTTACAGGAGAGCAAAAACTAAAATTTTACCATAGTTTGATCTGACTTTGTGTACTGATTTCAATTGTTTATAATAAAAAATTATACACTCATGGATGACAGTATTTTTGCCAGTAGAAAGCGCTCATTAAGAGCTTTCATTTGATATATAAATATACATATCTCCATTTCACCAAAAAAGTAACTTACGCCCTTCTGGTTCTCACCCCTCGAAAAAAGGCCAAAAGAAAGAGTGAGTGAAAGAGCAAAAGAAAGAGCGAAAGAAAGAAAGAGCGAAAGAAAGAAAGAGCGAAAGAAAGAGTGAAAGAGCAAAAGAAAGAGCGAAAGAAAGAGTGAAAGAGCAAAAGAGCGAAAGAAAGAAAGAGCGAAAGAAAGAAAGAAAGAAAGAAAGAAAGAAAGAAAGAAAGAAAGAAAGAAAGAAAGAAATGAAAGACAGAAATGAAGGACAGAAAGAAAGAAATGAAGGACAGAAAGAACAAAGAGTGTTGTAACATGTTCACTCATTCATTCACGTTTTTTTTATAGAATTTATTCCAGTGAAACAAAGCTGAATTTTCAGCATCATTACTCCAGTCTTCATGATCACATGATCCTTCAGAAATCATTCTAATATGCTGATTTATAATCAATGTTGGAAACAGTTGAAATTAAAACTTTTATTCAGCAAGGATGTGTGAAATGGATAAAAAAATATAGTAAAAAAAAATGATAGACATATTGTTAGAAAAGATTTCTATTTTGAATAAATTATGTTCTTTTTAACTTTTTATCCATCAAAGAAAAAAATTATTGCAGGTTCCAAAAAAATATTAAGCAGCACAACAGTTTCAACACTGATAATAAATCGGCATATTAGAATGATTTCTGAAGGATCATGTGACACTGAAGACTGGAGTAATGACGCTGAAAATTCAGCTTTGCTTCACAGGAATAAATTATATTTTAAAGTATATTAAAATAGGAAACAATATTAGAAATTGCAATAAGATTACACAATATATTTTTTTCTTTACTTTTTATAAAATAAATACAGCCTTGATGAGCATAAGAAACTAAAAACATTAAAAATGTCATGCTACACAAGTCATGCTAATAAAGTTAATTTGAATTGAATTAAAAGAGCGAAAGCAAGAAAGAAAGCAAGAAAGAAAGCAAGAAAGCAAGAAAGAAAGCAAGAAAGAAAAAAAGGAAGAACGAGGCATACAAAGGAAGTGGAAACGAAAATAGGAAACAGGAAGTAAATGAAAGAGGGAATAAGACATTTGAGACAGTGTGGCTGACTGATAAATGCTCTTGCCTTTTCCTGCTCTTCATTGAACTATCACACAGCGTTTCTGAGGCAGCACCAGTCTTTAATGTAGCTCTGTGCCGGGCTGCTGCAAGCCGCTGACAGCACTGTGAGCAAAGGAGACCTGTCAAAGGTCAACGTGTGTTGAGACACTTCTCACTGCAGGAGACAACAACAAATATCAGTACCTAGATACTTACAGCACTAAGAATCATTATTACACATGTCCACATGTTTAATACATGTAACATACATACAGTAAACTGCTTTGCCTTTTTGCCATTTTATAAAATAGAAAGAGACTGTCAAATAACACAGGAAATGACATGGAGAAGAGATTGATCTGGAATTTGAGTTTTTTATTACTACAAATTAACAGAAAAAAATATATATATTTGTGCAACACAAAACTCAAATGCCATGTATGTAACATCAAGTGAGGCAAAATGCTCATTTAATGCACTGCATTAAGAGATGTGGCCTGTGTGACCCTTGCCCGTCTCATTTTGCTCTGGACTTAACCGAATCTGAACGCCATATCAAAGCCAGCAGATGCCAGGACACAGAAGTGGTCTTGTCTATTGCAGGCAGATGCGGGCAAGCAGAAAATGAACAAAAGCTGCCCTTGTCCCCTCCAGTGTCACTGTGTGAGAAAGACTCACAGCGTGTCAGACTGGCAGTCAGGCAGCACCGCTGGAACCAGCGCCACATGACTGTGGACAGGAAAGACAGACAGGTTCTTCAACCCTTCCATGCCTGTTCATGTTTGCCATGTTCAGCTATTTTGAGCCCTCATCAGGTACGAGAATGCAAGTGTCTGTTGTCTCTTTTTTAGAGCACACAAAAAGCATGGAAGGACAGGGAGATGTGAGAGGGAGGAAGTGGATGTCACAAGAAGCAGATGTGCAAGAAAAATTTGAATGTAAAAATGTGTAATAATTAGCTGTCAAATTCACGTTAACTTAGTGTGATTAATTATAAAGAAAATAACCTAAGAATTAACACAATTAATCATGCAAGTAAGTAACACAAGTAAATTGCATAAGGAATTGTCACCTTCATTTTTCTCTTGAGATCTTGAGAAATATAAAAATAAAATAAAACATGGACCTCAGACAGATATATCAATATTTATATAGGCAATGAATTATGCCAAATAATTCACTGAATTAAATCACACCATGCAATACATTTTAAATTAATTAAATTTTAAATTATTGACAGCCAATTATTATTATTATTATTATTATTAAATAATTATCCCTAATAAATACATAAATAAACAAGAACAACAAAATAATACAAACTACAATAACATCCACATAGTACATTTTTCATTGTCAATACCACATACCTAATTAAATGTTAATTTAGAAGAACAAGGGACAATAGATGATAATTAGATCAGTGACCTTTGCACCAGCTCACACACTCTTCCCCGTTGAGAGGTCAGAGGTCACATGTCTCAACAACTCTAACCATGTTTACACAAGCTTTACACAAATGCACAACACACTTCAAGAGGGTGCAGGTCAACAGGTCAACTCTCTAAACACCTGTAGAGTGACTGCTGTTCCTGAATGTACTGCACAGTAAAAAACAGAAACTTTAAAACTGTATACAAGCCAGAGTTTGAAAGTCACACAAGAAGGCAAAGAGAGAGAGTGCTTAAATCCCTCTAAATAGGAAGCATATGCTCCTAGGCATTACAGTATATTAAGAACAAATTAAATGAAGCCAGTTAAGAGAAAGAATTTATTGGACACAAACTCCAGATGCTGAAGAAAACAGAATAAGGAGAAGAAAGGTGCAAGAATTGAGAACACAAGAAGTAAGGGAGAGAAAGCAGGGAAAGAAGGAGAGAAAAAGTGTGCTGATCCTCAAGAAGGCAAAGACAGACAAAAGAGACACAATGACACTGATAAGAGGAACAGCAGTGGACAACTCTATGGTTATTTGCTCCCGGTGTAAAGACCAGTGGGATTGTGTGGTGGCAGTGGGTGGGTCCCCTTTAAAACCTGACGTGTGGGGGGGAAGAGGCCCCAAACCTCCCCAACCCCCTCCAGCTGAGCGCCAAGGCTGCACAGATGCAAACTCCCCCCTGACCGTGCGCTTGCCAAGACGAGCTTCCGAACCCACACCAGCTGGGAGCCCTCTGATGAGGCCAACACATCCATTTCCGTGGTAACCGTGCCCCTCTCCCCCTGTCCTCGCCAACGTACACACACACACACACAAATACAAACACACACAAAATCTAACTCCCACCCCCCACATCACATATTTGCCAGCAACAATATCACGGCACAGGGGCAGAACACAGCTAAATACTGCCTCCCGTACACACAGGTGACTTTAACGCAGTGATGAGAACAAACCACCACCACGATGAAGTTAAAATACAACATCATGTTTGTCTCCAGCTGAGTGATTCGAGTGTCAGGAAGAAAAAGGCAAAAACATTAAATTCAAATTTGGTTCAGAGCAGAAAAGCTTAAGACAGGAAGCCAAACCCAAATGTCAATTCTAAAGCATTTAGGTGTTAGCTCAGCTTTTTTAACCGTATTGACCGATCTACACTTAACAGGAAGGAAAGACATGATGTAATGTTAGAACCGACAGCACCTCGCAAAACACAGACAGTACCACAGTCTAACACACTGAACCTGTTTGTTTTTTAGGTTCGCCATTTAATGATCAATTAATGCAGAAACTAAAACATCCCACACAACACACTCCTTCTAATCAATAAAAACACAATTTAGTAGCACCTTTCCTATGACTAGCCTCTGCCAAAACCTTTTCCATGCCCAAAACTTGTGTGGTAGCAAATTAATCAACAATCTTGCCATATTGTGTGAACTCTCACTGAGACCCCATCAAAAACACATGACTGACATCTGTTGGACCAGCCATGGGCTGAGCACAAACATGTTCTCTCACTCCCTCATGCACTACACAAACACACACACATCCACTGGCTGTGTGTTACTCAAAGCTATTAGCTTACTCCACTTCTGGCATATCCATCCTCAGGGTAATCCAGTGAAGGAGAGACACACGGCTGGGGAATAATGTGGCATTGTTGTGGGAATGTGGAAGATAGGGAAGAGGAAAAAAGACAGCATTTATCAAGAGGAGCTGGTAAACATATAATCTCAATAAACTGCCAAGGTCAGGCAAACTGCACCTGGCAGACGTGAAGTGTTGAGGAATGGAATGGCATGAAACAGGAATTCAGATCCTGGAACAGGATCAGTGGCTCCTCCAGGTAACCTTGGGGTCTTTGTGCTCTTAGAAAGAGGACACCCAGTTCTGCACAACACCCACATACATTTATCTCGTCAAGTGTCCTGGTTTTAAAATGGTGGTTCGGCGGCTGCTCGTTGAGGTTTTTTCGAAGTGCCAGGGCCTCGGAGTGTGCTACACAAAGCCGGTAGCGGGCGTGCTAACACCAGAGCTGTGCCAAGAACAACAAGCCAAGCAAGCAGCTGTGCACTAGTGGGATAGCTTGCCCGAGGAATCAAAGATTGCCGCCGAAGAAAGAAAAACAACATTTCAAAGAAGTTGCCCTCTTTATTGCTGTTAGTCAAAGTCTGGAAACAAAGAGACAGAATCACAGGCCATGGGAGAACCCAGTGTCCAGATCATCTTGAGAGACCGCTCAGGGTTAGCTTTAGCAGGACAACTCCCCCTCATTCAGAAGTGTTAATGAGCTTAGATCAGGACATGCAGATGAAAGATAGGATGAGTTAGAAGGCTAGCAGATGGGCGCAAGCCCACTGAGATCTGAAAGAAATAGTGCAGCAAGAGCTAAAAAAGTAAAAGATACAATATGAGGCATAGTCCACTCTGCATCCAGACAAACACCATGGCGCCTTGGCTACAAGACCTCTGTTTTCCCAACTGAAAATGCCTTTATCAGTCAAGTCTTCTTGAGTGCAAGCTACGAGTTAATGTTACATTCCAGTTAGTCTGTGCTCCTGGAGGAATTTTAGATTCCAAATGCACATACGATATCCAGTCTTTTCACTCCATTACAGTAAAGAGAGAGTGCTCTTAACCATTTCAGATGTTTCCTAAGGCATAGCACCTGGGGCTCCCCTATCGAAGAATCACTCAAAGATCAAACGGCTAATATTCTTTGCTGTAGCGAAACCACTGCATTACCACCTAATGCCTCAGAATCACATTTCCGCTCTCACTTTACGCCATCATCACTAAAAAGCTGCATAATCTTTAAAGCTCCAACCTTAAGAGAAATAAAAAGGTGGGAAAAGAAGGGAGAAACATCATCTTTTAAGTGGCGAATTTGGTCATTACCCAGGGAAAGAGTAAGAGATATTTAACGGCACGCTGTTTGCCCATGTAAAGATGAGGAAAGTGATAGAAAGGCACGAGAGACGCGGATACGAAGGAGATGAACGGAGAAAGGATACCTCCCGTTCTCGCGCCTTTAGCGAAAAACACTCGAGCCAGCGGTTAACCTCCATCCCCTCAGGACAGATACCGGAGCATCTGGCTGCTTCTAATACCCCCAGAGAGGACAGAGAGGGAGAAAGGGAGGAAGATCCTGTAAAAGCAAGAGGGAGCCCACGTGCCTACAACCTTCCGACTGATCGGTGGCAATAGGCCACTGCCAAAGGCCTGGCTCCTTAGCTCTCAGCTCCCATTACTGGTGAGACAAAAGCAGGCCCTGAACTCCCCTTCACCCTAACCAATTACCAGCCCCCAGGGACAAGCCCCGACTGCTCCGAGCAAACCCGACTCTTTTCATCTCTGTCCTGTGCTGTTGCAGTGGATCAGAGCTTGCTGCTGCTGCAACTATTGCACCTGCTGTGGAAACTGTAATGTATTGTATCAGTTTAAATGTTTGAGGCTAGCATTCCTAAAGAAACAGCTGTATACACTGACATCAATAAAAAAAAACAGTGTTACCCAGTGACCATCTGATGTCTCAAACTGAAAAATTGCCAGAAGTGGCATATAGGAAACTACTTTCTACTTCTAAGGACAGCTGGACAGAGAGCAGCAGCAACAGTTATTATGACTGATGAAACACCAGTTAATTCCTGTCAGATATTCTGTATAAAGCCTCCAATGAGTTGTGTTTCACAAAGCCAGTGCACAGCGAGTCTTCAGAGGGGATGACTTATCTTAAATCAGTGTTTAGTCCCTCCATTCCTACTGTGGTCTCCATCAGTCCTTCTTCGGCTGAACCTTCTTCAGTCGCCACCGCCTTCTTTCATGATGGATCATCTGGTCAGACTCTTGAAGTGAGAGTGAACAGGGTAGGATGCTTTCTTGTAAATAATGAGTATTCGAAATGAAATCTGTGCATGGCACAATGATAACTCCATCTTGAAAAGGGCCAAATTTGCAAGTTTTTCTCAAAAAATGAAAAAGTATTACACGGCTTTTCCGCCTAAAGGCTCCACTTAAGGCAAATTATCATTTACCTTTCGAGGGCTGCCAGATCATTAGGCAGGGACATTAAAATCAGCCACTGCAGCACCAGAGGGGGCCAAAGTGAACCAGTGCCCGGTACATAGCCGAGCATGCGTGTGCACGTGCGAGTGAGAGAGTGTGTGTCTATGTGGGGGGGGGGAGTGTGCCAGCATGCATTGGTGTATATGTGTGTGTGATGGCATCAAAGCTTCCAGCAGTCAAGGGTTTGCCATGTGTCCAGAATGATTTGACATGAGCAGATGCATCATTAAAACCTTGCCACACGCGCGGTTTCCTGTGCCAGACACCACAGCCATTCTTACTCTCATAGTCATTAGCAGTCTTCTTTATTCCGTCTCTCCTCCGTATCTCACATACGTTCTACAACCATGTGCAGATCCAAAGAGGTGAGAAATCTATTCCTCTTTCGCTGCTCTTGCCTTTTCCGGGGTCATGGGACTTTCGGCATGTATCTGTCAGTCAACCGAGCAGCTGGATGACTTGGACATGTGACTCTTTTTCTCATTTTTTTTCTTGTTCTTTCTTCCCTTTTTTTCTTCTCTGGCCAGACGGTGGCATCCAAAGCTCCTCTCATTAAATCAAACTGACTGGTCGGGTGTGTGGCATGGCCAGTGACCACCTTCTGATGTTCAGCCAGGGATATGTGAAGGGACAGACCTTACCTTCTTCTAAGGAGCTGGCATATGGCCCCAGCACAGCTGCTTTACACCTTCCCCTTCTCATCTTCTTCCCTCCCTTAAATCACTCTGTGTTTGGTCCTTCTCCTCCTCCTGGTCAATGCTACTGTCAAGCCAGGAATCCAGACTGGTGCGCACACACACACCCACCCAACACAAACCCAGCTGTTTAAGGCCCTACTACCAGACATCGGCGGTCACCACCTTTTTCTCCTGAGGAAAAGGATGTTGTGTCTGTGTAAGTCATGTCTCACTATAAAGCAAGACTTCCAGGTTTAAAATAACAACTCCAACATTTCCGGGTGAAAGGACAAAGCAAACTGTCCATTGTGGAAAGGGAGAAAAAATGTCCACTGAGTGGTTATTTCTTAACAATGAAGTTAAAAAATATCTTTGGAGGTACACCTTAACAATACAGCAGGAAGGGCTGGGGTGAATACCGCTGGGAAAAGAAGAGCTGGCTCAAGGATCAAAGCTTGGCTTTGACACAGCATTGTCTTTAAATGATCCAGACAGTAAACACAAAACATGGGTGCTCTGTGAATGAGGCGTATCTATCTATCTATCTATCTATCTATCTATCTATCATCTATCTATCTATCAATTCAATTCAAAATTGCTTTATTGGCATGACTGTAAAAAAATACAATATCTAAAATACAAATATCTATCTATCTATCTATCTATCTATCTATCTATCTATCTATCTATCTATCTATCTGTCTGTCTGTCTGTCTCTTTCTATCTGTATATCTGTCTATTTGTCTGTCTATCTATCTGTCTGCCCATAAGGCCTGTAAACCTATACATTTCAAAGCCTTTTTCAAACATTTAAGCAAGGCTACACGTTCAAAGTTTGTCTTGACATGCTTTGATTTTAGTTAAATATTACAGTTTTTTAATCCATTTTAATTACACATGCTCACATTTAAAATCAAATTCTGCTTCCTGTTTGCTACATCCATTGAAATTCAGGAACTGAAAGTAAAAGTTTTAGTAAAAAGATTAAAAGAACTTAGTAAAAGCAAAAGGCCAATAAAAAAAGATGTCTAAAAATGTATTTTAGATGATAATTTTCTATCCAAACCACCACAAACCTGCCTGGTAATTAAGAGCACAGCCATCAATGATATATGTTCATGTGTCATTAAGGTCGGGAACAGAGGCAGTGAGGAGAGATGCTTTATCAGAGCACTAGATAGACAACAAGGACCGAGAGACCTCTAACCAGCCCTATCCAGCCGTCAAGAGCTCGCTGCAGCTACTCTCTCCTCTGTCTCCTTTACAAGGAGATGAACTCCTGGGCACAATTAAGAAGTGCACTCTGAGGACTTTCCTGATGTTCGGTTATAAACTACAATGTGCCTCACATTTCAAAGACAGCAGGTTTTTACTAGGCATGGAAAGCGTGTTGCACACCATACTTTACATGAGTGCCGAGTTTCAGCCGAGCAGTGCTCAATTGCACCTGCAATAAACAGCAGATTTATGGAAAATATTTTCATCGTTTTGCCTCTGTCAATGCCACAGTTTCAAATTAATTATTGATTAATCACTTTCTTTTTAAGCAAAAATGCAGACAAGCAATATCAAAGCACAGCGGAAAAAAGATTATACCCCCAATTCAGGTTCGTTCCAATCATTCATAACCGTTGTATTGACAAATACCAACTTGCTAATCACTGAGCTCGAGAAATAAAAATGGTCAGCATTTCCCCTTGGACACACTAAAGCTGAAATATATCAGTTGTCTTTAACAAGCAAATCTCAGAGAACTAGAGTGAGGAGAAAATAAATCCTATATGTTTGTGAGTGTGTGTGCTTCTGTCTGTCTGTCTGTATGCATGCAGCCGAACAAAACCCCAAAGCGTAACATCAGGACTCATGAAGGCATATGCATGGATGCAGTGGGCAGTACGGACCACCGGTGTTGCTCTGGTGTGGTCAAACCAGAATGAAAAGGTCAAGGTAAATTTTAGAGCATGCAAGGAGCTTTAAAATATTCACGGTCAGCTTTTTAGCACATGTGGCCACTCCAGACGTAATGAGATGGGAGTAGTAAATATTTGCTGATGGTCTGTACCATTCCCATGCGCTGAAGCTTATTTTGAATACTGAGGATGCTGGGGAGGCAAGTGGAGGGGGCACCTGATAACTAATTAGTACATTTGCACAAATAATTAGAATGATTGATTGATTTTTCACAGAGAGGCGTGGGAGACATGTCAAATGAAGATGGTCTGCTGTTAAGGCTAGACTACTGGTGGTCCGTCTGAAATCATCATTCTGAGCATATGCTGATAATAGGAAATGAGACAGACAGATGACATTAAAGACAGTAGAAAGACAACTTCTCCCTAGAGGTACACTTTGTGAATTGTTCTTGGGGAAAAAACGATCATCTTCAAATAACTCTATAAACCTATAACTTGTTCAAAAAATATCTAGGGTAATTGTAAGGGTTTAAAGAGAAGATGTATTTTTAGCACTGTACATCCAAAATCAGAGTATTTCAGGCAATTCAAGATTTGAGACCACTGAGACCATTTGAGACTCTTCACTTAAGTAGGCCCGCACTGAATCTGCACACTTTTACTTTTCACCAGTTGTGAGGGACAATGTTGAATTCAGCAGCATGGAAAATCCAGTATAAAATGTCAAAGTTCAAAATAAATAAATCAATAAATAAATATATATATATAAATAAATAAGTAAATAAATAAGAAGACCCTAGTAAAAAAGTAATACATTTAAATTGCATTTATTTCATACTAAGTATTTAAATCTATTAACATATGTTTGGACATATCGCTCGAGGCTTACTAATATAAAAATTATAATTACACTTTATTTGGAGTACTACTTGTGCACAATGCACATTTCTTAATATTAAGCTGATGATGAGGACTGTATGATATTTGAATATTATCTGTCTTTAAATGCAAGATATTTAAAGTATTCCTAAAATATACTTGCAATAGCTCCACTTTGGCATACTTCAGTACATCTTTAGTGTGACTTCAGCACTACTTCCACACAATTAAAGTGCATTAAGTACAAAATTAGTTGTTCCACTTTAGCAGACTTTAAGTATAACCGTTTAGTATATCAAAAATACAATTGCAGGGCATTTTTATTAAGTAAATAATTATGTAAATGTATTTGTAGTATACTAAATTGTTGTATATTTATTTTTCACTAGGAGAAGAATAAGAACGAAAGAAAGGAATGGATGGATGGATGGATGGATGGATATACATGCCACAGAATTAAAAAGGAAAATAAAAAAACAAAGGACCCTTTACAAATACAAGTGTCACCAAAGAAAGAAAGAAAGAAAGAAAGAAAGAAAGAAAGAAAGAAAGAAAGAAAGAAAGAAAACTAAACTAATGTATAAACTCAATAAATAATATTTTTAAAATGTGTTAAAAAAAACAGAGCTTATAAGAGTATTATAATCTTATTGGTATAGATAACAGATGATGGTATACAGAACACATGATCAAACTGATTAACAAACATTCAATGGACAGGAGAGCCTACAACTTTGTAAATGAAAGGCGTTAGAATTCTGAGGACAAGAGTTTTGTAGACGAGTTCTGCAGCCGCAGAATCAGTGCAAGCCTTCTCAAAAGATGGGATGCCAATGAGTCACTAAGTAACAGCATCTCATCTAGAATAAGAGCAAGGTTACTTTAAATCTCCGATTTTTATTTTGATTTAAAACCGAAGGGCTCCGGGCTCTAATGTCCTGCTATTCATCTGAGTGATGTTTTCTGTGCCTTGAGCAAAGCATTTAAAACTCAACTTGCTCCAAGGGCACAACAATATGACATGGTTTTCCGCAATCTCGTGGTAAATGAGAGCAGCTTTTTTTTTTAAGTAAATATTTCACACAGCCCATTACCAACAGTGGAGTCTTGCGGAATGCATATAAGGCCACGTCCTATTCCTCTCCCCCTCTGTAGAAACGTGCACGCAAGCTGATGCGCCAGTCTCTTAACATCAGTGTGAACACACACATTATGCTGAGCAAATAGATATTCTCTCTCATTATCCTGTCTTTTAAAGTAAAGGAGAGGCAGGCTGTTTGTGGTGGCCGCACGTAATTTCCCCCTCATACAGAATTCAAATATAGACAGTTTGGAAATGGGAAAGAGGAACCAAAAGAAAGAGAAAATGAGAGAGAGAGAGAGCCTGGGTTGATTTCTCCATCAGGCCCTTTTTGTTGGTAGTGAGCAGACACAGGAAAGATTCGTCTTCATCTTCCTGGCTGGCTCTTACCAGGTTACTGTAACTGACACCTCGCTAGTTTTTCGAGGGCCTCTGCGAATCTAACGCATGCCATGAAATTCTTCAGCACTTTGTATAAGTCACTGAGTGTTTGTTTGTTTTTGACGGCGAGGAAAGGTGGAGCGAAGGAGAGGAGGGCAGGGCGGATAGGGAGAGGTGAAAAGGACGTAACTGAAATAGAAATGTGAATTGGAGAGTAGGGGAACATAAGGAGGAGGGGTAGATAAGAGTATAATCCCTCTTATGTCAGGGACAGACTGGAGAAAGACAAGATTAGGCGATACCTACCATACCGTTACAATTAGTCTCAGCCTTGACTTAGTGCTCACATTGAATGCCTCTCTAACAGGGTCAAGGAAAAAATGATTTAAACGTCTATATTTGTGCACTGGCTAAAAGAGTGGCGCACAATTTGTCTCTGTCTCTCTGTATTTTAGCAACATCTGGCAGTAGGAGATTTAGGTTAGACAAGTAATTAGTGCCACGTATTTGTCCTAAAGACAGGTGTATTTTCATTTAAAAATCACTTCATCACTGTGCTGGAGAGCAGCCGGCACACACACACACACACACACACACACACCTCCTCACCTTGCAAGCTTTACAATGACAAGATTGTGTGTGTTGATGTAAACTTGAAAGGTAAGCTGCAAAAGACCCATAGCAAAGCATCACGATCTTGCAAGCCTGTCAAATACACAAGTCTTTTTATCCACCGTCAGCTGGTCATATGATGATGCATTAGTTGAACTTCACAGATATGTGAATATTTAACATATACATCTATTCATTTGCATCTACAGTAAATATATGCAGTACTGTTCAAAAGTTTGGGGCCAGTTTGATTTTTGAATGCTTTTTGATCAAACATACAGTAAAAACTGTAATATTTTTACAAATTAAAATAACTATATTTTAATATTTTAAAAATGTAATTTATTCCTGCGATAGCAAAGCCGAATTCTCAGCCATTACTTCAGTCTTCAGTGTCACATGATACTTCGGAAATCAATCGAATATGCTTTTTTGGTGCTCAAGAAAGTTTTTTTTTTTAGTGGTATTACTATTTTTCACAATGTTTAAAATAGTTATTCCGCTTAATTTTGTGGAATATGTTACACTTTTTAGGGATATTTTGATGAATAGAAAGTGCACTTTATTGTCACCTTTGACCATGTTAAAGCATCATTGCTTGTTTATTTTACAAAATTAAATAAATAAATCTTACCCCAAACTTTTGAACAGTAACATGTGTAATAATAATAATAATATGATATAATGTAATGTAATATATAAAGGGTGAGTGAGCACATTTTGCATTATTCTTGTATAGCAAATGTTTACCCAACAAACATTTATTTTAATTAAAGCCCTGCATGATGTTTAATCTGGAGGTCTTTTTTTATTCTGATTGTAATGAAGTATGAATTTGCATATTGTATACAGACAGTAAATGGATAAAATATGAAACATCACAGTCCCTTCCATTAATACATGGTCATTGCTCTTTCTCCCTCAGATCTCAATATAGTGCCCCTCTCTCCTTCACTGACTAATCATGT